>CM060674.1:27936170-28196170 GCA_030686955.1 Odontamblyopus rebecca
GAGAAGGAAGAGGGAGGAGAGAGAGAGGAGAGATGGAGTATAAGAGAAGAGGAAGGGAGAAAGAAAAGATGAAGAGAGAGATGGGAGTGTGAGAGAGAGAGGTGACAAAGAGAAATGGAAAGAGAAGAGGCAGGGAGAGAGAAAGATGGGAGTGAGGGATGGGAGAGAGAGGAATGGGGTATAAGAGAAGAGGAAGGGAGAGAGAGAGAAGCAAAAGAGAGGTGACAAAGAAAGAGAGGAAGGAGTGAGGTAGAGAGAGAGGAGATAGAGATGAAGAGAGAGATGGGAGTGAGAGAGGGAGACAGAGAGAGAGGAAAGATGGGGGAATAAGGGAGAAGAGAAGAAGAATGGAGAGAGAGAAGAAGAGAGGGAGAGGTGACAAAACAGAGATAGGAGTGTGGGAGGGAAAGGAGAGATGGAGAGGGAAGAGAAAGAGAGAGAGGTGACAAAGAAAGAGAGGGAAGGGGAGAGACAGATGGAGAAGGAAACAGCGAGATAGGATAGATGGAAAGAGAAAAGGGAGGGAGGTGGAGAGGAGAGATGGGGTATAAGAGAGAAGAGAGATGGGAGTGAGGGAGGGGAGAGACAGAGAAAGGAAGAGAGAGAGAGAGAGGAGAGATGGGGCGTAAGAGACAAGAGGAAGGGAGAGAGAGCGAGAGAACAGAAAGAGCGGTGACAAAGAGAGAGGAACGTGGGAGGGAAAGGAAAGAGAGATGGAAAGGGAAGAGAGAGAAAGAGAGGAGAGGTGACAAAGAGGGAGATGGGGAGAAACAGAGGGAAACAGAAAGAGGAGAGATAGAAAGAGAAGAGGGAGTGAGGTAGAGAGAGAGGAAAGATGGGAAATAAGAGAGAAGAGAAGAATGGAGAGAGAGAGAAGAAGAAGAGAGGGAGAGGTGACAAAAAGAGAGACAGAAGTGGGAGAGGGAAAGGAGAGATGGAGAGGGAAGAGAATGAGGTGACAAAGAAAGAGAGGGGAGGGAGAGACAGATGGAGAAGGAAACAAAGAGAGAGGAGAGATGGAAAGAGAAAATGTGGGAGTAGAGAGAGAGAGAAGAGATGGGGTATGAGAGAAGAGAAAGAGAGAAAGAGATGGGAGTGAGGGAGGAGAGAGACAGAGATGGAAAGGGAAGATGGAAAGAGAAGGAGGGAGGCAGAGAGATAGGGTATGAAAGAAAAGGAGAGAGAAGAGGAAGAAAGAGCGAGAGAGGAGAGATGGAAAAATAAAAGGAAGGGCGAGAGACATGAGAGATGGGGGTGTAAGAGAGAAGAGGACAGAGAAAGAGAGAGGAGTGTGGGATGGAAAGGAGTGACAGAGAGATGGAGAGAGAAAAGGAAAGAAAAGAGAGAGGGAGAGAGAGAGAGAAAAGTGACAGCCGACATGAGAAGACGTGAAGAGAGACGGCTGGACGTGTAACTGGATTTAAAGCGCCGCAGATAAAAGGCTCAGAGGAAAAACAGACGGAGGAGAAGAAAAGACCAAAGCGATCGCCGTTACCGAGCCGTTACCGAGGGAAGCAGGACGAAATCTGATTTGTCCTTTTGTAGAGCGGGAAATAAATACATAATACAACAAACTACAACAAATAAGGTTTTATACGTTTATTTCATTGTTTTTCTTTTTTATTATCATTTCAAAGGTTTTTCAAAGCTGCCAGAGACCGTTCTCCAGCTTCAAGGCACAACATGTTTGCGTTGCTTTAAATAACTGATCTATAATGCGTTTATATAACTGCACGGCTAAAAATATGGTTAGCGGTCGCCTCTCCGCAGATCTGACCTGTTACTTTTGACAAGTTTAATGGCAAATACTGTAGGATTGACATTTTTATAAAGCTCTTTTCCGCCGTCAAGGATTTCAAAGCACGTCGCATCGAGAAACCGCTCGTCCATTCATACACCAAGAAAAAGAAATTTGGGCTTTGGGGTTTGTCTTGCCCAAAATAACGTTACGCGCTACTACTGAAAATTTGGTAACGAAATTTACTTCCTTTTTCAATTCGCGTAACGTTATTTTTCTGCGTACGCATGCCGGTCCCCGCCCTGGTGGTGGCACACGTACACGGGGGCCCCGCCCATGAGAGGACCCAGCGGGCGCCAACCCCACGGCCCCGGGAAGCGGGTGTATCCGAGCGCGAGCAGCTGTAAAGCAGCCGGAGCGTCGTACCACCTTCATTTTGAGCCTTTCCTGACCGACCCAGAGCCGGTCGTGGTGCACCACCTTGGAGGAAGTGCGCCTGGTGGAGGCCAGCAACACCCGGGGAGAGGTGCCTCTACAGCAGGGGTGTCAAACTCATTTTGGTCCGGGGGCCGTATGCAAACTACTTTGATCCCAAAAGGGCCGGATCAGAAAACTCAGTTCTCTCTTCAAGTTATTGTATTTTTCTCCGTGTCTCGTAGTGGTGTTTAAGATTATATTCCTCGAGCAACGCCACTTGTTCCAAACACACTGAGCACAGATTTCCCATTCACCTCTGTCAACAAATAAGAATTAGACTATTTTTCTTGGGAAATCCTGAACTCAGCATCTGCTTTTCTCATTTTTTGACATTTTGCTGATGAGGGTCACGGTCGACAGTCAAAACGATCGTCCTTTAAGAGCGTTTGGAAAGAGGAAAGTCTTCATTTGTGCTGCTCTGGTGGGAGTTGCAACGTACAGAAACGCCGGAGACGCTGCTATGCTAAACGGTGCAGAAAATTAACAGAAAAATCTGAAAATTTTAAGTATTTTAATAGAAAAATCAGCCGAGGGCCAGATTAAAGGTCTTGGAGGGCCGGATGTTTGACACATGTGCTCTAGGGGGATCCTCTGGAACCCAGCGGCCGTCCCTCGCCCGCCGAGTTTAATCTCTCAGACAGATTCTCGGTTTCACATTCTCTTGAACTCTCTCTCAAAGTTCTGTTTTAACTGAACTGTTTTAACTCAACTATAACATCATCCGCCCAGGGACGACAGGTGGAAATGTAGACTGTGCAGGTCCCTGTCTAATTAAATACATAACCTAACTTTCTCTTATGATACTTGTCGACTATTGGACTTGTGCTGGTATTTAGCCTTAGATGGAGTTTACACCATAAAGTACAAAAGTAACGTAAGGGATTACTTTTTAAAGAAGTAACAAGCAAACACTGCTCTTCCAAGTAATTTCCCAACGCTGCTGAACAGTTACTTTTTGGATGGTATATGCCCCTAATCCTGCCTGTCCCCACAACAACCTGGAAACCCTTTATATTTTACACACACAAGACACGTACAAAACCCAACTGAAATAAGTACCACTGTGCCAAGCCTTTGTTGTATTTTCCATTTTTCTCTAAGAAGCGCCACAGAATTTCATTTCACAGTATTGCAGTATGAGGCGTTCACTTTTCCTGTACGACGTTGTAGTTACATCATATTTTTCCTGTACTGTTAAATGGCAACAACACCGTTTAAGCACAATTATCCCACCGAGCGCTTCCACAACCCGCACCTAATCACAACGCACGTCTTTTTTTACACGTGGAGTAAATTATAAACACAAGGACCTTTTGGCGGGTTTCTCGTAACAGAATAAGGGGTTAAAAGTTCAAGCGTTGCCGACGGTAGCACATAAATAATTGCATAAAAATGAACGGCGTATCTGCGGTTTCCTCACACTGGCCCATAGCTACAGCCGTGTGGGTTATAATCGACAGTAGAGTTTTAAATGAAGGGTGCGGCAGAGTTAATGGGTCAGATCTCAAACGCATGTAATAACCGCGCACGTATTATGATGTAAAATGGTGTAATATTCACTCTTTTTTTCTTTTCTTTTCTTTTCTTTTTGTTCGGAGGAAAAACAATTAAGATTCAGCAGTTTTGGTTCCTCCGAAGCTCAATCCTTAGTTATATTTTCATAACTGCTTTTGGGTGTGTTCACAGCGCTCGTGTTCATATAGTTGGGTTAGAAAGAACAGGGAGAGTGAAGCAGTTAAAATGAGGCTGCAAACAGTACGCGTATGTGTCGTGTGTACTTGAAATGATCACGTGATTTACATGACAGCTTTAATTCTGAATGAAAATAATTTAGTTCTGAGTAAAAATTAAAGTGTCAGAGACCAGCGTGGAGTTTGGCTGTCAGTGATTTTAAAACTAGCATGCTAACAGTGCAGCGGCATTATTTCCTGGTTTGCGAGCGATAAAAACACTTCATAATTACAGGTTCACACAGCAATCTCGTTTTGACCAGAGCTGATTTTAAAATGTTTTGCTCAAATACATGAACAAGTCAGTAAAACTACTTCTACTACAGCTGCTGCCATTACTACTACTACTACTACTACTACTACTACTACTACTACTACTACTACTACTACTACTACTACTACTACTATTAATAGTATTACTGCTACTACTACTACTAGTACTGCTATTGCTATTACTACTACTGCTACTGCTACTACTACTATTAATAGTATTACTGCTACTACTACTACTACTACTGCTACTACTACTATTAATACTACTACTACTACTACTACTGCTACTACTACTATTAATACTACTACTACTACTGCTACTGCTACTACTACTACTACTACTACTACTACTGCTACTACTACTACTGCTACTACTGCTACTACTGCTACTACTACTACTACTACTACTACTACTACTACTACTACTACTACTACTACTACTACTACTACTACTACTACTACTATTACTACTGCTACTACTACTGCTACTACTACTACTATTAATAGTATTACTGCTACTACTACTACTAGTACTGCTATTGCTATTACTACTACTGCTACTGCTACTACTACTATTAATAGTACTACTAGTACTGCTACTGCTACTACTACTAATACTACTACTATTACTGCTACTACTACTACTGCTACTACTACTATTAATACTACTACTGCTACTACTATTAATACTGCTACTACTACTACTGCTACTACTACTATTAATACTACTACTGCTACTACTATTAATACTACTACTGCTACTACTATTAATACTACTACTGCTACTACTATTAATACTACTACTACTACTACTATTAATACTACTACTACTACTACTACTACTACTACTACTACTACTACTACTACTACTACTACTGCTGCTACTACTACTACTACTACTGCTGTTACTACTACCATTGCTGTTGCTGTTGCTGTTATACTACTTATTACTACTACTACTACTACTACTATTAACTACTACTACTACTACTATTATTACTATTATTACTACTACTACTACTATTAATAGTATTACTGCTACTACTACTACTAGTACTGCTACTGCTATTACTACTACTGCTACTACTACTGCTGCTACTTCTGCTACTACTACTACTACTACTGTTACTACTACTATTAATACTACTACTAGTACTGCTACTGCTATTACTACTACTGCTACTACTACTGCTACTACTACTACTAATAATAATAATACAACTACTACTACTACTGCTGCTGCTCCTGGTACTAATACAACTACTGCTACTGCGAGTACAACTACCACTAGTATTTGTACTTCAGTGATACAACAAAACAAACAACACTACTGCATGTCTATACACTGCAGAGTCAGTTCATAGAAGAAAGAGAAACTTTTTAAGCCCAAAAGTGAAAGAGAAACCACTGAAGCACAAAGCTGAGGCATGCGTTTGTGCCACAGAACGTCGATACTGGAGAGAGGTGTTGAAATAAGCAGGACGTCCAGTGTCGGGGGGCCAAACAAATGAGCTCCCCACATAAAGCCAATTAAACATCATGTCCTCTCTCTGTAGAACCGGCCCCCCAATGTACAACAGCGAGTCTGTAATGGAGCCACACCTGAGCACGCACTTTTAATGCAATCACGCTCATTCAAGGGGCTCATATACCGGGCAATTACTCCTATAGCAGGGGAATGTACAGTTACAGTGCGCACATAAGCTGTTTATAGTTTGTTTTATGTACTATAGTCTATGGACAGCTTCTACAGTGAACATAAAAGTTACAGTCTCACGATCATGTCTAAAACTGGCCGACATTCCAGTGACTTTGCCTGTGTTTGGATGTGTAGAGTATGGCAAGGTAAGGCGAGTTTATTCGTATAGCACACTTCGTACACAAAGTTATTCAAAGTCCTTTACAGAATAAGAAAGACATTAAAATCGCCCTACAAACTAAACAAAAATGAAAGCATTAGTGCTGTCAAAAATATTGTGCTATTGACGTGTTCACTCAAAACAATTTTAACTGCGTTCATTTTTTTAACGCAAGATTAACGCTCTTTGTAACCCAATGAACTAGCTTTTTCATAAGCTGTGGCCACTGCTGAAATGTTAGAAAAACTCCAGGATCTGGCTGTAAGCAGGAAGGAAAACAATTGGGACGATACTGAGAAGTTCTGGTTGGAGGAGGCTTCATACAGCAAATCCGCAACAAGGACCGCGGACAGCGACCTCTCTCCCCTGGCTGCCACCACATCCACAGCAGAAGCCACACCCGCCCCACCACTCACTGGACACCTCATGGCGCTGGACCCACCCTCTCGTGCGACATGCAGACAGCGCAGCAGGTACGAACGTGGGCCACAGAACCCCAGGCAACCACGCCCGAGGACGGCACGGCACAAAAGTCCCACCGCGAGTGATGGCGCGACAAACACAGTCGCACTGACTGGAGAGATCACTGGACGACCCTAAGTAATGAGAACTACCTCAGGGTCACATTATTTCACCCATTATTTGACTGTTCTGAAAAGAGAAGAGAGGCACTTCGCTCACACTGTTCTGGTTTGCAATAATAAAAAATAAAACATTTTTGCACAAAGCCTATCCACTTTTCTATGTGTATAAGAGTATTAAATGATGATTCAAAACAGTAATGAGTTACAGTTGTGTGTGGGTGCTATAGGCTCTGAGGAAAAGGTGAGTTTTGAGTTGTTTTTGGAAGATGTTTAATGAGTCTGAGTTTCCAATGCGGGTTCGGGTCGGGTTTGACGCCGGAGAGCGTGGGTCTAATCTGCGGTTTACAAAACATCATGTGCTTACAAAAAACAGGGCTGTATTTTAGTGAAATGCAAAAATGTCATTGTTTGAACAAGATGATTAAATGTAAAATCGATATGTTTTTTGCTGCACGTGCACATTCCCAGAAATCTCATTTTCATTTTCAAACCACACATGTGATGTCCTGCTGTTCAAAATGTGCAAAGTGCAAAGTTTTTTGGCTCTCGGACTAATTTTCATTCGGGTGCAGTTCGGGTGTCAGTCTGTATTTATAGCGGGTCGGATTAGGGGCGGAATTTTATTTCAATTCTGTTGGAAAATGGGTTTGTCAAAATTAGACCCGTGCAGGACCCGTGCTCCAGATCCCCTCTTCAACCCAAAACATAAAAACTTCAAATCCTGAAGATAAATTAGCCCTGACCAAGACTAGCTCAAGATGTGGAGATGGGTCCCTCTTTTCCTGACAGATTGCTGCAGCAGCACTGAAAAATGGGACAAATACAAAAGATAAATGACCCTACAGGGGCAATAAAGCGTCCCTTAACTTTACCCCAAACTATAATGATTTTCCCTGCATCCGTTTGTATATACATAACTCTGTGTTGCATAAATGACACATATTGATGCTTACCCTAGGTCTTTTGGCTATTAATATAATGCATTTCCCACCCGGCGGACTTCCTCAGCGGTATAGGTTTTTGCAGCTCCTCTCGCCTCCCACGCATTTTTGCATTTGACAAATTTGGATGAAAACACTCCTCTTTGAAACATCTCCAAAACAAACTGCTCAATCCTCCACTTATAACTCACTACCCCCGGAGGTTGAGTTCGCCTTCTCTACGGCGCGTCTCGCATTGTTTACAGTTTTCACTTGAGCGCCGAGTGGACCGACGCCAAGTCTTCATTTATTTTGCAAAAACGACAGCGCCGAAGGGAAGCAGATTCAATTTCAATCTTGTTTTTGGTTTAATAAAATAAGGAAGCCCGCAATAATAGTTAAAAATGAAATGCGGGGTAATCTAATAGAGGTTAACAATTGGATTTTGAATGTTTATGGAGCAAAAAACAAAGTATCATTGGTTTTGAGTGATAGCTTCCCATATACGGCAGCCATTTCACGAAATTATTAATAGCTGTACTTTGTCATAGTTGGCTGGATCACATTATGACGGCAATAAAACAGCTCTATGCAATCAAATATAATGCAATGTAAAAATGAAAATCTTAAATTGAAGACAGTGATTGTGACAAGCCCCATTATCCCTTTGCAGTTCAAACAGATCTGCAGATTAGCGTTTGACATTTCTTCATAAATAACGGGGTCCTTGGGTTTGAGTTTGTGAATGTGATACAAAAAATAATGTGATACAAAATGCGATGCAAAAAAACCCCCCAAAAACCAAGCAATTCACTCTTCACGTCAAGTCGAAAGTAGAAAGGAGGTCGATATTGACAAAAAGTGGCCACAAGTGCAATTTCAAGTACTATGTGACATCATGTATAACTGCCCCGACTGCAGACAGGGGTTTCTGGTGACAAACAGCAGGCTGCAGGGGCGAAATTTGAGGTGTAGAAATCTGTTAGACCAATCACTCTGTTACTTATACACCCAGACATCTTCATCTTTTACATCTTCACTCCAAAGACTTTTGTCCAGTTGACAGAATTGAACCTACATCCATCCATTTTCTTCCGCTTATAAGATAAGATATCCTTTATTTGTCCCACAATGGGGAAATTTCAGAGTTGCAACGCACAGTAAAGAGAACAGCAAGAAACAGTAGCAGCAATAGAAGTACAGTTAAGTTAAAAATAGACAAACACTATAAAGATCTATAAAGATAAGGATTATAAACTATGTATCATATAAATTGCTATCTTAGAACTATATATACAATAAATTGCGATCTAAAAACTATATATACAATAAATTACTATCTTACATTATTGCACAGGGTCCCAGGATTGCACAGGCAGCAGAGTTAGCAGTGTTCATTGTAAAGTCTGACAGCGGCAGGAAGGAAAGACCTGTGGAACCTCTCCTTCACACAGTGAGGGTGGATCAGTCTGTCACTGAAGCTGCTCTCCAGAGCAGACAGGGCCCTGAAGAGGGTGAGACTCCAGGTCCAGCATAGAAGTGAATCTGGCCAGGACCCTTCTGTCCCCCACCTCCTGCACCGAATCCAAGGCACAGCCCAAGACAGAGCTGGACTTCCTGATGACTTTGTCCAGTCTCCTCTTGTCCCTCTCTGTGATGCTGCTATCCAGGGCCGGGTCACGGGGGCAACAGTCTAAGCAGGGGCTCCCAGACTTCCTTTACCTCGGACACTTCCTCCAGCTCCTCCGAAGGGATCCCAAGGCATTCCCAGGCCAGCCCAGAGACATAGTCCCTCCAGCGTGTCCTGGGTCTTCCCCGAGACCTCCTTCCAGTGGGACATGCCTTCTTCCATGGAACAGATGTCCTCCCCTCAGCTGCTCCTCTCAACGACTCTACTCCAACCTCCTCCCGTGTGACCAAGCTCCTCACGCTATTTCCAAGGGAGCGCCTGGCCACCCTGCGGAGGAAACTCATTTTGACCGCTTGCATCAGCGATCTCGTCCTTTCGGTCATTTCCCAAAGCTCATGACCATAGGTGAGGAACATAGACTGAGGTAAATCGAGAGCTTTGCCTTTCAGCTCAGCTCCCTCTTCACCACAACGGCCCAAAACAGCGACCGCATCACTGCCGACGCTGCACCAATCCACCTGTCAACCTCACGCTCCATCCTCCCCTCACTGAGAACAAGACCCCGAGATACTTGAACTCCTCCACTTGAGGCAGAGCCCAATCCAATGCAATTGAATCTTCCTTTTGCTACTGTGTTGCGTCCGTATTTGTTATTTTTATTCTATATTTCTTACCTTTGTGTGTGTTTTTTTATATAGACAACATACATCTTTCTGCATTTCTCCAAAACGACCATGGTGACATCCATTTTTTGACATTTAATCAGTTCGTGTCACCACCCACCTGCACATATTTACTCTGACTGGTCGAAATGTCTTGCTATAGGACACAATAACACATAATAACATTAGAATCAAACTAGCAACCTTAAAGCTGTTTAATAGGTACACAAGCAGATCCACAGGTGCTCTTTGGCCGTATACTGAACTGAACTTCATTTCTGCGCCGGCTTTACAACGCTGTTTCCATAATTGGCGTCTGAAAACTTCGTCTCGACTCACAAAGGCCTGGTAATTATCTATGACATTACAACTTACCGATTTCTCATAAACGACTGAAAAGGTTACACAAGACTGTTTGGCGCCAGCTGCTTTAATTGTTTTAAAACACACCGTACGCGCAGTAGGATATAAAGACCTTAATTTGGAGCCAAAGGGAAACATAAGTACTGTTGTTTTACATTGTATTTATACTAGAGTAATTATTATAAAAGGACTTACACAACTTTAGACCTTTAAAAAGTGTAAATATAATGCTTGTGTTTTGTCACAGTAATTATTTTCTCTTAACATTTTGTTCTCGTAAACCAGGATAATGGAGCGTGATTCGGTTTAATCCATGAACTAGAAATTTGCTTTGGCTGAATAGTAGTAAATATAAACTAAAATAAAACAAAGGCATGGAAACAATACAGATTTGAATAGTGAAAGTGTAGTCCAACCTGGTATGTGTTCTTTAAATGCGGTTCACAGACAACAATGGAATACGATAAAGATTTTTATTGACGATGGACAGACGTGATAGTTGGGAGGAGACTCAGGACGGGGGCTCTGTCTCTAGTGGGCTTCTGGGTAATTGAAGGTGTGGTTGAGCTGAGCTGTGGTTGGCTGGAGAGGAGCGGGGGGAGGTTGGGGGCAAATCAAGTTTGTCTTAGGCTACGCTCAGACTGCAGGGCTTAACGCTCAATTCGGATTTTTTGTGAAATCCGATTTTTTTTGCGAGGTCGTTCACATTTCCAGTTAAATGTGATTTGTGTGTGATCTACAGTGTGAACTTTAAACACCTCAAAAGTGTCCCGCATGAGCATTGGAGGACACGACAACGTCACACAGCGAGTTCAGAGCCCAGACGCCTAAATATGGACGTGAGCATCGACCCTTTTAGTGATGAAGTAGGCATGGTGGCGCATGCATTTTGGCAACAGAAGTACGGCAGAGCTCAGCAGCTTGTCGAGCTCTGTGAAAGGATTATTATTACTTTGACAAGTGTCTGACTACCAGGTTCTTGTGCGCTCAGTGAGTAAAACTTTAAACCTTTAGTCCACTGGTAGAATATCAGTGTTTACAGTCGCCTAAACATGGACGCAAGCATTGAGCACCTGACGATTTTAAAGTTGCTGTCGTACCAGAGCCAGAACATGTGCAGCTTATTTGTTTTAAGGAGACTGAGAAGGAGAAGGACGATGTTTTTGCCCATGGCGTTTTTGGGGGCAGTGGCAGTGGCAGCAACGTCCATAGAAAGGAACGTGTGGATCGGATGTCGGTCCGATGAATGTGACCTGGCTGCTCATACTGAAGTCGCACGGCAAAAGATCGGATATGTATCAGTTTTAGGAGCACATATCCAAGTGGCCTGGGTCACATTTGGGAAAAATCGGATCTGCGTCGTTCAGACTGTCATTAAAAGATCAAATACAGGTCGCATAGGGGCGAAAAAAAATCAGATTTGGATCACGTCAGGCTGCAGTCTGAATGTAGAATAAGTCTAAGTAATGCAACTAGAAAGAGCTGATTTAGTTCGAACTACAGCAGGTGAGATAATTTGAGCCCTGAAACAAGTCTTTCACACACGGTATTAAAAATCATTGTGAAATAACATTAGTGAGTTAAACGAAAATAACTTGACTTTGGAGGCCAACATTCCTGAAGAAACTGGCATTTTGGTAGAGAAATGATGACTTCAAAAAGCAAAATAAGTCCAGTTGTTTTCATTGTCTCTCATTTATAATATTTCATGGATGTCTCAAAATCTGCAACAATTAAATAGAAAATAAAAGTTGTTAAAAGTGCACTATGTATTTTCTGGTGGAGGGCCCGTCAAATGCTTTCCTCCATGGAGATGTTATTGCTAGACCAAACCAGACCAAGTTACAGGTCAGATCTGTGGAGAGGCGACCCCGCTCAGTCAGAATGCCTGTTTTTCTAGATATTTTTTGAGCAGTAAAACCACCTGTTATTGAGTAAATGTATGTCAAAATTGTTTAATGTCACACTGTGGGACACACTGTGCCAAAACTGACATATCTATAGAAACAAACAATTAAATACAATGTTAAAAATACAAAGATGTCCCTTATGTGGCATGTCTCCCCCACCTGCCCCATGTTTTTTGAATGAGCGAGTTAAAATCCATTAACTATTAGACCGTGTGCGTTTGACCCGCCCCTCCTTTTACCGACGTGGGTAAAGTTTGAGCGTCTGTCCGTGTCTTTGTGCATGTATTATTCATGTTTCTTTGAGAGCGCAGACGTGAGGGGGGAGGAGGAGGAGTGTGTTTGTGTGTGGAAGGACGGGCAGTGCTTAAAGTGCATGTGCTGCGTCGGCTCGTCTCACTCTGGGATGTCCTGTCAGAGCGGATTTGTCCAGAAGAGCGCACCGGCCACATGGGACATTTATAGTGTGTCCATTGACTCTGAGTTTGTGTATTAGGATCAGTGACCGAGTGTGGCTCTGAGGGAGAAATACTGGGAAAGGACATTGTTTTTTATTCTTACTTAAAGCTCCTATATTACGCAAAATTGACTCTTGTGAGCGTTAAGCGGGCCACCAGCCTATTCTGACATGCCTGTATTTAGACATACCGCCATTACGACATGTCTCTATTTAGACGTGCTGGTTTCCGACACTTATGGTATTGATATTCTGACATGTCATGTCATTTTTATTTTTTTTTGAAAGAGTTATGATCGTCCACCCAGGCACGTCTCTCGCTGTCCATGGTGCTGGGTGACAGGTTTGGTCAGCGCGATCACCCTTTTGAAATGGAAGATTTTAAAACAGCTTAAGGCCACCACAAACTACAGGATATTTTGTTCTTAAACGTGCGACAAAAAGACACCGGCACCAGGCTCCGCAGGATATAAAGCTGTGAGCATGATGGCCTCAGCTGTTTCCTGTCTACAGTAAAACCACACGCTCTGAATGTTCAAAGATCAGAGCTCTGCACTTCTAGTTTAGATACAAGTCAAAACTGTGTTATTACTTGTGAAAAGTGGTGCAATACTTCAGATACAGGATTTTTAATGCACAGACGGTCCACAGGAAGTAGAGTCACTATCTCTAATCTGCAGCTTCACCTCCTCCCGCGCTGTGTGGATGTAAACAAATACACCTGCTACTCTCGCCTCAAATGCCTCAAACAGGATTACTAGCACGGTTTTGTGGACTGGATGTCATTATTTGCAGAGGACAAATTCTATGGCTAATGTGGATGAGATGCTGCACTTTAAATTTAACTTTACAAAAAGTGAGTAATAAAGTCTTCTCGCTGAGCTGGCACAGTGAAGTTGATTGGATATTTATTTTGGCTACGTGGTGTTCCCCGCAGATAGACAGATGAAATGAAGCAGAAGGCAGAAAACCCATGCAGCCTACATTTTAGATTACATATTTTCCTGAAGGCCTATGCTCTTTTTTTTTTTAAACTCATGACTGTTTCCCACAGCTCTCAGTGAAGACATTTTCCCACTGTCTGATCTCCTGCGGGCCAAGTATTCTCTGATTAAGCACTTTGCACTGGCCCAAGCATCATCAGTACCATAGTTCTCTTATGCGCATTATGCACAGTGTGTAGGGCTGCGGGGGCACCACCATGTGAATCCTCGCAAAACCGCTGGCCTAGCATTCAGCAGCACGGCACTTTCAGGGACGCCGCTACTTCAAAATGGAAAACAAAAAAATGTGTTGTAGTAGTGGGACGCTTAAAAAATGTTGCTATTCTGACAATTAGGCATTAATGTCTAAATAGTGGGATGGAGGAATAGTGGGGTGTAACCGCTTTAAACCATACATGGAGTTGTTTTGTTTCATTCACACATGTTTGAGTAACTCTTTACCATTAGTCTGTCTACATCTCCAAAGCTCAAAATGCTCTGTTCCACGTGGTGATTTCATAAAGTGGTAGTTTAAATTAACAGCTCCTTTTACCTTTTGTTCAGTTGAGATTGGCAATTCCAGAAAGAAGGTGAAATGTTTTTTTTTTTTTACAGAACTGGGATTGTTCTCTGTCACATTCCAAGTTATAGTCTGGCAATAAACAGAAGGCCTACCTCTGAGGCCAAAATGCGCAGCTGTAAAAGTCAAATTCCAAAGTCAAACATTAGCTAAGGTGCAATGTCTGTCAGAGGCTTAATGGGTTCAAAACTACTTAAATTCCAGCACAAAATATACAAATTTAAAAATACAGTTCTGTGCAAAAGGTTTAGGCAGCTGTGAAAAATCATGTAAACAAAGAATGCTTTAAAAAATATATAAATGATTGTTTTTATCAATATACAAAATGCACAGTGAGCGAACAAAAGAAAAAGCCAAAGTCTTTAAGAACTCTCTTGAGCATGAAGAACTTGTGTTGGTGATGGTCTGGACCTCAACATCATGGAGTGTGTCTGGGATTAACATGAAGAGACAGAAGGATGTGAGGAAGCTCCATCCACACAAGATCTGAGCTCAGTTCTTCTACATGTTTGGAACAACCGACCAGCCCAGTTCCTTCACAAACTGTCTACAAGTAAAACCTAGAAGAACTGATGCTCTTCTGAAGGCAAAAGTCACACCAAATATTGATTTGATTGAGATTTCTCTTTTGTTCATTCACCGCATTTTGTTGATTGATGAAAATAAATGAACGCTTCCACTTTTTGAAGCCGTTCCTAGTTTACAGCATTTTTTTCTGCGTATAACTTTTGCACAGGACTGTACTTTCAAGGCTAAAATTTGACTGAGTTGGCAGTAATGATCCACGCAATGCAAGTTTTTTATTAACAAATCATGAAAATCATCCAAATGATTCTAGTGAAAGTGCATGGAGTTTAAAAAGACAGTGGAGCACTTCTTGTATTACCACTTAATGACATCACAAGGTGGAAAAGAGTGAGAATATCAATCTGACATTAAAACGTGTGTGAATGAAAGAAAACACAACTTCAGGTATGTTTTTAAATGAGAAAAAACTAAAATTGTAACATAGATCTGACGTCCAATGTGGCTATCCAGAAAGAAGGGGTGTCTGGTGTAAATGAATAACTAAGAAATACATAGAAATCTCTTAGAACAAAGTATTATTTAAGGATTACTGGTGAAATACAGTGTAGCATCAACGTGATAATAGAAATCTTCAATATTCACAAATGTCACAACTCCAAAGAAGCGTCTCACAAACTTTTCGCAGCACAAACAAGACTAAAAACTCTATTAAAAACATTATTAAGCTGTCCCTGCCGTGTCAGCCGCCAAAGATACTCCGCACGCTCACATAAATTACCCCTCCGCTGTTGTCAGGTGCTTTTTGTTCCGTTATCGTGCTTTCGTGTTGGGTTTTGTCGCGCGCAGGTACCTCGTCCACGGCCCCGTTCGCCTTCGCCGTGACAAATTACCGCAATTACCGCTGATGAAGTCCAAGGATGACACTATTATGATGACGCGATGATGAGGCGGCCTCTCCACGGAGCCGGCTAATAACCAGCAGCTCAAGGACGCGCTCTGATGAATGGGAATGCCCCGCTCAGGTGGGGAGTATATTGTCTATGAGATTATACAGACGTAGCTGCTGGGAAACGGTCGTACTGAAATGTGCTGAGAACAACAAAAAGAGATGACATAAGGGAACCTGCAGACAAAAGGCTGTTATTGTGTTCTTGAGCAAGACATTTATAAGTCAATAAATGAATATGAGTTACAGATATATAAAAACGATGCAGCAAACTACATTTCCTTTGTATCAGATCATCTTTAATATGAATCGATACCAGAGTAGAGACTGAAAAGTGCATTTTTTTTTCTTAAACGCACACTATACAACTTTTTGGGGGGTCTGTCACCTGTTTGTTTCTATGGAGATGTCACTGATATGCCTGGGATGTTCCACAGTATGACATTAAACAGCTCCACTTTACATTTATTCAATCAGAGGTGGTTTTATAGCTCAAAAATACCTAGAAAAACAGGCGTTCTGAATGTGAGCGGGGTCGCCTCTTCACAGATCTGACCTGTAACTTGGTCTGGTTTGGTCTCCACGAAGACGGAAAGGTTTAAAGGCATACTGTGAAACATTCCTGACAATAAAAACAATAACATCTCCATGGAGAATCACCAGAAACGTTACCAATGCACGTTTAAAGCTACGATTGGCCGATTCGCTCCAGCTGTATTCTCACAAATCACCACTAGAGGCCGTCTGCGTTACTGCTGTCTGATAGTGCGCCAGCTTTGGTCTGATAGAAGAAGAGCAGAGAGCACAGGTGAGTCTGAAGGACAGGTTTCACATCTGCTGGTGAAAACAAAACAAAACAAAAAAATCAGGCTACGTTTATATGACGACGGTCTGAACAGAAGACGGAAAAGTGGCGTCGCGTCTTCACTTTTTATTCTGCGTTTAGAGGAAACCTGCTTGCATACGGTGACGCAAAAGTGTGTGGAATCCGATTGGGTATGCACGCCAGGTGACGAGGTGGTGCTGTGATCTGACATGTTTTTGTGCACTGTATGTATGTGAAGTAAACGCATACGCGACGTGAGCGGATCTGACCAGAGTTTTCCGTCTTGGGCAGTGTAGGCGGAAAGGCTACGGTGGAGCATATTCAACTTTTCCACTCTGGAGGGTGGTTTCAGATTTTTGCCCCAAAAACACTGTCACCGTCTAAATCAGGGGTGTCAAACTCATTTTGGTCCGGGGGCCGTATGCAACCTACTTTGATCCCAAAAGGGCCGGATCAGAAAACTCAGTTCTCTCTTCAAGTTATTGTATTTTTCTCCGTGTCTCGTAGTGGTGTTTAAGATTATATTCCTCGAGCAACGCCACTTGTTCCAAACACACTGAGCACAGATTTCCCATTCACCTCTGTCAACAAATAAGAATTAGACTATTTTTCTTGGGAAATCCTGAACTCAGCATCTGCTTTTCTCATTTTTTAACATTTTGCTGATGAGGGTCACGGTCGACAGTCAAAACGATCGTCCTTTAAGAGCGTTTGGAAAGAGGAAAGTCTTCATTTGTGCTGCTCTGGTGGGAGTCGCAACGCACAGAAACACCGGAGACGCTGCTATGCTAAACGGTGCAGAAAATTAACAGAAAAATCTGAAAATTTTAAGTATTTTAATAGAAAAATCAGCCGAGGGCCAGATTAAAGGTCTTGGAGGGCCGGATCTGGCCCCCGGGCCGCATGTTTGACACATGTGGTCTAAATGAAAGGCCCTTGCGATAAAATATTTTCTCATTTTTACCTGCGAGCGTTCTCATGCAAACAGGGTCTCAATCCAATAATCTATGTGAGCTTTAAACAAAATGAACTCATTACTATTGAGTTATGTCACATGCTTTTTTGTGTGTGTGTGTTTTATGTTTTTTTTCTATCCTACAAGTGATTTCTGAACAGCCTTGATAAAACTCACAACATAATGTGATGTTCTGGGTGATATTTAGCCAGTAAATAGCTCAAGGCTCAAACAGGATATCTACTGAACACATATTAAGAAAACCATACGTGATCTTGCATTTTTCTTTCTGGATCTGCTCCGATATCCAACAACAATATCGTATCTGCGCATCCCTCTATACAGGGGCAGCAGCTTCTCCTCGAATGACCAATGCACCCCTAAAACTCCCCAAAAGATGTTTATCCCATTTTCATAGGTCATTCAAAGTCGACTAAAGATATTCAAATCAAAACCACAGACTGACAAAATGAGACAAAAAGAAAAATCCACATTTAAACTGGGGTTAGGGGTGCGCTCAAGTCCATAAAAAAGCTCTAAATAAACATGTTAAAGTTGCATTTTGTGACTTTTCGGTTGGGTTTTTTCCACATTATGACATTAAACAGCTTTAACGTACATTCATCAAATTACAGGTGGTTTTATAGCTAGAAAAACTGGAAAATATGCTTCTATAAACAAAATGCATAGATATTTTTGATTGCTTATCGGGACGGTGCAGCAGTATTATCAAAAACAGCCTTCCCTTTCATCGCCCTGGGTGTTTTGGGTTAAGTGTTTTCCATCTGCACCGATCTGAACTCGCTCGTGCATAATGTGAAGCAGTAATATCCGGACACGGACGGAGAGGAGCTGGATGTAGATCTGCAGATTACACTGGAACATGAGGCTTCATTTGGAGTTGAACTGTTTCAAAGTCAAAGTTGCACTCGGTTAAACACCAGGAGTACGGGAACTACAGAAGAAAGCGTTTTATTTGCATTATTAAATTCAATGTGCGTATTGTTATTTTTAGGAGAGTAAATGAGGCTAGACTATTTCCTGGTCCGTTTACCATTTGTTCTTTTGAATTTGTCAAGAACAAAAAAACACAAAATGGGAAAACAGTTTATATCATTATTCTGTTTTAGTGCCAAACAACAAAACATATTTCGTCCTCGATTTCCAATATTTAATTTAAAGTTTATTCAAATAACACCAATGTCCTGGTCAAACCAAAGTTGCAAACATTAGCGTTTCTTTTTGAATACAGTGCATGGTGATTGAATGTTGTATAGAAAACATGGATTGTGAATAGGGAAAGTGAATGCTGCAGTGATGCATATACTGTATGTGTATGTTGGCTTGTTAAAGCATAAGGCCTGTGGAAATGTAGTTGTCGATATTGTACAGAGACTGATGACCTAATGTTAAATGTAAATTTCTATTGTTATTTTCTAATTTAGTGTGACCCCTGTGTGAGCCCTGCCCGTGGGACTACTGACGGAAATGAGTCTTTTAGGCTACAGCTTGTTTACATCCACATGTCTTATCCATAGGCCGTGTATATGAGTGGACTAAGTGAGTGTGACGTCACCCGTAGCGTTTAGCGCCGCTCAAATGAGGCTCGCGAATTTGGAGCCAGCCTCTATATTATGATTTTTGTGACAGACAAAATGGCGAAAAAGAAAATTCAGGATCTTGTAGAGCGGGTTAATATGAACATTTTAAGACCAAAATGATGAGGCTCAGTGCAGCAGTTGCGGAGAGAGGGACGATAAGATCTCAATGTAAGTCAATGGGAAAAAGGGAGAGGAGGAGCCGGAAGAGCCTCCTGGAGCACTTCCTGTTTGGCACATGGCGGCTCATGGGTTAGCTATGTCCACATATATGTATATACGGTCTATGGTGTTATCATGTCTGTGTTAGGATTTGGTGGTTATGTGTTCCCCGTCCCCTCGGTGTCTGTTTGCACCTCTCCGGGGGCGTGGGCTGGGCTAATGCTGCAGCGTGGTTCACCTGCAGCTCATTCGACAATCAGCCCCACTACAAAGCCCTCTCCCTGTGCTCTTGTTTATCACTTCATTCCTCGTCTACCCTGTGTCATTGTTTGTCTCATCATCCTGCCTGCCCTCGTTGTCCAGTCTGTCCGCAACCCGTGAGTGTGTCCAGTGTCTTTCTTCCGGTCCATGTCTCCAGACAGCTCCCGTCACCACATCCTGCAATCCCACAATAAACCTCTTTAACACCTCCCTGCGCCTCTTGGGGGTCTTGCTTTGGGGTCCTCAAACACTCAAAACATGACCGTCTGTCCATTAATGTGCACTGTTCCAATCAAATTCTCAGTCTCGATGCCTATTTTAATTTTGATATTTTATTCTCTCTGGTTTATTTGCCCCGGAAGTTCTGCTGCTCAGCGCCGCCTGTGAATTCAGTGTAAACCATGGATCTATAATAAAAGCTTTTTATTATACTTCTGTGGAGTCAACTGAACTGCTTCCTGTTTCTCGTCATGGAGTCCAACAATTACTTTATAAGACGCAAAAGTCAACGCGTCGCTATAAAAGAAAACGATTTTCGTTTGTCCACAAACCTGCAACGATTTTTGATGTAAATCTTTCTAGCACCAAGGCCATGTACACATGTAGCCGGGTATTTTTAAAACCGAACATCCCCCTCCCTCCGTTTATAAAATTGTTTTATCCACACCACCTCGTCTTCAAAAAAAATACCTTCCACACATAACCGAACATCTGCGTTTTCAACCACATTCATACGCATTCCAAACCTGTAGATGGCGTTATTTCCATCACTTCGCCGTCACTTCCGCCTAAACTTAAACAACAGAAAACATGCCACCAAGCGCCTTTGTCTGGACAGACTCGGAGTTAGAATTGCTCATAAACACAGTTTTCTGCAATTAAACATGTACATAGCACCTGCACAATACTTAATGCTCCCACAGCTCTCAAGAAACGACTCCGATCCATATTCTGCTTTGGCTTTGGCTTTGGCTTTTGCAGTCACCTAAACAAATGTCGCACGTTTGACGTCAGGGCAGATTCATATTTTTTGGCGCAGACAGTGACGTTTTAAAACGCAAAACCCCAGTTATCTCTGTCCACACAAACAGGCATAAACGGAGTTTTCAAAAATCTTCACTTTGGCCAGAGTTTTCCCTGAATACTCGTTTTTGATGTGTGTTCGTGTGGATGACAGGTCAAAACACAGCAAAACATCTTCGGTTTATTAGATACCCGGCTACGTGTGGACAAGGCCCAAGACTTCCAGGGCAATAAACCAAAGAGAATAAAATATCAAAATAGGCATCTTTTACTGGTGTTATTTGAAATAAACTTTAAATTAAATATTGGAAATAGAGCTCAAAATCGGAATAATGGAATAAACTGTTTTCCTATTTTTTTCTTTTTATTCAAAAGAATGGTACACGGACCTTTTCTCGATATCCATGACAAAGATTCTGTTTTTCTTGAGTGAATATGGTTGAAACTATTAGAAAAAAAGTTAATTGGAATGATTAAAATTAACAAAATGACAAAGGTGGTCAGTTCTGGTGACACATTGAATGATTTTATTTTGTGCTCTTGTAATCTCACCTTTAATTCAGAGAGATTTGTAAGACTCTTTGGTTAGGTTAGGTGGAGGAAAGTACTTTAAGCTATAAATTATACTTATTATAGCGGGAGTAGCCATTTGGTTTGAGTAAACGTAAGAGAATGCATGATTTTCAAAGTAATTTTTCAGTAAATAACGCTCCTGTAATTGGATAAGATGAAACATTTACATAGATGCTCCTAATTCACTTGTCTCCCCTGTTGTATTGAACCATATATTGTCTTATTATAAACAAATAAACACATCTTTCAGTATTTATTTCCTTATCATTGCCATTCAACACACGCAAAACTATTCAAATTTATTCCTCTTCCTTCTTCTGTCTCCTCCAAATCACGTTCTTAATGACTTTACTGGCTGTGGACCTCTCCATCCAAAAGCCCCAAGCTGATATTGGACAACGAGAACTGCCTGAACTGAAAATCTAATCTAAAATAATTGCACGAGTCTGCTTTCTCCACATTTTGCATACATCTCCGGCATTGTCCCCCCCATCTCTGCGCACATCTGCTGCGCTCTGTGATCCGCCTCGTGTGTGCGAGGAGGTAAACACGCCGGTGACTGCAGCTGTCCTGTTCTGACAGTGACTCGAGTTTGTGGAACATAAAGTGTGACAAGACGATTTCCACAACGCTGCAAATGCTGTAAACACAAGAGGGAAAACAAAATACGCAAAATACCAGCGGTAAAGCAGAGTCTGACAAATGAGGGGTCAAAATACAACTATGGGATCAATGCAAATTTTGTTTATACCGATCGGGAAAAATTGGGAACAATAATTCAGGATCATGTAGAGCGGTTTAATGCGAACATTTTAAGACCAAAATGACAAGGCCACAGCAGCAGTTACCCTTATGACACAGATAATACTCCCTACAACTGTACAACAACTCACCCTTATGTCACAGATAATACTCCCTACAACTGTACAACAACTCACCCTTATGTCACAGATAATACTCCCTACAACTGTACAACAACTCACCCTTATGTCACAGATAATACTCCCTACAACTGTACAACTCACCCTTATGTCACAAATAATACTCAAGATCCCAGTGTTAGTCAATGGGAGCCAGAGTCAGAAGGAGCCGGAAGAGCTGCCTGGAGCACTTCCTGTTGGCACGGTCTATGACATGGACGCTCGCACTGTTCACCTGGCGATTTTAACGTTGCCGTCGTACCACCCTCACGGGAGGAAACAGGTGCTGGCCTATTTCAGTGATAATTTTTCACTGTACTGGCTCGCAACAGGTGCTTGTTACAGCACAATAGCCGATCTCTCGCTTGTCGATGACGTGTAGGTCGAATGGATGCGACCTGGCCGTTCAGACTGAAATCGCACGTCAAAAGATCAGATACGTATCAGTTTTAGGACCACATATCCAAGTGGTCTGTGCCGCATTTGGAAAAATCGGAGATGTGTGTTCAGACTGTCATTAAAAAATCCTGATCCTTGTACATGAGTAAAATGTAAAGGGGTCTCTACGAATCTCAACAAAGAATAATTAAAATTTGAGGAATAGAATGACTGTTAATAATGTAAAAATAATGTACGATTTTCATGCGTAATTTCACTGTCTGCAATAATAAATGGATAATGGTGCACCATATTTTCTATAAGGCACACTTAAATCCTTTAATTTTATCAAAAATCGACTGTGCGCCTTATGTATTAATTATGGTAGTGCTTACTGACCTCGGACCTATTTTATGTGGTACACGGTGCTCAAAAATATGTCAAAATGTTTTATTTCGACTTTGTTAAGCTACGAAGCTGCACCCCTGGTCAGATCACCTTTTAACATTGCTCACCTCCGCCCATCACTCACCTTTTCAGCTGCAGAAACTTTAATACATGCATTTATCACATCCAGAATCGACTACTGCAATAGCATCCTTTATGGCACACCCTCAAAAACACTTAACAAACTGCAATATATACAAAACTCTGCTGCCCGCCTCCTCACACGTACCCGTATGAGCGAACACATCACCCCCGTCCTCCAAAACCTTCATTGGCTCCCCATCCCTCAGCGAATTCAGTTCAAAGTTCTTATTACTTTCAAAGCTCTCCACAACCTGGCCCCCTCCTACCTCACAGATCTGCTCCACCGCCACACCCCATCCCGCTCCCTCCGCTCCTCCAACGCAAACCTCCTGTCCCTCCCCTGCAGGATCAAGCTCCGAACCTGGGGAGACAGAGCCTTCTCCGTCGCTGCTCCCACCCTTTGGAACTCACTCCCACAGCCACTCCGAGAATGCACTGACCTCACCACCTTAAGACTCACCTGTTTAAAGCTGCTTTTAATCTTTGACTGTTATGAGTACTGTTTTTAATGTTTTTTTACCTTTGTATTTTTTTTTTTAATTGCTCATCTGTGTAAAGTGTCTGAGTATCTTGAAAAGCGCTATATAAATAAAATGTATTAATATTATTATTATTATTATTAAATATTCAGCACAAATATTTTCAAGCAGTATGTAAGTTTTCAGCCAAAAATAGACCAAAATAAAAGGATGTTTCTTTCGTTTTTTTTTATTGCACTTAGAAAAACATGTGTGCATCTCCACAAATCTGACTCTTATTGGACTAGAAGGAGGACATCCACCTGCTTGTTTCCATATTTGTTTCATTATAATATACCACATTATTGCATTAAATGTATCTGTCTCCATGGAATCGTACAGGTAACCAGGTGCCACCTCCGGAAAGTGACATTACTTACCCGTTATCTGTGCAGCCCTGTCCTCGGCTCTGGTCTGCAGCTGTTCCATTGCCCTCCCTCAGGCCTGTGCATCCATCTCACTCTTCGTTTTAGAGTTTCTTTGCGTTTTTTATTTGTCAGCGACCATCTCTGGCACCCTCCTGCAAGCCTGGTTACACAGCGTGTCACGGGGTCCTCTTCAAGACACTCAGGCTGAGTCGGGATGCTCCTTTAGGGTTTTTATTCCACAGTGCAAAACAGGAAGAACAGGAGCAAAAATGTGCGCAGGAAATATTTACAGTGGCAGAGTGAAAAAAGTCTATTTACAAGCATGTACAAAAAATCAACTTCTCCTTTAAGTCTCTTCGCTTTTTCTCTCTCACTCTCTTAGTCTCTCTGTCGTTTGTTCGCTCCCTCACTATTTCAGCGAAACAGTAAGTGCGCTGTAGCCAGGACACGACACAACATGCCCAGACCAGACCCGACGAGATTCAAGACGAAACTGACCTGGTGCTCAGCGGCAGGACGCACCTTTATACACCCCTCGCCCCTCCCACCTTACGTAAATCCCCTCTAAACCTTAATTACACCATTCCTACAATTGAATGAGTAATGTTACAGGGGCCAACAGTTACGCACAGAGACACGCTATCATCTCACATCCATAAATGACCTCCAACAGTTTACAAAAAATAAAATACAGTTAATTGTCCATGCCAGGCACTCGTCGCTCACATGACCCCCGGAGCGCGCGTAACGGGAGGATTTAAGCTCCCGGCGTGCAAGTGTCCGGGGTTTGCCAGTGCGCACCGGGATGAGCGAGCAGGCGGCAGCGCGGCGGTGAGTAAAAGGTTGATTTATTGCGGGTTTTTGGAGGATGGTACTGGCGCTTCCAAGTGTGCACCCTTAGTCGCGGCCGAGATTATGTAAAAGTGAAGTTTATTGCGCGTTTGGACGAGCGGAGCGCAGCAAAACACGGAAACAGGTGAGCGCGCGTCTTCCCGCGCTTTCCCCCGGGGACCGCGCTCTCAGGGACGGACCTGCTCCGTCACACAGCGTGAAAAACAAGATAAAACTACTTTTCCATGTACTTTTTTGCTTATATCCCTTTGCTCATTTGTTTCTCTGGTCAGGCACATAGCTTAGGTGCTTGTTTTTCATTGTCTTCTAATGTTAAGGTGGACAGTTCAAATCATACTGGGCAAGACACTTCACCAGCCCAGTGTTGAGTGAAATAGTGATCGGTGGTGGGCGTGTAGCTTGCCACTTTTGACTCTGATTTGTGAATGACTAATGTGATGTAAAGTGGATTTGAATGTCTGAAAAAACATTTTCTACGAGACCGGAGCGTTGAGTCACCGGAGCATTTCTCAATATTGAATTCTATCCAGAGATTATCGCTGATGGAGCCAAATTACCCCCAACATCCTTCTCTCCAAACAGCTGCACCCTGACAATGAGAGCGCCGCTATAAAAGATGGCTTTGTTTTGCCTGTTGGATAAATAATAGAGGTTTTATTGTAATCCTCTTCCCCTCGATCGGACTCATAAGACTTGTATCTTTGAGGAGAGCTGCTTGTAAACCACAACAGCCACTTTAGATTCACCTTTACAAAGGCACACACAGGCTCACACATTTATTCAGAAGGGATTTCACTTCAACCTAAACCCCCTTTGGTCATAGT
Organism: Odontamblyopus rebecca; assembly: GCA_030686955.1. NCBI lineage: Eukaryota > Metazoa > Chordata > Actinopteri > Gobiiformes > Gobiidae > Odontamblyopus > Odontamblyopus rebecca. The sequence goes on from CM060674.1 coordinate 27,961,597, forward strand.
TTTATGGAAAATGTTTGTAACTGTCTTAAGAACATGATTGAAGAGAATAAACTACTACAACTAGTACTACAGACATGCAGACCTCGCTGTTTTCAGACCTCAAACGTTTACTTTTAATATATTCTACAATGTAAAAATGCTCTTACTACTTCTCAGTCTTCACCAGCCTCTTACAGCGAGAGATACAGGACTAAATTCGTACGATATACTACTCCCTGCAACTATACAACTCACATTTATGTAGCAGATAATACATACAACTGTATGACAACTGTATGACAACCCACCCTTGTCATAGATAATACTCCCTACAACTGTACAACAATTCATCCTTATGTAACAGATAATACTCCCTACAACTGTACAGCAAATCACCTTTATGCAACAGATAATACTCCCTACAACTGTATGACAACCCACCCTTGTCATAGATAATACTCCCTACAACTGTACAACAATTCATCCTTATGTAACAGATAATACTCCCTACAACTGTACAGCAACTCACCTTTATGCAACAGATAATACTCCCTACAAAGTGTATGACAACTCACCCCTATGTAACAGATAATACTCCCTACAACTGTGCAAAATTTAAACATGTCTAATTTATGTTTAGACTAATAAAAATGAATGACAACACTTCTACTTAATGAAGGTGTAAACTGTCAGAAAAATGTGTTCCCTTTACGTAAATTGTCTCTGCATTTTGGTTGTAATTGTCAGTGTTATTGACATCTTCCTGTATTTTTGCGCTTCTATTTTCAACATTTATTTTCCACAAACAGCCACTTAACTGATGTAAACTGTGATAAATATTTAACACGGGTACCACCCCATCAAATCGAGACATCATTGGAAAAAGTTGAAAACCACGTGCACTTCATTTTTTTTTTTTTGAACATTTGTGTTTCTTGCACCGCTCCTTCAGAAATGTTTTCCCACATTTGTGTCCTTTGAAAATACCAGATGTCGTGCATTATTTATCGTTTTGTCCTTCAGATTATATCAACTTCAAAGTTTTAATCAGAAGTTACAATTACTCTTACAGTTATACTTATCGTCATAGTTTAACCAAATACTTATGTACTTAAGTAATTTCTTGGACCACTACTGTGCACTTTAACTTGAATAAATGTTGTCACAATCCTCAAATTTCTCGATTTCCATACCAAGGAATGTTATTTTTGTTAGTTTGTGCTCTTATACTTGTTCTGATACAGCTCAAGATCATTCTAAAGCCTCAGGAAAGGTTCATTTCTGTCCTGTGAATGTGATTTGAATGTGATGACATGAGTACCGTATTTTTCTGACCATAAGATGCACTTAAAATCCTTTGTTTTTCTCAATAATCATCACTGCACCTTATAAGATGGCGGTACACGGCGCTCAAAAATCTGTCAAAATGTTTTAGTACTTTTGTAAGCTATAAAGCCGCACTGCTTGATGGATTGTCGCATGGAGCATGAAAGCTCTCAGAAACACTGGTGCACATAGGCCAGAAATCCGTGCGTATTTGGTTGCAGCTGAACACAAAACAAACATCTGCAAACTCTCGAATGAGTCCAGTCGTACATAAAATGTATTGTCTGTATGTCAACCATTAGAATATGAATTGAAAAGTTACAACATCAAGAAAACTCACGATTACTGTGGCAGTTATCGGGACAACTACAGAACTAAACCTGGACTAAACCTGGACTAAACCAGGTCTAACCACCTGTTCGGAGACATGCTGACTTACATGCTCAATTGAAGCAAACTAATTCAGTGCCTGGGATCATTTCAGGTGGATTAAGAACTCCAACCGATAGATATTGTTGTCAAACAAATCGTTTAAAGTTAAACTGCGAGCTGCATGGGAGACCAGTCGTACTTAAAATTGTCTGCATTTCATCCATTAGAATACGAATTGAAAAGTTCCGACATCAAGAAAACGTACGATTACTGTGGCGTTTACCAGGACTACTACAGAACTAAACCAGGTCTTAACTGAGACTAAACAAGGACTAAGCCATGCCCAAACTGGGACTAAACCGGGACTAAACCATGACTTAACCAGGTCTAACCACCTGTTCAAAGACATGCTGACTTACACACCCGATTGAAGCAAAAATAATTCAGTGCTTGGGATCATTTTGGGTGGATTAACCAAAATACTCCAACCGATAAATATCGGTGTCAACAAATCGTTTAATGTTAAATTGTGAGCTGTGTGGGAGCGGCCTCCATGAAGTTGGCTTCCCATCAAACGCAAACTCACACAAATGTCAATCGTTTGTGCTTCGTTTCTGCTGCAGAAAGTTTTCTTTGTGCTTCCTTAGTGCGATCGCCGGGCGAGTTACGCCTTGATCTGCTAATGGATCGTGGATGCCCGGGCTAAGGTATCAGTCTCACTTAATGGGCCTGATAATCCAGTGCGCTTTGTATATGAAAAAAATACTTGTTCATTGATCTAGCACCTTATAATCTGGCGCGCCTTATGTATGAACAAAATACTGGTTCATTAATCTACCGCCTTATAATTCGGCTTGCCTTATGATCCTAAAAACACGGTACCTAGTACTAGTTTGAGTATCTGATTTTTGGTTCTTTTGCCAACCCCCTACCTCGAATATTATTATTTTCAAGTACCAGTACTGCTACTTCTTCCATACAATATTTGTTACTCTCCCCACCTCTCATCTTCGAGTCCATTAGCGTCAAGGGCTGTGCTTCAAATCACAGCGAAACACTCAAATGCCCTCCCGCTGTGACGGTGTGGGCAGTGCAGCCACGGGGCCAACCTCCCGGACCAACCACTGCTCGCATAATGGCACTGCGGTCGCCTCGCCATCACAAACCTATAAAAAACCCCGGCCGTAATAATGGAAGGAAATGTGAAGCAAATAAGCACTAAAGAGGAAATCTGCAGCTGACAGCACATCAAATACAAATGGGACTCTTCAACGTCCACTAATGTATTTGTTCTTAAGTGACGAGAGCATTAAAGACTGAGGCGAAGCTGTGAAGGGCCTCAGGATCGGTGTTTGCTGAAAGTGAATAATGACCAGGGATTGTGAGATAATGATGCCGACAAAAAGATAGACGCTTTTTTTCTGAGACACCAGTAGAAAATGATGGTTAAGAGACAGAGAAAAGTATAAAACGTGTTTATGTGTATTTAGTTCCAACTGTGAATCTGATATAGGCAATTCTGGTGTTTAAATTGAATAATATGAAGAAGTGGTTTATTTTGCTGTATGGATTTGTTATGGCTAGGCCGTTATGGACCCAAAAACAGACTCAAGGCAAATGTAAAAAGTGCAAAACAAAGTTTATTGTCTGAAGGACAGGAGGATAGGGAGGCTTCAAGGAGAAGAGCCAGCAGCCAAAATACAGGAGTCTTCACTACAGGAGCGACGAACAGAGGAGAAGCAGCTAAAGTGTATTTGGTAGAGAGGTAAGTATTAAAAAATAGTCTAGTCTAGCTGACATTTGAATGAATTCTGCTGAAAAAGACCACGTAAACACTTAATTTCCAATGAAAATGATTATTCAGAATTAAACTTAATTCCGAAGTGGGTGTTTTTTTCCAATTTTAAATCTGAATGAATTTATTCCTCGGTCATCTAAGTGTTTATTCTTCTTAAAAATAATCCCGGTGGTTCGTGCTTGTTGGGTCGTCCTTCTGACGATCCGGCTCCTCCAGTCGTCTTTCCTCCACTGCTCTTTGGATTTGTGAGCGGGATGCGGGAGTGGGCTGAGGTGTGGCAGCCTCAGACTCAGTTTGTCCCCTTCCTTCTCCGACACTCTTCCCTTCTCCTCCTCAGGAGAGAATTCCCCAGCTGCTGCTTCATTATCATTGGAACGACTGCGGAAAAAGTTTAGATCATGTTTGAGTCCACAGCGCAACGACAAACCGAGATGACAGAAAAGCCGGCAGCAGCTGAAGTGTGTGTTTCGTAAATACTTTCGTGTCACTGTCCAATCAGAACTCTTCCCGACCCCCAGACGTTGAGTGAAATTAAATAGGCGATTTAACGTGTTGTTCATGTAAACCTCAATTTGGAATTATTATTTCCATATAAACTCGAAGGAGAATATTTAATTCGGAATTTAAAAACATCATGTAAATATGGCCAATCTGGCAGAGTCTGGCCTTTATAGGTGGTTTGATCGCAGACTGAGTGCAGATGAGTTCCCAGAAGACTCCACCCACGTCCCCACACACAGTTAGGCAAGAGGGGAGCACCACATTGGAAAGACTTGAGTCACAGCCAGGGGCGTGAATTGATACCCGGGTGACCTTCAATACCAAAACCCGTATCAAAAATGTGCACCCATCCCAACGTGCATCAATGCTGAAGAACGGAACCATCCCTGTCCACACCGGAACCAGCACTAGACCCTACCGCAAAGCCCAAGAGACCACTGCCATTCCGCATCAAGGATCACATCCGAGAAGCACCGAGCTTGGCATTGGATGGGTTTGTCTTAGACCTGTATCATGCCCAAAGAGGCCTGGACCGATTGTCATGGAGACCAGAGTCCTGTGCGGATTTGGGCACCTGTGGATACCCGACGGGTGAACTACAAACTGGTGAACTGGTCGGACGCAGGAGAGCGCAGGTCTAATCTGCAGTTTACAAAGCATCACGTGCGAACAAAAAACAGGGCTGTATTTTAGCATTGTTTTTACAAGATGATTAAATGTAAAATCCATATGTTTTTGCTGCACACATTCCCAGAAATCTCTGCCACTTTCATTTTCAAACCGCGCATGCGATGTCCTGCAGTTCAAAATGACTTCCAACGAGCTGAAGTAAATTAGCGAGTGGAGAGGGTAAAGTTTTGGCTCTTTTTTGGCTCTCGGCTGTTGGTGTGTCTTTATAGTGGGTCAGATCGGGTGCAGAATTTTATTTGAAATTTGTTGGAAAACGGGTCGGTTGCGGATTGAGATATGACGGGTACGGGCGGGTGTAGTTTGTCAAAATCAGACCTGTGCAGGACTCTGATGGTGGCGCTTCCCGGGTGGAGGTTCGCCCCCCCTTAACTGGGCCAGCTCCTCGTGCCGGCGGAAAAGAGGCTCACAATTCCCTTCTCCACTTTACGTCCCATTCCATTGCTTCTATTGATCTGGAGTATCATCTTGTCACGTTGAGCTTTATTCTTTTATATTGCAGCCTTCATTCACAGCACTATGGCCTTCTTCTGTCAGCACTTTGAGTCTCCAGCTCAGTGCGTCCATCTGCCCACAGCTCTGTCCCTTTACCCCACACAGGCTCCAGATGTGGGCATTACTGCAGGTCTGTTGCCCACCTGCTCTAGAGACTGTGGGGATACGCTGGCTTTAAAAAACACAGGGTTTGGAGGAGAAAAAACAACATAAATAGAGCTGCATGCGTGTGTGTGTGCGCAGGACGGTTCTTGCACTGCTGAGTTTTATTTTTGTACATAAACAAAAGATACACCCGAGTTATGAAGCATGGATAAAGCGGAAGCAGCCAATGGATCATAAGGCAGAGTACTAAAGCAGAGTTATTCAATATTAAAGTCCCTGCGCCTGATTTTCCCATGTATTTAAGCCCCAGTACAAATATAATGTAATCAGGAAGTGCTCTGTTTGCATGGTAGTACTTGGCAAACTCCACTGTGGTCTCTGAAAGTCGTTAAAAGCGCACAAAACGTTATCTAGCCACTCCACACACTGTCGTTACAAACTTAATTGCGCAGTTGCAGATTATTAAATTGAATGAATGAGAAAATAAAAGAACTAAAGCTGTTTATTGACTATTTAACGATTATTAAACTTGGATGAAATGCATAAACTCCACCCACGAGCATTTTAAACGGAGCAAAAACTGGGCGCTACCTGGAGGACTAAAGAAGAGACCGAGAGAGAAGGAGGGGCGTGGTCTGGGGTATAAAACCAGTGGGATCGGTGTAATTTATTTGTTTGTTTGGAGGATAAGCCCCTTGAGATGTTGTGCCATAAACCCCATTCACTCTAGTACGTATTTGAGTCGTTTTTTTTGCGGTTGCAGTGTTCGTCCACACTAATCCGATGGAAAAAGGCTCCAGAGACAGAACGATCTGGTGTGTCCAGCTCCCACAGATTCATCTGAGCACAGATCTGATCCGGCACTGTGTGGACGCCTGAAAACGTTGAGACGCTGACGTAGGAGCTCTAGTTGCCGTCTTTATTGGACCACGTCACTGTGACTTCCTGATTCGCTGGGCTCGTGACATCGATCATGTGATGCTATTGCAGAAACCAGTTTAAACAAACCACGAAAAGACTGTGTTCATGCTTGCCATTTTCCTCGGCTCGAAATCGGCTGCTGCAACTTCAGACACGGTGCTCCACTTCCTTGTTTGACCACATGACACCAGGCTAATCATGTGACGAGCGTTTCAGGCAAATAGTTTCCGATACGGTGATTCATTTCAGTGTAAACGTAACCATAGTCACAACAAATAGTAGTAGTAGTAGGTCAGACAGTAGGGCTACATAACGTCAAATAAGCATAGAAAAAAAAGCAAAATCAACACACATACATACACACACTCACTCGCACATGATTGTTAAACACATAATAAGTAAAATGAGAACAAAAACTAAGACAGAATTCAAATATAGGCACAAAATCCAACAAGAAAATCCAACAAGATGATCAAAAACAATTGCTCAGGTTATGTAAATGTTGCACCAGAGCATTTTGAAATAAAGAGACAGAAGTTAAAGCGCGGACCAATGAAGGAAGATTGTTTATATTTGAAGTATTATAAGTATTTTCCTATTTGTTTGACTCTCAGGACAACAAAATATCTGATCTGTGTGGCGTAAACTGTAAAAGGATCTGAATGGAATGAAAAAGTGTTTGAGATATCCAGGATAGCTGAGATGAATGCATTAAAAGATAAATAATCAGTGAAGTTGACGTCGGGAGGAAAGAGAGAGCAGGACAGATGGTGGAACATCTCACAGTGGTGAGTTCTGAAGGGAGAGCAGAGAATAAACCTGCACAGACGGTTATAGGCAACATTTAATGGTTGTAGGACAGAAGTTGTGGTGTTTTGATAAATGATATAACAGTAATCTAAAATGTGAAGAACTAATTGTGAGATAATCTTTTTCCTGACAGAAAAGCTAAAGCAATTGTTGGACTTGAACAGTAATTTTAAGCAGCGTGATATGCCGTCTGTAATTGTTTGTATGTGGGTGCTGAAGGAGAGTGAGGGGTCAGTCCAGAAACTAAGATACAGTGAATCCTCGTTTATCGCGGGGGTTACGTTCCAAAAAGAACCCGCGACAGGCGAAATCCGGTCAGCTTTTTTACAATTATTTTGCAATACAATACTGTACTATAGAAATACAAATAACTATGATAGTTTTAAAAAATACTGTAAAATAATAATTTTAATAATGAATACGAAGTTGGACACGTTGTGGCATATTTCTCAGTCCCTCTGACTGAGCCTCTTCGCCCTGACTCCTGTAGCGTCTTTTTCTACTTAAGGCTGTGGTGCAGGCGTCTTTTTCCGAGACGAACCGAAGATTAATTTATTCCGTAATGGCGCCCCCTACAGCCGCTTAGCTTCTACCTTCCTTCAGCATGTCCAGAAGTTTAACTTTTTCTGCGATAATTTGCATCTTCCTCTGTCTTTTGGGCATGTCCGGATGTGCCTTTGTCGGTGCAAAACGTTTCGTCGACATTGTGGGTTTTGTCATCGAGAAAATTTGCGAACGTAAATTTGTCAGGCTGAACAGAGACGAGGCACGGAAACTGTTGACATTGGTCAACGTAAAAGACCAATGTCAACTTTTTTCACTTCTGGACAACAGTCCCTTAGCCAATCAGGATTCAGAACACAATGCACTGTAAAAGAAAGCATTAAAAAATCTGCGAAGCTGCGAAAGCTGAACCGCGTTATAGCGATGGTTCACTGTATTTACATTTTTGAACCTCTGTAATTGGTGATGAATCAATAAATGTTTATAGGTTTATAACATTTATAACAGGTCCACTTCCGCTCCATTAGTCACATGCCCAGTTCATTGTTTTGTGTGTGTTTTAATTTATTTTTTTTGTAATATGAATTCCTGTGGTGAGATCCCTGGTCCCTGATTGGTGGGGCACCTCAACACCTGGTCACTCCCACCTCCAGCCTCCGCCCCCTGTTTAAGGAGATTCCACTCACCTGTTTGGGGCCATTTTGTGTGTGTCTGTGTCATTTTGTGTCACTTTGTTTGTACTAGTACATGACTTTGTGTGTGTTGAGACACTCGTTTTATGTTAGGTTAGTTTAGTTCGGTTTGTGCCTTTTGTTTTGTCACTTGATTCTGTTTGTGGGTCTATGTGATTTTACTTTGGGACATTTAGTTTAGTCGCTTGTTTGTTGTCTAACCCCACGTGACTCCTTTTTGACACAACTCGTTAAATGTTAATCTGGTTATTTTGATTCTTAGTTTGGGTTATTTTATGTACATATTTTAGCATGTTTTGTTTTGTTATGAAAGTAAACCTAGAAGAACTGAGGCTCTTTTGAAGGCAAAGCTCACACCAAATATTGATTTGATTTAGATTTCTCTTTTGTTCATTCACTGCATTTTGCTGATTGATGAAAATAAATGAACACTTCCATTTTTGAAGCATTCCTAGTTTACGGCATTTTTTCCACACCTGCCTATAACTTTTGCACATTATTGTACTTAAACATATAATTTACACAAACAAAAATTCTCACTATATAAAACCTGTGTACATTTATTTGCATGTCTAACACCTGAGTAGAAATAATCTTCTATACCGCCACTTTATAAATAAGAAACACCACCTTTCTTTAAAAACCTACAGGCGCGTGGTGCTTTTTATTAGTTATATTCACTGTGTTGACTTCGGTTTGGTTTACAGCTTTACAACTGTGCATTATATCGCCGTGATAAAACAGATTTTTAATATACCATGAAGGACTGAAATAAATGAAAGAGAAAAAAAATGCAATTATTTTGTCTGTCCCTACAAGTAAATTTACTACTTTTCATTATTGATATAACGGATTAAACACAGATTTTAGTACGCATTTCACTCCTCATAAATTGCGTACTGAGAAAAAACATGTAACTACACCCACAAATATTACTATGTACCTTCCAGCTTGTAAAAAATACTCTGTGATTATGAGTTTCTGCCTGTAAAAGTAGTTTAATTAAATCTTGTTTGCACAGAGTGGGTTTTAAATGGCAGGATCGGTCTTGTATTCTGTCTGTGAAACCTCTTGGCTTTATCGCAGTGTATTTACAAGCCTGGTCGGCCGTACCGCTGTGACTTTTGAGTTATAAAAAAAGAGAAGATTAATGTTTTTGTCGCTAATCCTGAAGCTGATTTACGAGCGCCGCGGTGTCTCCAAAAATGCCACTGATTTTGCAAAGTACAGCGGAAGGAAGTCATTTGAATTTTAAAAGTTTTATTATTCACAGAGACAGGGGAAGTGGGAGAGACATTGGGACTCGGGAGTGGAGTGTTCCAAAGCTTAAGGTCAACCACAGTTTTCTGCTAATTTAACTCCCTGAACTTTTAAAAGATTATATTGCTGCCTCCTCATTAGTTATATACCTGGAGCTGTGTTTTGCTTCATTCACGCTTGTTTCATTCACGCTTTGTTGTCTCCTCTGAGCCTCAGAAATCACTCTGTTTCAACTTTCCCCGGATTGTTGCGTCACAGGTAAAAACTCAGGTCAACTCTTATAATGAGATCAGAAAGATGCTGATGGGGCCAGGCCATTCAGAGCTTCAAAAACAAATGATACCATCTTAAAATCACATCTAAAATCTTAAAATTGCATCGAATATTTAAAGGAAGCCAGTGCAGGGATGCTAAAAGTGGTGTAATGTGTTTGCTTTAGCCCTGAGAAGCTGCAGACACTTCCGCCGCTCGCTAGTTGATACAAAATTAGGGATACACCAATAACACTTTTTTGAAAACTTGTATGAGTACAATCATTTCTGTACTTGCTGACTACCGTTACTGATACTTTACCAATTTTACAAATGTGCAAGCGCAAAAAATATATATTTAATAAATCTGAAAAAAACAACCATGATATTCCCTCTGTACAGGCTGTCTCTCTAAGAAGAACTTTTCTGTTATTTTATAATAATTATTATTTAATTTAGCTTTGAGAGTGAAAAATGTAATTTAATATTTTCATGTGTGAATATGAAAATTTGACAAACTTTTTGAATCTTAATTCTAATGTGTTTAATGCAGCTTTGCGCACATTTGTTTACATTTTACAGAAACAAAACTTAAAACGTGGCTCATTTGCATACAGTATAAGCGCTGATGCGGTCTCAGTTTCTGTCAGACTAAAGGACACAAATGAGTGTTCTTTCTGTGACAGAGGATGTTCTGCTGATGGTGAGTCTGTTCTGTGCGTCTGTCGCGTTGGAGACGGTTCATGTTAAACTTTTCAGAGATGGTACGAGTGCAGCAGCTCTTTCACTCATGTCACTACAGTCGGTTTATTGATGCTGCTCTGGTTTCTCATAACCATGATTCTGGTTTATTCGGGATTCTGAATAGTGGTATCGGTGTGTGGTATCGACAAATGTTTAATGAGTACCAGTATATTATAGAAGTATCGGGCTGATACCCAATACCAGTATCTGTATCTGTGAATCCCTATAAAAATATATATGACCGCTTTGTTTATTTTACGTGTCCACTACTCATCATTTCACCCATATCATACAAGGTGATCTAATGCTGTATTTTATCCAGGATAAGCCAGAGCCATGTTGTAATGAACTTGAACAAAAAATAAATAATCAACCCTTTGTTTTGATCACTTCTTTGGATTTTTGGCATTTCTTGACCCTGACGAGACACAGCGGTGATGCTAATTGAGAGAAGCCAAGGGTTTGCAGCGCGGTGGACAACACAAAGGGCGGATACTTTGAGGATTTGAATTTAAAAATATATTTTTAAAACATACAGAGTGTCCAAAAAAAATTTACATAAATTCGCAGATCATTAATTTGGGCAATTCTTGTTGATATAACCTCAAATTTTCACAGAATGTATAGAAACAGATCCAGATGTTTTATTTTTGTTCTGTTTTCAGTTTCAGCCATTTACTTTTCTCCTGATGTTGCTGTTATTATTATTGTTACTGGAATACAAAAAAGGGAAAAATAAATCTATATCATATTTTTTTGGTCCGTATCACAGAACCATAGCCCAGAAGCCTCGCACACCACCTCTCCGAGAAAAACCATCAGGTCGCCATCCATTTCTCCCTTTATTTTCTGCTCTGCTTGTCATCTCTGCTTTTCACCTCCATAAAGTACGCCCCTTGCTGACATCACTGCCTCTCAACACGAGCTCCAAGGCTGTGTCCGGGTGAGCTGTCACTCCGACGATAAGCTATGTCACCCCTCACTCTTTATGTCCCCTGTATCCAACCGCTCTGCTACACAAACGGCGCCCCCCTATTTCACTCCTGAGCAAATTAGATGTCCTGATTTATTGGAGGCGATGAAAAATGGCGGCGTAAATCATCCTTCTGTCCGGCCGGAGCTGCGGATGAGCCCGAAGATCTCTCTCTCTCTCCTCCAGCTGCATGCATTAATCATGAGGGGCCATTACGTTGTTGTGGGGTTGTCGTATTAAAAGCGTTATAATGGTGGCTTGAGGACATCTGCGTAAAAGACTTAATGTTAATGAAATGCTTTGTGGAATAAATATGTGTCATCTTCACTGCAGGCGGTCGGGGTCGGGAGAGTGTTTTGAGGAGTTCTGCAAAGTGATCAAGTCGAGAGATAGTGACATAGAAACAGTGTCTGCAAAGTTATATGGAAATGTGCGTCGTTTCACCCTGAAAAACGACTTTTTGGATCTTTTAGCCGTGTTGTATTGTTGTCCCCTGATCAAAAACGTACCTGGAGTTGTATTTTGTTTCATTCATGCCTATTTCTTTAATACATTAATCTAAAAGTGTCAAGAGTTTCAAAAATGCTCAGTTAAAATTAGCTGTTTTACTTGCGTCACAGCTAAAACTACAGACTTTTCCTGTGCATTTTTTGTGTTCCAACACCGTAATTTCCCCACTGAAGTACAATTAAAGGTGTTTTATCTTAATTAGACAAGGTGTGATAGCTTAGAGGTATCATGTGATGGTTTTTGTGTCATGTGGTGTTTTTTGCCATTTTTGTGTTGAAATATTGACCATTTTGGATCTGTAAATCTCCAGCATTTGACCTTGTGTGGCTACATATTATGTTAAATTAACTTTTGTCACCTCAAAAACATTCTCTAATTCTCTATTCTCTCACAGTTAAAAACTCTGAACTTCTGTGCAGTTTTTAAGCCCATAAACTATCACTGAACTCATTCTATGGTAAAATTTTGCTCACAACAAACACATGGCTCTTTTAGCGTAGCATTCACGGGGGAATAAGGACCTAAACTGTTTCTAAATGTTCATTCCTGTTGCTGACAGCAGAGGGAGCTCCAGCATCTAAATGCCCCATTGGAAACAAAAATAAAGTTTATAAAGTATCTATTCCATTATACAGATATCATGTTAATGTAGAAAATGTGAACACAAATGTGGATTTAAGCCACACAAACAAAACTTTTTTTTTTTTCCTATTCTCCTGCTGTTCTTGAGCTTTGTGTTGCAGCACTGTATTTTCCCCTTTGTGACACAAATAAGGGTTTGTGTTATCTTAATTAGACAAGATGTGAAAGATTAGGGGTATTGTGTGGTGAAGAAAGCTCTCTTTCTGCAATTCCTGGGTTGAAATATTGTCAATTTTGGATCTCACAAAGAAGCGCATAACACAATTAGCAAAACAAAAGACTGAGAATTTCTGGAAAAGGATGAGAAAAGAAAAGGCACCGATCAAAGCGAAATGCATCAGCTGAACCTCTGCATTTTAGCATCTACAATAGTGCTTAACTCATAAACTGTAAATATAAATGTACATAGTTAACCTGCAAGCCAGCACATTAGAAATAGGAAGTGAGCATGGACGCGCTTCCAGTTTCATCAACTCTGGCTCCAATTCACTTTCTACTGAAAAACTACCGCCGCTCTCTCTATAACAGCTGCAAGGCGTGTGGTGTGAACAACCAAAGTGAAACTATGAGTAGCTTAATTAATGACGCTCCGCAGATATGGCTTGTTATCGTCTTTTACTGTCAACTTTTGTTTTGTGATTCAAAACAGTTCATCCAATCAACAGTGAATATTTAAAGAATGTTAACAGTTTAGTGTTTAAATGTGAGAATACACAGGCTGTTCTTCTGCTGCCTCTGGTGTAAGTTGAAACTTTTAGAAGTCTGTGCAGCTCTGCCGGTGTTACGAGCTGCTGACGCTCCCAGTGTAAATTCCAGAGTTGATTCATCATTTTGGTCTTAAAGGGGAACTCCAGCACGTTTGAAGCTAAAGTCCATTGCTAGAGGTGGTCGAATACTGTCAGAAGCCAAAAAAAAAATGGCTGTCAAGACATCAAACTAGCGTAGTGATTTGGCCAAATTCTTAAATTCCACATAAAACGCCAATTTCCACACTGAAGAAGCTTAACATCACTTTCTATCCCATCTGACAACAGCCACGAGTCTAACAAACAAAACGCTCTGCCTGGTTCACTCATTAGTGTCTGGAAATGTCATAAAACAACTTTATAAGCAGCCTTACACTTACCTCTGTTGATTTCCCATTGCACACGCCAAAGTCCACAAGACTCGATTGTCGACTCCAGCGGCGGCGACAGGTTCGAGGTGCCAGAAGCGACAAGTGAGGATCGACTACTGACTGTGAAGAAGAAGAGAAACTGAAAGATGTTGAAAGAAAATGGTTTGGGAATGTTTTTTTTTTTTTTTTAGCATTTTCCAAAATATTTAATTCTGTCATGCCCCTGGCTGTGACACTCCTTCCTCTGTGCTCCCTCTCCCTCTCCCTGGGTGTGGGCGGAGTCCTCACGGCTGCTGCTTCACCTGTATCCAGTCGACAATCAGGCCTGTGCCCGTTTATCCTGAGATCTGGAGACGGCACCTTCCAGATTGTTCCATCTTGCTCGATGGTGATTTCTGTCGGCTACCAGAACTTTTGTTGATACTTACCCTTTTGCATTTATTCCTACTTACCTCCACCTCCTGTTTTTTCCAGTTTTAGTTTGAAGATTCTGCTTCCCGCCTGCTTCCCGGCTCCTAAGTCTCTCCCCTAGAAACGTGGTCAAATAGAACTCTGAATTTTCTGTACTCTCTGGTCTATTTTTTGGGTCCTTCATGTTGAGCCACAACAAATTCACTCTTAAATAAATGGGATTAGAAACGACATCGGCGATCGATTCTTTTGGGCTTTCTCATGTGCAGTGGGATATCGACAAAGGTAAGTGTAAGGCTGCTTATAAAGTTGATTAATAATGTTTCCAGACACTAATGAGTTAACCAGGCAGAGCGTTTTGTTTGTTAGACTCGTGGCTCTTGTAAGATGGGTTAAAGTGGTGTTAAGCTTCTTCAGTGTGAAGCAAATTGGCGTTTTACGTGGAAGTTATGAACTTGCCCGCATCACTAGTTTGTTGCCTTGACAGACTCACTGCCACAGTGAGATCTCCACCGAGGCAACACTGATCTGAGCCATTTTTAAGCTTCTGACAGTATTCGACCACCTCTAGCAATGGACTTTAGCTTCAAACGTGCCGGAGTTCCTCTTTAAAATGTTCATATTAACCCACTCTACATGATCCTGGTGTTTTTATTTCACTATTTTGTCTGTAAATCAATAAATGAACATACAAATAACAGACAAACCAAGTGTGTTCCCTGTTAGCAACAGGTTTGATTGACAGTGTGCTGAGTGCCCACTTACAGCTAAACCAGCAGTGCAGGTGGGAAGGGGCGTTTCCTTCAACAACCTCGCTCCGGATTGGCTCTTTGGTCGCTATGATACTCACGGTCGAGATTCGGCTCCAAATTCATCTCCTTAACTGCTACCCTCGATGAGCTTCACTGGACTGGAGCCAAACGCGATGGTTGACACACACACACACTCACTCACTCACTCACTCAGTCCACTTCAATCCAGAGTGTATTAGTTTTAATTTCAATGGTAGGGGGTGCGCTACAGATGAAAATCCAAAACAGTGACAAAGCAGCCACACCATTACTGCTGAGTACCAAGACATCAGACAATAATGACACTATATTTTCCATTTAAGCGCTTTTCCTCACAGACTGGAGGTGTGTTTTCTCAGCCTGGCTTCATCTGAGCTGTTTGAAGTCAGTTTTGTGAGGAGTGAATGGTGGGCGGCTGTCTGATCTCCACGTCCCTCTGGACCATATTCCAAGTTATCTTTCAGTCAGCTTAAGGCGCTTTAATCACGTACCTCCCACCGCCACTATCATGGACTCATTTAGACTGCAGCCTGTGAGTGTGTGTGAGAGAGAAACGCACCAGCCAGCTCGCCCTCCGGAGGGACAGAACCAGTTTAGCACCGAAGAAGTGCAACGGAGGCAGCCCTGGGAGCGAGGTGAGCCATGTGCGTCATTTCTAAAACTATTGAGGAGTAGCTTATAGTGAAGGTTACTATGTGTGCCTTAGTCTTAGAGAAAAACAATCTATTTGATGTTTTTCCTATGTATTTGAGCAAAAAATAGTACAGACATATAGTACAAACAGCTCTTGAACATAAGTCTGTTGTCTATTTTCTTCAATAATCAGGAGGAGCAGGTTAGAATGCTAGTTTTTAGCTTTAATGTGATAACAGAACTTCGCTCTGCTCCCTGAGAGTTGTGAAAAGCTTGCAAACTCATCGCTGTGTATATTTATGATGTCGATGCCAATCAAAATGGCTGGAGCGCATGTGTTTGGAGGAAAACAAAGTTCCTATTGGACACTCGTTTTCCGCACGTCATCATGTGTGTGACGTAGGATACTGCTGGAGATATGTTTGGATAGCTCTATGTCCGCTTTTTCAAATTGGAAAAAAGGAAGTTTCTATCTTTTACCGTTCAGAATTCAGAATTGCTTTATTGTCCCACAGGGAAATTTGTCTTGGGTTGGAACGCAGGAAATAATACAAACAATAGAAGACATACAACACAACAAAGCAGCACAGTACAGCTCAACAGACATGTGCTATCGCCCTTTGTTCAACAGGGTGATAGCTGTGGGAATAAATACATTTTTAAACCTATTAGTTTTATATCTGACAGCTCTACAGCGCCATCCAGAGGGCAGAAGCTCAAACTGGGAGTACAAAATATGAGATGGATCAGTTGTGATTCTGCGAGCCAACCGTGTTACAGACTCCTCATAGATCTGCTGTAGAGGAGTGAACTCACGAGAGCCCATCACCTTCATAGCTGTACTAACCAGGCTAAGTTTGGTTTTATTTTGAACAGTTAAAAGACCAAACCAAATGCACATATACCATAGCGAATGATACTCTCAAGTACAGCAGTGTAAAATGTCCACATAACTTTGCTGTTAACACCGAAGAGCCTCAGACGACATAAAAAACGCAGTCTTTGAGCTTAGACGGGAACAAATGAAGTCAATGTGCGTGTTCCAGCTGAGCAGGCAGTCCACATGTACCCAAGTATGTAAATGATGTCACTATCTCTATAGAGCTGTTATTTACAGAGACAGGTTCATGAGTAGTAACTGCACGAGGGTCAAATATAAGTTCTTTGGTCTTCTTTTCATTAAAAATAAGATGATGACTGTCACACCATATTTAAAGGATGATATTTCATCTGTATACAGTGAGAGTGAATCATCTCTGGAAAGCAGACTTAAAATCACAGTATCATCAGAGAACTTTATGATGTAGTTGGAAAGTTATGCGTGGATATGTAATGTATATTCCCTGGTATCATATACAATACCGTTAGTCTTGAAGGGTTTTAACCCTTTTTATCTCTATGGTCCCCAAACCAGACCAGATTGCAGATCAGATCTGTGGAGAGGCGACCCCGCTCACAGAATGTGTGTTTTTCAAGGTATTTTTGACCTATAATTACAACTGTAATTTAATAAACTTAATGCAGTGCTGTTCAATGTCACACTGTGGAACATTCCAGGCAGAGCAATGACGTCTGCACGGAGAAAAGGATTTGATGGACCCTCCACCAAAAAGTTACATAATGCACCTTTAAAATAACCCTATAACCCACGATCACTTGCTGTTACTGTCCATTCCATACTTAAATGAATCTTATTTCCATTTGCGAACACTCAGACCTCTGACTGTGATATTTTCGAGTACTAATGCCCTCACTTCATTTAGATGCGAGTTCATTTCTTTGAGGCATCAGATAAAGGCTAACCCGGCCTCGTTAGTGTCACGCTAATGACAGGTCTGCCTTCAGTTGGTAATTAAGTCGACAAAGGCACAGCTCTGATCTCCTGCGCTGCATCAAAACCAAATCTCTCTCCGTTACGACCACCGTCTTTCTGCTTTGTTTACCTTTCTGTGGGTAAACAGGCTTCAGGAAGCGGTGACAGTGATGAGCGAGATTTAGATAAAAGCCGTTCTGTACCATAGACTTAAAAATAACCTTTGAATAATGAATGAATTAAAAGGGAGATGCTCATTTTGAAGACTCTTCTAACTGCTTCTAGGTCTGTGTATAGTACCGCATAGGAATTCAAGTCATACGCATCGACATTACAGGGTGTCGTTTTGGTAAACTTAAATCAGTTTTTGAACTTTGCAATTGACTATTTGATGCCTGAAAATGGCACAGTAAGGTTTCTGGATTGTCCTATGCAATATGTAGATTTAGCAAACTACTTTCACACCTTTAAAAAATAAATAAAACAAACCATAGCTGAAGTAAAAGGCGCCCTCTTCTGATGTACTTGCGAGTGAGGCAATGTAAACAAAGCTAAAAACAATAGCTGCAAGAGTCCAGTGAGGTTCATTTGGACTTCCAATAATTTATATAGCTTATTTGTTCAGACCAAAAGTTTATTTTCATACCTGACAGTTTTGACTGCTCACTAGCGGCCTTCCTCAAGTGAAAATACAATACAAAAGTATATAATAATAATAATAATACATATACATATACATATATTATATTATATCCCAAAGAGCCAATTCAGAGCAAGGCTGGTGAAATCATATACTGTAATATATATAATAATAATAATAATAATAATAATAATAGTAATAATAATAATAATAATAATAATAATGATGATGCATCAGTTTATCAGTTTTATGTAGCGCTTTTCTGTACACTCAGACAGAGCGCATATATATAATTTCTGATTAATATGTATATATGTGTATCTGTATGTATGGATGTATATATATAATTATTTCTTTCTGTGTATTGTATTTTAGTTTGCTACATGGATTATTATGATCATGATTATTATTATTAGTAGTATTAGTAGTAGTATTAGTAGTAGTATTGTTTTTTTTTTTTTTCTGTGTGGGAGGGTCAGGTTTTATACTATGTCAAAATAATAACTTGTCATAATGCTCTATATGCATAATACAAAAAAAAAAGTTATAATAATAATATGAATAATAATAACTTCTCCACAACAATGGCACCGTAATGGCAGAAAAAAAAAAACTGTAATAATGACTGGATCAAATGAGATAGACAATGAAAGTCCAGAAATTGACAAGATTTATTGGTAACAAAAATGTGCAGGCTGCTGGGAGCTGGGTCGGAAGCCGGGGTGAAAATCCAACGCCGGTAGGTCCAAAAATCAGGTCTGAGGGAAGACAGGAAAAAACAAACTAACTGGGAAACGGGCACAAAATACAGAAACGCAACTGGAGCCAATAGTTAGTACGACAGAGGATAAACTGTTGATCTGGTGAAGTGTGGACGCTTGAACCGTCTTTAATACTGCAGAGGTGACGACTGATTGAGAATGAGCTGCATGTGAGTAGTGGGTGGAGCCATAGACCGTATATATGAGTGGACTAACCCGTTAGCTGCCGCGTGCCAAACAGGAAGTGCTCCAGGAGCCTCTTCCGGCTCTTTCTCTCCCTTTTTCCCATTGACGTACACTGGGATCTTATTGTCTCTCTCTCTCTGTAACTTCTGCACTGAGCCTCATCATCCGGGTCTTAAATTGTTTGTATGAACCCGCGACACATGATCCTGTATTTTTCATTTCTCTATCTTGTTCCGAAATCAAGATATGAACATAAATAACAGACCAATCAGACGCCTTCATTCCCTGAGGTCCCTCCTCTAGCGTTAGCAACAGGTTTGATTGACAGCTGGTGTGTTTCGC
Source organism: Odontamblyopus rebecca (assembly GCA_030686955.1). NCBI lineage: Eukaryota > Metazoa > Chordata > Actinopteri > Gobiiformes > Gobiidae > Odontamblyopus > Odontamblyopus rebecca. The sequence continues at coordinate 27,980,861 of CM060674.1, forward strand.
TGCTGTTCCCTTCACACTTTCCTGCCCCGATTGACTATTTTTGAAATAAAATTACAAAATATCTCAAACAATTACAATAACTAACGTTACTAGAATCTTAACTAGCATTATTTAACTAGCATAAAGTAAAGTGAATTTCGTGAAATTGCCAACTCTATTGTTCACATGTAACAGAACAACATAAATCAATGACTTAAACTTACTATTTCAAGTTTGATGATAAAAGCTAAAAGTGACTATTATTCTCAAGAATCACCAAAATACAGCGGTTCGTGCAGAATGATGCAGAGTATTGCATCAATAGACCAATGATCACATCGCAGCTCTGCCATGAGGAGGGCGCCACATTTAACGACCTAAATCATGATTGGCTCTTGTAGTTGCTATGATACTCTCGGTCGGATTTCCCAATATGGAGTCTGGCTCCAAATTCGCTCCTGTAACCGTGGCATCGGGAGCCTCATTTGAGCGGCGCTCAACGCTGAGGGTGACGTCACACTCACTTAGTCCACTCATATGTACGGACTATGGGTGGAACCAGAGACGAGGGTGGTGCCAGATTCTCCGCCCAACTCAAGACACACGGGACACCAAAGCAAGGGGGAAGACAACACAGCACAATCCTGGCATATATCCTGATTTACGAACAAAACAGTGAACATCAGGATTGTGTAGGACAGATTAATACAATCATTTGAAGACCCAAATGACAAGGCTCAGTGCAGCAGAGAGAGTAGAAAGTGAATTGAAGTTGATGAAACCAGAAGTGTGCCCATGCTCAACTTCCTATTTATTTACATGTTTAAACAAATACGAAGCAAAATAATAAGTATATATGCATTTAATGTGGACATATATTGGACGGACCAGGATGCACTCTGATAATTTATGTTATTAAGTTATTTTTCACACCAAGAGTTTGTTTTCTTACCTGAGCGCCTCGACTGCTCACTCGTCGTGTTCCTCAGAGTGGTCGCGTGATGTTCCTGTGATGTGTCCGGTCAGCTGTTTTATCAGTATCCCGAGAGTGCGAGAGTAAAAAAGTCAGGAAGAGCGGGCTTTTTTACTCACACACCTGTGATACTCTCGGACTGCAGATGGCGCTGTCATTCTGCCTCAACTCGTAAGAAGACCGCACCTAAACGTGTTTAAATCAGCTGAGCGGACACGTCACATCAACATCATGCGAGCAGTCGAAACTGTCAACAATGAAAACAAACTCTTGGTCTGAAAAAAGAACCTAATAACATGATAGATGCAAGATTTTGATATGATTTGAAGTTTAAATATACGGAGATTTACCACTGCAAACATAACCCCAGAAATATTCCTACGCCGTAAGCAGAACATGAGGACATCTGATCCTAAAAGACATCTGATCTGAAAGAATTCTGATGATTTTTCTGTTTACATGCCATTTTAATATTCTTATAACAAAAAAAAAAAATCTGTATACCTGTGCATGTCACCACAACCATTGACAATACACTGAAAACAATGTGTTTCTCATATATCAACTTGCTTTAAGATGAAGTACGTAACAAGCTCTCTTTGGTTGAACATTAGCGCTCCTTGGAAATGCTCTGTCTGCATCTAATTGTAAAACACAGTATTATTGAGAGGGTTGACTATGCAATGGTAGTCCAACCTGCTGCACTGCTCTGTCTGGAAAACCTCCCCCAAACTTTGTCACGCACTTGAAAATCCATGTATGTGAATACTGAAGATCTGCCAGTGGGTTTGGGAGAGATATAGGAACTAGTTGTAGATAGATAGCTGGAAATTTAAATCGCTACGTCCTTATTTCACTGTTTGGATCCACTCTCCACTTACATATTTACTATAAAGAGCAGGAGCACCTTTCCAGTAAATAAATGTCCATTAATAACAAAGTCTCTATTTATGCTTCTTTCAAAACTGCAACTTCAAAACCGCAAGGGATTTAGTATTGATACTTTGCAGTGACATCACACGGGGGGAGTTCTGCATGAATATCTATGGATGAATATTCAGCAGTTACCATGGTGTGACAAGGCACACATTAAAAACCTACCAAAAATGGTTAAGACGGTCTGAAAACTTACACATTTCCAGGATCCTATGCTCAGTATGAGGGTTTGTGGTTCTGTTTTGGAGTTTAATTTTCATCTTAAAGCATTCATCTTAGAACATTAGTTAGCCTGGTGATTTCTAATCATAATGAGGGTTCGTTGATGACCCTTGAGCTGCAACAGTAATACTTCTGTTAATCAGAATGATATAATATATTATAATGAATGTAATATCATAGGATTAATATATTAGAATAACAACTCATCCTTATGTAACAGATAAGCCTGTTTCTGTCATCATCATATCGTCTTGCACAATTCCCTTACCACCTCTATTATAACTGTGATAGACTTTATTTATATTAATACTATATATTATTTTTTACTTACTGTACATACATTTATATAGTCTGTTACTATTTTGTATTGCTACTTATTTCGAAGTTTATTAACATTAACATGTAAAGGGTTAAGGCAAATGAGAAATTCAATTTGTCGACTGGACACAAATTTATTTAGCTGAATAAGTGTGGTAGCTCTTCAGGTCTGGTCAGAATGCTGGAGGACACTTAAATCTGCCTGCAGGGAGGAGCTAACTAGTGAAATTACTCTGAAACTAATATCCTACTTGTTTACGGCCTCTGTTGTTGGATGAGCTGCGAAACGTTTTTGACTACATCAGTTTTTGTCCAGTTGGCAAATTTGATTTCTCCTTTGCCATGACGACTCAGGGATTTTACACAACCAACCCAAAACATGCACTGTAGGTGTAAAAGTTGTGTGAGTGAGTGTTGGTGGTGGTCGGAGGGACCGTTGGCGCCGCTTGGCTTGGCAGCCGTGCCTCCGTCAGTCTGCCCCAGGGCAACTGTGGCTATAACAGTAGCTTACCACCACCGGGTATGGAGTGAATGAAGAATGCTCTGTAAAATGCTGTGTAAAGCACTTTGGGGACATGTGTCTGTGTAAAGCGCTATATAAATAAAATAAACCTTACATGTAAAGTTTTAGGCGTCAGCGCTGACATTTAGGAGACAAATGTAATCTACAGTCACTGGCTACACACAGGTTTCATGATTCAAGAAGAGTTTATTTTATGGAGTTGAAATACACAAACACCAGTCCACCATTTCAGATTTTTTTCCCACAGGACTACAATATAAGACACATGATACTAATGCTGAGAGAAAAGATGAATCACTATGAAAAGCAAAAGCTGCGTCTGAACATTCAGCTTGATTGCCGACAAAGTGTTGCACTGGTCACTTCTTTTCGGGGGTGCAGTGGAAATGAAAGCCGTCCAGAGTCAGCGACACGGACTTGGGTCCAGGTGTAGCCGGGGGAGGAAGATCTTTAGCACAGATGTAGAACACCTTCCCGGAGTTTGGGATGTCATTCCAATATTTTGCTGTTGTCAGAGAGAGATGTAAACATGTAGATTCAGGGTTTCAGCGTATTTTCCAACAGAAAACATCACTTGTGATTTGTGGAATCAACGACACAGTAAATTGTAAAGAGGTCTCTTACGTCTCCAATTTATGATGACGTTGTGCTCATTTCTTCTATAGTTGTTGGGCTCTGAGCTGCCCCAACGGGTGAAGTCCCAAACAGATCCATCGCTCCATATCCACACCCCCTCCTGTCCACAGCCAATGTCACAAATTAGGGATGTAACAATAACCAAAATATTGTGATATCACATCATCAGAGGTCTCACAATAATATGTGGACCTTTACAATATATTGAATCACATGTCTCTTTGCTTAAAAGAATAGTTCTGATGCAGAAACAGCTAAAAAAAACAGAGGGAACTACATAGACCATGATCCTTTGCTCCGTTTCAGTGCAGCCGACATGAAGAAGTAACTGTTCTAAGCACTTTGAAATCTTCAGTCTTCGGATTATGTCTTGTGAAGGCATTTTCAGAGAAAAAGTAGCACAGTTTTGTGAGCCTCCACAAAATATTGCAATAAATAGATGGAAATAGATTTAGATATTGTTCCATTGCTAATGACAATAAATGTTGTACCAAATGACTTTCGAATTTTAGTCTTGTTATTATGTAGAATATCGTAATATCGTGAGCCTCCCAGTCATATCATGAGCTTTCCCACGATATCGCAGTGAATATCGTACTGTGAGTTTCATATCGTATCGTGAGACTTGGATATTGTTACACCCCTGTCTCAAATTAAACAGATTTAAAACAGGACTAGAGACTGAAGATTGTGACAAATGTTTCTGTTTGGTTTATCAAAAGTATTGAAAATCAAGGACTCATCAGGACTAAAATTTATATTGAAACCTTATTCATTTGAACCTGCAAAAACAAACAAACATACAAATGAACCTTTCCTGAATAGAGTGATCTTGAGCTGGATCAGAACCAGTATAAGAGCACACAGACTAGTATACGCCCATGGAGCACTGTGGAACCTACCTGCACCACTGAGGGATCACACTGATATCACACCGAGACCCGGCCCATTCATGTGTGTCCTTTATAGTGGACGTTGAGTTAACCAGTCGATCTTTGAAGTGTTTAAGTGTAAGAGATAGACTCTTAATGAGGGGACTAAGTTCCTCTGCCTAAAGAGGGGATGTCCAGGATAAAAACTGAACTCAGTAGGAGTAAGTCTGTGGCTGCACTATGATAAAAAAAAAAAGAGAAATTAAAATGGAGTCTAAAAACTTTTTGAGGTGACTATAAAAGCTTGTCAGAGATGTTGGTCATCAAAAAAGTTCTTTCTGTTCGGTTGTTAACTTCACATGGATTTTCCTGGTGTCCATTACAGAGGACATGCTGTATTACATTATAAATAAAAATTAAAATAACAAAATCTGCACGCTAAAGTGTTCATTTACCCCCAAACAGGAAAAAATTCGGGTCCCAGGAGGATATGAGGCCACATGGCAATATAAAAGAAAGTACTATGATTTAACATGGAAAATTCCATTGTCTTTGTATTGTCTTTTTACTTGTTTTTACTCTTTGTTTGTATCGCAATCCGTATCGAAATTGAAATTTCTGAGTAGGAAATGTTAATATCATGACAGCACTGGTTTCTGTTACCTGTACAGCGTCAGTCCCACCCAGCCAGGCGTGAGTGTAGGCCCCTGTGACCTTTTTGATCAAGTCCACGACGAAAGTGTTTTCCTCCTCGCTGTGGATGGAGACCAGGTTTGCATCCAGAGACTGGCAGCTTTTCTGTGGAATCAAGTCATTATTATTATGATTATTATGATTATGATGATTATGATGATTATGATGATTATGATTGTTGTTGTTGTTGTTACAATGTAGTTTCCTCATCAATAATAATAAGTGATAATACAGGAAGTTCTCCATTGTGTTTTTAAACTCCACATGTCCTCGAGAATCATTCGGGTTATTTCTTTGACGTCTCCACTCAACAAAAGGTAAAAGGAGCTGCCAACTTGAAAACTACCGCTTCATGTAGGGGTCAAACGATATCCAAGTCTCACGATACGATATCGTTACGGTCTGAACCTCACAGTACGATATTTATTGTGATATCGTTGGAAAGTTCACAATATTACGATATTCTACATAATAAAACTGACATTCTAAAACGCTTTGCCCAGTCATTTGGTGCAACATTTATTGTCATTAGGGATGGAACGATGTCCAAATCTCTCTGTACGATATTTTCACCATATACATCTCACAGTACGATATTTATTGTGATATTTTGACTGTGAAGATGCTACTTTTTCCTCTAAAAATGGCGTCACAGACTTAATCCAAAGAATGAAGATGTAAAAGTGCTTAGAACAGTTATTTCTTCATGTCGTCTGCACTGAAACGGAGCAAAGGATCATGGTCTATGTAGTTCCCTCTGGTTTTTTAGATATTTCTGCATCAGAACTAGTCATTTAAGCAAAGGGACTTATGATTTGATGAATTGTGATGGTCCACGATATTATTGTGAGACCTTTGACGATACGATATCACCGTATTTTGGTTACTGTTACAGCCCTAAGACAAACTAATAATATAAGGTTACACAAATCTGGGTGTGTTTTTGATGAGGTAACAACATTGAAACATGACTTAACACTCATAAGACTCCATTTTGTGTAATCTAGGACCTTTAAATCCTGATCTCTATTATTATGTTTATCCGTCTGACTCTTCATGTGTCTTTTATCACCTCTGACTCGATCCAGGTCTTTTTCTCCTGAAAAACTTGAAGCATCGGGACTCAAACTTAGTCCAGCCGTCAGCGCAGTCTTCAACAAAGAACCAATAAAAGTCACACAAAGAATTTATTTTCTGAATCATAAAAACAAAAGTGTCACTCACCTTGGTCGCCTTCTGCCATCTGTGATTAGAAAAACAAGTTGAGTCACAGGCTTTCCAAATGAAATAATCGTTTCATAGACACAAAACTGGGACTAAACCTAGAACTATACCTGAACTGGACCAGGACTAGACCAGGCCCAAACCAGGACTAGACCAGGACCAGACCAGGACAAACACAGGACTAGATCAGGCCCAGACCAGAACTAGACCAGACTAGGACCAAATGAGGACTATACCAGGACTAAACCAGGACCAAATATGACTAAACCAGGATCAACCCAGAACTAAATCAGGACCAGACCAGGACTACACCAGGAGTAGACTAGGACCAGACTAGGACCAAACCAGGTCTAGACCAGGGCCAAACCAGATATAGGCAATGACTAAACCAGGATCAAACCAGGACTAAACCAGGACCAGACCAGGACCAGATCAGGCCCAAACTAGGACTAGACCAGGTCCACCCAGGACTATACTAGGAGTAAACCAGGGCCAAACCAGGTCTAGACCAGGACCAATCCAGGAATAGGTCAGGACAACACCAGGACTTAATGGAACCAAACCAGTGCTAGACCAGGATCAAACCAGGACCAGGCCAGGACTAAACCAGGGCTAGACTGGGACCAAACCAGGAATAGATCAGGACTAGACCAGGACCAACCCAGGACTAGACCAGGATCAGGGTCAAATACTCACAGCTGGAGGAGTCAGCAGTGCAGCAGTGGCCAAACAGCCCAGCAGAAAGTGAAGTCCACGTGCAGCCATCTGAAAGAAGGAAAAATATTTAAACATACAAAGGTTTGATGAGCAGACGTTGTGATCAGAGAGACTCCAGACTCCAGACTCACCTTTACAGCTCAGGAGTCACTGTGGAGTCGAGAAGGACCAGACACATTTATACTGTCAGGGGCAGGAAGGAGGAAATAAAAATAAGAGATGGGGGAAAACAAGAGTAGAAAAATGCCCCATCAAGATGGCAATTTGTATTTTTGACATTTCTGTGTTCTTGATTTCTGACATCTCTGTCTAACAGGTTTGTGCAGCTTTACTGCAGTTTTACTTTTGTAACAGATGCTTTAAACGGGAGAAGTGCTTCATGTTCACATACTTTTATACACAACACATATTGTGCTTGCTGTAGATCAGTCAATCAAACTTTATTTATAGAGCATTTTCATTAAAAAAAAATGCAACACAAACCGCATATAGTTATTATCACCCTGGTGTAGTCCTGGCTTGGTCCTGGCTTGGTCCTGGTCTGGTCCTGGTGTAGTCCTGGTTTGGTCCTGGTGTAGTCCTGCCTTCGTCCCAGTTTGGTCCTGGTATAGTCCTGGTTTGGTCCTGGTTTGGTGTTGGTGTAGTCCCGGTGTAGTTCTGACTTGGTTCTGGTTTGGTCCTGGTCTGATCTTGATGTAGTCCTGGTGTAGTCTTGGTCTGGTCCTGGTCTGGTCCTGGTGTAGTGCTGGTCTGGTCCTGGTTTGGTCGGGGTCTGGTCCTGGTGTGGTCCTGGTTTGGTCCAGGTGTAGTCCTGGTTCAAACCAGGACTAGACCAGGACCAGACCAAGATCAAACCAGGACCAGACCAGGACAAAACCAGGACTAGACCAGGACTAGCCTAGGACCAATCCAAGAGTATATCAGGTATTTAGAAAGGGAAAAGGCCCATCTACTGAAAACACCGTCTTGACTTTAATGAAGATACTGGGTAAACTTTCTAGTGGAGGGTTTGACACCTGCTTTTTTATGTTCCTCTGTCTGGCATTAAACTTGCCTATCTCCATGGAGACAATCTGCTTCTTTGTCCAGTAGTAAAGTCAGATATGTTGACGTGTGCAGTGTGGGGTGTCTGAGGTGTGGCAGCTATGCACCACATGTATGTACTTTATGAACCAGGAAACAACGGCCTGAAAACTGACTTTCCCCTAGAAGAGGAAAAAAGGATCGAACCAGAACGTTGGAGGGGGTTCATATCGTGCGGTCTTTGTTAGTCCTCCAGTTTTTTTTTTTTTTTCAAAAGATATAAGAATTGTCTGATGTCAAGTTATATTAAAGGTGTATCATGTAACTTTTCATTTAGAAGAGGCTTAGATTTAATAACAGATACTGGATTTTTCCTGAATTCCTTGCTGTAAATAAAGAATGATTTCAAAAATATAAATAACAAGTGTCCTGGTCTGGTCCTGCTGTAGTCCTGGTCTTGTCCTGGTATAGTCCTGGTCTTGACCTGGTGTAGTCCTGGTTTGGTCCTGCTGTAGTCCTGGTGTAGTCCTGGTCTTGTCCTGGTGTAGTCCTGGTTTGGTCCTGCTGTAGTCCTGGTGTAGTCCTGGTCTTGTCCTGGTGTAGTCCTGGTTTGGTCCTGCTGTAGTCCTGGTGTAGTCCTGGTCTTGACCTGGTGTAGTCCTGGTTTGGTCCTGCTGTAGTCCTGGTCTTGTCCTGGTGTAGTCCTGGTTTGGTTCTGGTGTAGTTCTGGTCTGGTACTGGTTTAGTTCTGGTTTGGTCCTGGTCTGGTCCTGGTTTAGTTCTGGTTTGGTCCTGGTCTGGCCCTGGGGTAGTTCTGGTTTGATCCTGCTGTAGCCCTGGTCTTGTCCTGGTGTAGTCCTGGTCTGGTCCTGGTATATTCCTGGTTTGGTCCTGGTCTGGTTCTGGTCTAGTTCTGGTTTGGTCCTGGTCTGGTCCTGGTGTAGTTCTGGTCTAGTCCTGTTCTGGTCCTGGTGTAGTCCTGGTTTGGTCCAGGTGTAGTCCTGCTTCAAACCAGGACTAGACCAGGACCAGACCAAGATCAAACCAGGACCAGACCAGGACAAAACCAGGACTAGACCAGGACTAGCCTAGGACCAATCCAAGAGTATATCAGGTATTTAGAAAGGGAAAAGGCCCATCTACTGAAAACACCGTCTTGACTTTAATGAAGATACTGGGCAAACTTTCTAGTGGAGGGTTTGACACCTGCTTTTTTATGTTCCTCTGTCTGGCATTAAACTTGTCTATCTCCATGGAGACAATCTGCTTTTTTGTCCAGTAGCAAAGTCAGATATGTTGACGTGTGCAGTGTGGGGTGTCTGAGGTATGGCAGCTATGCACCACATGTATGTACTTTATGAACCAGGAAACAACGGCCTGAAAACTGACTTTCCCCTAGAAGAGGAAAAAAGGATCGAACCAGAACGTTGGAGGGGGTTCATATCGTGCGGTCTTTGTTAGTCCTCCAGTTTTTTTTTTTTTTTCAAAAGATATAAGAATTGTCTGATGTCAAGTTATATTAAAGGTGTATCATGTAACTTTTCATTTAGAAGAGGCTTAGATTTAATAACAGATACTGGATTTTTCCTGAATTCCTTGCTGTAAATAAAGAATGATTTCAAAAATATAAATAACAAGTGTCCTGGTCTGGTCCTGCTGTAGTCCTGGTCTTGTCCTGGTATAGTCCTGGTCTTGACCTGGTGTAGTCCTGGTTTGTTCCTGGTCTGGTCCTGCTGTAGTCCTGGTCTTTTCCTGGTGTAGTCCTGGTCTTGACCTGGTGTAGTCCTGGTTTGGTCCTGCTGTAGTCCTGGTGTAGTCCTGGTCTTGTCCTGGTGTAGTCCTGGTCTGGTCCTGCTGTAGTCCTGGTCTTGACCTGGTGTAGTCCTGGTTTGGTCCTGGTCTGGTCCTGGTTTAGTTCTGGGTTGGTCCTGGTCTGGCCCTGGGGCAGTTCTGGTTTGGTCCTGCTGTAGTCCTGGTGTAGTCCTGGTCTTGTCCTGGTGTAGTCCTGGTCTGGTCCTGGTGTAGTCCTGGTTTGGTCCTGGTCTGGTTCTGGTCTGGTCCTGGTTTAGTTCTGGTCTAGTCCTGTTCTGGTCCTGGCTTTGTCCTGGTTTGGTCCAGGTGTAGTCCTGTGTCATAATTTTTATACAATCACAATCCAGTGAATGTATTTGTGACATTTAAACGCCAGTCTCCTACCAATTGAGATTAAATCAGACCACTGAGTCAGTTCTTTTTACGTGCCTTGCACGGAGTAGAGCTCGGCCAGCGTCCAGCTCTCTAGGCTCGTCCACGCTGCTCTTCCAAAGCTCATCCGATTCCAGCACACCTTTATTCATTTCAAACAATTCATCATGTCAGTACAAAGGCAACCTGATCAACGTATACATAATCTCGTTAAGCTTACCACAGATAACATAGTGAAGTATATCATGACTTTGTTTTACATTGGATCAGATAGTACAAATTTACGATCGGGACTGAGCTGGGCACGAAGCAAGAGGTCACAAGAGGTCACACATCTGGTTTTAGCAGAGATAGCGTTAACACAGGCTCTTTCATCCTCTGAGCCTGCCTTTCTCTTAACAAAGAAAGACCCTCTGCAAATTTGAGACCTTTTAACTTAGATGTACATTTTTTAATAACCTCATCATTATGAGCATTTTATTCTAACATCCTGCTTCAAACCAGCACTACACCAGGACCAGACCAAGATCAAACCAGGACCAGACCAGGACAAAACCAGGACTAGACCAGGACTAGCCTAGGACCAATCCAAGAGTATATCAGGTATTTAGAAAGGGAAAAGGCCCATCTACTGAAAACACCGTCTTGACTTTAATGAAGATACTGGGCAAACTTTCTAGTGGAGGGTTTGACACCTGCTGTTTTATGTTCCTCTGTCTGGCATTAAACTTGTCTATCTCCATGGAGACAATCTGCTTTTTTGTCCAGTAGTAAAGTCAGATATGTTGACGTGTGCAGTGTGGGGTGTCTGAGGTATGGCAGCTATGCAGCACATGTATGTACTTTATGAACCAGGAAACAACGGCCTGAAAACTGACTTTCCCCTAGAAGAGGAAAAAAGGATCGAACCAGAACGTTGGAGGGGGTTCATATCGTGCGGTCTTTGTTAGTCCTCCAGTTTTTTTTTTTTTTTCAAAAGATATAAGAATTGTCTAATGTCAAGTTATATTAAAGGTGTATCATGTAACTTTTCATTTAGAAGAGGCTTAGATTTAATAACAGATACTGGATTTTTCCTGAATTCCTTGCTGTAAATAAAGAATGATTTCAAAAATATAAATAACAAGTGTCCTGGTCTGGTCCTGCTGTGGTCCTGGTGTAGTCCTGGTTTGGTCCTGGTCTGGTCCTGGTCTAGTCCTGTTTTGCTTCTAAAATATAAATAACAATTGTTTGTTTTTATCAGTTTACAAAATGCAAAGTGAACGAACAAAAGAAAAAAATCATTAAGAACGATCTTCAGCGCAAAGAAGAAGAAGTTGTGGAAGTGATGGTCTTGTCTTCCTTCAAAAACTGTCTGTAAGTAAACCTAGAAGAACTGATGCTCTTCTGAAGGCAAAAGTCACACCAAATACTGATCTGATTTACATTTCTCTTTTGTTCATTCACTGCATTTTGTTGATTGATGAAAATAAATGATTAACACTTCCATTTTTGAAGTGTGTGTAAAGGAATCTACAGTCACTGGCTACACACAGGTTTCATGATTCAAGAAGAGTTTATTTTATGGAGTTGAAATACACAAACACCAGTCCACCATTTCAGATTTTCTTCCCACAGGACTACAATATAAGACACATGATACTAATGCTGAGAGAAAAGATGAATCACTATGAAAAGCAAAAGCTGCGTCTGAACATTCAGCTTGATTGCCGACAAAGTGTTGCACTGGTCACTTCTTTTCGGGGTGCACTGGTAATGAAAGCCGTCCAGAGTCAGCGACACGGACTTGGGTCCAGGTGTAGCCGGGGGAGGAAGACCTTTAGCACAGACGTAGACCAGCTCTTTGCCGTTATCGACATCATTCCAGAATGTTACTGTTTTCAGAGAGAGATGTAAATATGTAGATTCAGGATTTCAGCGTATTTTCCGGCAGAAAACATCACTTGTGATCTGTTGAATCAACTATACACTAAATTGTAAAGAGGTCTCTTACCGCCAAAATTTATCATGAGGTAGTCCTCTTGTCCTCCACTGGGCTCTGACACGTACCAATGGCTGTAGTCCCAAACAGACCCATCGCTCCACTTCCACACCCCTCCTGTCCACAGCCAATATCTCAAATTAGGGATGTAACAATAACCAAAATATTGTGATATCACATCATCAGAGGTCTCACAATAATATGTGGACCTTCACAATATATTGAATCACACGTCTCTTTGCTTAAATAGTTCTGATGCAGAAACAGCTAAAAAACAGAGGGAACTACATAGACCATGATCCTTTGCTCCGTTTCAGTGCAGCCGACATGAAGAAATAACTGTTTTAAGCACTTTGAAATCTTCAGTCTTCGGATTATGTCTTGTGAAGGCATTTTCAGAGAAAAAGTAGCACAGTTTTGTGAGCCTCCACAAAATATTGCAATAAATAGATGGAAATAGATTTGGATATTGTTCCATCCCTCATGAAAATAAATGTTGTACCAAATGACTTTAGAATTTTAGTCTTGTTATTATGTAGAATATCGTAATATCGTGAGCCTCCCAGTCATATCATGAGCTTTCCCACGATATCGCAGTGAATATCGTACTGTGAGTTTCATATCGTATCGTGAGACTTGGATATTGTTACACCCCTGTCTCAAATTAAACAGATTTAAAACAGGACTAGAGACTGAAGATTGTGACAAATGTTTCTGTTTGGTTTATCAAAAGTATTGAAAATCAAGCACTCATCAGGACTAAAATTTATATTGAAACCTTATTCAAATGAACCTTTCCTGAATAGAGTGATCTTGAGCCGGATCAGAACCAGTATAAGAGCACACAGACTAGTATACGCCCATGGAGCACTGTGGAACCTACCTGCACCACTGAGGGATCACACTGATATCACACCGAGACCCGGCCCATTCATGTGTGTCCTTTTATTAAGAAATTAAAATGGAGTCTAAAAACTTTTTGAGGTGACTATAAAAGCTTGTCAGAGATGTTGGTCATCAAAAAGTTCTTTCTGTTCTTCACATGGATTTTACTGGCGTCCATTACAGAGGACATGCTGTATTACATTATAAATAAAAATAAAATTAACAAAATCTGCACGCTAAAGTGTTCATTTACCCCCAAAACAGGAAAAAATTTGCGTCCCAGGAGGATATGAGGCCACATGGCAATATAAAAGAAAGTACTATGATTTAACATGGAAAATTCCATTCTATTGTCTTTATACTCTTTGTTTGTATCGCAATATGGATGAAAATTGAAATTTTTGAGTTGGAAATGTTAATATCATGACAGCTCTGGTTTCTGTTACCTGCTCAACGTCAGTCCCACCCAGCCAGGTGTAAGGGTAGCCCCCTGTGACCTTTTTGATCAAGTTCAGGACGAAAACGGTTTCCTCCTGGCTGTGGATGGAGACCAGGTTTGCATCCAGAGACTGGCAGCTTTTCTGTGGAATCAAGTCATTATTATTATTATTATTATTATTATTATTATTATTATGTTACAATGTTGTTTCCTCATCAATAATAATAAGTGATAATACAGGAAGTTCTCCCTTGTGTTTTTAAACTCCACACGTCCTCGAGAATCATTCGGGTTATTTCATTGACGTCTCTACTCAACAAAAGGTAAAAGGAGCTGCCAACTTGAAAACTACCGCTTCATGTAGGGATCAAACGATATCCAAGTCTCATGATACGATATCGTCACGGTCTGAACCTCACAGTACGAAATTTATTGCGATATCGTTGGAAAGTTCACAATATTACGATATTCTACATAATAAAACTGACATTATAAAATGCTTTGTCCAGTCATTTGGTGCAACATTTATTGTCATTAGGGATGGAACGATGTCCAAATCTCTCTGTACGATATTTTCACCATATACATCTCACAGTACGATATTTATTGTGATATTTTGACTGTGAAGATGCTACTTTTTCCTCTAAAAATGGCGTCACAGGACTTAATCCAAAGAATGAAGATTTCAAAGTGCTTAGAACAGTTATTTCTTCATGTCGTCTGCACTGAAACGGAGCAAAGGATCATGGTCTATGTAGTTCCCTCTGGTTTTTTAGATATTTCTGCATCAGAACTATTAATTTAAGTAAAGGGACTTATGATTTGATATATTGTGATGGTCCACGATATTATTGTGAGACCTTTGACGATACGATATCACCATATTTCCGTTATTGTTACAGCCCTAATACAAACTAATAATATAAGGTTACACAACTCTGGGTGTGTTTTTGATGAGGTAACAACATTGAAACATGACTTAACACTTATAAGACTCCATTTTGTGTAATCTAGGACCTTTAAATCCTGATCTCTATTATTATGTTTATCCGTCTGACTCTTCATGTGTTTTTTATCACCTCTGACGCGATCCAGGTCTTTTGCTCCTCAAAAAACTTGAAGCATCGGGACTCAAACTTAGTCCAGCCGTCAGCGCAGTCTTCAACAAAGAACCAATAAAAGTCACACAAAGAATTTATTTTCTGAATCATAAAAACAAAAGTGTCACTCACCTTGGTCGCCTTCTGCCATCTGTGATTAGAAAAACAAGATGAGTCACAGGATTTCCAAATGAAATAATCGTTTCATAGACACAAAACTGGGACTAAACCCAGAACTATACCTGGACTGGACCAGGACTAGACCAGGCCCAAACCAGGACTAGACCAGGACCAGACCAGGACAAACACAGGACTAGATCAGGCCCAGACCAGGACTAGACCAGACTAGGACCAAATGAGGACTATACCAGGACTAAACCAGGACCAAATATGACTAAACCAGGATCAACCCAGAACTAAATCAGGACCAGACCAGGACTACACCAGGAGTAGACTAGGACCAGACTAGGACCAAACCAGGTCTAGACCAGGGCCAAACCAGATATAGGCAATGACTAAACCAGGATCAAACCAGGACTAAACCAGGACCAGACCAGGACCAGATCAGGCCCAAACTAGGACTAGACCAGGTCCACCCAGGACTATACTAGGAGTAAACCAGGGCCAAACCAGGTCTAGACCAGGACCAATCCAGGAATAGGTCAGGACAACACCAGGACTTAATGGAACCAAACCAGTGCTAGACCAGGATCAAACCAGGACCAGGCCAGGACTAAACCAGGGCTAGACTGGGACCAAACCAGGAATAGATCAGGACTAGACCAGGACCAACCCAGGACTAGACCAGGATCAGGGTCAAATACTCACAGCTGGAGGAGTCAGCAGTGCAGCAGTGGCCAAACAGCCCAGCAGAAAGTGAAGTCCACGTGCAGCCATCTGAAAGAAGGAAAAATATCTAAACATATGAAGGTTTGATGAGCAGACGTCGTGATCAGAGAGACTCCAGACTCCAGACTCACCTTTACAGCTCAGGAGTCACTGTGGAGTCGAGAAGGACCAAACACTTTTATACCGTCAGGGGCAGGAAGGAGGAAAGAAAAATAAGAGATGGGGGAAAACAAGAGTAGAAAAATGCCCCATCAAGATGGCAATTTGTATTTTTGACATTTCTGTGTTCTTGATTTCTGACATCTCTGTCTAACAGGTTTGTGCAGCTTTACTGCAGTTTTACTTTTGTAACAGATGCTTTAAACGGGAGAAGTGCTTCATGTTCACATACTTTTATACACAACACATATTGTGCTTGCTGTAGATCAGTCAATCAAACTTTATTTATAGAGCATTTTCATTAAAAAAAATGCAACACAAACCGCATATAGTTATTATCACCCTGGTGTAGTCCTGGCTTGGTCCTGGCTTGGTCCTGGTCTGGTCCTGGTGTAGTCCTGGTTTGGTCCTGGTGTAGTCCTGCCTTCGTCCCAGTTTGGTCCTGGTATAGTCCTGGTTTGGTCCTGGTTTGGTGTTGGTGTAGTCCCGGTGTAGTTCTGACTTGGTTCTGGTTTGGTCCTGGTCTGATCTTGATGTAGTCCTGGTGTAGTCTTGGTCTGGTCCTGGTGTAGTGCTGGTCTGGTCCTGGTTTGGTCGGGGTCTGGTCCTGGTGTGGTCCTGGTTTGGTCCAGGTGTAGTCCTGGTTCAAACCAGGACTAGACCAGGACCAGACCAAGATCAAACCAGGACCAGACCAGGACAAAACCAGGACTAGACCAGGACTAGCCTAGGACCAATCCAAGAGTATATCAGGTATTTAGAAAGGGAAAAGGCCCATCTACTGAAAACACCGTCTTGACTTTAATGAAGATATTGCGTAAACTTTCTAGTGGAGGGTTTGACACCTGCTGTTTTATGTTCCTCTGTCTGGCATTAAACTTGTCTATCTCCATGGAGACAATCTGCTTTTTTGTCCAGTAGTAAAGTCAGATATGTTGACGTGTGCAGTGTGGGGTGTCTGAGGTATGGCAGCTATGCAGCACATGTATGTACTTTATGAACCAGGAAACAACGGCCTGAAAACTGACTTTCCCCTAGAAGAGGAAAAAAGGATCGAACCAGAACGTTGGAGGGGGTTCATATCGTGCGGTCTTTGTTAGTCCTCCAGTTTTTTTTTTTTTTTCAAAAGATATAAGAATTGTCTAATGTCAAGTTATATTAAAGGTGTATCATGTAACTTTTCATTTAGAAGAGGCTTAGATTTAATAACAGATACTGGATTTTTCCTGAATTCCTTGCTGTAAATAAAGAATGATTTCAAAAATATAAATACAAGTGTCCTGGTCTGGTCCTGCTGTGGTCCTGGTGTAGTCCTGGTTTGGTCCTGGTCTGGTCCTGGTCTAGTCCTGTTTTGCTTCTAAAATATAAATAACAATTGTTTGTTTTTATCAGTTTACAAAATGCAAAGTGAACGAACAAAAGAAAAAAATCATTAAGAACGATCTTCAGCGCAAAGAAGAAGAAGTTGTGGAAGTGATGGTCTTGTCTTCCTTCAAAAACTGTCTGTAAGTAAACCTAGAAGAACTGATGCTCTTCTGAAGGCAAAAGTCACACCAAATACTGATCTGATTTACATTTCTCTTTTGTTCATTCACTGCATTTTGTTGATTGATGAAAATAAATGATTAACACTTCCATTTTTGAAGTGTGTGTAAAGGAATCTACAGTCACTGGCTACACACAGGTTTCATGATTCAAGAAGAGTTTATTTTATGGAGTTGAAATACACAAACACCAGTCCACCATTTCAGATTTTCTTCCCACAGGACTACAATATAAGACACATGATACTAATGCTGAGAGAAAAGATGAATCACTATGAAAAGCAAAAGCTGCGTCTGAACATTCAGCTTGATTGCCGACAAAGTGTTGCACTGGTCACTTCTTTTCGGGGGTGCAGTGGCAGAGAAAGCCCTCCAGAGTCAGCGACACGGACTTGGGTCCAGGTGTAGCCGGGGGAGGAAGACCTTTAGCACAGACGTAGACCAGCTCTTTGCCGTTATCGACATCATTCCAGAATGTTACTGTTTTCAGAGAGAGATGTAAATATGTAGATTCAGGATTTCAGCGTATTTTCCGGCAGAAAACATCACTTGTGATCTGTTGAATCAACTATACACTAAATTGTAAAGAGGTCTCTTACCGCCAAAATTTATCATGAGGTAGTCCTCTTGTCCTCCACTGGGCTCTGACTCGAACCAATAGCTGTAGTCCCAAACAGACCCATCGCTCCACTTCCACACCCCCTCCTGTCCACAGCCAATATCTCAAATTAGGGATGTAACAATAACCAAAATATTGTGATATCACATCATCAGAGGTCTCACAATAATATGTGGACCTTCACAATATATTGAATCACACGTCTCTTTGCTTAAATAGTTCTGATGCAGAAACAGCTAAAAAAACAGAGGGAACTACATAGACCATGATCCTTTGCTCCGTTTCAGTGCAGCCGACATGAAGAAATAACTGTTTTAAGCACTTTGAAATCTTCAGTCTTCGGATTATGTCTTGTGAAGGCATTTTCAGAGAAAAAGTAGCACAGTTTTGTGAGCCTCCACAAAATATTGCAATAAATAGATGGAAATAGATTTGGATATTGTTCCATCCCTCATGAAAATAAATGTTGTACCAAATGACTTTAGAATTTTAGTCTTGTTATTATGTAGAATATCGTAATATCGTGAGCCTCCCAGTCATATCATGAGCTTTCCCACGATATCGCAGTGAATATCGTACTGTGAGTTTCATATCGTATCGTGAGACTTGGATATTGTTACACCCCTGTCTCAAATTAAACAGATTTAAAACAGGACTAGAGACTGAAGATTGTGACAAATGTTTCTGTTTGGTTTATCAAAAGTATTGAAAATCAAGGACTCATCAGGACTAAAATTTATATTGAAACCTTATTCATTTGAACCTGCAAAAACAAACAAACATACAAATGAACCTTTCCTGAATAGAGTGATCTTGAGCTGGATCAGAACCAGTATAAGAGCACACAGACTAGTATACGCCCATGGAGCACTGTGGAACCTACCTGCACCACTGAGGGATCACACTGATATCACACCGAGACCCGGCCCATTCATGTGTGTCCTTTTATTAAGAAATTAAAATGGAGTCTAAAAACTTTTTGAGGTGACTATAAAAGCTTGTCAGAGATGTTGGTCATCAAAAAAGTTCTTTCTGTTCTTCACATGGATTTTACTGGCGTCCATTACAGAGGACATGCTGTATTACATTATAAATAAAAATAAAATTAACAAAATCTGCACGCTAAAGTGTTCATTTACCCCCAAAACAGGAAAAAATTTGCGTCCCAGGAGGATATGAGGCCACATGGCAATATAAAAGAAAGTACTATGATTTAACATGGAAAATTCCATTCTATTGTCTTTATACTCTTTGTTTGTATCGCAATATGGATGAAAATTGAAATTTTTGAGTTGGAAATGTTAATATCATGACAGCTCTGGTTTCTGTTACCTGCTCAACGTCAGTCCCACCCAGCCAGGTGTAAGGGTAGCCCCCTGTGACCTTTTTGATCAAGTTCAGGACGAAAACGGTTTCCTCCTGGCTGTGCAGGGAAACCAGGTTTGCATCCAGAGACTGGCAGCTTTTCTGTGGAATCAAGTCATTATTATTATTATTATTATTATTATTATTATTATTATTATTATTATTATTATTATTATGTTACAATGTTGTTTCCTCATCAATAATAATAAGTGATAATACAGGAAGTTCTCCATTGTGTTTTTAAACTCCACACGTCCTCGAGAATCATTCGGGTTATTTCATTGACGTCTCTACTCAACAAAAGGTAAAAGGAGCTGCCAACTTGAAAACTACCGCTTCATGTAGGGATCAAACGATATCCAAGTCTCATGATACGATATCGTCACTGTCTGAACCTCACAGTACGAAATTTATTGCGATATCGTTGGAAAGTTCACAATATTACGATATTCTACATAATAAAACTGACATTATAAAATGCTTTGTCCAGTCATTTGGTGCAACATTTATTGTCATTAGGGATGGAACGATGTCCAAATCTCTCTGTACGATATTTTCACCATATACATCTCACAGTACGATATTTATTGTGATATTTTGACTGTGAAGATGCTACTTTTTCCTCTAAAAATGGCGTCACAGGACTTAATCCAAAGAATGAAGATGTAAAAGTGCTTAGAACAGTTATTTCTTCATGTCGTCTGCACTGAAACGGAGCAAAGGATCATGGTCTATGTAGTTCCCTCTGGTTTTTTAGATATTTCTGCATCAGAACTATTAATTTAAGTAAAGGGACTTATGATTTGATATATTGTGATGGTCCACGATATTATTGTGAGACCTTTGACGATACGATATCACCATATTTCCGTTATTGTTACAGCCCTAATACAAACTAATAATATAAGGTTACACAAATCTGGGTGTGTTTTTGATGAGGTAACAACATTGAAACATGACTTAACACTCATAAGACTCCATTTTGTGTAATCTAGGACCTTTAAATCCTGATCTCTATTATTATGTTTATGACTCTTCATGTGTCTTTTATCACCTCTGACTCGGTCCAGCTCTTTTTCTCCTCAAAAAACTTGAAGCATCGGGACTCAAACTTAGTCCAGCCGTCAGCGCAGTCTTCAACAAAGAACCAATAAAAGTCACACAAAGAATTTATTTTCTGAATCATAAAAACAAAAGTGTCACTCACCTTGGTCGCCTTCTGCCATCTGTGATTAGAAAAACAAGATGAGTCACAGGATTTCCAAATGAAATAATCGTTTCATAGACACAAAACTGGGACTAAACCCAGAACTATACCTGGACTGGACCAGGACTAGACCAGGCCCAAACCAGGACTAGACCAGGACCACACCAGGACTACACCAGACTAGGACCAAATGAGGACTAGACCAGGACCAAACCAGGACTAGACCAGGACCAGACCAGGACAAACACAGGACTAGATCAGGCCCAGACCAGGACTAGACCAGACTAGGACCAAATGAGGACTATACCAGGACTAAACCAGGACCAAATATGACTAAACCAGGATCAACCCAGAACTAAATCAGGACCAGACCAGGACTACACCAGGAGTAGCCTAGGACCAGACGAGGGCCAAACCAGGTCTAGACCAGGGCCAAACCAGATATAGGCAATGACTAAACCAGGATCAAACCAGGACTAAACCAGGACCAGATCAGGCTCAAACTAGGACTAGACCAGGTCCACCCAGGACTATACTAGGAGTAAACCAGGGCCAAACCAGGTCTAGACCAGGACCAATCCAGGAATAGGTCAGGACAACACCAGGACTCGATGGAACCAAACCAGTGCTAGACCAGGATCAAACCAGGACCAGGCCAGGACTAAACCAGGACTAGACTGGGACCAAACCAGGAATAGATCAGGACTAGACCAGGACCAAACAAGAACTAGACCAGGACCAAACCAGGACTAGACCAGGATCAGGGTCAAATACTCACAGCTGGAGGAGTCAGCAGTGCAGCAGTGGCCAAACAGCCCAGCAGAAAGTGAAGTCCACGTGCAGCCATCTGAAAGAAGGAAAAATATCTAAACATACGAAGGTTTGATAAGCAGACGTTGTGATCAGAGAGACTCCAGACTCCAGACTCACCTTTACAGCTCAGGAGTCACTGTGGAGTCGAGAAGGACCAAACACTTTTATACCGTCAGGGGCAGGAAGGAGGAAATAAAAATAAGAGATGGGGAAAACAAGAGTAGAAAAATGCCCCATCAAGATGGCAATTTGTATGGGTGATGACATTTCTGTGTTCTTGATTTCTGACATCTCTGTCTAACAGGTTTGTGCAGCTTTACTGCAGATTTACTTTTGTAACAGATGCTTTAAACGGGAGAAGTGCTTTATGTTCACATACTTTTATACACAACACATATTGTGCTTGCTATAGATCAGTCAATCAAACTTTATTTATAGAGCATTTTCATTTAAAAAAAATGCAACACAAACCGCATATAGTTATTATCACCCTGGTGTAGTCCTGGCTTGGTCCTGGTCTGATCTTGATGTAGTCCTGGTGTAGTCTTGGTGTAGTCCTGGTTTGGTCCTGGTGTAGTCCTGCCTTCGTCCCAGTTTGGTCCTGGTATAGTCCTGGTTTGGTCCTGGTTTGGTGTTGGTGTAGTCCCGGTGTAGTTCTGACTTGGTTCTGGTTTGGTCCTGGTCTGATCTTGATGTAGTCCTGGTGTAGTCTTGGTCTGGTCCTGGTCTGGTCCTGGTGTAGTGCTGGTCTGGTCCTGGTTTGGTCGGGGTCTGGTCCTGGTGTAGTCCTGGTTTGGTCCAGGTGTAGTCCTGGTTCAAACCAGGACTAGACCAGGACCAGACCAAGATCAAACCAGGACCAGACCAGGACAAAACCAGGACTAGACCAGGACTAGCCTAGGACCAATCCAAGAGTATATCAGGTATTTAGAAAGGGAAAAGGCCCATCTACTGAAAACACCGTCTTGACTTTAATGAAGATACTGGGCAAACTTTCTAGTGGAGGGTTTGACACCTGCTGTTTTATGTTCCTCTGTCTGGCATTAAACTTGTCTATCTCCATGGAGACAATCTGCTTTTTGTCCAGTAGTAAAGTCAGATATGTTGACGTGTGCAGTGTGGGGTGTCTGAGGTGTGGCAGCTATGCACCACATGTATGTACTTTATGAACCAGGAAACAACGGCCTGAAAACTGACTTTCCCCTAGAAGAGGAAAAAAGGATCGAACCAGAACGTTGGAGGGGGTTCATATCGTGCGGTCTTTGTTAGTCCTCCAGTTTTTTTTTTTTTTTCAAAAGATATAAGAATTGTCTAATGTCAAGTTATATTAAAGGTGTATCATGTAACTTTTCATTTAGAAGAGGCTTAGATTTAATAACAGATACTGGATTTTTCCTGAATTCCTTGCTGTAAATAAAGAATGATTTCAAAAATATAAATAACAAGTGTCCTGGTCTGGTCCTGCTGTAGTCCTGGTCTTGACCTGGTGTAGTCCTGGTGTTGTCCTGGGGTGGTCCTGGTTTGGTCCTGCTGGAGTCCTGGTGTAGTCCTGGTCTTGTCCTGGTGTAGTCCTGGTTTGGTCCTGCTGTAGTCCTGGTGTAGTCCTGGTCTTGTCCTGGTGTAGTCCTGGTTTGGTCCTGCTGTAGTCCTGGTGTAGTCCTGGTCTTTAGTCCTGGTGTAGTCCTGGTCTTGTCCTGGTGTAGTCCTGGTCTGGTCCTGGTGTAGTCCTGGTTTGGTCCTGGTTTGGTCCTGGTTTAGTTCTGGTTTGGTCCTGGTCTGGTCCTGGTTTAGTTCTGGTTTGGTCCTGGTCTGGCCCTGGGGTAATTCTGGTTTGGTCCTGCTGTAGCCCTGGTCTTGTCCTGGTGTAGTCCTGGTCTGGTCCTGGTATATTCCTGGTTTGGTCCTGGTCTGGTTCTGGTCTAGTTCTGGTTTGGTCCTGGTCTGGTCCTGGTGTAGTTCTGGTCTAGTCCTGTTCTGGTCCTGGTGTAGTCCTGGTTTGGTCCAGGTGTAGTCCTGCTTCAAACCAGGACTAGACCAGGACCAGACCAAGATCAAACCAGGACCAGACCAGGACAAAACCAGGACTAGACCAGGACTAGCCTAGGACCAATCCAAGAGTATATCAGGTATTTAGAAAGGGAAAAGGCCCATCTACTGAAAACACCGTCTTGACTTTAATGAAGATACTGGGCAAACTTTCTAGTGGAGGGTTTGACACCTGCTGTTTTATGTTCCTCTGTCTGGCATTAAACTTGTCTATCTCCATGGAGACAATCTGCTTTTTTGTCCAGTAGTAAAGTCAGATATGTTGACGTGTGCAGTGTGGGGTGTCTGAGGTATGGCAGCTATGCAGCACATGTATGTACTTTATGAACCAGGAAACAACGGCCTGAAAACTGACTTTCCCCTAGAAGAGGAAAAAAGGATCGAACCAGAACGTTGGAGGGGGTTCATATCGAGCGGTCTTTGTTAGTCCTCCAGTTTTTTGTTTTTTTCAAAAGATATAAGAATTGTCTGATGTCAAGTTATATTAAAGGTGTATCATGTAACTTTTCATTTAGAAGAGGCTTAGATTTAATAACAGATACTGGATTTTTCCTGAATTCCTTGCTGTAAATAAAGAATGATTTCAAAAATATAAATAACAAGTGTCCTGGTCTGGTCCTGCTGTAGTCCTGGTCTTGACCTGGTGTAGTCCTGGTTTGGTCCTGGTCTGGTCCTGGTTTAGTCCTGTTTTGCTTCTAAAATATAAATAACAATTGTTTGTTTTTATCAGTTTACAAAATGCAAAGTGAACGAACAAAAGAAAAAAATCATTAAGAACGATCTTCAGCGCAAAGAAGAAGAAGTTGTGGAAGTGATGGTCTTGTCTTCCTTCAAAAACTGTCTGTAAGTAAACCTAGAAGAACTGATGCTCTTCTGAAGGCAAAAGTCACACCAAATACTGATCTGATTTACATTTCTCTTTTGTTCATTCACTGCATTTTGTTGATTGATGAAAATAAATGATTAACACTTCCATTTTTGAAGTGTGTGTAAAGGAATCTACAGTCACTGGCTACACACAGGTTTCATGATTCAAGAAGAGTTTATTTTATGGAGTTGAAATACACAAACACCAGTCCACCATTTCAGATTTTCTTCCCACAGGACTACAATATAAGACACATGATACTAATGCTGAGAGAAAAGATGAATCACTATGAAAAGCAAAAGCTGCGTCTGAACATTCAGCTTGATTGCCGACAAAGTGTTGCACTGGTCACTTCTTTTCGGGGTGCACTGGTAATGAAAGCCGTCCAGAGTCAGCGACACGGACTTGGGTCCAGGTGTAGCCGGGGGAGGAAGACCTTTAGCACAGACGTAGACCAGCTCTTTGCCGTTATCGACATCATTCCAGAATGTTACTGTTTTCAGAGAGAGATGTAAATATGTAGATTCAGGATTTCAGCGTATTTTCCGGCAGAAAACATCACTTGTGATCTGTTGAATCAACTATACACTAAATTGTAAAGAGGTCTCTTACCGCCAAAATTTATCATGAGGTAGTCCTCTTGTCCTCCACTGGGCTCTGACTCGAACCAATAGCTGTAGTCCCAAACAGACCCATCGCTCCACTTCCACACCCCCTCCTGTCCACAGCCAATATCTCAAATTAGGGATGTAACAATAACCAAAATATTGTGATATCACATCATCAGAGGTCTCACAATAATATGTGGACCTTCACAATATATTGAATCACACGTCTCTTTGCTTAAATAGTTCTGATGCAGAAACAGCTAAAAAAACAGAGGGAACTACATAGACCATGATCCTTTGCTCCGTTTCAGTGCAGCCGACATGAAGAAATAACTGTTTTAAGCACTTTGAAATCTTCAGTCTTCGGATTATGTCTTGTGAAGGCATTTTCAGAGAAAAAGTAGCACAGTTTTGTGAGCCTCCACAAAATATTGCAATAAATAGATGGAAATAGATTTGGATATTGTTCCATCCCTCATGAAAATAAATGTTGTACCAAATGACTTTAGAATTTTAGTCTTGTTATTATGTAGAATATCGTAATATCGTGAGCCTCCCAGTCATATCATGAGCTTTCCCACGATATCGCAGTGAATATCGTACTGTGAGTTTCATATCGTATCGTGAGACTTGGATATTGCTACACCCCTGTCTCAAATTAAACAGATTTAAAACAGGACTAGAGACTGAAGATTGTGACAAATGTTTCTATTTGCTTTATCAAAAGTATTGAAAATCAAGGACTCATCAGGACTAAAATTTATATTGAAACCTTATTCATTTGAACCTGCAAAAACAAACAAACATACAAATGAACCTTTCCTGAATAGAGTGATCTTGAGCTGGATCAGAACCAGTATAAGAGCACACAGACTAGTATACGCCCATGGAGCACTGTGGAACCTACCTGCACCACTGAGGGATCACACTGATATCACACCGAGACCCGGCCCATTCATGTGTGTCCTTTTATTAAGAAATTAAAATGGAGTCTAAAAACTTTTTGAGGTGACTATAAAAGCTTGTCAGAGATGTTGGTCATCAAAAAGTTCTTTCTGTTCTTCACATGGATTTTCCTGGTGTCCATTACAGAGGACATGCTGTATTACATTATAAATAAAAATAAAATTAACAAAATCTGCACGCTAAAGTGTTCATTTACCCCCAAAACAGGAAAAAATTTGCGTCCCAGGAGGATATGAGGCCACATGGCAATATAAAAGAAAGTACTATGATTTAACATGGAAAATTCCATTCTATTGTCTTTATACTCTTTGTTTGTATCGCAATATGTATGAAAATTGAAATTTTTGAGTTGGAAATGTTAATATCATGACAGCTCTGGTTTCTGTTACCTGCTCAACGTCAGTCCCACCCAGCCAGGTGTAAGGGTAGCCCCCTGTGACCTTTTTGATCAAGTTCAGGACGAAAACGGTTTCCTCCTGGCTGTGGATGGAGACCAGGTTTGCATCCAGAGACTGGCAGCTTTTCTGTGGAATCAAGTAATTATTATTATTATTATTATTATTATTATTATTATTATTATTATTATTATTATTATTATGTTACAATGTTGTTTCCTCATCAATAATAATAAGTGATAATACAGGAAGTTCTCCATTGTGTTTTTAAACTCCACACGTCCTCAAGAATCATTCGGGTTATTTCATTGACGTCTCTACTCAACAAAAGGTAAAAGGAGCTGCCAACTTGAAAACTACCGCTTCATGTAGGGATCAAACGATATCCAAGTCTCATGATACGATATCGTCACGGTCTGAACCTCACAGTACGAAATTTATTGCGATATCGTTGGAAAGCTCACAATATTACGATATTCTACATAATAAAACTGACATTATAAAATGCTTTGTCCAGTCATTTGGTGCAACATTTATTGTCATTAGGGATGGAACGATGTCCAAATCTCTCTGTACGATATTTTCACCATATACATCTCACAGTACGATATTTATTGTGATATTTTGACTGTGAAGATGCTACTTTTTCCTCTAAAAATGGCGTCACAGGACTTAATCCAAAGAATGAAGATGTAAAAGTGCTTAGAACAGTTATTTCTTCATGTCGTCTGCACTGAAACGGAGCAAAGGATCATGGTCTATGTAGTTCCCTCTGGTTTTTTAGATATTTCTGCATCAGAACTATTAATTTAAGTAAAGGGACTTATGATTTGATATATTGTGATGGTCCACGATATTATTGTGAGACCTTTGACGATACGAGATCACCATATTTCCGTTACTGTTACAGCCCTAAGACAAACTAATAATATAAGGTTACACAAATCTGGGTGTGTTTTTGATGAGGTAACAACATTGAAACATGACTTAACACTCATAAGACTCCATTTTGTGTAATCTAGGACCTTTAAATCCTGATCTCTATTATTATGTTTATGACTCTTCATGTGTCTTTTATCACCTCTGACTCGGTCCAGCTCTTTTTCTCCTCAAAAAACTTGAAGCATCGGGACTCAAACTTAGTCCAGCCGTCAGCGCAGTCTTCAACAAAGAACCAATAAAAGTCACACAAAGAATTTATTTTCTGAATCATAAAAACAAAAGTGTCACTCACCTTGGTCGCCTTCTGCCATCTGTGATTAGAAAAACAAGATGAGTCACAGGATTTCCAAATGAAATAATCGTTTCATAGACACAAAACTGGGACTAAACCCAGAACTATACCTGGACTGGACCAGGACTAGACCAGGCCCAAACCAGGACTAGACCAGGACCAGACCAGGACAAACACAGGACTAGATCAGGCCCAGACCAGGACTAGACCAGACTAGGACCAAATGAGGACTATACCAGGACTAAACCAGGACCAAATATGACTAAACCAGGATCAACCCAGAACTAAATCAGGACCAGACCAGGACTACACCAGGAGTAGACTAGGACCAGACTAGGACCAAACCAGGTCTAGACCAGGGCCAAACCAGATATAGGCAATGACTAAACCAGGATCAAACCAGGACTAAACCAGGACCAGATCAGGCCCAAACTAGGACTAGACCAGGTCCACCCAGGACTATACTAGGAGTAAACCAGGGCCAAACCAGGTCTAGACCAGGACCAATCCAGGAATAGGTCAGGACAACACCAGGACTTAATGGAACCAAACCAGTGCTAGACCAGGATCAAACCAGGACCAGGCCAGGACTAAACCAGGGCTAGACTGGGACCAAACCAGGAATAGATCAGGACTAGACCAGGACCAAACAAGAACTAGACCGGGACCAACCCAGGACTAGACCGGGATCAGGGTCAAATACTCACAGCTGGAGGAGTCAGCAGTGCAGCAGTGGCCAAACAGCCCAGCAGAAAGTGAAGTCCACGTGCAGCCATCTGAAAGAAGGAAAAATATCTAAACATATGAAGGTTTGATGAGCAGACGTCGTGATCAGAGAGACTCCAGACTCCAGACTCACCTTTACAGCTCAGGAGTCACTGTGGAGTCGAGAAGGACCAAACACTTTTATACCGTCAGGGGCAGGAAGGAGGAAAGAAAAATAAGAGATGGGGGAAAACAAGAGTAGAAAAATGCCCCATCAAGATGGCAATTTGTATTTTTGACATTTCTGTGTTCTTGATTTCTGACATCTCTGTCTAACAGGTTTGTGCAGCTTTACTGCAGTTTTACTTTTGTAACAGATGCTTTAAACGGGAGAAGTGCTTCATGTTCACATACTTTTATACACAACACATATTGTGCTTGCTATAGATCAGTCAATCAAACTTTATTTATAGAGCATTTTCATTTAAAAAAAATGCAACACAAACCGCATATAGTTATTATCACCCTGGTGTAGTCCTGGCTTGGTCCTGGTCTGGTCCTGGTGTAGTCCTGGTGTAGTCCTGGTTTGGTCCTGGTGTAGTCCTGCCTTCGTCCCAGTTTGGTCCTGGTATAGTCCTGGTTTGGTCCTGGTTTGGTGTTGGTGTAGTCCCGGTGTAGTTCTGACTTGGTTCTGGTTTGGTCCTGGTCTGATCTTGATGTAGTCCTGGTGTAGTCTTGGTCTGGTCCTGGTCTGGTCCTGGTGTAGTGCTGGTCTGGTCCTGGTTTGGTCGGGGTCTGGTCCTGGTGTAGTCCTGGTTTGGTCCAGGTGTAGTCCTGGTTCAAACCAGGACTAGACCAGGACCAGACCAAGATCAAACCAGGACCAGACCAGGACAAAACCAGGACTAGACCAGGACTAGCCTAGGACCAATCCAAGAGTATATCAGGTATTTAGAAAGGGAAAAGGCCCATCTACTGAAAACACCGTCTTGACTTTAATGAAGATATTGCGTAAACTTTCTAGTGGAGGGTTTGACACCTGCTTTTTTATGTTCCTCTGTCTGGCATTAAACTTGTCTATCTCCATGGAGACAATCTGCTTTTTTGTCCAGTAGTAAAGTCAGATATGTTGACGTGTGCAGTGTGGAGTGTCTGAGGTATGGCAGCTATGCACCACATGTATGTACTTTATGAACCAGGAAACAACGGCCTGAAAACTGACTTTCCCCTAGAAGAGGAAAAAAGGATCGAACCAGAACGTTGGAGGGGGTTCATATCGAGCGGTCTTTGTTAGTCCTCCAGTTTTTTGTTTTTTTCAAAAGATATAAGAATTGTCTGATGTCAAGTTATATTAAAGGTGTATCATGTAACTTTTCATTTAGAAGAGGCTTAGATTTAATAACAGATACTGGATTTTTCCTGAATTCCTTGCTGTAAATAAAGAATGATTTCAAAAATATAAATAACAAGTGTCCTGGTCTGGTCCTGCTGTAGTCCTGGTCTTTTCCTGGTGTAGTCCTGGTCTTGACCTGGTGTAGTCCTGGTTTGGTCCTGCTGTAGTCCTGGTGTAGTCCTGGTCTTGTCCTGGTGTAGTCCTGGTTTGGTCCTGCTGTAGTCCTGGTGTAGTCCTGGTCTTGTCCTGGTGTAGTCCTGGTTTGGTCCTGCTGTAGTCCTGGTGTAGTCCTGGTCTTGTCCTGGTGTAGTCCTGGTTTGGTCCTGCTGTAGTCCTGGTGTAGTCCTGGTCTTGTCCTGGTGTAGTCCTGGTCTGGTCCTGGTGTAGTTCTGGTCTGGTCCTGGTGTAGTCCTGGTTTGGTCCTGGTCTGGTCCTGGTTTAGTTCTGGTTTGGTCCTGGTCTGGCCCTGGGGTAATTCTGGTTTGGTCCTGCTGTAGCCCTGGTCTTGTCCTGGTGTAGTCCTGGTCTGGTCCTGGTATATTCCTGGTTTGGTCCTGGTCTGGTTCTGGTCTAGTTCTGGTTTGGTCCTGGTCTGGTCCTGGTGTAGTTCTGGTCTAGTCCTGTTCTGGTCCTGGATTTGTCCTGGTTTGGTCCAGGTGTAGTCCTGCTTCAGACCAGGACCAGACCAGGACAAAACCAGGACTAGACCAGGACTAGCCTAGGACCAGTCCAAGAGTATATCAGGTATTTAGAAAGGGAAAAGGCCCATCTACTGAAAACACCGTCTTGACTTTAATGAAGATACTGGGTAAACTTTCTAGTGGAGGGTTTGACACCTGCTGTTTTATGTTCCTCTGTCTGGCATTAAACTTGTCTATCTCCATGGAGACAATCTGCTTTTTTTTCCAGTAGCAAAGTCAGATATGTTGACGTGTGCAGTGTGGGGTGTCTGAGGTATGGCAGCTATGCACCACATGTATGTACTTTATGAACCAGGAAACAACGGCCTGAAAACGGACTTTCCCCTAGAAGAGGAAAAAAGGATCGAACCAGAACGTTGGAGGGGGTTCATATCGTGCGGTCTTTGTGAGTCTAGTTTTTTTGATAAAAGATATAAGAATCGTCTAATGTCAAGTTATATTAAAGGTGGATCGTGTAACTTTTCATTTAGTGGACTACAGTACTACAGGCTCTGTGTCGGGTGTTGCAGAAATTTACCCTAATAACCCTATATGGATAGAAAGCGCAACTTCTCTGCTTTCAGGAACTGTTGGAATTTTTTCAATAGCGCATGTAGTTCCGGAGATACGGTAATGAGAAGTCGCGCATGGAAACTGGGATCGCGGGTGTTCCCGTCGGTCTGTGGGGGTTTACAGCGCAGATGTCCTCACCTCCAACCAAGTCAGTCCTTTGTGGTCAGATAGTGTTAAAATAAAACTCAATAACAGAGCTTCAGGCAGAGCAGTGCCTCCAGTTAGCGTCACACCCACAGGGAATGTTGATGACTCCACATACGTTGCATTCACAGTTAATAGTACAACAGCTCCTCTGCGTTTACAAACCCATTATATTCTCTGGCTTGTCATTGAGCAGAGGAGTCATAGTCCTGGCACTGAACTACGGCATCCTGCGCCGTCCAAAACTCAGCGGCACAGAAGACAAGAAAAAAAATGACGTGATTGTGTTTTATGGCAGCCTTGGGAATAAACAGATGTGTAAAAGAGAAGCGTTAACCTTCATCTGAAATGCTTTTATCAGCGTTTTGGCCAAAGCACGGGGTCCCGGGAGGATGTACCACAGGGAGCAGGGGACCCCCATAAGTCTTCAGAGACTCAGTCCAGATTTCAGAGTCACAGACAAGGACGGGGCAAAAACTGACCTTATTTTAAATGCTTTTACCGAGCCATGCAAGGACACAGAGGACTCCACTCAATATGTGAAGTCTGTATCTAAATGAATACTTATGTAATGTTGGTATTCCTGTGAATTGTGTGAAACTCTCACAGGAGGCAAGTGGGGCTAAAGGTGCGCTATGCAACTTTTCTTCGTCACTATGGAGATTATTATTGCTTTGCCTGGTATATTCAACTATATTCTCAAGTATCTTGCATTTTTTCTATTTCAGACGTTTTTATTGCTCAAAAACGCCTCGAAAAACATCACCTCTTCCACAGATCTGACCTGTAATCTGGACCTTCTTGTCTCCATGGCGATAGATACATTTATCTTTGCCTGATATGTTCAACTCTACAATATTGTACTTATGGATCTTGTATTTGTTCTATTCTCAGATGTTTTTATTGGTCAAAAATGCCTCGAAAAACATCGTATCTTCCACAGATCTGACCTGTAATTCGAACCTTCTTGTCTCCATGGAGATAGATACATTTACCTTTGGCTGGTATGTTCAACTCTACAATATTGTACTTAAGTATGTTGTATTTTTTATTCTTTTTTTTTTTTTTTTTTTGCTATTTCAGATGTTTTTATTGGTCAAAATGCTTGGAAAAACATCACCTCTTCCACAGATCTGACCTGTAATCTGAAGCTTCTTGTCTCCAAGGAGATAGATAGAAAAGTTAAGTATTGTGACTTTAAAAAATATGATAATTATGATTGTATTTAATCATTATTTTGAAGTTTTTCATATAAACACAGATGCCCTGGGGGAGACTTTATTCTATCCAACCAAGGTCATAGCAGTCTGTGAAGAAACATATGGAAATACAATACAAAAACTGCAACTTTTTTATCTATACATATATATTTGTTTTAATTTTTATGTTTAAACAAATTCTAAGCAAAATAATATTAATGTATTTAATATGGACGTACATTGGACAAACCAGAGGCTTTGTTTCAAGTACTTACGTCACATTTTTATATAGCGCTTTCCCACCTTCAAGGCTCAAAGCTCTTTACGTCAAGGAACCACTCACCCATTCACACACACATTCATACACCAGTGTAGGAACAAGGGGGGTTAACTGTCTTGCCCGAGGACACAACGACAGAATTAATCTGTAGAATCACACCACCAACATGTGGGTGAATGGATCTGACCACTGACGGCGCAATGTTGTTTATGCCGAGAGCGGGATTCGAACCGCCAACCTTCTGATCAGTGGACAAACGCTCCGTCGACTGGGCCACACGTCGCATTGTTTTCAAGTGTTTTGTGGTCATTTTCAGCACCCGTCTATACGATTTCTTCTTTAGGTATATTGGCGTATTTATTTTAGAAAATAAGTAAAGCAAGGTGGCAAACTGGGGCGTATTGTTTAGTACTTTCACAACACAACAAGGAGGTTTTGGGTTCAATCCCTGTGAAGTTTGCATGTTCTTCCCATGCTTGACGATACACAGATTTCACTGAATGGCAATAGAAGATAGGGATGTAACAATAACTGAAATAACGTGATTTCGTATCATCAAAGGTCTCACAATAATATCGTGGACCATCACAACATATCGAATCACAAGTCTCTTCGCTTAAATTATTAGTCATGGTGCAGCAACAGCTTGTTACAGCCCCAGGCCTCCTGTTCTTTGACTTGTGTTGTGTGTGTTTTAATTTCCTGTTTTTTGTCATGTGGATTCCTGCTGGGAGAGCCCTGGTCCCTGATTGGTGGGGCCCTCAGCCACTCCCACCTCACCTCCAGACTCCTCCCCCTATTTAAGGAGATTTGCTTCACCTGTTCGGGGCGCCTGGTGTTTGTGGCCAGTCTGCCATTTTGTGTTTCTGTGTCTGTCAAGTTTGTACTTTGTTTCAGTATTTTAATGTGTTTGTGTCTCTTGTTTCGGTGTTCATGAGACACTGGTCTTGTCAGTACTGACTCTGTTTGGTTGTTTATTTGTTCAGTTCTTTGTTGTATGTTTAGTTGCTTAGTTTACTTTTTGTTAATTTACCTTGTACATTCCTTTTAATTAAATTACCTTATTAATTCCATTTTCCTTTTTTTTTTTGTTACTTCCCTGCCCCGAGCAGAGCAAAGCTAAAAAAAACAGAGGGAACTACATAGACCATGATCCTTTGCTCCGTTTCAGTGCAGACAACATGGAGAAATAACTGTTCTAAGCACTTTTACAACTTCATTCTTTGGATTAAGTTTTATCAAGGCATTTTAAGAGAAAAAAGTAGATTATTCGCAGTTTTGTGAGCCTCCACAAAGTCAAATCGTGAAAATATTGTACAAAGAGATCTGGATATCGTTACATCCCTAACGGAAGATGGATTCTACACAGACAGCAGATTTACCTAATGGACACAATATAATAGTTTCTTTTTTATTATTTTTATACAGCGCTCTGAAAATGGCCGTGCTCGAGCGATAATTACGTCTAAATGTTGTTTATTTGGTTCACTGTCAGTTTGTCGGAGCTAATACAATTTCACTCCCACGAAGATTGCCCGTCATTATAATGCTGTTTATTTCCATTCAATTGTCAAGTGGATGGATAAAGGGACAAACATGTTTTTATTATGTTATTGCACTAAAACTACACAGCTAAAATAATCGCTTATTCAGACATAATGTTCCTTTTATTTTAAATCGGCCTTTGTTTGTCTCTGTTCTACTTCAGGCCAGTTAAACGTGCTGTACGTGATTTTTACTCTCTTAAAAATACAAAAAAACAGAGCTGGTTCATTTTAAAAGGTTTGCAGTGGTCCAAAGTTATCACACACTTATTTTAGGCATTCAAAACTTCCTAATCATTCACCACAATGAGGTTTTAAGTGTTTTTTCACAACTTAGAGAGACAATCGCAGAGTTTTGCCATCACGATACAGCTGACTTTTGGGGTTTTATGCAGGAGGTGTCAGAAAAGTTACCTCTTCGTATCATTTTGGAGCAGAATTCAACAAGCGTTGGGATAAAGATGGGGCAAAATCTTGTGATACAACATCTCGCGAGATAAAGTTGGCGTAACATAATGCACACATGCTGAAAATGATCTTGTGAGATTGTTTTCCCCATGTTTTTTATGTTTGGATTGGATAAAAAAATAACTTAAGTTCTGGTGAGTTACAGTTTTTGAGAAGCTGTAGTCCCAAAAAGCACTGTTAGCACTAGATTGCACAATTTATGTATTGTAAAGAATGTCTAAATGTCGTCTTGTCTCCTTCTTGTAGATCTAATCTTGTGTCTTTGTTTTGTAGAAATTTGAAAATCGAGTTCAGAGCCATTTAAAGAGGGTGTATTTTACTTCTATGGCGTAATAACGGCTAACACATAACAAATTTAGATCATCATGTTGGCTTTTGTTGTGTTGAAAATGCGATCTTCACCAAAACAACAAATGTACATGTTCAAAGAGATTTTTAAGCTTTCTATTATGCTATGTTCTCTTCTCAAACACGTGCCTGAATAGGTTTTCGATGTCATCCATGCGTGTTTGAGTATTCAATCTTGCTGTCTGTCTTTATCCACCCACAAGCCTACGTCAATTCTCCATAGATATAAAAAAAAGATACAAAACTGTAAACAGCAACTTGACAAACCTGATGTGATGTGCAGTAGTTTCATTAGCTGGATGCACGCGGATTGTGTCGTGATAGCGCTCTGAAGGGGGAGTGATTTAGCGCGGAGAGCAAAGAAATGGGAGACTCAGAACGTCAAAAATAAAAGTGAAACGTACAAACGATGTTAAAAAGTTTTATTTAGGTGAATAGATAAATAGAGAGATGGAAAATGTGTTTGTTGATCTACGGAGGGGAAATTCAGGTATCGCATCTTTAAGGAAAACAATACAGTAGGTAAGTAATAGTAATGGTAGCCTTTATTTGTCAGTTTCTTCACACAAGCTATACAAAGGAATCGAAAATAGACACCATATGAGCATAAACATGAGAGGAGGAGGAGAAAAATATAAAGAAACAAACCCCAGACCAGACTCCTGTGGGGAGCATAATGTGGGGCCAGGACAAACAAAATCACCTCCGCAATATAAGTACATGATCAAACAGAGCAGAGTCCGGCGCAGGTTCGAGCACACATGGATACCTGACGGGTGAACTGCAAATTTTAATGAAACGGGTGAAAAATGTTGTGCTGTGTCGGATGCAGGAGAGCGCGGGTCTAATCTGCGCTTTACAAAACACACGTGCGAACAAAAAACAGGGCTGTATTTTAGTGAAATGCAAAAATCCCATTGTTTTTACAAAATGATTAAATGTAAAATCCATATGTTTTTGCTGCACGTGCGCATTCCCACAAATCTCTGCCACTTTCATTTTCAAACCACATATGTGACGTCCTGCAGTTCAAAACTCCCGAGGACCTGAAAAGAAAATCGGAGAGTGGAGAGTACAAAGTTGTGGTGGGTTTTTTTTGGCTCTCGAAGTGATTTTCATTCGGGTGTCGGTCTGTATTTATAGCGGGTTGGATCGGGTGCGGAATTTTATTTCAATTCTGTCGGAAAACGGGTTGGACACGGATTGAGGTATGTTGTCAAAATCAGACACATGCAGGGTCTGATTTTGAAACACAGTACAACATGACAACTTGCAAGGGGAGGGGAGTGGAGGGTGGAGATACAGGCAATACAAAAACCCAAGAAGACTCATTCCACCTGGCACCCAATCCATCCGAGCTGCCATGGAGACAAACTTGATCAGGTCCCAGACAGAGACAAGATCCGCAGGTGTAAGTTCGAGTGGGGGAAGGAGTGCAAAAGCGTCTCCCCACCACATTCATCCGGGGGAGCTGTTTGTTCCAGCAGCAGCCTTGTCCGAGGTCACTGCTAGATGAGGGAGGCCAAAAGCGGATAAGATTTGGGTTGTTTGGGTTAGGAGCGAGTAGCCGCATTTCAATTCCCATGACCACTCTCTTTGTCCATATTGATCTGTGTTCATAACCATTCGTCTACGTGGGGCTGCGTGCCTCTCCATAATGTCCATAGTGTTGCATTTTTTTTTATGAAAAGCGCTCTATAATTAAAGTTTTAATTGATTTGATCCATATTGCAGTTTGAAGTTCAGAGCCACAGTTAAAGCGCTGACAGCTCCGCCCAACGTTCCAATCAAACCGATCTGAACAGCTGAGTTTTTAGAAAAATCAGGGCCATGCCTAATCCGATCAGCAAAAGAACTGAAATCAAGGTTCCGAATAGGTAGACGTCCTCTATGTCCTCCACGTAAAGAGCCGCGAGACACTCGATGCGCCGAACCGTCTCTCGTGTAGCTCACTGTGGACGTCCCGGTAGGACAGTGAACCCAAGTTCCTCGTGTCAAATGCGTTGAGAGACCACTTGATCAAATCCATGATTAATTTAAGGGACAAGACAAAGGAAGCAAAGCGGGGAAGATAAGGGCAGGAGAGGAGAGAAAAATCCGACCGCCTTTGCCGATAGCCGGAGACGAGGATGAGGAATATCGCATTTTCAAAACAATAAAAGGTAACATGTTGATCTAAATTTATGTGTTAGCAGTTAATACCCCACAGAAGTGTAATAACCCCTTTTTTATTTGAATACATTTTGCCTTTTTGACAATGGAACAACGTTATAACATGGTAGAAAGTGGATTCTGCATAATAGCCCTCTTTATGCTCTTTAAGGACACGTTGCTTAATACATAAGTGAAGGTTGAACCAGCAATAGAACAAGTGGCTTAACAAGACCCGCCCTAAATCAAACTGAAGTGTAGAAAGTGGAGAGAATAATGGTCTGAAAATACGACGCCGTGCCAGATCTCTTAAATTAAAAGCAAAGGGTGCTTCATTAAGAGCTTTGGACACAGGAACAAAATCATCGTCAAGTGTGATAAAATACAGCGAGAGTCACGGCCCCATTAAATACAAAACAATGGAGGTTAAAGTTGTGCAGTTTGTCGTCGTCAAAGTCAAAGTGAGAATGAATTATTAACGTATTAAGAAAAATGATGTGCATTTGACAGGTTAGATTACACATAGGTACCTCCAATATTCCAAAGTCTGGCATTAAACGCTTCAGTCTCCACAGAAACAAGCAGGAGACGCCACCAAGGCAATTTCCAGGTGAGATCTGGGAAGAGGCGATCCCACTCACAATAAGAATGCTGTTTTTAAAGGTATATTTGGGGTCATAAAAACACCCATAATCGAATAAATGCATCTTATATAAGTTTGTATTAAAAGCAGTAGCATCTCCATGGTAGCGGATCCCCAACCTGAAAAGTTACGCAGTGCACCTTTAACGTCATATTTAAAAAGGAGGTATTTAATATATCTAGATCACCA
Source organism: Odontamblyopus rebecca (assembly GCA_030686955.1). Classification (NCBI taxonomy): domain Eukaryota; kingdom Metazoa; phylum Chordata; class Actinopteri; order Gobiiformes; family Gobiidae; genus Odontamblyopus; species Odontamblyopus rebecca. Next base: position 28,018,556 of record CM060674.1, read on the forward strand.
TGTTACCTTTTATTGTTTTGAAAATGCAAATCCACCAAAATGAACTTGTAAAACATGTTAATATGTTCTTTTGAGTCTCACCTCCCTTTTGCTCTCTACACTAAGTCACTCCCCCTTCAGAGCGTTGTTACGATCCAGCTCTGCTAGGGACAGGGGAAGTAACAAAAGAAGGGGGGGGGGGGGGATTGTATTTAATTAAAAGGAAAGTACAAGGTAAATTTAACAAAAAGGGTGATCTACTTTTTTTTTACAGAAAATATTGACAAGGTTTTAAACAAAAGGGTAACAAAGGGCAACTTGAACTAAGAAAACTAAGTATACAATAAAGAACTAAACAAACAAACAAAAAAACACAAAATCACCACAGTGACAGAAACAAGAGACACAAACTAAACTAGTGATTCATCTGTTTAGCTTAGCTTAGTTCTTTTTTAAGCATTGTAAAGCGCTTTGTGTTGCTTTTTTTTGTATGAAAAGCATACAAAAATAAAGTTTGATTGATTGATTGATTGATTCTTTCACAAGAGCAGAGACACACTGAAAACACAAAACGGCAAACTGGACCCAAAGGCCAGCAGCCCCGAACAAGTGCTGTCTCCTTAAAGAGGGGGATGCAGCTTCAGGTGCAGAGGTCCCCCACCAATCCGGAACCAGCAACCCCAAACCCCCCCAGGTAGCGGCCGCCGCACACCACCTCAGATTTACCAAGTTGTCGTGTACAGTTTTGTATCTCGTTTTTGTATATTTATGGAGAACTGTCACGTGGGCGGAGCATCGGACTGAATCTTACAGTTACTGAAACATGCATGGATGACATTTACATCTTCAGGCATGTTTTTGACGAGAACACAATGTTACCACATGGTAGAGAACTTGAGAAATCAATTTTGCATAATAGTCCCTTTTTAAGGTGAAGCGAAATAACAAGTTGTCTTTAAACTTTGAGCGCCCTCTTTTAATTGCACCATCTTCCTCGAATAAAACTTTGTGTCTTCAAGGTGACTAATTTGGATTCTTTGAATAAACAAAGTTCACAAATTAAAAATCATTAACATCGAGCGATTCTGAGAAGCAGCTGTGCGATGGAACAAAGTCACAACAAAGAGAGAGGTGGAAGAGACCAGAGGTGGTTTAGAGGTTATTTTGTGAAAGAAAATACAGGTTTTGTCAGTGTTGGCTTTTGAGAAGAACAAGGAATTTCTATTAACGATTTAGCTATTGTTGCGAATTAAAAGACCTGTATTAAATTGCTACCGTTCTGAAAAAGCTCTCAAAATTTTGTGCAGGAAGTTATGCACATTTCACTTTCTGTTTAATTTAGCGTCATGGCAACACAAGCTCTATCCTTGCACATTCCTCTATTACAATCTGTTTTGAATGTCGACCTATCTCTCTGAGCTTTTGTCTGTCCATGTTCCCAATCGAACCTTGAGCTCAGCAGACCAGACGATTTTAGATGTTCCAAGGTACAGGCTAAAACCTAGACTCTGGAATAGTCTTTGTCCGGATATCAGAACAACCCCATCTTTAAATAGTTTAAAATCTTTGTTGAAAACTCATTTGTATGAATTGGCTTGTAATACAAACTGAGCAGGCAGTTATATTGTATTGTTTTATTGTGTTTTGTATGTACGAGAATGCACTTTGCCTTTGTACAGATGTGGTTATTTTTCACTGTGCTTAATAAATAAAGTTATGGGGGAACTCTGGCATGTGTGAACCTAAAGTCCGTTGCTAGAGGAGGTCGAATACTGTCAGAAGCCAAAAAATGTCACAAATCAGTGTTGCCTCGGTTGAGATCTCGCTGTGGCAGTGAGTCTGTCAACTAAACAAACTAGAAAATATATATATATATATAATTCACTTGTAAATGGGATTAAAACAACATCGGCAATTGAGTCTTTTGGGTTTTCGCGTGTGCAGTGGGAAATCAACAAAGTTAATTGTAAGGCTGCTTATAAAGTTGTTTTCTAACGTTTCCAGACACTAATGAGTGAACCAGGCAGAGCGTTTTGTTTGTTAGACTCGTGGCTGTTGTCAGATGGGTTAAAGTTGCGTTAAGCTTCTTCAGTGTGAAGCAAATTGGCGTTTTACGTGGAAGTTTAGAACTTGCCCCCATCACTACACTAGTTTGTTGCCTTGACAGACTCACTGCCACAGCGAGATCTCCACCGAGGAAACACTGATCTGTGCCGTTTTTTGGCTTTTGACAGAATTCGACCACCTCTAGAAACGGACTTTAGCTTCAAATGTGCCGGAGTTCAACTTTAAATCGGCGATCTGACAGAAAAGTAATCTTGGGTGAACAAAAAGGTTTAACCATAGACAACAGACCCATATGTGTTTGTGCTTATGATACAGATCACACTCAGGTCAATTGTTTTTCACATATTGCTGCTTGTATAAATTGCATTCTGGTGCTGGGGTCGACTCTCCACAGATCTGACCTCTAACTTCTGGAGAATCCACTTGCTTTTCTCTATTGAGATTGAGAGTTAAAAAGGGGATTATGCAAAGTGGGCAAATTGGAGTTATAATGTTTTCTCATCAAAAACATGTCTAAAGAGGTTTTAAATGCCATCTGTGCAAATTTAACAATCTCTCCTGGGCCCTATTCAGACCCTCTTTAAAGTTCGCTCTACATTCTGTCCAAGACAACAAACCGACATCACCCACGCCCCACACGACAATTCTCCATAAATATACAAAAACATGACCCAAAACTATACACTACAACTTCACAAACCTAATAATAATAATAATAATAATAATAATAATAATAATAATAATAATAATAATAATAATAATAATAATAGACCTCTGTGAAGTTGGCCCCCATCAAACCCAAACCTACACAAAAACCAAATACTATGTCAATCGTTTGTGCTGCAAAAAGTTTAGTTTGTGCCATTCTGGTTCTTAAGACATCAGGAGTTTTATTTTCGGCCGATGACGTCATCCAGCCTCTCAAAATGTGAAACAGGCTCAAAACAGGCAGAAAATTATAGAAAACGTTTGTATTTCGTTTGTGCTGTGACAATTTTCATTTGTGCGATTTTATTTCTAAAATTATTATTATTTCTGCTGTAATTATAGGACGTCATTTCCGCTCGGCTGATGGTGACAAACTCCGCAAAACTAACGGTGAGAAACAATCTGAGGCTGTGGAAAAGTCTGTATTAGTATAGAAAATATAAATCAAAAGCAAATTACTAAAGACTGTTACATACTTTTCTGCAGCCTTGGTTATCTTGAGTTTGTCCTGGAGTTTTGCTAAAGTCGCTGCCGTCTGCTGAGCGGAAATGACGTCATATAATTTCCGCAGAAATAATTCATAATTTCAGAAATAAACTCGCACAAATGAAAACTCACAGCAGAAAACAGCTCAAAACAAATACAAAGGATTGACTCCATTTTGGGCTGTTTTAGAGCCTTTTTAAGCTTCCTGGCAATTTGACCTATAAAAGAATTGTTAATTTCTCCAAAAATAAAGCAGCACAAATGAAACTTTTTGCAGCACAAACGATTGACATAGTTTTTGTGTAGGTTTGCGTTTGATGGGGGGCCAACTTCACGCAGATTAATAATAATACATTTTATTTATTGTAGTGCCTTTCTGGACACTCAACATCGCCTTACAACAAAATGAATAAGTTAAATATGATTAAAACATACAGTTAAAACCTTACAGTTAAAGTGGGACAGTATTTTAATTAACAAAACTATTAAATACACTGTTTTTGGCAATTATAGCTTTCCCAAACCGATGAAATGTAACAGTGATCTAAATATGATATGTGTTGGCGATCAATAGCCCATAGAAGTCTGTAAATATTGCGTAAATTCCCTCGTAACATTTTCTGATAATCCTCCGTTTCATTTTCTCCACTTATTGATCTCTTCTGTCGGCCGCTCCGTGAACTATGAGCTGCATCCAGTGTTTAGTATCTGCGAATCGATCGTCATCTGAAGCCTTGAGGAACAGGGCGATCGGGGAGTGACCAGTCTTTTAATATGAAATCACAGTGTCACTCTTGTCTTTGTGCGGACGGCCAAAGGGCTGGACTCACTAAAGCTGTCAGGAGTAAAGTGGTTTTAAATATCAAGGACTTGGGTGTGTTTAAACGGAGGGGGTCACGTCAGTTTAAAGCGGAGGTCTGACATTTGGGAGGCAGGTGATTGTACATTGGCATTTAAAGGCTTCAGCTGGAGGGTCGGACAAAGTGGAGAAGCGTTTGATTTGTGACGGGAAAGATGGAGCAGTAGAACTAGAGCCGGTGATGAAGTTATGTCAAAGCCTGGACTGCCAAGACCGCACACTCTTTCCTAACGTGCTGTACAAAAAGGTGTAGCCTGAGCTCTCGTCTTTTCTCCCATGAGTTCAGTTGGGTGTGATTGACAGGTGAATTAACGAATCAGGGGAACACACAGCCTCTTACTATGTATAAGGTTGAGACTTTACCCCTTTTAAAACCACGGTGTATGACTATAATTTACAGTTTTTACAGCGCAACTCGGAGGAGACGTCACTCTTATACAATGGCCTGGTGACTACTTTGCCCACCTTGTCAGAACGATTCCTGCCGCCTCGTCCTCTGCCTTTTCTCGCCCATTTGCCACAATTTTCGTCTTACACCACAGCAGCTACGATGACATTGCTGCTTCCTCTGAATTGCCAAACTGAAATAATATTCTCCTCTGCTATTTTACCACGGAAAGTTTAAGTTTTGAGTCGTATTGCTTATTTTTCCGCTGTACCGGAGCCACAGCGATCAGCGATGTGGTCAAAGATTGACTGAAATAAAGCATGTTAGGCTACGTAAAAACAAACCAAGACAAAACAGGTCAGGAAGAAAAATGCGCCTTCTTCCTTGATTTGTTTTAGACTGTGTTTATTTGGAACCGGCGGTTATTTATCTAAATATACACCTGTACCCGACGTTTAAAAGTGTTATTATCTGAGAGGGCCAGAGGAAACCCACTCAAACACAGGGAGAACATGCAAACTCTGCGCAGAAAGGCCTGTGCGTCAAACCGGGGACCTTTTGCTGTGAGGTGAAATTTCCAAAAAGAAGAAAAACACTAAACAGAGTGTCTAACAAGAACAAGCTCAACCGAAAAGCACAGAACAGAGGAAAGAGCATTGGCAAAGCAGACAGCTGTGCACAGGATGGTTAAATAAGCACTCATAATATGTCTATGTGCAGCACGCTTCTTTTAAATCTAATGGACATTTGAACCTTTATTGAGTTTTAAGCTTTGAGGGAATGATTGTTGCGTTCATGTGACGGTGAACCAAAAACAAATGTCCACGACGGCTGAAAATGAAGTTTAAATGAAGTTAAATTGGCCTCTGATGCGAGAATTGTAATAATGAAGATTGTTAATAATATATGACCACTGAGCTTCTCTATTTCCCATGTGTCACAGAAATAAACACGTTTGATTGGAAGGTTCAGTTTGGCCTGAGACGCAGAGGAGGATTTGGTGACTGTAAAGTTTACAGTGTAAACCCAGTATCAGGTTTGTCAGACTGGTTATGTCAAACTCGATGAGCAAAATATATTCACAACAAATTGTAAAGCAACTTTGTGTGTCCAAACTGTAATTTATAGAATATTAAAATGTTTTGTTGATTATACGGAAAAAAAACACATCAATCTCCACATTTTTGCTACATTTTCTAGTGGATTTGAATAGGATAATAATAAATCTCCTTGTGCATGGATCTGAATTATTCGTCCTCTAAACAGACTGTAAACTTAGCCCTGCTCTGTGGCCTCTCCCTCCTTTAAACTGATGACTGCGGTGGTTTGTAAATGCGATTTCCACCTCAGGAGTCTCCAGGTCGTGTTTATGGGGCAATGGGCCAAGCCTTGGCCCCATTCACAACACTGAAACCAGTCCAGAATCAATACTCCCAACAGCAACAGTGAATGATATAATATAATGTGTTTTTGCTGTTTGGTTTGTCTCCTCCACACTACTTTTACACACACAGAGAACCCCCAGTGCACTAAAAAGGACTGTAGTCGACTAAAGAAATGATTTGTCAACTAAAAAAGTGGCAAAATTATTACGTACGTCTTTGCATTTGACCCAAACTACAGGGGGAGTTCATGCAAAAAGTACTATTTATGTGGAAAAAAAAGTATGAGGAAACAATACATTTATATAAAGACAGACTAAACTGGTGAATCGTGAGTTTAATCATCATTTTTACAGAGAAATACCAAAAACTACCAAATCCACAGCTAACTCAGTCACTCACTTCTCACTTCTGCTGTTGGCCCAAATAAATAATATAAAATAAATAAAAAGATGCACTGACTAATATACATTTTGGTGAACTAAGACTCAAGACCAATCTCATCCCAGTCTACAACAGGTCAAAGAACCAAAAAAGAAAAATAGTTACACAATGCACCTTTAAATTTAGGTATTGAGAATGAGATAATGAAGAGACTGGTAACAATATTACGTTAAAAAGTCTTTTTAGACAGATTTGAAGTGATATGAGCTTGGAAAGAAAATAAAGTTGAAAATTACACTTTTATTTCAGATGTTCAAGGGCATCTAGTAATTTAAAAAACTAAAAATCTAAAACTATCATACACATAACCATACTTTTGTTAGAAATAAGTAAGCAACATCTCATTTAAGTTGAGCATTTGTGTTTGGAACTGCATTACTCACAAGTCCGAATCACTCTGCACCCAGACCTCTTTAACACTTTGTCCGGTCCACCTCTGCAGTGACAACCAGAGCCACACGTGCCTCCACCAGGGGGCAGTGTATCGTACCAAAACACGTTCATCGACGACTCCAGCGGCAGCAAGCAGCGAGAGCGCGCCAGAAGCAACAAGTCAGGATCGACTACTGACTGTGTTTTTCAAAAAATATGATTCACTCGTAAATAAATGGGATTAGAAACGACATCGGCAATCGAGTCTTTTGGGCTTCCGAATGCGCAGTGGGAAATCAACAGAGGGAAACATAAGGCTGCTTATAAAGTTGTTTTCTAACATTTACAGACACTAATGAGTGAACCAGGCAGAGCGTTTTGTTTGTTAGACTCGTGGCACCACTTTAACTCATGGGTTAAAGTGGTGTTAAGCTCCTTCAGTCTGAAGCAAAATGGCATTTTACGTGGAAGTTAAGAACTTGCCCCCATCACTACACTAGTTTGTTGACTTGACAGACTCACTCACTCGCTGATCGATGAAAAACGATAAAAAATACATTTTCAAACCATTTTCTTTCAACTACTTTCAGTTTCTCTTCTTCACCGTCAGTAGTTGATCTTCACTTGTTGCTTCTGGCGGCTCGAATCAAGTCTTTTGGGCTTTCACATGCGCAGTGGGAAATTGACAGAGGTAAGTGTAAGGTGCTTATAAAGTTGTTTTATAACGTTTCCAGACACTGAGTGAACCAGGCAGAGCGTTTTGTGGTGTTGAGCTTCTTCAGTCTGAAGCAAAATGGCATTTTACGTGGAAGTTAAGAACTTGCCCCCATCACTACACTAGTTTGTTGACTTGACAGGTTCACTGCCACAGCGAGATCGCCAACACTGATCTGTGCCGTTTTTTGGCTTCTCACAGCATTTGACCACCTCTAGCAATGGACTTTAGCTTCAAACGTGCTGAAGTTCCCCTTTAAGCTTGCCTCTGTTAATGTGTGACATGGTGTATTTGTGTGTTTGAGTTTGAGAGTGTGACTTGTTCTTATTGTTCACTAATTACATTGTAGAATTTATTTCTGTAAACCAGGGACTGCAGATGGAAACTAGCTATTTAGCTCTAATCTGGTACGGAACATTTGTTTTCATGAGCTTAATGTCTCTACATTGTCTCTTCAAATAAAGACAAAAACAATAGTTATTTGCCCTCTGCAGAGCAAACACTCGGAAGCTCCAGTAGTTTTCACTTTGGCATAGTGGACCAAAACAACATGTGCAGTTGTTAATAGAAACAAGTGAACACTAATGATGGGATTTTTGGCTCTTTCTTGGGATATAAATACTTGGGTTCCACTAATTTCAAAAGGCTGTTCGGAAGACTGGTTCATTTTATACTTATATGACCATTTTTATATATGTTTAAATGACAGAAGCCAAACAAACTTATCAAAGAGAGAAATGACGAAGGCTCAAATTGGTTCAAATTGGTTCAAACTGAGAGTGGGGAAGTGTTTACCCTGTGAAATTATGTGGAATCTAAATAAAATGTGCCACAAAAGGTCTCACTCATGGCTCCTACTCTACTTCTGCACTTATTCTTGCGTTGATTCAAGGTTAGTCGGTATAAAAATGCTTAAAAAAACTTTAAAAATTGGTTTTCAAAAATGAGATCCAGCTCATTCATGAAAAGGAAGCGTTCAAAAGAGCCGACAGCTTCATGGACATCACTAGAGTAAACGTGCAAACCAAGCACACCTATCATATTTTCCTGGCTGTTTCGTACCCTGTGGAATTGAATGCCTCTCGTCGCCTGCGCCTGTTCGTAATTGGACTGTGTACCGGCTTCCCCAGATGTGTCATTTGGATCTGGGAAAATATAACCATGACACTTCAATTGTACTTCTCGGTTTCCATGCATGTTGATAAATCGGTTTAAATTGGAATTGGCCAGTTACTCAATTTTCCTGCCGTGCGTATAACCGTAGTGATGGTAAAATAAAAATATGGAATAAAAGACCCTGTAGCCAATTTTTATCACTTGAGGAAAATCTGTTGTGAACCAGTACAGATATATTGTACATCACAGCAAAAAGAGGAGTGTTCAAATTGACTCTCACAGAATCAGTTTTAACATTTGCCCAGAGTTTATATGAGTCCAGTATGTTCTCGAGTTAAATTAACATTTTTGGGAAAGTTAATTTTGTTTTATCTTTACACTTTATTTTAGTTCATTTAAGATGAAATTATGTACAAAACTGGTCCAAACTGATCTTCTCTCGCAGGATTTTGAAGTGGTGGGGAGAGGGCCCAAATTAACACTAAGGCCCCATCCGCACTAGTATGTATTTGAATTGTTTTCGTTGCAGATGCAGTGTTCGTCCACACTAATCCGATGGAAAATAGCTCCGGAGATGGAACGATCTAGTGCCGCCAGCTCCCACAGATTCATCCGAGTACGGATCAGATCCGGCACCGTGTGGATGCCTGAAAACGTTGATACGCTGCCGGAGTAGCTCTAGTTGCCGTCCTTATTGGACCACAACACTGTGACTTGTGCCTTCCTGATTCTCTGGGTTTGTGACATTGGTCATGTGACACTACTGCAGAAAATAGTTTAAAGAAACTCTAGACCACAGGTGTCAAACATGCGGCCCGGGAGCCAGATCCGGCCCTCCAAGACCTTTAATCTGGCCCTCGGCTGATTTTCTATTAAAATATTAAAAATTTTCAGATTTTTCTGGTAATTTTCTGCGCATCTTAGCATAGCAGCATCTCCAGTGCTTCTGTGCGTGGCGCCTCCACCAGACAAATGAAGACCTGCCTCTTTCCAAACGCTCTTAAAGGACAATCGTTTTGACTGTTGATCGTGACCCTCATCAGCAAAATGTCAAAAATAAGAAAAGTGGAGCTGAGTGCAGGATTTTCCAAGAAAAATGGACTAATTCTTATTTGTTCACGGAGGTGAATGGGAAACCTGTGCTTGGTATGTTTGCAACAAGTGGCGGCGCTCAAGGAATATGATCTTAAACACCACTACGAGACACTGCGAAAAATACAATAACTTGAACGGAGAATTGAGAAGACAGAAGATAAACGAATTATTGCTGAGACAGAAGAAACAGCTGTCTGTTTTCACCCAGGGGCCAAGAGGCTACTGATGCTGCTGTGAAAACAACCTAACCTAGCATAATATTATAATATTTTGTAAAATAAAATAAAATAAAATAAATGTCTGTAATAGATTTGCGTTTCTCTGCACAAATATTTGGACTTATTGCTATTTTTGAGGTATATATGCCATGAGTTTTCTGATCCGGCCCCTTTGGAATCAAAGTTGGTTGTATACGGCCCCCGGACCAAAATGAGTTTGACACCCCTGCTCTAGACAAACGGGAACCATTGTAGCTAGAAACTGAACCTCGTTGTTGGTCCACGAAAAGAGTGTTTTCACACTTGACTTGATATCAGCTGCTGCAACTTCAGACACGGTGCTCCACTTCCTTGTTTTTACCATCCATGTGACAACGTGACGCCAGCCTAGTCATGTTACGAGGGTTTCAGGTGGTAAACGTTACCTAAGGGAAGTTGAATTAACTTCAAACATATCAACTCTGGCAAATAACCCCAACTCAAACACCCATTTAACTTTAAAATAGTTAAAATAAGACGTTTGTGTTAAAAAACAACTCTGAAATCTTTCACCCTGAAATTTTTACCCTCCCGTTTTTGCTGTGGACAGGTCAAAATAAGTCGTGTACTGCCATCTAATCTGAAGGCATTTTATTGTCTAATCTAATCAGGAAGTGTGTTTGCATGCTAGTTGTTTACTTTTCTATCAAGCCAAAACGCCACTCTGGTCTGGGAAGCAGTGGAAAGTGCTTTAAAAAAAACTCACAGAAGTGAAAAATTAGGAGGTATAAACTTGTACCATTGCAAGCCGTTTAAAATGAGCTTGTTCTGTTTTTCACATTTTTACAGCGCCATTAAAAAGTGCATAAGGAGCTCACTTCCAATCCAATAAAAACCCATAAGAGCACGTAGCTAACAATGCTCCTCAGGCTAAAGTCCATATTTTCCACAACGGCATCAACAAAAACACAAGCAAATCACATTTTCTGATAAGACTCCCATAAACGCCAGGACGAACTTCCAGATACTGTGAAAGATGGAGGATCGACTTGCGCGTTACTGCGTTTTAATGACTTTGTGAAGGTCTTTTTGCTGAAAATTGCTCAAGGATGTTATGCACACGGCAAGGACAAGGAGCTCGCGTACAAAACAGGTAAAGACAGGACAAAGGAAGACTTGTATTGTTGAACTTGTAGAGAATGAAATAAAAAGAAAAAGAAAGTGCTCCTATAATCCCTGATGTCTTGAGTTCAAATTTAGGGCATAAACCTGGTAATGTGTGTTTGTTTTGGTTCTCAAGACAATTATCCAATTATGAGAAAGCCAAATGAGCGCCACAGTTTGTGTTGCCAGATCCTACGGTGAAAACCAGCTTATAATGAACCTAAAGCAATTTTCTCTTCTTGCATCTGTCCACAATTATCAATTCTGACATGAATGGTGTTAGCGCAGGCCTCTACGAGCTTAAAAAGGTGCACAAAGCAATTTTTCTGGTGGGGATCTATACTAATAGCTCTCTCTGTGGAGATGTTATGGCTTTTTCTGTTTTCCGGAGTTGGCGTTAAACTTTTCAAGCATTTATAATTGTTTTGTGTGTTTTAGTTGCTCAAAATATTGTGAAAAGTGTAAAATCTTACTGTGAGTGGGCACTTTTCCACAGATTTGACCTGTACTTGACATGCGAACAGGCCTGCTTGGCTTAATTAAGATAGAAAGGGTTTGGTACAGAAAAGTTACATAGTGCATCATTAAACTAAACACTGTATGTGGCTCAGTTGATGTGGAATTCACTCAACAACTTGAGGGTACAAGCCTTCTACATTCTGCACTGCAAATTTCTCTGATCTGGCCAAGATTTTAAAACTTATATCAGGTTATTCATCTTGTTTTTTATTATCGACTTACTAGACCACAGACTGATTCATTCTGGACTAGAGGTCATTTATTTTGAGAGAACTTGTCAAGGAAATTTATCTTACTGCATGGATAGATACTTTCTCCACCTTTAAGTCATTTTCTGATAGTTTTAAGTGTTTATATCTTTAGCCAAGCTTCTGTGCAGTGTTGCCGAATCTAGAAGGGATTGGGTCCAGACCAAAGAATGGGACAAAACCTCTATGCAAATTTTAGGTGATTCAATCCTAATGTCTACCACGTGTCTCTCAAACATGAAAAACGTCTCCTCTCCAAAATTCTCGAAACATTCAAAACAATATAACATCTATTACCTGGGCTGAACAAGAATTTGGTGCTTCGATTGTTGATTCAACAATAAGATACATGCTGTTTCTCAATCCTTTTATTTTGTTTTTTCCCTTTTTTTTTTTTGATGGGAACAAAGCATGAGTCTCTCCATTCATCTTCTTCTGCTTTATCCGGCTGGGTCGCGGGGGCAGCAGTTCACCGCCCAAGTCCTCTGCGAACCCGACCCCTATGAACCTCTCTGTGGGTGGTGAACCCACAGGACGGTGGTGAACCCACAGGACGGTGGTGAACCCACAGGACGGTGGACCCACTTCGGCCTTTCAGACTGAGCCCGGCCGGGCACCGGGCGACGTCACGGTCCTTGATTAGAGTTCATAGGGTGCTGCAGGTTTTTGGGTTGATGGGGGAAACCGGAGTGCCCGGAGGAAACCCATCCAGACACAGGAGAACACGCAAACTCCACCCCACTACTCCACTATTTCAAACTGTCTCTCCATGAGCTTCAGCAGGAGTCTCTCTGATTGGTAAATCCACCTGTCAATCACACCTTCTGAAATCAGGGACACAGCTACACTCGTCTTTGTAAAGTTTTGCCAAAGCGTGTGGTTCTGGCTGGACAGATATGAATGTGTTGAGTACATACTTGAATGATTGGTGGTCTTGGGTGCGGCTGGCGCAGACTGGCAGCGTCACTTATGTCCCCAGGGCAGCCGTGGCTACAATAGTAGTTTATTACCAAGCAAGCGGCTCCACTCACTCCACAACATCTGTTTGAACAGGCAACTATCAGGCTACTGTCTGACACATCACACGTGCTCGCATCACAATACATCCTCCTGAGTTCAGGCAGGAGGTTTAGGGCACCATTATGCAAATAAAACCGCCTTAGAAACTCGTTTGTACCACTGTCCATCAGCCTGATTAACAGACAATTAGCTGGTCTCAACAAAGCAATTGAAGGCTCAGAGAATCTGGACTGTACATATGAGATGTATTGTATGTGAACATTCATGTTGTACAGATATGTTGTACATTTGAAGTCTGTTTGTTATTAACTTTAACTTTACTTTTTTTTCTCTATGTATTTACTGTCATGGTCTGTTGTTGTGTTAAGCAGTGTTGTCCCCTTCCAAGACAAATTTCTCCTACGGGAGACCAATAAATATACCTTAACCTTAAGAAATTGTTGAATTGTAATATAAGTAGCCAGTCCTTTGTGATAATAATGCTAATAGGCTCTATTCACGTTACGTCACAAACCAGGAAGACATTTGGAAACATGTGATGATGACTTCTGCTGGGCTCTGTTCGGGGTAGTAAGTCTGACAAAATCTTTGAAAAATGAGAAAATGTCCCAGTTTTCTTCATCTCCATGTCATCGTAGCGTTCTGTTATGTTCATCGGCTCATCCACAATTCCGTTCATACCTCAGTTTGCATCGTTTCTCCACTGACGCACAACTCCGAGCGCACTGGGTACAGCCGATTAGAAGAGACGAGGGCGCCAAATTCAAGATGTTTCCAAACACCACATACGTCTGCAGTCTTCATTTTACCAACGATCACATTTACTTCAGTGGGTTCGATCACAGTTGGTCGAGCCCAGTGTCGAACTACACCGGAAGTCGTCATCGCCTGTTTCCAAACGTCTCCCTGGTTTGTGACATGAATAAAGCTCATTATGCTGTTATTTCCAAGTATGAAATCAGCATTTTTTTTGGTAATTCTAGTCTAGTATTCATATATATATCCTGGATTTATTTTTACTGTGAACATTCCCACTAAAACCTCAAGTGTGAGCAACATGTTTACTCACAAATCCCACCAACCGACAAAAATAATCTCTTTTATGGACAATAATAAACGTGAGTCACAGCCAGGTGTGAAATCGTATTTGCACAATCAACCAAACGAACCCGGTGTTATTAGCGCCGAATCCGAGGCTGTCGTCATGGCCCCGCGATGAGTAATTACAAGTTATTTCACAGCGGTCTATTTAAGTCGAGCGCTTAAAGTACCAATATGCTCCAAAACTGCAGCGAGCCCAGCTTGATTTCGCTCTCTCCAATTAGCATCCCCCCCTCTGCGCGTGGAAAAGCAGCGTAACGAGGATGCATATGCAGAGGAGAGGGAATAATTAGGAGCAAAAGGTGGAGAATCTTGGCACCCCTGGCAACACAGCAAGAGTCCCGAACTAGGCTAGCCTATTTATTATTCACACACTGTACGCTAAAAACAAGAAGTCAATTAAATATAAGATTCATTTATTCAAATTAGGGGCATGTGATTTCAGATATGGAGAGAAATGACTCGTGCTAATTGGTGTTAGACTTGTTTGTTTAAGAAGGGAATGACCAAAGAGAACGCAACACTTAGTATATAAATGCAATGTTATTATTATATTTATTTCTTGAGTCATTCAGCTACTATTTAGTGGTTTTCAATAAAAAAAATAAAATAAATGTATTTGAGTGTCCAAAAAAGCGCTATATAAAGTTGAAAAAATTGAGGCACTCAAATAGTACAAAAAAGTTAAAAGTCTTTAATATCACATGGCAAACAAGGTTAAAATCACGCCAACGTGTTCTGCCTTCATCAGGACAAAAAAAACCCTCAGTGCCTCAGTTTTTACAACTTTGTAAATCTGAGACTGGTCCCTACACTGAAGAGCACCAAAAGGACAATTTTGCACAACCTCTCTACACATTCAAGTAGCACTTCTGCCCCCAAAAGTTCTGCAAAACAATAAATCAAACTTATATAGTATTATTATTATTATTTAAAATACCTATTTTTATGTTATATTATAAGCAGTGTTGGGCACTTTACTTTAAAAATGTAATTAGTTACCGTTACAGATTACTTCTGCCCGTAAAGTTAAATTTAGTAACTCAATTACCACGCTGTAAAAGTAATGAACTACTCAGCAAAGTAATGGTCCAGTTATTTTTCATGTTAACATTTCATTTCACCACTGTGCAATCCTAGGAAAGTATAATCTTTTAAGTTTTGATAATTTTAAAATATTTAAAAACTGCTGTATCATTTTTAGGTCCCTGCACGAACTGGCCCCACCACCATTGAAAAAATACATAAAAAGGAAAAGTGTGTCTAGCACCAGATCAGCCTCTAGAGCGGATTGTGAGATACAATTTCGAAAAACCACCTTTGCTCAAAATGTTCTCTGTATCACAGGCTGCAGCAGCTGGAACACCTCACCTGCCTCAGTCAGGACCAGCCCAACCTTTGCATCGTTTAAAACGCACCTTAAGAGATGGTTGAAAAGCATCAACATTTTAACCATCTTTAGACACCACTACACACACACATACAAACACACACACACAAACACACACACACACACACACATACAAACACACACACACGTAGACACTAGCACTTTAAAAATAGTACTTTAATACTGTAGGCACCTTATAATGCACTCTATAAAAAGCACCTTTAACAGTACCTTAGGTCATGATGGCCATGTTTATTGTACTGTACTATACTGTGTATTATGCATATTGTTATTTGTATTTGTTGAGTCTGTCAAATGTCTATTTTATGTGTATTTTATATATGGGACTACGGACGGAAATTAGCACCTGTGCTGAATCCGGCGTATTTACATCAATGTGTGTGATTTCATACAAATTGTATGTTCATGAATATGCATCGTCCCACCCAAATAAACAAATAAATACAAATAAAATAACAGTCACGAGAAGTGTGTAATGTGACGATGTGAGGCGCTTCATTAGAGTCGAGTTACTAGGGGGCAGACGCAGCCAGAGTTTTTTCCACAGTTACACTTAACATTCACATTCTGGCTCTTTATTTCAATGCGGGAGAAATAGTATCAGTATTTCCAGTTTGAAAGCACCTCCTTTGACTCTCTGGCTCGTCGTTTCCGTTGTCGCATCGTTTCCGTTTGTTTCATTTACTCGAAGTGTGCGGGAAAGAAACAACAAGGCAGCGTTAGTGTCACGGTTCATGCTTTATTTTTTACTGTTACGGTTCACATTTTATTTTGACATTTGTCCTGTCTGCCTGTGTTTTTGAGTTTGACTTCCTGTTGTATTAATTGTTTGCCACGCCCAAATGTGTCTCTCCTGTGTCTCGTTCATCTGTGTGTGTTTATATCCTGTGTTCTCTCTTTGTTGATCCATTGTCTTGGTCAGTGTCTTGTTACGGCTGCTTCGTTTTGACTTTTGGATCTTGGATTAAAGAACTTTTACAGCAGTCCTGCATTTTCGGTCCTCGCCCTTTGTTTTGACGTGACAGTTAGACTCCGCCCACCCGACTTCTCAGCCAATCATCATCAGCCCTGCTCCCTCACTGGCTCTGATGGTGTGTGGCTGTCGGCGGCATGAAGCCCGACACCGCGGCGCCTCATTCAACCCAAGTGCAACGTGCCACTTTGCTTTCCCGGGAACGATAACGCCGTTGTAATGAAGGGAGTGTAATTGATTAGATTACTCCGTTAGTGAAAATGTACTTAAACACTGTTATTCCCAACACTGGTTCTAATACTGTTACTTCCTCAAAAACAGACCTGGAGATGTGTTTTGTTTCATTCACACATGTTTGAGTAACTCTTTATTATTAGTCTGTCTGCATCTCCAAACCTCAAAATGCTCTGTTCCAGCTTGTGATGTCATGAAGTGGTAGTTTTCAAGTTAACAGCTCCTTTTACCTTTTACCTTTATTCACTAGAGTTAGGAAATTCCAGTTCTGAAATAATCCAAATGATTCTAGTGAAGGTGTGTGGAGTTTAAAAAACACAACACAGCACTTCCTGTATCACCACTTGACATCACAAGGTGGAACAGAGTGTAAATAGAGCCTAAATGTGACAGGTTGGGGTATAGGCCTCTTTTCCTATGTATGGGGGCCCTATTTACTCGTTTCCGTCTCCTTACCTGTCGCCCGCCACCTCACGCCACACTAGATATCGGATCACCGGGAAATCACCGCGTTCAGGCTCACCGGGGCTACCGTAGGCGTCGGGCGCGGTGGCAAAGCATCAAGCGCGGCGTTGCGGGCAGCGTGGGTGGGTTTAGTGATCGATTGTCCAGGGACCACTTAACCGTGTTTATGTGAGTGTAATGGGTGGTGGTTGCCCGTGGTGAACCGGTGGCAGCGATGTGGGACTCCTGCCTCGTGGGCGGACGGAGAGCAGCCGAACGGCGGCGTATTGATTTTATGATAGTGCCTTTTCAAATGGAGTATTTTAATTGCTGTGACTAATGGACTCGCGATGTGCAAACCTCCTCTTTCCTATGACCCACGTTCAGTGACCCAACTGTTGGACACTAATGTAACTGGCCACAGCTGAGAACATATGAACTCTTGCACAAATTACACACTGCATTTTATTTTGGTAGAGCTTTATGTAAGAGAACCATGTGTGATGGCCACTCAAACGACTCCTTTGGCTGTTACCTGCAGTATATTTTTATTCTAGGAAATGTGAAAATATGCACTGGGAAGAAAAACAAAACAATATCTACTAAATTAAGAACATTTTACTTTATTTGAGTCAATTCAGCTTGACAAGTAAATTATTTATCAATGGAATAAGTGTGTTTGTCTTAATTCAAGCAACATATGATTTTGTTTCTTATTTTAAGTGCAAAAAGTTGTTGTTTTTCTTATTTTAAGTTTAGCAAGATTAGGGCCCGACCAATATATAGGTTGGCCGATATTATCAGCTGACGGGCACTTGGAAACATATCAGAAATCGGCCTAAATCTTTCCAATATGGGTTGATATTCCACGTGGACATGTTTTACCTTGTTATAAAGCTCAGACTCTCTATATTATGTCCATTTAATCAAATTTACAGACAGATAAATGTCCTAATATGTGGCACCGCATCAATATTTATCTGCGGAGTCATTTGTCTGTGTCCGTACTGCCCCTGAACGCACCCCTGTGTGTGTTTGTTTACAGCCGTAGTTCCACGTGAATAACAATAAATGTCGGCTAAATGAACCCAACTGAAAATCCAGTAGAGCCAAACCTAAGTTTTATAAACAGTTGAAGATTTACAGTGAATTTTAACGTCATAAATATATCGGCTATCGGCAGCTCCAACTCCCATTTTATCGGTATCATATCAGGTACAACAAAATCCATATTGGTCAGGCCCTAAGTAAGATGTATTTTCATATTTTAAGTAGAAAAAGTCTTATTCGCTGGCAGATCATTTTACTTGTCAAGTGAAAATTACTCAGATCACGGTAAAACGTTCTTAATTCAAGTCATCTTAACTTGACTAGATTTTGTTTGTTACTGTCTTTGTTGCGTCAGTGTACAGACCTGTTTGCCTTTTCTATTTTTCATCACAGACAGGCGACGTTGTTGGTTCAAACCTAGAAAAATGTAACTATAAGTGTAATTATTATTGATTTTCCTTTGTATATCGTCTCATCTGCCACATAAATCTGCCGGGTTTGAGCTTTAAACATGTGTGAATGAAACAAAACACAACTCCAGGTCTGTTTTTGAGGAGAAAACATTATAGCATAGGTCAGAAAATAGCATAATATGAGCACTTTACAAAATAATACTCCTGATTTAGACCAAAACAAACTTAAACTAATACCACACACCATTTCACTGCACTGTAGCTGTAAGTACGGCCATAGTAACCATTTTCTGTAGAGCTTTTATAACATCAAGGCCCTCAGAGCACTTTGCACTAAGGAGCCACGCACTCATTCACACGCATTCATACACCAGGGTACGCAGACACTGGAGGAGAGGTGGGTTAGGCGTCCTGCCCAAGGACACGTGGACGGTATTCATTAGAGGGAGCATCTACCAAGTGAGAACATCTGCCTTCGGTCCCATAATAAAACATTTACCTGATTTCAAGAAAAACGAAGAAGAAGAACCACAAAAAAGTTACAAGGTGAAGCTTCAAGACCTTGTTAAGTATATCAGAATCAAATATGGAGTGAAATTTTGAGTATTTATTAGGGTATAACATGTTTTATTTTTATTTTTATATCCAGGTAAAGGCCTGTCAGGTCTGCGGAGATGGACGCTGCTTAGAGTAACAGGACACATGTTTATTCTATGTTTTTCAGTTTTTTCCAGTTTGTTTTTCTACTAAAAGTTACAAGATGAAGCTTTAAAAACATCTATATTACATCTATATATATTAAAATCATATATGGTGCAACAGTAGCTCAGTCCATAAGAATTTTTGTCCACTGATCAGAAATTTGGCAACTCGAATCCCGCTCTCGACATAAAAAAAAACACACACACACACAAAAAAACAGAAATGATTGAGATTCCAGCTCCCATAAAAAAGCTGTCATTGTGTCTTTAAGCTAGACACTTAACCCGCATCACCCGCAGTATCTATGTACACTGATGCATGAATGGGTGAGTGGTTCCTTAAAGTGGAACTCCGGCACATTTGAAGCTGAAGTCCATCGCTAGAGGTGGTCGAATTCCGTCAGAAGCCAAAATAAACGGCACAGATCAGCGAGTGAGTGAGTCTGTCAAGGCAACAAACTAGTGTAGTGATGGGGACAAGTTCTTAACTTCCACATAAAACGCCAATTTGCTTCAGACTGAAGAAGCTTAACACCACTTTAACCCGTCTTACAACAGCCACGAGTCTAACAAACAAAACGCTCTGCCTGGTTCACTCATTAGTGTCTGGAAACGTTAGAAAACAACTTTATAAGCAGCCTTTTGATTGTCGACTCCAGCGGCGGCGAGAGGCTTGAGCCGCCAGAAGCAACAAGTGAAGATCGACTACTGATGGTGAAGAAGAGAAACTGAAAGTAGTTGAAAGAAAATGGTTCGGGAATGTATTTTTCATCGTTTTTCAAGAAATATAATTCACTTGTAAATAAATGACAAAGACATAACAACATCGACGATAAAGTCTTTTGAGCTTCTGCAGTGGGAAATCAACAAAGGTAAGGCTAAGGCTGCTCATAAAGTTGTTTTATAACATTATTCAACAGTATTCACAGTAACAGTATTCGACCACCTCTAGCAATGGACTTTAGCTTCAAACGTGCTGGAGTTCCCCTTGAATGTAAAAGTGCTTTGAGTGCCTTGAAAGTGGAAAAGCGCTGTATAAAATGTGAACATTTACCATCTTTTTTGCATGTTTTTACATACATTGATAGTATTTGTGTTTGCCACTGCTCACATCTATCTCTATCTGTCTTTTAGCACATTTAAATAGCTGTAAAACCTTTATATGTTTTGTAAAATTGTGTTTTTCTACCGTCCGTCTGCTCCTTCCTCTCTGGTCAGAAGTAACAGTCTCTCTTTTCAGTTTCATTGTGCATGGAGCTCATGTGCGCACACCGCCTCCCTGTACATGACCGTTTGACATGTCACTACACCTGCCGCGTTCACCCGTCACCGCACGCACTTGCCGGACTCACGTGTCAGGCCTCAGCTCGCCGCGGATCGGTCGCCAGCGGCAACATGGCTCCCCTCTGCACCCACAACAGCGTCTCTGCGTCTACAACGACAAATATAACAGTAGCAGCACAGGACTCAGGCTAACAAGAGCAGCAGGACACACATCGAGTTTGTTCATGTGTTTTTCCTGTGACACATCTGCCTCCTGTTTTCTCCACGGCGATATTTTTTGCTTTGCCTGGAATGTTGCACAATAAGATTTTAAACTCATCTATCTTCATGGAGACATCTGTGGAGAGGCCTGTGATTCATTAAAAAAAAAAAGCAGCAGTGGAAGGTTTAATGCCGAACAAGTGAGTGTCCAAAGTAAAGACATAACATCTTCTTGAAGACAACCAGGTGGCGGAACGTTTAGCATAAAAGTTACACAATGCACCTTTAACAGGACCAAGTAAAAGCTCCAAACTTGGTCTAAACCAAAAACTAAACCAGGTCTGACCAGCTCTAGGTCCAACTACACTGAGCAGTGGAATCAAATTGTTTCTTTCAGATTTTAACTCATAAAAGCCTAAAGGTTTTAAGAGGCTTTCTCGGTTTTATTTTATTTCATCTCTCCTCCAACTGTCTCCTCTCTTCCTCTTTCCACCTGCTCTCTCTCCATCTCTCCCTCTCTTCAGTGTTGGGGAAGTTATTGCTCATTACTTCTTTAAAAAGCAATCTCTTACTTTACTTAGTTACCCTCTATGTGTAACCCACGTCCATTAGCCCACTTCCGGGCACAGCTTTATTGTGGCGGGATAACTCCCTTTAACTTCCGGCGCCACCACACACACACACACACACACACACACACACACACACACACACACACACTCACACACACACACACTCCTGTGCTACCCACGCTCTGGATTACTTGATGAAACCGATCAAAACTCACAGATCTAACAAAAGTGACCTCACTATCCATTCACCGGTGAGTCAAGAAAACCTTTTAGTCCCAAGTTATTAGCCATATGTGTCACTCTGGGAACACCCATACAGTTAGAGCTAAGCTAATGCTAACAAACAAATGCTATTAGGGGACTTTATAGTTTAATCCCTGCTCTATTTTAGTTTTTTCCCCACCCGAACCTTTTGCCAAGGGCACCCGTACTGTAATAATACATATGTTTATGCCCTTTGAATAATGCAACAAAACCTATTTGAACATTTTATTCTGAACTGTAGCTACATTATTACTGATTTATTTAAAGGTGCATTATACTTTGGAATTTGTAGCTTGACTTAAGCATGTCATTTTTTGATGAAATGATGCCAAATGTTTGTTATGTATATTGCTATATAATATGGGATTGAATTTATTATTTTTCATGTGTTAACAGTAA
This sequence comes from Odontamblyopus rebecca, assembly GCA_030686955.1. Taxonomy (NCBI): domain Eukaryota; kingdom Metazoa; phylum Chordata; class Actinopteri; order Gobiiformes; family Gobiidae; genus Odontamblyopus; species Odontamblyopus rebecca. The sequence continues at coordinate 28,040,362 of CM060674.1, forward strand.
TGACTTTTTACTTGAAGCTAAGGCTAAGATAATTTGATTTATGTACCAATTTGTGTTTTTACTGACCCTGATTTAGGTCAGGTTTTTTTTGTTTCACTGGATCATTCTGAAGTCACCCAACTGGTGCAATACCACGAATCACCACTAGATGGCGATCTAAAAAATCACCGCATCATCGCGGTAGGAGAAACCAAACCTTTTTTTCCATAACCTGGATTCTATTGACCCACTTGTGGATTACAATAAGTCAACTGAACTTTGGAAAATACAATAACTAAGTACATGGATTATAACAAACAATACCTACCATTTCCTACAACCAGTGAACCTTTTGAACTGAACACACATTGACCATTATTCTGTCAGTTGATTTCTGTTGTTTTTTTGCATGTTTAAAGTATATCTGCCTATAATATAATATAGCATAATACCACTTATCACATTTATTATTCATACCTTTCTAACTATCAGATTACAGATTATTTTGAAATGAATTTTCTGGTTTCTGTCATTTTATTCACACTCTCTGACTCCTGCCTTTCCTCCTTCTGAGCGCCCCCTAGTCAGATCCGTAGCCCCTAGTGCGTTACATATGGAAAGTTACTTTTTACGTTACTTGTTCCTTCAGTACTTTTTGGTGGTAAACTACATCCAAGGTAACCAATAGTCGACAAGTATCATCAGGGAAAGTTGAAAAAAACTTTGAAGAGAGAGTTCAAGAGGACGTGAAACCGTTAAGAGGTAAACGGGTCAGCGCACTCTGCCCGGTGGATTTTACTCGGCGGGCGAGGGACCTCTCCCCGGGTGTTGCTGGCACCCGCAGAGCACACTTCCCCTGAGGTGGTGCGCCGCAGTCGGCTCAAGGTCGGCCAGGAAAGGCTCAAAGTGAAGGTGGCACGATGCCCCTGTTGCTTTACAGCTCCTTCTCCACGGGATTAGTGCGCCCTCTTGAGTACGGGGCCACCTGCTCCTGGTGCGACTGTTGACCGGGGCGGACTGTCCTCAGTGCCGCCGCCAGGGCAGGGACCGGCCCAACGTACAGAGAAAAGTAACAATAACAGAACAGAAATGAAAAAGGAACTACATTTTGTTGCCAAATTTTCAGCAGTAGCGCGTGACTCCATTTTTACCTGAAAAAGTAGTTCAGTTACTGTTCATTAGCAAGGACCACGCCAACAACACATGTGCAAAGCGAAAAGAGTTTATTATATGGAGACGAGGCGGGTCGGCTGGGTTGAAACTCAGGGTGGGGGTTCAGTCTCAATCTTCACATGGCCCAGCAGGAAGGGGACCCTCCTCGTATGAGTCTTATGTCTGGAAGTGAACAGATCGGGGTTGGGAGGGTGGGTTTGAGTTATTTGGGACAAACTGGGTTTCCGGGATAGGCTGCCACAAATAGCCTTCTGGGAAATTGAGGTGTGGTAGAAGTGAGCTGTGATTCGCTGGAGAGGTGGCGAGGGCGGTTGAGGCGAGGTCCTGCTCCTGAACCTAAGTTAATCATTAATTAACTACATTTACCTCGCTCTGTAATGCGTTACACCCAACACTGCCTCTCTCTACCTCTCACACTTCATCTCTTTCACCCCTTTCTCTCTCTCCTTCCGCTTCTCTCTGCCCCCTCTGCCCATCTTTCTCTTTCACTCTCATCCCTTTCCACTCTATCACGCTTCCACCCTCTCTCCGCCTCACATTTCTTTATCCTCTCACTCTCCTCTCTGCCCCCCCCCCCACACACATTTTATTTCTCCCTCACTCCTTCTCCTCTCCTTTCACCCCTCGTTCCTCTCTTCCTCTCCCCCCTCTCTTTCTTCCCTCGCTCCCTCTCCTGTGTCTGAAATGTCATCTTCCGACAGAGATGTGTGTGATGCCCGGTGTTTGGTGCCTGTATGTAAATAATGAGAGTGATCGTGTTATGATCAGCCCTAAGTGAAGCTCTTGGCATTTGAAACAGTCAGCCGGGAGGAGTGGAGCTAAAGAGCCCGGCCTCTGCGCTCACTTCGGTTTGGCTGTTTTCAGATGGAGTCGATTCTTCCACACTTGACCTTCACCTGAGAGGCACCGTTCACCACAGCAATCACAGCGGCACAAACTCTCCAGCCTGAATGGAAAATATAAACAGGGAAGTACTGCCTTTCGCGTGACATCACTTATTCTCTAGGCCGACAATATGATTTAAAGATGACATTTTGAGGCTCTTATACATTTGATGCCGCATTCTAAATAGGAAGTTTTCATGGGGGGAAAATTGTCGTCAGTCTCTCTGTAACTGCTGCTGTCAGACTTCTTATTTTGGTCTTAGAATGTTCGTATTAACCCTCTCTTCATCATCCTGGTGTTTTTATTTTGCTATTTATTAACTGTTAATTTATTCTGCTAATTCCTAGTCCTTATGTAGACCTGGTAGAGCTCCAAATTCCTTTTAATTCTTCGCATCGTGAGCTTCATTTGACTGGAGCTGAACGCTGTGGATGACGTCACGCTCACTTAGTCCACTTCTTTATACAGTTTATAGTTATGATCTAAGGCGACGTTCAGACTGCAGCCTGAAGTGACTCAAATCTGATTTTCTCCTCCCTATGTGACCTGTATCTGATCTTTTAATAACAGTCTGAGCGACGCAGATCCGATTTTTTCAAAGGTGTCCCAGGCCACTTCGGCTCTGTTCAGACTGCAGGGCTTGATGCTCAATTTAGATTTTTTAGTGAAATCCGATTTTTTTCCCGAGGTTGTTCACATTTCCGATTAAATGTGACTTGTCTGTGAGCTCTAGTGTGAACTTTAAACACCCTAAACGTGTCCCACATGCGCACTGGAGGACACAGCAGCGAGCTCATTGTTGACAGAAGTCAACGAAACATGGACGGGAGCATTGAGGACCAGGTGATTTTAAAGTTGCTGTCGTACCACTCTCGCGGAAGGAAACAGCGGCCTGTTTCACTGAGCAAACACGTCGGCATTGGGCTGTATTGGCTCACAATGGGTGCTTGTTACAGCACAATAGCCAACCTCTCACTTGTTGATGGTCGGATGTAGGTCGGGTGAATGTGACCTGGCCATTCAGACTGAAGTCGCAGGGCAAAAGTTTGGATATTTATCAGTTTTAGGAGCACATATCCAAGTGGCCTGGGTCGCATTTGAAAATATTGGATCTGTGTCATTCAGACGGTCATTAAAAGATTAGATACAGGTCACATAGGAGTGAAAAAATCGTATTTGGGTCACTTCAGGCTGCAGTGTGAACATAGCCTATGACATATGCTCCTAAAACCGGTACATATCTGATCTTTTGACATTGGCAACTTCAGGCTGTACGGCCAGGTCACATTCATCCGACCTACATCTGACCCACACGTTCCTTTCTACGGACGTTGCTGCCACTACCCCACAAAACGCCACGGCCAAAAACCTCGTCCTTCTCCTTCTCAATCGCCTCCTTAAAACAAATAAGCTGTACATGTTCTGCTCCGGTACGACTTAAAAATCGCCTGGTGCTCAGTGATGTCATACATGTTTAGGCGACTTGCGTAAACACTGAGCTCGCTCGCTCCAATACTCATGTGGGACACTATTGGGGTGTTTAAAGTTCACACTGGAGATCACAGGCAAGTCACATTTAATTAGAAATGTGAATGGCCTCGCAAAAAAATGGGATTTCATAAAAAATTTTAAAAAATCAGAATTGGGCATTAAGCCCTGCAGTCTGAACGTAGCCTAAGACACCCAAGGATCATTATGTTTTAATTTGGACCGTTTAAATCGCAATATTCATCTAAAACAAGAATAACATACCGGGAGTGCTCATTTGGATCACAGATAATATGAAAAACAGTTGCTCTCAAGGCTCTTCGAGGGCAAAAATATTAATAGACAAAAAAATGGACCGAGGCTCTCTGTCCTCCTGGTGTTTTTCACTACTTAGGCCTTGTCCACACGTAGCCGGGTATCTGATAAACCGAAGATGTTTTGCTGCGTTTTGACCTGTCATCCACACGAACACGAATCAAAAACGAGTATTCAGGGAAAACTCCGGCCAAAGTGAAGATTTTTGAAAACTCCGTTTATGCGTGTTTGTGTAGACAGAGATAACTGGGGTTTTGCGTTTTAAAACGTCATTGTCTGCGCCAAAAAATATGAATCTGCCCTGACGTCAAACGTGCAACATTTGTTTAGGCGACTGTAATAGCCAAAGCCAAAGCCACAGCAGACTATGGATCGGAGTCGTTTCTTGAGAGCTGTGTGTGTGTTGAGAGCAGAATTGCTCCTAAACTGTGTTTAGGAGCAATTCTGACTCCGAGTCTGTCCAGACAAAGGAGATCGGCGCCCTGTTTTCTGTTGTTTAAGTTTAGGCGGAAGTGACAGTTAAGTGATGGAAATAACGCCATCTACAGGTTTGGAATGTGTATGAATGTGGTTGAAAACGCAGATGTTCGGTTATGTGTGGAAGGTGTTTTTTTCAAGAGGAGGTGGTGTGGATAAAACTATTTTTATAAACGGAGGGGGGAAATGTTCGGTTTTAAAAATACCCGGCTACGTGTGTACATGGCCTTACACTGCAAAAATACCCCCTCCTTAAAAGTGGAGAAATACACTTGTTTTAGGTTAAAACACAACAAGTGAAATAATCTGCCAGTGCAGGAAGTGAAATTTACTCATCAAGAAATCTTAAAATAAGAAAATATATCTAGGCCGTCAAAATAAATGTCAAAATAAGATCAAATCACTTATTCCAAGCAAAATCTAAAAATCTAAGTGATCTAAAATAAAGCATAAAACACTAATTCTAAGAATAAATTAACCTGCAACATCCTAAAACTAGAAGATAAAGCTTGTTATTGACTTTTTGTCTTTGTTTAGTTAATGAACTTCTTTATTTCCTTATTTTAAGACTAATTACCACTTGGTGACATACTGACAATTTGCAGCACACCTAAAACTTTTAAATTGTTTAATCTTTCCATCTGACAAACAGAAGGTACAGAGATGATACTGTACGATTTCAGCGCAAGATCGACTGATTTACATCCATAAACGATGTCTTACTACTTAACACCATCTTAACACTTATTTGGGTTGTTTTGTGCACACTCTAACTAGATTATAGATACAACAAGAGCTCCTCCAGCGGGACAAAATACGCCCGTACTTTGAATTATTGTATATAGAATTAAGTTAGAATTTGTCAAACCTAGTTAAAGATGAATTGTTGGTGCAGTTCGGAAGTTTGACATTCCTAGGTGAGACGGTTGTCGAGTTAGAGCGTGGACAAGAAATTGTTCACAGACAGACGGACAGATGGACGGACAGACGGACGGACGGACAGACAGACGAATGGATAATCAATAGGGAAATCTGGCTCTTGCAGTAGGAGTATGAGTATGACATCATCACATTCTAGAATCGGAATTCCACCAATCAGATCGCAGCAACAGAACTTAAAGACACTACAAAGCTTTGAAGTGTCCACAGACGGATGGACGGACAGACGGACAGACGGACGGACGGACGGACAGCGCCATACCATAATACGTCCCGTCTTATTACAACGGGCGCATAAAAACTAAATAAGAAAAAAAGTAATATGTTCTTGAAATATGCTTAATAATCTTACACATTTAGCAGTCATTTAGTAAATATCCCTTAAAACAAGATAAATAAGATTTTTTGTCTAGATTTAAGAGAGTTAATCTTGGTTAGTTTTATGAAATTTGCTTTATGTGCCAACGCATTTCGCCTCACACAGGAGTCTCCATCAGGGCAAATTCATCTAAAACACCTTAAAAGAAACAGTTTTGCTGACTTCTGCTTTCGAAAACTGCGGTGCCCAACGGGAGCACTGCACTAACTTTCTGATGTGGGGTTTGCCGCCTGCTCGTCGTCTCCGTGGAGATGTTATCCCTTTGCCTGCGATGTTTCACTGTGGCATTAAACACTTGCATTTATTCACGCTAAAACACCTTGAGAAACGTGTATTCTTACTGCGTGTTTGTTGTTGCCTCTCCACAGACCTGTAAAAGAGCATATTCCTAATGCTAATCCTAAACGCTTATAAAAAACTAAGGATTTAATCAAAAGGGACATTCTGGGGCAGGCTGTTTTGTGTATAAATATAAAATAGAGAGAAAAAAATAAAAGAAAGAGGCATCATGCTCCCTTATGCTGCACCTCTCCACAGATCAGTAACGGTTTTAGTTCGTAGAAAGTTAAAAATGAACCTTTGGAGCTCTGATAAACCCGAGACCCGCTCAAACGCGCCTTATGACGACTGCAGCCTGTGGTTTTATATCTGCACACTCCAGTCCGAGCAGATCTGGTGATTCTTGGACCAGATCTCAGAGAAACTCCCCCCACTCTCTCCTCTCGCTCTCTCTGCGGCGCCGTGATGTAGTGGACTCCTGTTTATGCTCCCATCTGCCAACGGCCCAGAGCCAAAGCCATCGGATACAATGCTCCAGCTCGTAAAATGGAGAGAGGAGACTCCATAACTTTACAATGAAGGACAAAACTACACTAGAGTAAGTGCTGGTACCTGCGGTAATTAGCAAAATGGAAATAATTGTTAGCAGAAAAGTGCATTGCAAAAATCTACCTAAATTTGTCTAGGAATTTGATTTTTCGGCAAAGTAAAATACTGCATTTTTTGTTATATAATGTTACATAATGTGGCTTTAACATTCGCATGAGTCCAACAGTATTGAAGAAGATGAAGAATTGTTTATTTAAAAAGGTACAGTGTGAAACTTTCGGGAAGTTTCACATCACTAATGTTCAAAAACATCACCAAATAATACAAAGGTGAATAAGAGTCAGGTTTGTGGAGAGGCAAGCCCTCTCAGAAAAACAACACGTGTTTTGGAATGTAGTTTTTCAGTGCAATAAACACAAGCACAACTGAAGAAAAATAAACAAAAAAACATTTATTGTATTATATTTTTGGCTAAAAAGTTACATTATGTGGCTTTAAGATGCTTTTATGTGTCTTTCCATGTATTTGAGTAAAATCTGTCTTTCCCCAGTACAAATATATTGTCTAAGCAGCTCTCGAGATCAAAATAAGTTTGGTGTGTACTGTCTGCATCTCATGCTAGTAAACAGTTCATTTTGTTAATAGTTAATTTTGGCAATACTGTAGATTAAAAAAAAAAAAAATCAAGATTAAGGTTAGGTTTAGGATTAAGGAAACAGTTCATTTACAGATTAATTAACAGACTCCATTCAACTTTACACTGAAGGACAAAACTACAATGAGAATAAGTGCTGGAACCTGCTGTAATTAGCGATATTACAACTACAACAGAACAAAAAACAGAGCAAAAGTCTGAATCTGAACTAAGCTAAAATAAAATAAAGAAATGCAAATAATATGGTGTTAAATAGAAATACAATGCATGACAAATGTATTACAGCACCTGTCATGAAAGCAAGAAAATATAACTTCATAGTTAATCCAAAACATGTTTCAAATGAACAGTTTCATTATTATTCATTAAGAAATTCATTGTTATTGAGTTCCAAATAGTTTCTCGCTGTTCCCAGAAACTTGCTTTGGATGAGACTTTGGTGTCATTTTTGGAAAACATTAAACTTGGAAATTTGCGGATAGCAACAATAGTTATATAGTTTTGGTTAAAAATATCTTGCGTATACTGGGGCATTAACCATTATAGAAACATAAAAAGATATTTTGGTAAACAGAAATACTGTTAAATGAGGTTTGGCAGCAGCAAACACCTTCTACTGGCTGCTGGTCTAATAAATGTATTAAGCTGTAGCAGTAGAAATAGAAGTTGTATTGTTGATGGGAGTTATATTTGGAGGAACAGTATGTAACTTTCTGGAGGGATCTTGTCACCTGCATAATTCCAGGAAAATCTACTGTTAAAACCATAAAAATAAGGCCAGTCCAAGTAAGAATCGTGTTTGTGACGAGGCAAACCCACTCAGAGTCAATTTTTCAGTGCAACAACCAACCAAAATAATAATAAAAAAATAAAAAACCTTCATTATAGTCTTTTGTTTGACGAAAAAGTTCCACATTGTGGCTTTAAAAGGACTTGCACTTTATTTTTCGCAAAATTTGTCTTTCCTCAGTAAAGATACAGCAGCTCTTGAGATCAAAATACAGCATGTCTGCTGTGTACTATCAACGTCTGATTATGAAGTGTTTTATTGTCCTGTAATCAGGAAGTGCGTGGTTAGCATGCTAGTAGTTGTTTAGAATGTCCGGGCCAACAAACTCCACTCCGGTCTTTGATATAAACTCATCACAGTGAGTAATTAGGATACTGAGAATTTTTTTTCTCTGACTGAGCAGGGTCGCCTCTCCACAGACCTGACCTGTAACTTGGTCTGGTTTGGTCTCCATGAAGATAAAAAGCTTTAATACCAAACATCCCAAACAAAGCAATAACATCTCGACGGAGAAAACCATTTAACGGAGTCTCTAGCAGAAAAGTTACATAATCCACCTTTAAATTAAATTGTTGGGGTAAAAATCTAATTGGAAAACAAAAGAAACTTAAATTATCCTTTTTTTAATATGAGCAAAGTAAACCACCTCATCTCCACATTATAAATTCCCCAAAACTCAAACCAAAAAAAAAAAATAAAAAAAATTCCTTGGCTTTTAATAAAAAAGTTTAATATCTAATGTAATCCTGTCTTCTACTTTGAGCGGCGCCCCCTTTGGCTCTGATATGAAGCGCGCCGTTTTAATGGAATTACCTCTCGACTTTTCCTCCGAGGACACGGGGACCTTAAACTCCGCTCTGGTCTGTAAAAGTCGTGATGTGAGCTTATACACTCATCACGGTGTGTAATTAGCATGCTGAGAATGCATAAAGTAAGTGAGGAGTAACTTCGGACCACTGCAAAATGATCTAGCTCCATTTTTCACATTTTTAAAACTTTAAAAATCGGTTACAGAGCCTTTTCGGTGTTCGCCGCTCGCACGTTTAACCCTGCAAAACCAGCACTACACAAACAGATGGAAAAAAAAAACAAAAAACGTCACCTGAAAGTGGCTGCGCTCGATCCTATTGACAATCCGCTCCACTCGTCTCCGCGCTGAAGTGATTTTGATTTCCATTCGGCCGTTATTAAACCGTGCGGAGAACTCTAGTTACAGCTGGGCCCGGGCGTGTATCGACTTCTCATCTCACTAAATATGAGATAAAGAAAATAAGTAATGTCGTATCGATCCGGCGGCGTGGAGCTGTGTGGAGGCTGACGCGGGACTCTTCCTGTAACTCTCCGGGCTCCAGCGCAGTAAAAGTCATTAACTGTGGACTGCGATCGATTTCACTGGTGTCGTCAGCTAATGATTACAACTGGACACGGTAAATACACTCGTAAAAATTTAACGTTGTGGAATGCGGTCGCCATTTTGCGTTTACAGGTGCGGTCTGCGTTCCGCAAAGTCGACTCTTGCGAGCTTTAAATCGTGTTATTATGTTGTTTCCTTCTCAAAAAACAGACCTGGAGTTGAGTTTTGTTGTGAAGTGGCAGTTCTCAAGTTAACAGCTACTTTTTTTTACCTTTTAGTTCAGTAGAGATCGGCAATTCCAGGGTTAAAACTATCCAAATAATTCTAGTGAAGGTGCGTGAAGTTTAAAAACACAATGGAGCACTTCAGGTATCACCTAAAGACATCACAAGGTGGATTGTTTTTATGATTGAGAGAGGAACTTGACCTAAATATGCAGGGTTTGTGTGTTAAACATGTGTGAATGAAAGAAAACATAAATCCAAATATGTTTCAAATAAGAAAAGAAGAAAATGGACGTACATTATACCTTTTACCTTTGTGTTTAGTTGTCATAAAACATAACTTTGTACGTTGTATGTTTCATATGTTCACATCAGTCATTGTGTTGTCCTCTATGAAGCTACTCCGAATGTCGGAAGTTTATGGAGCCCTTTTCCACATATTCATCGCTTTCTGGGTGGAGGTTGCATGTTCTTCCTGTGTCTGGATAGGTTTTCTAGCTTCACTCATCAGCCGGATTCACTTTGTGGAAACCGTCTGACCTCACAGCATTCGGATTCATTCGCTCGACGATAGACGGGTACTTTTTTGATTTAACCAATTGCTGCCGGAACACTCAGCGATTTCTTGGACACCACATCCAAGAAATCGCCGGCACAACAGTAAATCCCATAGGAAGAAGGGCAATGACGTCTTTCCCCTTGATAATATTCACCAAACATTCTCTTTGTTCCGGCTTTAAATCGTCAATGTCGGGAATCGTTGTCGACACAAAATGTACGGCTTCATCTACATCCATCTCACCTGCTTTGTTTACTGTTGTGCTGGACACAAAAGGACCCAGAGGAGCTTGAGTTTGACGTCACGGCTTCACCGCTCTTCACTGATTGGCCGGTGCGCCGCCTACAACTTCCGGGGTTCTTGCCAACCACCGAGTGTGTTCCGATTCCTGACTTAGTTGCCGGGGAGAAATGAAATTGAGCGGAGGCACTAGGTGGTACCACCCTGCCTACTGGTTTCCTCATTAGCCCAAAACATGCACAAAAGTTGAAATCCTCCAACTAAAGTAGTCCTAACAAAGACTAACTCAAGATCTGGAGATGGGTCCCTCTGCTACTGACGAATTTAACCCAGAGACACTGAAGGATGGGTCAAACGCACAGGCCAAATTTCCCTACGGTGGCAAAATATAGTGTACCTTAACCCTAGTATTTAATTTCATTCTTATTTCATATAAAGGTTAGTTTGGGGAGCAAAAAATCTAACTGAAAAAAGTTTTGGAGCCAGTTAAATTACATTTTTCAATATGAGCAAAGTAAACCGCCTGATCTCCACATAGATTTCCCAAAACTCAAACAAAAAAAGTTCCTTGGCTTTTAATAATTGAGTTTAATATCTAACATAATCCTGTCTTCTACCTTTAGCAGCGCCCCCTGTGGCTCTGAGACGAAGAGCGTCGTTTTAATAGAATTACCTCACGACTTTTCCTCCGAGGACACGGGGACCTTAAATCTGACGCTCTCCTCTGGTACCGAGGCATATCCCTTTAAGTCGTTTGGCATAATGAGCTTATATTTAAAGGGACGGGCGGGCGGGTGCCATGGCGACGCTTCTGAAGTGACGGAAAAACTCCAGGGATCGAACTTGTTCAATTCAGACTTCTCTTATGTCTGAAGTTTGAAGTGACGGCAGACATTTAAATAGAACATGGGCGATTCTCCACAGCTATGGTCACAAAGTAAGAAGTCTCAGTGGGACAATCTTAAGAGTTAAAGTAATACCCTGCTGTTGTCAAGGGAGGGATTTGTAAATTGCTTCACAGTGCTCCATGTATTATGATCATTATTTCTAATTTATGTGTTTTAAAAGCAGTTTAAAGGGGCTGCATGATATTTAAAATCGTTCTGGTCAAGATCAATGCTCTTTACATCATGCGGTGTCGAGTAATAGATCCTAAGTAATGTGAGAATTATAAGGAAACGTGACACTATGGCAGAGTCTCATTTCTCTTTCCTCGCTTCCTTCTCCTTGATTCCATCCATTTTCTTCCGCTTGTCCGGGGATTGGTCGCGGGGGCAGCAGTCTAAGCAGGGACTCCCAGACTTCCTTCACACCGGATACTTCCTCCAGCTCCTCCGGTGGGATCCTAAGGCGTTCCCAGGCCCAGAGACACAGTCCCTACAGTGTGTCCTGGGTCTTTCCTGGAATCTCCTTCCGGTGGGACATGCCTGGAACACCTCCTGAGAGAAGCATTCAGGAGGCATCAGGATCAGATGACCGAGCCACCTCAGCTGCTCCTTTCGAGATGGAGGAGCATCGACTCTACTCTGAGCTGCCCATGTGACTGAGCTCCTCACCCTATCTCTAAGGGAGAGCCCGGCCACTCTGCGGGGGAAATTTCGGCCTTTTATCGGAGATCTCGTCCTTCCGGTCATTAACCAGAGCTCATGACCATAGGTGAGGGGAGGAAGATAAGATAAGATATCCTTTATTTGTCCCACAATGGGGAAATTTCAGTGTTGCAACGCACAGTGAAGAGAACAGCAAGAAAACAGTAGCTGCAATAGAAGAACAGTAGTGGCCATACCGGCTTGTCAAAGCCTGATCCCGTCAGATCTCAGAAGCTAAGCAGGGCTGGGCCTGGGTAGTACTTGGATGGGAGACCACTGGGAATTCCAGGTGCCACAGTGGGGCCAGTGGCAAAAACTGTTGTTGTGTCCTCAGGCAAGACACTTCACCCACATTGCCTAGTATGAAAGTAGTGTGTGCATGGCAGGACTCCCTTGAAAAAGAGATTAGTGATCTCAATGGGACTTTCCTGGGTAAATAAAGGTAAAAAAAAAAAAAAAAGTAGTAGTACAAAATTACTTAAAAATAGACAAACTCTATAAAGAGCTATAAAGATAGGGATTATAAAACTATATATACAATAAATTGCTATCTTAGGAACATAGATAAATCAAAAGCTTTGCCTTTTGGCTCAGCTCCTTCACTACGACGGTCCGATACAGCGACCGCACCGCTGCCGACGCTGCACCGATCCACCTGTCAACCTCACGCTCCATCCTCCCCTCAGTCTGAGACACTTGAACTCCTTCCCATGAGGCAGGGACTCCCCACCCACCCGGAGAGGGCAATCCACCTTTTCCCGGTCGAAAAACATCTACTTTATTCCACTCCTCGATTCCACAGGAAATAGGTGAGACAAAGCGAGGAGAGAGGATTTAAATGTCGCCTTCACGTTTTATGATTATTGTCGTAAATACCAAAAAACGGCATCAAAATTGCACATGAACACCCTCTCACGTTGCAATTTTCACTGGAAAGCTGGAAGAATTTTATGATCCACCAGATGCCAGATGAGATGAGGTAAACTTTGACCTTTCTGCATGGCGGAGAGCAGTGAAACTTATAAATTCTCTACTATACATTATCAATAAAATATACAGGATATTATTTAGCCGACTGTTTGTGTTTGATGAATTTTCTTCTCGCTGTACTAAATTAATTAGCAAATCTAAAACTGTTTTAGCCAAGTAACAGGTCAGGATAAACTCCGCCATGTTTCACTTCACTATGACGACAAAAGCTTGAACACAACACACTCGTAATTTCTACTTTCTACAAGTGGAAAGGGTCATCTTTCCCATACCACGTGAAGGCAGCATAAACTCCTCACTGAGACAATAAAGTTTGATTCTTTCATCTGACATCTGTTCATGAAGACTCCCTCATGTTTACGTTTTCCTTCCATAGTTCTCTTTGTGACGCCACTTAATATGACACAGGTGAGTGAAAAATGAAGGATGGAGGAAAGGAATCAAGGAAAAGGAGGGGAGGAAAGAGAAATGTGACGCGGCCAATCCCAGACAGTAGTTTCTCGTCCTGGAGCCGTATCACAGCAGTGGAAAGGACCAAGTGGGCGAAGCTAAAACCTGTAACTTTGCCTGCATTGTTCCACTGCAATGTTCTTGATGAGTTTATAAGTGTTTTTCAGAAACCTGAGCTGAGTTTTGACGTCATGATACAGCCAATGGCAACTAGTACGCTAATGTGCTCTTCCTGATTACCAGACAAAAAAACAAAACAAAAAAAACCACTACTGCAACTGCAACTTTATTTCTGGCGCACTTTAAAAACACAGATTGACCAAAGTGAACGTAATTAAAAAGTAATAATAAAAAACAAAATCAATAAAAACAATAAAACAAACAAATAAAAGCAAAAAACAACACACGAATAAAAGCAGAATCTATCAAACAATCAAATAATAATCAAATAAAATGCAAACATCTCAAATTGTGTTAAAGACCAAAGTGAAGTGCGTTTTAAGAACAGGTACAGATGAGACCCTAGACCTAGACAGACTTTATTGATCCACAAGGGAAATTATTTGGACACAGTAGCTCACACATCATAATATAATATAATAACAAAGAGTAAAAAATACGTAATGGTAATAATACATTCTAAATAAGTAGCAAAAAAGTCGTGTCTAATGGCCTGTCTAATGTGCAAAGGCAGCTCATTCCATAGGTTTGCTGCAGCCACCGCAAAGGTTCTGTCCCCTCTGAGCTTCCGTCTGCTCTTTGGATGGAGGAAACACTTAAAAACACTGTATAATTAGATGCAGACAGCACACAGATGACTTATTTTGACCCCTAGAGCTGCTTATACAGTATATTTGTACTGGAGCAAGACACATTTTGCTTAAAAAGGCTCCATACACGTTTACGTCATAAACCAGGAAGACGTTTGGAAACATGCGATGACGACTTCCGGTGTAGTTCCCGACACTGGGCTCGACCAACTGGGATCAAACCCGCTAAAGTAAATGTGATCATTGGTAAAAATGAAGTCTGCATGTATGTGCTGTTTGGAATCCTCTCGTCTCTTCTAATCGCATGTACCCAGTGCGCTCGGAGTTGTGCGTCAGCGGGGAAAATGATGAAAACTGGGGTATGGTTGGAACTGTGGATTAGCCGAACATAACGGAACGCTACGATGACATGGAGATGAAGAAAACTGGGACATTTTCTCTTTTTTCCTAGATTTTGTCAGACTCAAGACGGCGAACAGAACCCGCCGGAAGTTGCCTGTTTCCAAACATCTTCCTGGTTTGTGACGGAACGTGAATAGAACCTATACATGCGGAAAAATCGGTACCATTTCTAGTTCTAGTATAGATTAAACCTATCTAATGTGAGAGTGACGCACGCTACAGCACTACAATACATTACAGGTCAGATCTGTGGCATATCGTCCCTGTTCACAGAAGGAATCATTGTATTTTTGAGCAATAAAAACACCCGTAATGAATAAATAAGAAGGTAGCGAACTCTCCCCCAGAAAAGTTACACAATCCACCTTTTAAATAACACTTTAACCATGACAAAGATGAAACCAAGCACAGGTCATGTATCTTTCTGTACTATGTAGGCCAACATAACAACACGGGTTTCACAGTTGTTAAAGTTGTGATGTTTCTCGCCGTTTGTAGGGCAGAGTTTGAATGTAGGTCACGACTGACTTTTAAAAGCACATAGTTCTAGTTTCCCTCTCGCTCAAAATCCCAAACGTCCTATTTGTCTTTGAACGCCTCGCTTATTTCATTTATTACGCAACTTGCCATATTCCGGGACGAAACTTTTGCGGGAAACTTGGAATAAAGATGATTTCACTTCCTGTCTGTAAAAGGTTGAGGTCACGGGGCTGATGTGCGAAATATGGGTTTGATTTTCACACCAAGAGACGCAGGGAGGAGACGTGACCTTATCAAAAGGCTGAAATGTAGTGTGCATACTTAATATTCAGCAAAACCTATTTATTAGAATCCTGAATGCCACAAAAGCACAGGCTGGAGTCATACACCAGCTTCTTTAGTGGATAAATAGAAGAGTTTCAGTGAATTAAAAAGTATTTCCCTAATTTCTCCCATTATGAAGCAAAAAGAGTTGAGTTTGCATATTTACTTGCAGAAACAATTATTCCATCGTCTGCCTTTTGCTAGTTTCCATGGATACAATATTGGTTTGCCAAGTTGCAGGTCAGATCTAGGGAAAGGCGACCCTTCTCCCAGTAAGAATGCATGTTGTTCGAAGTACTTTTGAGCGGTCAAATTGTATTTCGTGGTCGTTTTGTCGCAAGGTGGAGTAGACGCTGGAGTAGTTTGCCTTATGACTGGATGGTTTGAGGTTCCATCCCAGCTCCATCTGTTGCATAATGAACTAGTGTAGTGATGGGGGCAAGTTCTTCACTTCCACGTAAAATGCAAATTTGCTTCACACTGAAGAAGCTTAACACCACTTTAACCCATCTGACAACAGCCACGAGTCTAACAAACAAAACGCTCTGCCTGGTTCACTCATTAGTGTCTGGAAACATTATAAAACAACTTTATAAGCAGCTTTACACTTCCCTCTGTTGATTTCCCACTGTGCATGCAAAAGTCCAAAAGACTTGATTGTCGATGTCATTTCTAATCCCATTGATTTATGATTGAAAACGCAAAAAAACACAAAAAAAAACATACATTCCCAAGCCATTTTCTTTCAACTTTCAGTTTCTCTTCTTCACCGTCAGTAGTCGATCTTCACTTGTTGCTTCTGGCGGCTCGAGCCTCTCGTCGTCGCTGGAGTCGACAATTGAGTCTTTTGGGCTTTCACATGTGCAGTGGGAAATCAACAAAGCTAAGTGTAAGGCTGCTTATAAAGTTGTTTTCTAACGTTTCCAGACACTAATGAGTGAACCAGGCAGAGTGTTTTGTTTGTTAGACTCGTGGCTGTTGTAAGATGGGTTAAAGTGGTGTTAAGCTTCTTCAATGTGAAACAAATTGGTGTTTTATGTGGAAGTTCAGAACTTGCCCCCATCACTACACTAGTTTGTTGCCTTGACAGACTCACTGCCACAGTGAGATCTCCGCCGAGGAAACACTGATCTGTGCCGTTTTTTGGCTTCTGACAGTATTCGGCCTCCTCTAGCAACGGACTTTAGCTTCAAACGTGCCGGAGTTTCCCTTTGAGTTTCCCAATTTGTGCCAGTTTTTTTTTTTTTTTCCCCACACCTTTCATTATAAAATCCTTACATCCTAACCTCTTGGTGCTTTAACTCAATGATATATTCTAATTTTGTTTAATAATTGCAGAGCACTGGCAGCATCAGGAGCCGGAGGGACCAGGGGGAGGTGCCTATGGAAATGAAGCGACTTTTTGCATTGGCGTTAATGAGACAAGGACTGAAAGGGGATAAGTCGGTGTTTGAAATGTTAATTACTTTTAGAAGTCAAATTATAGTGAAGTCACATGGGACACAGAAGCACAGGAGTCACACAAGGTATGACGGGGCAAATTAAAGGGGCAAAAGAACTTCAGAATATTCAGTTATTTGTGTAAAAAAGTGAGTTAAAGCAAACCAGAAACATCAAAGTTTTATTACATAGTCTGGTCTTCACTCCTCTCCACAGAATGCACAAAATTAGTACATTAAACCACATTTTTAACTCGCATAAAACTTCAAAAATATACATGCAAAACAGACAAGCTAATGTCATACTATGTAACATTCCAACGCATACTAAACTATTAACTGTTTGTTAAGTCTTTCTTCATGCTTTATTAAGTTCATATTTACATTTTCATTAGTTTAATTTACTTACACTTGTTCTTTTTGGTTTGAGTCACCAGACAGAGGACCAGACCATCAACACCGAGCAATGGGGGAGCACTATTTTAGTCTTGTTAAGTTAGTTTATTTAATGTTTCTTTACTATCACGTATTATTTTCTGTAGTATAATGATTTGCTTTTGTGTTGCTTTAATTAAGTTAAAGCTTCGTGTGTTCAGTTAGTTGGTTCCCAGTTATTTAAGGAGACCTGTCCCCTGTCGGATCCTCCACATTATAAACCCCAACAAATAAGCAGTAATTTAAAAAAAAAAGAGCTAAAAGTTTGCGTAACTTGCGTAAAAGTTTAGTGTTATTGTTTTGAGTATCACAAAATATTAATTTACATTTAGGATTTAATTAAAAATAATAATTTTACATTCATTAAAATATTTTATTCAGGTTTTTTATATACTAAAGATTTGAGGTGATACTTGCGCATATTTTTTATTGACATAAAAAAAGTAGAGATACAAAACTTAGTTAGGCAACCATTTACTTTTTTAATCTTTTTTACATTATTTTACTTGAGCCTGCAGGTGGTGAGCCTCCTGTGGGCTCACCACCTGGAGAGGGGTTCATAGGGGATCAGGTGCTATGAAGATTGGGCAGCAAACTGCCCCGCGACCAGCTGGATTAAGCGGGAGAAGATGGATGGATGGATAAAAAAAAAAGTTCTAACAAATATGCATTTACCATGCTTAGTAAAAAGTGAAAAACATTTTCAATTTCAATGTTTTTATTCCTTGCCAACACAATACAAATTCAAAAATAGATTTAGTGCATTTCACTGGACAGAATAAACTTGTTTGTCTAGATATATTTTACAGATATATTATAGATCTAAGCAGGTAGCTGGTTATACACTAAAAATACATACCTATTTTTAACAGCCTAAACTCACTTGTCATAAACATAAACATCACTCCGCTCCATCTCCATCCAACTTCCTGTAAACATTTGTTATTCTTACATTTTCCACAGTTGGTTGCATCTGTCTTTGTTTGTTACCTCCACCTATAGCGTTCCCTGGTGACTTCCTCTTTCTTCGCTTCTCCTCCTCTTCATCGTTTGTGTCAGCGCTTTGCAAACTGCACGGCCGCCGCACACACACAGGATTCTAAACAGGATGTTTAACTGACACTTCAATCAATTGGCAGTATTTAGCGGGGAAAAGTCCAGTCCCGCGGGGGGCTTGTTTGTTCATACACTGTACATAAACGCTGCAGAGTGGAATATATGTTTGCCTATTGATACAGCGCTGTATGTGTGTCTATGGGGGAATGTTCTGCAGTTACCGTGCTGACGTAGTGCACACATTAGCACAACACAGAATGAAGCTACTTTTAGATAAACTCAAAAAAAGGGTTTGAACAGCACATGTTCAGGAGCTTGTGAAGAATACGAGTGTTCATGATCCTGTTTAAGTTTAATTTTCCACAAAATTTGAGAACATGGATCTATTCAAATAACTGGACAGGGCGTTACTGCTTGTAGCTGTCTCCAGTTGTGCTTGTGTTTGTCGGACAGGGCACCTACGGTTTTCAAAAATGTTGGATTTTGTGGCGACTTTGACCTATTTTTAGTTCATAAACTTTTTCTTTGCTCAAAATCCTTCAGTTGTTTTAAAAACAGCTTTATAATCATTACCTTTGACTTCGCACTAGCTTCTCTCGCTCTGACTGGTCAATGTGACCATGTGATACATGAGCCCATGCTCCTGGTGCACACTCATGTGCACTGGCTTGTGCCCACGGGAGGAAAGAGCACTACTGCACATGCTCAATGGGCCACTGGATGTACCTCATGTATGTGTGTATGGGCCCATAGAACCATGAGAGAATCTGGAACATGAATCAAAGATGGTGCTGTATTGTTTTCAGGGGCCTGTGCTCACTGGCGCATGACCTCAAAAAAGATTTTTACTTCTGTATTTACTTCCTGATTTTCAGCCCAACGTGTGAGGTCAGAAACTCAGTTCTGATCAATCAGAGCGTGAGGTGCTAGAGCGGGGCTAGGCTAACTCTAGCCGACTTTTATGATTTTATTTTTTTTTAAAGTTCATATTGTAAAAATACAGAAGAAGAATCCCTACAAAGTCCGACCTTTATGAAAGTACCTCGCTCAGCCGCAAATCAGTCTGCGGTCGTGGATTGAGGGCGTGTTTTATCCAGCTCTTATTATAGCTCCATGAGCTCGCCCCATGTGGGCAGCCATGTTTAGACCCCGGGCTTGGGTGAGTGAGGCTAACTGAAAAACTGTGGGCTAATGCTACCCTGTGACTGTAGTAAGAGGTCCTGTTTAGGACCATGAACCACGTATTCATTATATATATATATACATATATACATATATATATATATATAAATATATATATATATTGTTTTCTTTCGCTAATGCATGTACAAAGATCAGACTGTGTTAAATCAAAGTTCTGATAAACTTGAGTAACAGAGCTTCAGACAGAGCAGTGCCCTCAGTTAGCATCATGTGGATGGCGTGGATGACGTCGGCTGATAGTGGATGACGTCGGCTGATAAGTATAAAGTGGCCCCAGTGGAGATGAGGACAGTGCCCCGGCTTTGCCTCTGCAGTGACTATTTTTGCAGGGAGAGTTTGAGATCCGTGTGTTTCACCCAAAGGTTACAAATAGCAGAATCAATTTCATGCTTTTGGTGGTTGGCCTTTTCTCCTGTAAAAACTATAAAAAAGTGCGATGATGTGGCCACGGCTCGAGGTGAGGGGGGTGAGGTTTAAAGAACGAGGAGCTATTGATTTGAAAAGGACTTGAGAATATGAGGTCTGAGGAAGGGAGAGAAAGGATAAATATACTAAGAATAAACTTGCAATGATGCTTCAAGTATATTGTGTACTCACTTCTGCGTGCTTGTCACTCGCTCTGGTAGTTTCACTTGCTTTTCTTCATGACGATAGAGAGGTTTAATGCCGTACTGTGGAATAATTCAATAACACCTCCATGGAAATATGATGGCAGCACACCCTCCACTAGAACGTTACATAGATCTGGTTAAATTTATAAATATGTACTAGTGATTGCAGGATTGTCAGAGTAGCGACACGTTACTATTTTTCAAACATTCCGCTTTTCCGACACGATTAATATTAATGTGGTAGCCTGTTATACTCTGCGTTTCCGTACAGAAAAAGGAGGAAGACATATGAGTTTAGATACCACCATGATTGGTTTAACGCGACAGTAAAGTACGAGGACAGATGAAGGACACAAGGATGTTTCTGTAAGTTTGAAATTTCAGTTGGTCTTTGTGTGTGACTTGACAGTTGTTGAGATGAAGAATATCGAAGAACAGTGAGAGATGTACCTGGTTAGACTATTGCAACTATGGGTGTAACGATATCCAAGTCTCACGATATGATATAGTCACGGTAGGAACCTCACGGTACGATTGCAATATTGTGGGAAAGTTCACGATATTACGATATTATACATAATAACAACACATTACAAAAGGCTTTGACCAGTCATTTGGTACAACATTTATTGTCATTAGGGATGTAACGATATCCAAATCTCTCTGTATAATATTTTCATTATTTTCTCATGGTACCATATTTATTGCAATATTTTGTGTAGGCACAAAACTGTGAATCTGCTCCTTTTCCCTCTAAAAATGCTTCACAAGACTTAATCCAAAGAATGAAGATTTCAAAGTGCTTAGAACAGTTATTTCTTCATGTCGTCTGCACTGAAACGGAGCAAAGGATCATGGTCTATGTAGTTCCCTCTGTTTTTTTTAGCGATTTCTGCATCAGAACTGTTCATTTAAGCAAAGAGACTTGGGATTTGATATATTGTGATGGTCCACGGTATTATTGTGAGACCTTTGACGATACGATATCACGATATTTTTGTTATTGTTATATCCCTAATCGCAACTCTGTGTCAGAATAGCGATATTAAAAAGTGTTGTAAAACCGGCACATCTGAATAGAGGCATGTCGTAATGAAAGGATGTGGGAATAGGCGGCGGATCACGATGGCAAAACTCTGGTCTCAACTGGTCCAAAACTCAGCAGCTTGACATTCAACCCAGAAGGACAAGAGCATCTGACCTATTTTAGATTTCTGTTGGCTTCCCATGTGCTTTAGAGTTGAGTTCAATATGATTTTATTTACCTTTAAGTGTTTGCACGGCCTAACGCCCTACAACCTCGCTGCCCTGATCCACCCTTACGCCTCGTCTCGCACTCTCAGGTCAGCAGACCGGCTCCAGCTCACCGTCCCAAAGACTAAACGCAGCTTTATGGGGACCGTGTGTTTTCTGTTGCTGCCCCACCGCTGTGGATCCAGTTGACATTATTAGACAGGAGGAGTTATGGCTCCAGGAAGTGGGGGTGCAGGAGGTGCTGCAGCAGCGAGAGGGAGACTTTTTTTGTTCTAACATTGTCAGAGAAAATGTTCTTAAATTGTCAGAGACCATATTAAAGTGTATATGCCAGTAAAATATTGAATTTCAATTTGTTTAGTTATATTTAAAATGTATTTTTAGTGGGCCTATAGGCTAAGAGGGTTTCATTTTAATAATAATAATAAAAATCACAGCAAAAATTACTTCCAGCGGCCTTGGGCGGAATCTGTACCTGTTTTAAATGTTTTGAGGAGTGATTCTCCACCTTTTTCACTGGCTTTTAACAAGTGAGATGTACATTTGCAGCATATGAGATGTACATTTGCAGCACTGAACGGGACAGGAAAAGCCTGAACAGGCTGGTCAGGAGGGCTCTGTCCTGGGCTGTCCCCTGGACTCTGTGGAGGAGGTGGCTGAGAGGAGAGTGTTGTCCAAACTAACATCCATCATGGACAACACCTCTCACCCCCTGCACCAGACTGTGGAGGAGCTGAGCAGCTCCTTCAGCGGCCGTCTGAGACCCCCTCAGTGCAGGAAGGAGCTACCGCAGATCATTCATCCCCACCACTGTCAGACTGTACAACTCCTCTGTGCAATAACCATGTCTGTGCCGCTACTGGACTGTGACAACTGCACTGTTTTTGTACTTTATTTATTAATTTATATATATAGTATTTATATTTCAATTCTCTTTGTAAATGTTGTACATATACTTATTCACTTTATATTATTATTTTTATTATTATTTCTATTTTTATTATTATTGTTTATCTTAATTGCATCACACTTTTTTTCCTTTTTTGCACTAAACTACTGTGACTGTTGAATTTCTCCACTGCGAGATCAATAAAGTCCTATTTTATCTTATCTTATCTTATTTCTTGTTATTAATTAACTTGATTAACTTGAGTGCCTTATTGTTTTCTGTTTTTAGTTTTATTGTGACTTTGACTGTGATTGTCCTTATATTCTATGTTTGCATACAGTACAGTACAGTACCATACTGTACTTTATAAATAAAGTTGGTATGGAATGGTATAAGATAAGTGAAAATAACTTTGGACCACTGCAAATTTCCACATTCTGCTATTTGCTGATCTCGGTTATAATGTCTCTGTTCTGTTCTGTTTTGTTCTCTCTTGGTCAGTAAAAACCAATCAGCAAGTCCACAGTTTATCTTCCTCCGAGCTTTGTGTCAGTAGTGTTAAAAATGTGGGAGTCAGTCCAAGGTTGTAATTACTTTTTAGCCAATTGCCACTTGTAATTTCCGTAATAATGGTGATTAAACACGGTGATAATTACCGAGGAGCTGGTGAACTTGATTTACACGAGTTTTTACATTTTGGCAAATTATTTAGTAGGTTTTGTACACTCAGTTCCTTTGACCAGTTTGTTTTGTTACAGAGAAAGAGAAGTTTTTTTTTTTTTGGAGAATGGACTTTTTATATAACATGGATAGGTTTCACATTGTTCACACAGCACATTAACGAAAACGGAAAACCTTTTGCCACATGTCCATATCGTTTAGACGGCAACGGCGTTTTCGGGGGTTGAAAAAGCGCCCTCCAGAGTGGAAATCTTGAAAACGCTCCACCCTGTCACCGTGTTAACAGTTGAAAACAGAAAAAAAGTGTTTTTGTGGGCTGTGACGTAGAGATGACGTCACGAGCACGAGTCAGTTTAGGAAGGAAAAAAAAACAAACATGGCAGAGCTTAAACTCGCCCGAGCAGCTGCAAATGTCTCAGGACTCGAGTCAGAAAGTGACTCCACTGATCACACAGAGTCATCCAGAGCAGAGAAGACAATTTCAACACATCACGGACATTTTTGGTGCACTGGAGAAGCAGCAGGAGAAGGGTAGAAGGGTCATATGCAGGCATTTGGTGATCGTGGTGCTGCCACCTACGTTCTGGGCATGCAGACTACATCGGCAAACTGCATTTTTTGCGTCTCCGTGTGCAGCAAAATTCCCCACCCAAAACACTTGTGTAAACGCAGAATAAGAGTGAGAAGGAAAACGCACTTTTGTGTTTTTGTTTCCATGTAAACTTAGCCTAAATATTAGACTGAACACTCAATACCAATTCCAATAATGTGATGATAAAAAAAAAGAAAAAAAAAAAACACTCTCTTTATGATTTTCACCATTATTAACATTCTCATACTTTCTTTTAGTACATACTTGTTCTGATGCAGCTCAAGATCTTTCTAAAGTTATTCAGGAAAGCTTCATTTCTGTCCTGTGAATTGGACTTTTTTAGTATCGATTCCTGCTCAATTGAATTTCTAGTTTCAATAATAGTTTTAGTATCTTCACCACCATTGCCCATTTAAATCTGATGCTGAAGTTTGGTAGGGCATCTGGTTTTATATACGCGATAAGCATCACGTTCTTGTTCTGGAAGAGCACTGCATTGCACGCTTTCCTTTGGTTACTTCAATTTCCCAACATATTTAAATTGTTTTTTTTTAACTTTCGTCTTTCAAACGTTCTGAAATGTGTCGTAAGTGAACAGTTTTGCAGTGTGCTAATTGCATTTTCCAGAAAATTTCGCAAAATTTGTCAGCAAAAAAATAAAATCAAATAGAAAAAAATAATAACTCCATCTAAACTCTCTCAGCTGATCAAACTCTTGCTCCTTTCATTCCTGCAGAGGCACTGAGGGACGGGTCGAATACTCTTCACCCGTTGCTTTTAAAATACTGCTTTATCCCAGTCGATGAAATACTTTTAAAACTTGTAATACACAAAGAGTGACATGGCGTCTCTTGTTGCAAATGATCGCTCCCAGACACCACCTTGAACACTGAAGAATGACTCAGACTAAAACTGCATTAGCATTTTGGATTTTTTCGTCTTGAATGATTTTGGTTTTGAATTGCAAATTTCCACGCCAACAGTCCCAATTTCTCATCGCTGAAAGAGTATACATAAGCTCAGACTCGAGAGATAAATTACGTCTTAGGGGTTTTGTTTCTTGTTTATAGGCGCGATGCATAAAATAAGTGAGGAATAACTGGACCACTGCAAACTCTTCTGATTTTCACCTTTTTAAGATAATCAAAACCAGGTCGAGAGCCTTTAAGGAGAGTGAAACGTCGTTAAAGGTCCAATATTACGCAAAATTGGTATCTCCTCAAAAAATACCTGGACTTGTGTCTTGCTTAGAGTGACCAGACGTCCCTATTAACCTGGGACAGTCTCTGTGTCCCCTGTCCCAGCAGATTTATCCAAAACCGGTGATTTGTCCCAGTTTTGTACACGAAATGTCGCAGATATCGTTATTTTTGACCAGTTTGACACCTGCCAACAGTAAAAAGAGGCTTAAATTGTCATTTGTTGAGGTGAAATATAGAAAAGCTGCTTAAAAATGACCAAAACACACAGAAAATGTGACTATACTGACACTGTTTGTCATGAATGAACCAAGTGCAGAACGATTTCCCTTAATTACGCTTCCTTTTATAGTTTTATTACCACCCATCACAAACCAGGGGTGTCCCAGTTTTCTTTTTAATCCTGAAAATCCGTTCACCCTAGTTTTGTTTCATTCACACATGTTTGAGTAGCTCTTTAGTATATGAAGGCTGAAGCATCTAAAAAAGTTGGCAGCATAACAGGTACTTTACAGAAGGTTTTGAAGAAGAACAGTGATGTTTTAGTGCAATAATCGCCAACCTGCAGCAGCTCAGTTAGACTCAGGACCGACACAACACACATCTGAATAGTAGTAGTATGTTTATGACAGGTTGACGTACCAAGTCTCGAGATAGTTGAGAGTCGTGGATGAAAATGTACAGCAGAATAGAGGTAAGATCTTAAGCCCGAGCCCGAGCCCGAGCCCGAGCCCGAGCCCGAGCCCGAACCCGACCCGAAATTCGGGTCGGGTTCGGGCCTAAAATGTCAATCATTGCTTCGGGTCGGGCCGGGCTTCTCTCTCGCTGACTTTTTTAAAATAAATAAACTTAAATTCGTGCGCAGAGCATGAGCCAGAGCCAGACTCCTGCTGTAACAGGAGCCGCAGAGCCAGCGCATGCTCTGCGCACGTGAACGACGCCCTCTTAATAATCTTCCCCTCCGCAGGTCCGCATGAAATTTCGGGTTTGCTTCGGGCTCGGGCCTGTAAATCAAGTTAATTGGTCGGGCTCGGGTCGGGTCGGGTTTTAATACCTGCGGGTCAGGTCGGACTGGATTTTTAGGCCCGATCTTACCTCTACACCAGAGATGGGCCAGGGGCAGAATAATACCTGGGTTACATCTATGTCTCCAAAGCTCAAAAAGAAGAAAAAAAGAACAGCTCCTTTTACCTTGATGAGTAGAGATTCGCAAATCCTGGACTGAAATGATCCAGACGACTCTCGTGAAAGTGTACGCCGTTTAAAAACAGAGTAAAGTGCTTTTTGTATTACCACATGACATCACTGACTGTTTTAAGAGAAGAACTCAGCTTAAATATGCAGGGTTTGTGTGTTTAAACTAATGCTGCTTAGTTTAGTTTATTATTTATTTGTCAGGGACCATGTACAAACACATTCATCAAAAAAGCTATTTTCCATCCGCAGTCCCTGGGCAGGTGCGCACTAAACGATTATTTTTTTTAAATAACATTAATCACACTTTAGAATTTTGATTAATCACAGTTAATTATTCTTCAAAAAAAGACCAAAATATTTTGGCTAAAATGCAATTTATTGCTGTTCGGCTTGTTGTTGGTGTAAAAGTTGTGTCATTGCTGCCGCTGAAGCAAACCCGTGTTTTGCTTTAAGATGGTTTTAAACTTGTTGTGCTTCTGTGGAAAGAGAGTTCATCACTGCGATATCTGCAAACTACCTTAGTTTTATCTAAAGTCACATCAGGCAGTTTTTTTCAAGAGAAATTTGTCGCTGAGCATCAGTCACAGTCTCATCTGTCGTCTTCACATCCGCGTATGGACCTGATCACTGACCTAATAACCTGCGCCGCCTTTCAGGACCATCTGCACTTTCCATAGAGGAGCGTTCAAAATAAATTGTGTGATTAATGTGTTAAAAAAACAACAAAAAAAACATTAGTGCGATATTTTTTTGATTAATCGCATGTGTTAACGCGTTAACATTGACGGCCCTAGTTTAAACATGTGTGAATGAAACAAAACACAACTCCAGGTCTGTTTTTGATGAGGAAACTCCATTATAATATACAGTAGCTCAGAAAATAGTGTAATGTAGCCGCTTTCAAATATAACTCTAAGTAAGATTTGTGGACGTTTCTCTGAAAAAACACATGATAAAAATACAATACAGCCCCTGCTCTCCATCTCACAGATCAGATTCTGAAGCGTGACATTAACCTTTTGACAGCACGGCCTCATGTTTCCACGGTTACCTCCTCCGCGGGCCCCCGGGAGCGCTGGGCCTCTTATCAGCGCCTCCCAGTCTCATACAGAGGAATGTGGGATTATCCAGTGGATTTATCGATGATCAGTCGTGTCCAGCTCCGATTAGCCCCAGTGAAGACCCCGCAGTGTGTGTGTGCGTCCAGTGTGTGTGTGTGAGTGTGTGTGTGTGTGTCCAGTGTGTGTGTGCATGTCCAGTGTGTGTGGTCCATTCTCCTGCAGGCATGAAGCAACACACTGTAAAAACGAACGATCCAAACTGTATTGATGCGTTGCGCTGGCATCGCGCTGGGGGTGGTCTGCGTTTATGTACGTGTGTATGCCGGAATGTTCATGTTCAGCAGTTACCATGGTGATACAATGCGATTGCAGCCAAAAAACATTACCGAGAAACTACAAAATGGATTTAAACAGCACATTTTCAGGAGCCTGTACTCAACACGAGCTTTCACTGTTTAATTGTAGTGTTTTACTACTACTGCAATAAATACTACTGCTACTACCAACACTACTAATACTACTGTTACTACTATTTTTGTATATATCGTATCGTTAAATGTGACGGGCTGCTGTATCGATATATATTTTTTGGTATATTTTATAAAATTATTGGTATATTTTATGAAATTATTTTGTTACCGTTTTATTGCTTGTTTAGTGGAAGGAAACTCGTTTAAGGACATTTGACATTTTCACTGTTTTGAGGATTAAATTGGGCCTGTTTCATATTCACTTTGCATAAGAAGTGGTTTATTAAAACTTTTTGCACGACAGCCATGATTTAGCCTTTATTTTCACTGAACTGTATCTAATGGATTTGAAATATATCGAACGTGCGCCGTAACGAGACACGTATCGTATTGTGACCTGTGTATCGCGATATGTATTGTATCGGAAAATTCTTAATGAAACCCGACCCTAATTCTCAACTCATTTGTAGGTCAGTCATTAGTTAGTTTTGCTCAGTAGTTCACTAATGCTCGTTGTTGCTCTCCTTTAAGCTTTCGTCTGTTTTACCTTGATAGTTGCGGATGAATTCTTCATTGTTGGACCTTGTTGGTTGAAGATTTGGTGATGGGTCAGATGTATGAAGCTGGGGGAGAATACGCCACACATTTCCACTCACATTTTGCCACAGAAAACCATTAACCAGAAGTTCCACAAACCTACAGCGGGGGCACTTCCGACCGTTGTGAAAAATTATATTCTATTATTTACCTATTTGATTATCTGATGCCATCAGTATTCTGTGGAAGTGTGATGCTAACTCCGGGCACTGCTCTGCTCTCATGTTGCTAATGTTGCTTTTTGTGTAACCGTGGACACTCCTAAACATCCTTCCATAGAGATCTGTGCATAGAACACCATAGGCGTCATGTCGCTGCAACGTATCAGTCGTAGCCGCAGTTGCCCTGGGGCAGACCGACGGAAACGAGGCTGCTAATCTGCCCTGTTTGCCCCCTCCAGGCATTCACACGCTCAGCACATTCATACCGAGGCCATACGCGTCTTGCTGAAGGGCACAATAACAGAACTTGGCCGGAGTGAGGGCCCGAGCCGCCTCCGCTGCTGCCGCCGCTGCGCGATGTGATTTTAGTTTTATCGATCAAAACTCCAGGAGAAAGATCCCATGATGCTTCGCTGCGGTGTGTGTGGGTCTGAGGCGCGCGTGTGTGAAAAGTCGTGCGTGCGAACACTGATCGGAGCGAGATCGATAGAAAATCAGGGGCCTTGAATCGGGCCCAATAATGATGTCGTTTAATGACATGGGCCTGTCGAGAAAATGGATTTTTTACAGTGTACATCCCCCCATCACAGAGACGAAATGAGAAACGCTGTGAGGCAAACAAACCCATTAATACAGAGCACCCCACTCACAGGGCACTACACATACTCACTGCTTTCTCCTCTTCTATCGTTCTCTCCTTCTACCGCTCTCTTTCTGCACTCCCTCTCTTTTCTCTTCTTCTACGACTCTCTGCACTGCCTGTATCATTCTCTTCTTCTACCGCTCTCTTTCTGCACTGCCTCTCTTTTCTCTTCTTCTACCGCTCTCTTTCTGCACTCCCTCTACCGTTTTCTTCTTCTACCGCTCTCTTTCTGCACTCCCTCTCTTTTCTCTTCTTCTACCACTCTCTTTCTGCATTCCCTCTCTTTTCTCTTCTTCTACCGCTCTCTTTCTGCACTGCCTGTATCATTCTCTTCTTCTACCGCTCTCTTTCTGCACTGCCTCTCTTTTCTCTTCTTCTACCACTCTCTTTCTGCACTGCCTCTCTTTTCTCTTCTTCTACCACTCTCTTTCTGCACTGCCTCTATCGTTCTCTTCTTCTACCGCTCTCTTTCTGCACTCCCTCTCTTTTCTCTTCTTCTACCGCTCTCTTTCTGCACTGCCTCTATCGTTCTCTTCTTCTACCACTCTCTTTCTGCACTCCCTCTCTTTTCTCTTCTTCTACCGCTCTCTTTCTGCACTGCCTCTATCTTTCTCTTCTTCTACCGCTCTCTTTCTGCACTCCCTCTCTTTTCTCTTCTTCTACCACTCTCTTTCTGCACTCCCTCTGTTGTTTTTTTTCTTCTACCGCTCTCTTTCTGCACTCCCTCTATCTCTCTCTCCTTCTACTGTGCTCTTTCTGCACTCATCTATCTTTCTCTCCTTCTACTGCTCTCTTTCTTCACTCCCTCTATCTTTCTCTTCTTCTACCGCTCTCTTTCTGCACTCCCTCTATCTCTCTCTCCTTCTACTGTGCTCTTTCTGCACTCATCTATCTTTCTCTCCTTCTACTGCTCTCTTTCTTCACTCCCTCTATCTTTCTCTTCTTCTACCGCTCTCTTTCTGCACTCCTCTCCTCTATCTTTCTCTCGCACTCCTTTTCTTTCAACACTCCCCCTCTCATCTATCTTTCTCTCTCCTTCTCCCTCTGTCAGCACTCCTCCTCTCTTCTCGCTTTCTCACTCTTTTAGCACTCTCTCCTCTATCTTTCTTTCTCTTTTTCAGCAATCCCCTCTCCTCTATCTTTCTCTCCCTTTCAGTACCCCTCTCTCCTATCTTTCGCTCTTTCTCTCACTTTCAGCACTGCCCCTCTCCTCTGTCTCTCTTTCTCTTTCACCATCTCCCCTCTCTTTTCTATCTTAATCTTTCTACTGCTACGACCAACAGTACAGCTCTTCTGCTGCTCCTGCTATGATGATGTTAAAAGCTCAAATAAAACTTTAACGAGATTTCACAATGTGCTAAGAACTGTGTTCTGGTAACATGTGATAATTGGCCTGGGAGCTCTAAAACCTGTGTCAGTTCGCTGATACATTCGCTAAAATTGGAACGATACAGAGAAGATTAGCATGGCCCTGCACAAGGATGACACGCAAACTCCTGAAGCGTTCCTACTTTTAGGCGATCTCCGGGTCGCCCGGGCCTTTATGTGTGGAGTTTGCATGTTTTCCCCGTGTCTGGATGGGTTTCCTCTGGGTACTCCGGTTTCCCCCATCAACTCAAAACATGCAGCACCTGAACTAACATCAAGGACCATGTTGTCCACCCTCCTGTGGGCTCACCACCTGCAGAGGGGTTCATAGGGGGGGTCAGGTGCCATGAGTATTGGGAAGCAGGCTGCCCCCACGACCCAGCTGGATTAAGTGGGAGAAGATGGATGGATGGCTCTAAAACCTTTCTATACAAGTCTATAGGGCTGTGTGTGTGCGTGTGTGTGTGCGTGTGTGCTTCTCTTTAGAGGCTAATTACATTCTACTGTGGATCTATACACCACTATAAATACTACTACTATAATACTATTATATAATACTTTGTATGTTACACTACATTCGAAGATGCTTCATTCAAACGCTATTACTATTACTACTACTACTACTATTAACAACACTACTACTATTACCCTGTTACCTCTACTAAAAAGTACATCTCTGTTTTTACTACAGCTACGACAGTATTCTAATCTTTTTAGCAGTGTGAGGATGTATTTCTTTCCTGGAGCTACAAACAAAATTATTCCCATTACTATTCCTACTACTAGTACTCCTACTACTCCTACTTCTATTCCTACTACTACTAGTACTACTATTCCTACTACTAGTACTCCTACTACTATTACTACTACTAGTACTACTATTCCTACTACTAGTACTCCTACTACTCCTACTTCTATTCCTACTACTACTAGTACTACTATTCCTACTACTAGTACTCCTACTACTATTACTACTACTAGTACTACTATTCCTACTACTAGTACTCCTACTACTCCTACTACTATTCCTACTACTACTAGTACTACTACTACTATTCCTACTACTAGTACTACTATTCCTACTACTACTACTACTATTCCTACTACTACTACTACTACTACAACTTTAACAGCCACATCAAATCAATAACATCTGCACCTTTTACCATCTAAAAAACAGTAAAAATCAAAGGTCGACTGTCTAAAACAGACTTAGAGAGACTTCTCCATGCGTTTGTCTCCAGTAGGTTAGATCCTGTAACGGCCTGTTCACTGGCCTCTCCAAACGAGCTGTAAAACAGCTACAGAACATCCAGAACATCCAGAACGCTGCAGCTCGAGTCCTGACTCGAACCAGGAAGTACGAGCACATAAGTCCTGTGCTCAGGTCTCTGCACTGCCCCCTGTGGCTCAAAGACTTTAAAGCAGCTCTGCTTGTGCACAAGTCTCTCCAGGGCCGAGCTCCAAAGTCCATCTGTGACATGATTCCTGCTGGAGCCCAGAGTCAGGACTAAACTCAGAGAGTCAGAGTTTCAGATTCTTCCTGCAGCTAAAACCTGGAACAGTCTGAACATGTGACACAGACTCTGACTCTATTTAAATCCAGGTTAAAAACAGTTCTGTTTAGCTGTGCATGTGACTGAAAGGTTTTCATTTTCCATTCCGCACTCTTCTCTTCTCTCTAATTCTTTCTAATTTAATGTCCCATCTCTATTTTAAAATTTTATGATGATTATTTATGTTTTGAATTGTTTGTATTGTGATTTTAATGTATTTCTTATTCTGTAAAGCACTTTGAATTACTTCGTGTACGAATTGTGCTCTACAAAAAAACTTACCTTGCCTTGCCCTATTACTACTACTACTACTACTACTACTATTCCTACTACTACTACTACTACTACTATTCCTACTACTAGTACTACTATTCCTACTACTAATACTACTACTACTATTCCTACTATTACTACTATTCCTATTACTAGTACTACTATTCCTACTACTACTACTACTACTGATACTACTCCAATATTCTAACCTTTTTAGCAGTGTGAGGAGCTACAAAAAAAAATCCTACTACTGCTATTAGCAACATTACTACAACTACACTATTACCTGTACCTACTACTACTATTAATACTACTGTTACTGTTACTATCACTATTACTACTACCAGCACTACTACTCTACAAATCATATTCCTATTTTGACTACAACCACTGCAGTATTCTAACCTTTTCAGCAGTGTGAGGATGTGTCTCTTTGCTGGAGCTACAAAGTAAATTACTTCTACTACTACAACCAACACTACTACTACTGCAATTACTACTACTTTGACAGCGCTAAAAGCTCAAAACACAACTTTAACAAGATTTCACAGTATTATGTGTTTTGTGATAATTGGCCTGGGAGCTCTCCAAACTTTTCCATACGAGTCTATAGGGCTGTGTGTGTGTGTGTGTGTTGTGTGTGTGTTGTGCGTGTGTGTGCTTCTCTTTAGGGTCTAATTACATTCTGCCGTGGATGGGGTTATCTATACACCAATTATACTCCCAAACAAAACATCATTATTGCATTATTGTACCGGCACGGGGTTCCGGCGAGATTCTTCCCCGTGAATTAATTGGACGATCGGAGCACAAAGCGGGACGGGGGGGCATGTCCGGCGTGTGTGAAGTGGTAGGTATTCAGATTTTTTATTAATTTTTTTTGGTAATTAATCTTGAAGGAGTTTATTTTTAGCCCTCTCATTATTTTGTCTGTGCAAGGTCACCGCTAACGAAGCTCCCGGTGACCAGCGCGGCAACCTCCATCACCGAGCCATTATGAGGTAATAATAACTCCCATTAGGGCTCCACAGATCAGGTTTTGTTCATCGGACAACACTTCGTTTATTAAATTTCATGTTTATGTCAGTACCATAGACTGTATATTTGAATGGACAAAGCTAACACAAACAGGAAGTGCTCCAGGAGGCTCTTCCGGCTCCTTTATTTCCTTTTTCCCATTGACTTACACTGAGATCTTATCGCTCCTCTCTCTGGACCTGCTGCTGTGGTCTCGTCATTTTGGTCTTAAAATGTTCGTATGAACCCGCGACACATGATCCTGAATTTTTCATTTAGCTCTTTTGTTACTAAATCCTGTGGCCTTGGATGTGAGAGCACAGGGAATTCCAGGTGCCAAAGTGGGACGCCAGTCACAAAAAAACTGCCGTTGTGTCCTTAGGCAAGGCACTTCACCCACATTGCCTAGTATGAAAATGGAGTGTGCGTAGCCAGGACTACCTTGAAAAAGAGATTAGTGATCTCAGTGGGACCTTTCTGGTTAAATAAAGGTGTGGAAAAAAAAAAAAATTAAGAAGTGGACATAAATAATGGACCAATCAGACACCTTCATTCCCCGATGTCGCTGCTGTCGAGCGTTAGCAACAAGTTTGATCAACAGCTCGTTGTTGTTGGTACATAACAGAACACAGAACATAAATCAATGACTTAAACTTAATATTTTAAGTTTGATGCACTAAAAAGCTAAAAGTTTCTTTATTACTCTCAGCGGTCCGTGCAGGTGCAGAGTATCTCCGCTCTGCGATGAGGAGGGCGGAACATTTAACGACCTCACTCATGATTGGCTCTTGTGGTTGCTATGATACTCATGGTCAGATTTCCAAATATCGAGTCTGGCTCCAGATTTGCTCCTGTAACCGTGGCAACAGGAGCCTCATTTGAGCGACGTTGACGCTGTGGTGACGTCACACTCACTTAGTCTACTCATATATTCGCTCTATGGTCAATATGTTAAAGCTGCATTGTGTAACTTTTCAGGTAGATGGTCCATCAAACGCTTTTCTTCATGGAGTTATGTTATTGTTTTGTCTTTAATGTCTCACAGTACGGCATTAAACCTTTATATATCATCACGGAGACCAAACCAGACCAAGTTACAGGTCAGATCTGTGGAGAGGCGACACCGCTCACAGTCAGAATGTTGTTTTTATTGGTATTTTTGGGCTCTAAAACCACCTGTAATTTAAAACATATTAGGCAGAGCTGTTTAATGTCATACTGCGGAACATTCCAGGCAGACCAATGGCATCTCCATAGAAACAAGCAGGTGAGGTACCCCAACCGAAAATTACACAATGCACCTTTAATCTCATAGGTGTAATAAAAATAAAAAATCTCCTCAACTTGAGTAGTTTTGACTATTTATATATTTATATACATTTTAGATCAATGGCGGCACGGTGGCTGAGTGGCAACACTCAGGCCTCACAGCAAGAAGGTTCTGGGTTCGATCCCCGGGTCACCCGGGCCTTTCTGTGTGGAGTTTGCATGTTCCTCCCCGTGTCTGGATGGGTTTCCTCCGGGTGCTCCGGTTTCCCCCATCAACTCAAAACATGCAGCACCTGAACTAACATCAAGGACCATGTTGTCCACCCTCCTGTGGACTCACCACCTGCAGAGGGGTTCATAGGGGGGGTCAGGTGCTATGAGGATTGGGCAGCAAACTGCCCCCGTGACCCAGCTGGATTAAGCGGGAGAAGATGGATGGATGGATTTTAAATCAGTAGTTCTCAAAAAATAATTTCTTTTTTAACTTACTTACCATGTGTCCTTTTGCAAGACATTAGCTCACCAATGTATAATGTTTAAAACTGTGAAGAGACTGGAAAAGTCCTATTTATATTATCCTTAATTAAAAAAAAGAAGAAATATTAGAGTAAAATCAAGTATATTTTATTAATTGTTATTGCCACTTTGCCTCACAGTAATTTGCAGCCTTCAAACTGTGGAAGAAATAACTTAAACTGAAAATACATAAGGAAACATAGATTATGTTTCCGAGTCTTTTAACATTCTCAATGTGTCGGAGCGAAACCTTGAACTTAACTCACTTTGGGCAGAATGTAATAACCAGGACTTACGGCTCGGAAGGATAATGGAAGAATCTCTTTTTGTGGTGAACTCGCATTCAGAATAAGGCGTTTGCAGAAGCCGCCGCTCCGAAGGTCACGGAGGTCACGAGGAGCAGATTCGGACCAAACTCTTCCTCGTTGATTTGTCTGAAGAGGTGGGCTGCGGGTCAAAGGTCACCCAAGAGAAACCGGGAAATAATGTTTTGCGCTTGCTTCAAAATAACCCGGCGTGTTCTGGTCAGACTGGATTAATAATAACGACGAGCAACGGAGAGGCGAAGGTCAGCGGTTCTTCAGTGCCTCAAACCACCAATTAATTTATTACTTAAGGTCATGAAATCTACAAATTCAGTTGTTTTTTTTATTTGCAATTTATTCTGTGTTTTTTTTTTCTCTGTATAAATCACAGGATATATGCACTTTTTTCCACACATAAAATTAATATCAGTGCAAAAGTTACATGAAAAGAAGAAGATATGCATCAGGGTTCATAACATATAAGGATTTACAACAGGCAAATTTTAAAATATATATTAAAAAAAAATTAGTTTCTGTTGAACTTTATCAAATATTTACAGTGTCAGGTGCATAAATCTATGTTTGACATTTATATCAGGCATTTTTAGTGTGTTTTTATGTAAATGAATTGGCTACGATCTTAAAAAATGTCGAGAATAACCTTAAAATTGTTTTGTTTTCTAAAACCCTCCTCTTCCTCTTCCCACTTGTATCTCTATGTATTGGTATTGTTTTCTTAGTTTTCATTGTTCTCAACGTTGAGTTTATCCCTCCAATATATTATTTAAGAATATGTACATAACTATACACAATTTATTTATATTTAATGCTGAGACCTGTCACTTTTACTCATACATACACACTTTTACACACACACACACACACTTTACACCTTGTCTACTGTGGTGGTGTATATGTACATCTGTTTCGTATGGTTTTGTGTTGCACTTATTGTCCAGTCTTGTCTAAAGCCTGTATGCATGTTGTACGTTGCAAAAAACCCTAGAAAAACAGCTGTTCTGACTCTCCACAGATCTAACCTGTAATTTGGTCTGGTTTGGCCTCCATAAATATAAAAAGGTTTGATGCCGTACTGCGAAACGAGTGCAGAGTTTTGTTTCTGAAATGACAAATTCTGATTCTGATTCTGAGAAAAGCATTTGTCAGACCCTCCACCTGCGTGACGTTGGCCCCATCAAACCGACACAAAAACTACGTCAGTCGTTTGTGCTTCGTTTGTCTTGTTTTGTGCTGCAAAAAGTTTCGTTTGTGCAATTCTGGTTCTTAAGATATTTGCAGTTTTATTTTCGGCCGATGGCGTCGTCCAGAACCTCAGAATGTTAAATCACCTCAAAACAGAAAGAAAATTAGAAAGATGTTTGTATTTTGTTTGTGCTGTTTTGTGTTGTGACAATTTTCATTTGTGCGAGTTTATTTCAAAAATTATTCATTATTATTTCTGCGGTAATTATAGGACGTCATTTCCGTCAGCTGACAGCGGCAAACTCCACTCTCAGGCTGCAGAAAAGTCTGTCACAGTCTTTAGTAATTTTCTTTTGATTCATATTTTACATAATAATACAGTCTTTTCCACAGCCGGAGATCGTTTATCTTCACTAGTTTTGAGGAGTTTGCCGCCGTCAGATGAGCGGAAATGACGTCCTATAATTACAGCGAAATAATAATGAATCATTTTAGAATGAAACTCGCACAAATGAAAATGGTCACAGCACAAATGAAGCACAAACAACTGACACTGTTTTGGACTGTTTCAGAGCATTTTTAAGCTTCCTGTGAGGCTGGTTGACCCCAATTTGACCTGTAAAAGAATCGTTAATTTCTCCAAAACTAATGAAGCACAAGCGAAACTTTTTGCAGCACAAATGAAGCACAAACAAAACTTTTTGCAGCACAAAACAGCACAAATGAAGCACAAACGACTGACAGTTTTTGTGTAGGTTTGCGTTTGATGGGGACCAACTTCAGGCAGGTTGACCCTCCGGCGGAAAAGTTACACAATGCACCTTTAAACGCAGCCGAGTTGAAGGTTTATTTATAAAGCAATTTTATGTAAAATATAGTCATTAGCGCCTAAAGCATAATAACAATAACAGCTATACATGTATTTATTATTTACTGTATTCTGTTACTTTTCACAGTGTAGGATTAAGTATCTTCTGCCATCAAATACACGTCCAACTGCAATGATCAAAGACACACACACACACACACACACACACACACATATATATATACGGCGTGTAACTGACAGACTGACAGTTTGTGTTATGGCTGTGGAAAATATGCACTGAGCAGATATGACAGAAATGTATGAAAAATGTTCCAATATTTATACAATGTTTTATTTATTTCATGGAATAAGTGTGTGTGTGTGTGTGTGTGTGTGAGTGTGTGTGAGTGTGTGTGTGTAGGTGTGTGTGTGTGTGAGTGTGTGTGTGTAGGTGTGTGTGTGTGTGTGTGTGTGTGTGTGAGTGTGTGTGTGTAGGTGTGTGTGTGTGTGTGTGTGTGTGAGAGAGTGATTGTGTGTGTGTGTGTGTGTGTGGGTGTGTGTGTGTGTGAGTGTGTGTGTGTGTGTGTGTGTAGAACAACTTTTTTTGTCTGCTACAACTGCTCCTTTTACTGCAACTACTACTACAATGACTACTACTGGCAACACCACAACATTAAGTATTCCTACTACTACTACTACAAATCATACTATTACTACTACTACTACTACTACAAATCATACTATTACTACTACTACTACTACTACTACTACTACTACTACTACTACTACAAATCATACTATTACTACTACTACTACTACTACAAATCATACTATTACTACTACTACTACTACTACTACTACTACTACTACTACTACTACTACTACTACAAATTATATTATTACTACTTCTACTACTATTACTACTACAAATCATATTCCTATTGCTACTACTACTACTACTAGTAGTGGTACTACTACTACGGCTACAAATTATATTACTACTAATACCACTACTTCTACTACTTTTACTAGTACATATTCCTCCTACTACTACAGCAAATCACATTCCTACTACTACTACTACTACTACTACTACTACTAGTTAGTAGTACTATTACTATGGCTACCAACGCTACAACACTAAGTATTACTAATACTTCTACTACTTCTGCTGCTATAATTACTACTGCTAACTACTAAAACTCCTACAACAACAACAAATCATATTTCTACTACAACATATTCCTACTACTACTATTATGACTACTCCTACTACTACTACTACTGCTGCTACTACTGCTACCACTACCACTACTACAAATCATATTCCTATTTTGACTACAACTTTAACTACTACAAAGTCATTGCTGGAGCTATAAACAAAACTACTACTACTACTTCTACTACTTCTACTACTACTACTATAACCACCACTACTAAAACCATTACTGCTATTACTACTAATGAAAAAAAAAAAAAGACGGAAGACTGTACAAAGAGTTCCTTCTTTAATCTACCTGTAAATACAATCTCCATGTTCCATATTGAATTTGTCGTAGTTTTATCAGTAACATTATAAGTGTTGTTGCGTTTTCATGAATCGATATGTGTCGGTGCAGAGTGGAGACAACAGGCTTTTAAGATATGCATTTGTAATCTGAGAGAACTCTTATGGAGCACGTGCATGTCTGTACGCATCACAGTTATTTCCAGTCCCTAGACAAAGATGTATATGAACACTGCAATCATATAATGTGCAATAATGGGACTGAAATCCAATTAATTCATTTCTAAACACACTACGTCCCCTTTACAAGTGTTTTATAGCTCAAAAATACTTTAAAAAACATGAATTCTTGCCACGTGTGGGCTTGCTTCTCCATAGATTTGACCATTAACATGTCTCCATTGTGATTAAGTTTATTTCCACTGTGGAATAATCAAAGCAAAACAGTAATATCTCCATGGAGACAAGCAGTGGAGTCATGAAAAGTTACACAGCGCACCTTTAAAGTCCTTTTTTTGTGACTAAACTCTGCATATGAGGTTTGAATAGTATTGGGCCTCATTCATGAATCTTTTCTTTATTTTTTTTTTTCATAACACTTCCACTTTAAAAATAAGCTGAGAGAACTCTGCCCCAGATTCACAAGTTTCAGGTTACGTTTACACTGAAACGAATCACTTTATCGCTGTATCAGTAACTATTTGCAAATTGTTTCCACCTGAAACGTTAGTCACATGACTAAGCTGGTGTCACGACGTCACGTGGGCGGTAAAAAGTGAAGCCTCGTGTCTGAAGTTGCCATAGTTCTATGGAAGTTGCAGCAGTTGATTTCGAGCCGAGGAAAATGGCAAACGTGAAAACCGACGCCCCATTTGTCTGGGGTTTGTTTAAACAGTTTTCCGCAATAGTGTTGCATGACCGATGTCACAAACCCAGCGAATCAGGAAGGCACAAGTCACAGTGACGTGGTCCAATAAGGACGGCAACTGGAGCTCCTACGGCAGCGTATCATCGTTTTCAGGCGTCCACACAGCGCCGGATCAGATCTGTACTCAGATGAATCTGTGGGAGCTGACAGCACCAGATCGTTCCATGTCTGGAGCAGTTTTCAGTTGGATTAGTGTGGACAAACACTGCATCCACAACGAAAATGAGTCAAATACATATGAGTATAGATGGGGCCTAAGATCGCAAATTCCTTCTTAAGTGACAGTCGCACCAAATTTACCCAGCACCCAGTTTTAGAGCTTCAGTGGTGATTTCAAATATCCAAACTCACATGAACACACTAACTGAACATTTTCAGTTAAGAAAAAAGTTTTGTAAATGCCAAAAAATGTTCGTAAGAAGCCCTTAAGTACAAATTTGTCTGTCTACTGATCTTTTTTTACCAACATTTTATTCAAAAATCTGAATACATTTGCAGCATTGTGCTTAAAAACAATGAAAAGCTTTGTGTGTGCTCCCTCTAGTGGCCACTGCACTTTAAAGTACTATGCGACATCACACATGACTGCCTTAATTACCTCCGAGAGTTTGTAATCAGAAAGCCCCTCACTCTCCCCTTTAGTCCTCCATGCACTGCCCGGTTTACCACCTCCTTGAAATACAATTATGGGCTGAGTTTAGTAGTTTGTTTTGCTTTTTACCCCCGTAAAAACTCACCAAACTCTCCAAACTCTTGATAAAGTGTACGTAAGACATTCAGGCACAAGAATATATGAGTAACCCAGATAGGACCTTATAGTCTAACTCTGAGGGGACTTTTAATAACAACTTTTAAAGGGCAGGGAGCACTCATAAATCACTTTGTTAAAGGTCCCGTACCATTTTTCCCCCCAAGTATTTGAGCAAAATTTGTCTTACCCCGGTACAGATACTATAGAGTAAAAGCAGCTCTCGAGGTCAAAATCTGTTACGTCCTGTCAGCGTCTAATTAGAATATATTTTACTGTCCGATAATGACTTTTATTAGCATGCTAGTTGTTGTTATATTTACTCTTAAGGCAAAACTGGTCTCTGAAAGTTGTGAAAAGCGCTTAGAAACTGAATAGTGAATAGTTTCGATGTTTTTAATGCATAAAGGAACAACTTTGGACCACCGCAAACCATTTAAAACCGACTCCTTCTGTTTTTTTCATTATTTTAAGACTGTAAAAATCACAAATAGCGTCTTTATTAATAGAAAAGCGTTGCATCAAATCCACCATGTTCCATTAGGGGTAAAATCAGAGCGGAGAGCGGATAAGAGTCCGTTTGTTGTTATACCTGCGGTGCGGAGGTCATTATATCGCCCTCCTGCTGAGAGGTCAAAAGTCGGGCTCACGTTACGCCAAACAAGGTGACTTTGAGCTCAGGTAAACCGGGATCTATAACCTCTCCAGAGCTTTAATGTGCGGAGATGAGCCACGTGGAAAGAAAGAGAATACAGAATACACGAAGAAGTGCTCTGTTACATTGCTGAAATAGCGTCGTTACATCTAAAGAATTGTAAAGCTGCTGAATTTCTCTTGATAAGGGACGCCAAGAATAACGAATTAAGCAAAAACATGTTATTGTGCTTAAAAGGAAACTCCGGCATGTTTGAAGCTAAAGTCCGTTGCTAGAGGTGGTGGAATACTGTCAGAAGACAAAAAACGGCACAGATCAGTGTTTCCTCGGTGGAGATCTCACTGTGGCAGTGAGTCTGTCAAGGCAACAAACTAGTGTAGTGATGGGGGCAAGTTCTTAACTAGTGTAGTGATGGGGGCAAGTTCTTAACTAGTGTAGTGATGGGGGCAAGTTCTTCACTTCCACGTAAAACACTACTGAAGGGGCTTAGCTCCACTTTAACCCGTCTGACAACAGCCACGAGTCTAACAAACAAAACGCTCTGCCTGGTTCACTCATTAGTGTCTGGAAACGTTAGAAAACAACTTTATAAGCAGCCTTAGCATTACCTTAGCATTAGCTTGTTGACTTCCCACTGGGCATGCGAAAGTCCAAAAGACTCGATCGCCGATGTTGTTTCTTATCCCATTTATTTACGACTGAATTATATTTTTTGAAAACGCTAAAAAATCCATTCCTGAACCATTTTCTTTCAGCAACTTTTAGATTTTATTGTTTTTCACCGTCAGTAGTCGATCCTCACTTGCTGCTTCTGGCGGCTCGAGCTTCTCGCCGCCGCTGGAATCGGCAATCGAGTCTTTTGGGCTTTGGCCTGTGCAGTAGAAAATCAACAAAGGTAAGACTAAAGCAGCTTATGAAGTTGTTTTCTAACGTTTCCAGACACTAATGAGTGAACCAGGCAGAGCGTTTTGTTTGTTAGACTCGTGGCTGTTGTCAGATGGGTTAAAGTGGTGTTAAGCTTCTTCAGTGTGAAGCAAATTGATGTTTTACGTGGAAGTTCAGAACTTGCCCCCATCACTACACTAGTTTGTTGCCTTGACAGACTCACTGCCACAGTGAGATCTTCACCGAGGAAACACTGATCTGTGCCGTTTTTTGTCTTCTGACAGTATTCGGCCTCCTCCAGGAATGGACTTTAGTTTCAAACATGCCAAAGTCCCCCTTTAAGAAAATTTTTTAAGATGCCCAGTTCCACTTTAACCTTTACAAAAGTAATTATTATAATGCAAAGTAAAAACCTTGAGATATAACTGATTGAAGGTCTGATTAAAGA
Organism: Odontamblyopus rebecca; assembly: GCA_030686955.1. Taxonomy (NCBI): domain Eukaryota; kingdom Metazoa; phylum Chordata; class Actinopteri; order Gobiiformes; family Gobiidae; genus Odontamblyopus; species Odontamblyopus rebecca. Next base: position 28,082,626 of record CM060674.1, read on the forward strand.
AGTTAAATTAAAGTTTTGCAAAAGTTTGACCTCCTGTGTTCAATTTAAAAGACAAAGGCACTCTGCTTGAGCATTGTTGTTTGCCAAAATTTCGAGTGTAGTGTGTAGTTGAGGTTAGTTAGTCTGAATTCACTCGTGATTGCACAAAAATTAAAACAGAATTCGCTCAGGGGAACTGGTGGTTAAATGATTCCTTAATTTTTCCATTGTTGATATGCAAATTCCAATATCTGTTTAGTTTTTTCCAGTTTAGAGTCAAACAGCATTCACCATAATAAATCACATCCTTGTTCTTGCAAAAAACAGGACCTCCTCAATCAAAAGTAGTGTTCTGAAAGTCTGCAGTGTGAAGAGTAAATGAAGGACGGGTCACCTTGAGAACAGGCTGAAACTCGACTGATGACTTGTATCGGCTTCTTGTAACTAAATAAAAGCACTTCTCGTAAACACATTGTGGTGAGTACTTAGGCTAAAGGTGTATTGACAAAATTCCAAAGATACTGAATTTCTCTTGATAAGGGACGTTAAGATGACATCGTTTTGAGATAAATTGCGATTATACTTGGCACAGTGTGGCTGGACGCCCAAATTTTGCCTCTGAAAGTTGTGGAAAGTGCTTGTAACTCACTGGGGTGGTTAATAAGGAGAGAAATGTGCTTGGGTAGTCAGGAATAAATGTGGAATGCTACTGTTTAAAGGCAATTAAGGCAAGATTATTTCAAGAGTCCAATTCTTACACAAGATCATTCAAAGTGTTTTCATGTTTTCAAGACTGTAAACATGTGGCACAGCTCCTTTAAGAGCAGTCATTTTATTTTATTGTACTTCCCCCCCTAGAACAGACTTTTCCAGGAAACATTATTCATTACCAAATATATTGACGTTCCAGTGAAATATGTGGCTAGATACATTATGAAGAGAATTTAATTTAATCGATATGCATCATCCATCACCATATTCATAAATAAATGAATATAAATTAGGGCTGTCAAAGTTAACGTGTCAATCGCGACTAGATTAATGCAATCCATGACACTTTTTTAAAAATCCCGATTAGAGTTCGCCAGCCTTTTGTCCCTTTTAAAAATGCAATGATTTTTTTTGTTTACTCAAGTTCACTGATGTTTTGTCTCTTCTACACATCCGTAGGCAGCTCCTCTGGCTGTTTCACTTTCGAACTTCAGTGCGCCGTGTTTCAGTAAACTCACCGCCGTGATGGAGAAACAGACGCTTCTGGACTTTTGAACTGTTCATTTGACGTAAAAAAAACTTCCAGATGCTACAATTTCCAAGTCAAGAGTTAAATTCAGCCTGTGTCAAGCAGAGTTTCAGCACCAGCGAAGTACGTCTAGTCTAAGTTAGCACCTCCGAGCTAAACCCCCGGGTGCAGCGACCGGAGCGTCCGAGCCAAGAGCCTCAGATCAGACAAACGACCGTTTGGCAGAGTCGCTACAGCGACTGCTAAATGGGCTTCACACTTTACATTATGGCTTTAAAACTGTCTTGAAATGCAAAATGACACCATTTTAAACATGCAATTCACACTGCGATTAATCATGATTAACTATGGAATTTCTGATCTTCATCGAGATTTTAAAAACTTATCGTTTTTCAGTCCCAATATAATTATCATCATCATCATCATCATCATCATCATCATCATCATCATCATGCACCCCTATGAACTAACATCAAGGACCATGTTGTCCACCCTCCTGTGGGCTCACCACCTGCAGAGGGGTTCATAGGGGGTCAGGTGCTATGAGTATTGGGCAACAAGCTGCTCCCGCGACCCAGCTGGATTAGGCGGGAGAAGATGGATGGATGGATCATCATCATCATCATCAATATACATATAAACATGAATAAAACAAGACAAGACAAGACGAATATAGCAAAACATGTGTCCTTATGCCCCAAAACATATATATCTCCATGAAGAATGTTCCAGAGTATGGTTTAACTTTCTATTTCCATGGAATTGTGCAGTGACGTTCCACCTCCAGAAATGTACACACTGTACCTATAAAATAATTTTAAAAAAGCTAAAATAATACATAAAAAATAATATATATATAAATAATAATACAAATTTAATAAAAATAACACAATCAAAAATAAAATAATACATTGCAAAAAACAAAATCTAGTCAAGCTAAAATGACTTGGAATAAGAAAGTTAAATTAAAATTGAGTAAAGTAAAATAATCTACTTAAAATATGAAAATACATCTTGCTACACTTAAAATCAGAAAAACAACAACTTTTTGCATTTAAAATAAGAAATAAAATCAAATGTTGCATGAATTAAGACTAAAACACTCATTCCACTTGCAGATCATTTCACTTGTCAAGATGAATCGACTCAAATGAAGTAAAACGTGCTTAATTTGAGTCATTTTAACTTACCTACATATTGTTTTTTCGATCTGTATGTCGCACGTTGTCGCCCTTCTCTTTGCGAGTACCAAAAGTGCTTTCGTTTTGAGCGTCGGCACTGGCCCCTGTTCGTGTTCGAGCATCCGTCTTGTCTCCGAGACTCAGACAGTCCAGTCCACCTCGGCTCCGTGAGATCAGGTTTGAGGTGAGTGACCGGGGACCCGCGAGGCTCCACCAATCACGACGCGCACTTCAAACTTCCCCCGAATGCAGCGGAGATCAGGTTATGAAAAGTTGCCGAGAAAATAGAAGAAGATTTATACGGTTCCACAGAAGCTTTCCACGAGGGGAGACGTCTGCGTGGTGGAAATGTAGCAGTGTAGAGCTTTGGTGCAGAATGTAAAAGCAAATATGATATGCAAGAAAAAAACTGGAAATTCAAGGAGTTCATGTGTATTTTCATTTATTTTCATTTTTTTAGCATGTCTTTGTGTTGGGCTTGGTTATGTTATTAAACGTACAAAAGCAGCCAGACACAGGTAGAACATGCAAACTACAACTACGTTCCGGAAAACAGAGTTATAATATTAAAGCGATGATGGAATAAAGGGTTAAGAACAAAACCTTGGACTAAACCAGGACTAGACCAGGACTAAACCAAGACTAGGCTAGGACTAGATTAGGAAAAAAAACGGGACTAAGACGAGACAAGACCATGACTAAACCAGGACTAAGCCAATATTAGACCAGAACTAAACCAGGACTAAACCAAGACTAGACCAGGACTAAAGACAGACTGAATCATTACTAGACATGACTAAACCAAGATTGGACCAGGACTAAATCAGGACTAGACCAGGACTAGGCCAGGACTAAACCAGAACTAAGCCAAGAGTAAACCAGGACTAAACCAAGACTAGATCAGGACTAGTTCAGGACTAAACCAAAATTAAACCAAGATTAGACCATGCCTAAACCAGGATTAGACCAGGACTAGACCAGGTCTAAACCAAGACTAGACCAGGACCAGGCCAGGTCTAAACCAAGACTAGATCAGGACTAGACCAAGACTAAACCAAGACTAAGTCAAGACTAGATTATGACCAAACTAGGACTAGACCAGGACAATACCAGGACTAAACCAGGACTAGACCATGACTAAATCAGGACTAATCAGAACTAAGCCAAGTCTAGACCATGACTAAACCAGGACTAAACCAGAACTAAGCCAAGTCTAGATCATGACTAAACCAGGACTAAACCAGAACTAAGCCAAGTCTAGACCATGACTAAACCAGGACTAAACCAGAACTAAGCCAAGTCTAGACCATGACTAAACCAGGACTAAACCAGAACTAAGCCAAGTCTAGACCATGACTAAACCAGCACTAGACCAGGACTAAACCAGAACTAAGCCAAATCTAGACTATGACTAAACCAAGACTAAACCAGGACTAAGACAAGACTAGACCAGGACTAAACAAGGACTAAGCCAAGACTAGACCATGGCTAAACCAGGACTAGACCAGGACTGAACCAAGTCTGCACCAGGACTAAACCAGGACTAGTTATGTGAATATAGAAGTCACCAAACTCCACTCTGGTCTCTGAAAGTTGTAACAAATGCTCATGAACTCATCTCTGTGAATCATTAGGACCTCGAAATACATCCGGGAAGAACTCTGGACCACGGCAAACTGCTTGAAGTGAACTTCCTCCCATTTCCAGACAGAGAAAATCAGGTACAGAGTAATTAAATCCACCTTTCTGACCTGGTTTCATTGCCTCGTGAGTTTGGCTCGGGACAGTTTCCCTCTTGGACAAGTTAAAGGTCAAAAGTCGTGCTGTGGGTCTGCGCCTCCTTCTCTCCATCTGTCAGAGGAACAGACTGTGGGGCGGTAGTCCTGGCATCAGACCGTTACCTGTTCTTAATCAGCGTTAACTCACCAGACAGAAGATGCACCAACACAGTACAGTTTAAGATTTGAAAACACATTGAAAACACATTTTGATCTCAACGTTTTCAGCATTTCAGCTCAGAGAACGTGCACTTTTAGCATCGAAAGTGCCAAATAACCAGATTTTCCACTGAAGATACAATTAATTTAGGAATTTACGATGTTACAAGGAAGTTTTTTAGTGCAATACACACAAACAAGGTGAAGAAAAAACAACATGGCTTTATTTTAGTCTATTTTTTGACTTAAGTGTCTTCTCCAAGCGCACAAATATCGCAGGGTTTCAGTTGACAACTCAACGGCAAAGGAGAAAGTCAAGTCTGTCAACTGGATAAATCAAATCAGACACCAGAAACAGACATTTCATTTTGAAAGGCGAGTTATAGTAATAACACTAGAACAGAGAAGAACAGGCTGAACATGTGTCTGGTGTGTGTCACATATGAACAGATATTCACAAAACTAGAGCAGAAACAACAGAACAAGTTCACCAAACTCTCCATCTCACTCCAAATCACTAAATCCACTGAATTCTTTATCCTCTGTGTCACTTCTGAGCAACTCCGTCAACTCCAGCTACATCTAGTTTTTAGCTCGCAGTGAGCTTTTTTGTTTTTTCAATACAGTTTGAGTTTCCTCCACTTTTCTCTCATCAAACACAAGTTTTTCCCTCACTCCAAGCTTTCGTTCTGCTGCTTGATTCGTCTCTACCACATCTCTACAGACGTTTCCAGTACTTTGTTCAATAAATACCGCCAGTAATAATGTGTTTAATGCAGCTTTGCGCACATTTGTTTACGTTTTACAGAAACAAAATTTAAAGCCACATTTGCATATAGTATAAGTGCTGAAAAAAACAGCTCATTCTTCTGTCGGACTAAAGGACAAGAAGATTATTCACTGTGTGGCCAAAAAAATATATAAAAAAATTGCCACCTGGATTTAACTAAGCAAACAGGTCCGAGGTGCTGGTGAATGAAGTGATATTCTTGTAAATTTGTAAATTTTTGTGTTAATTAATTAATTAATTAATTAATCATTGCATTTATACAGCGCCTTTCATGACACCCAGAGCGCTTTACAGTTCATTCTCCCTTCACTTCACACTCAGTGGTGTAAACTCCTATTGTAGCCACAGCTGCCCTGGGGCAGACTGACAGAAGTGAGGCTCCAGTCTGCACACATCACTCACACACACACCACTTTCATACTAGGCAATGTGGGTGAAGTGTCTTGCCTAAGGACACAACAACAGTTTTTTTTTTTTTTTTTTTTTTAAGACTGGCGCCCCCCTGTGGCACCTGGAATTCCCAGTGTCTCCCATCCAAGTACTAACCAGTCTTAGCTTCTGAGATCTGACGGGATCAGGCTTTCATATTAGGCTATTATATTATAGTTTATTATTTTCTACTTTATTCTGTTCTATTTTATTTATTGCATGTTTAGTGTTGTCGACGTTTCGCTCCAAGTACTGCAGCAATTTCCTAACCTGTTCACTCATGGAAATAAAGACGAGCCTGAGGCGGAGCAGATACTGGCACACAAGCCTAGAGCGCCCTCTCCTGGCTGTCAGTGTGCAAATAACCAACATGTGAAATTATTATTTTTATTATATATATATAAGTCGCACCTGAGTATAAGTCTCAGGACCACCCAAACCATGAAAAAAGTGTGACTATAGTCCGAAAAATACGGTAATTAATCACATTTTACTTATTCAGGTCAATACTTTTCATAAATTCCTTTGCTAAGGTACGTGGAAGCGGGTGGAGAGCGGCACGTTGTACATTTGGAGAAACACTGCTCTGTCCAATAACTACGCTGCTGCTGCTGCTCCCTATGTATTTGCACAGCGCCTTTCAAAAACTGCTTTACGTTACATTATTCATTCACTCCATACTTTGGGATTGTACACAACAGCCCCACCGTGGTATCCGACGTTCCCACCGGCGTTCCCATTGACGTTCCCCTCGGCCTCCCGTCCAAACTCTGCCCAGGCCCGGCTCGTCTCCGGAGCTTTGACAGGAGAGATTAACAGAGACTCGACTCACCTGTTTTACACAGACGTACATGTTCTGTCGGAGTTTAGCCGCAGGCAGCAGCACATATGTCTCTGCAGACGCTCCTCCATGAACTCCTCCCTCCATCTCTCTCTCTTTCTCTCTCTTTCTCTTTTTTCTCTGTCCGCTCTCTCTGCTCTTATCATCTCTCTCTCTCTCCTCTCTGCTCTGTTTCTTTATCTCTTTCTTTCTCTTTCTCTCTTTCTTCACTGTCTCCGGTCCACTCTCTCTGTTCTTGTCCTCTCTATATTCTCTTCTAGTCTTCTCAACCCCTTTCTTCTCTCTCTCTTCTATGCTTCTGTCTCTTTCTCTCTTTCTTCTCTCTGCTCTGCTTCTTTCTCTCTCTCTTCTCTCTCTCTCTTTCTAGTCTCTGCACTTGTCCTCTCTCCTCTGCTCTGTTTCTTTCCCTCATTCTTCTCTCTGCTCCTATCACTCCTCTCTACTCTAACCCTGTCTTCCCCAACTCTCTCTTTTTTCTCTCTCCTTTCTGCTCTTGACCCCTCTCTCTTCTCTCTGTTCTGTGTCTTTCTTTCTTCTCTCTGCTATGCTCCTCTCTCTCCCCTCTCTACTCTGATAATCTCCCTTCTCTCTCTCTCCCTCTCTCTCTGATCCCCTCTCTTCTCTCTTTCTCTTTTATCTCTCTATCTGTGCTCTTGACCTCTCTCTCTTCTCTGCCCTGTTTATTTCTCTCTTTCTTCTCTCTGCTCTTCTCTCAGTTTCCCTCTGTTCTGATTCTCTCTCTTCTCTATTTTTTTTCTCTTTACCCTGGCCCTCTTTTTCTTCTCTATCTCTCCCTCTCTGGTCTTGACCTCTCTCCTCCCTCTCTCTTTCCTCTCCGCTCTGTAGCTGATCTGCTCTGACGTTTCCTGGAGGACCCTCTTGACTCTGAGGCGTTTCTCCACGCTGGGTTCTCTGCAGTAGCTCCAGAGGTCAGTCCACTCCTCTGTCAGGACCACCCACCCCCCTCATCCCTCCATCCCTCCATTCCCCCTCTCTTCACACCCATCCACAGAGCGCACACGTTGGGGAGAACACACACAGCCCGGGTTTGATGGAGCGATAAAAAGGTAAATTCACATACAGTACGCTGAACTGAAAATCTGCTTTTTATCAGTATTCATTTTAGCCCCATCGGTGTTAATAATTTCTGGATTTCAGAGCGTTATCATGTCACGTTGGAGGGATCGGTGTAAAAGTCGTAACAGTCGTGTAGAATGTTCAGTCCGATTCACTTTTCCGTCATGTTTCAGTCACGGCACTTTCCCGTTCGCTGCGTCTGTTCTGCAAACTGATTCTACCAAAGCCGCTTTTCAGGACCACGTCCAAGAACAGTTCACTTCATCTGTGCACAGCAGAGACAGAACTGTACACACTGTTACTCTCTCTCTATTCTCTCTCTCTCCTCTGTTCCTGTCCTTTCACTCTCTACTGTGGTCCTCTCTCTTTTGTCTCTCTCTTCTGGTTCTCTCTTCTCTACTCTGATCCTCTCTCTTCTCTCTCCTCTAGTCTGGTCCTCTCTCTCTCTTCTCTCTCCTCTACTCTGATCCTCTCTTCTCTCTCTTCTGGTTGTCTCTTTCTACTCTGGTGCTCTCTCTTCTCTCTCCTCTAGTCTGGTCCTCTCTCTCTCTTCTCTCTCCTCTACTCTGATCCTCTCTCTTCTATTCTCTTCTCTCTCCTCTACTCTGGTCCTCTCTTCTCTCTCTTCTGGTGCTCTCTCTCTTCTACTCTTGTGCTCTCTCTCTCTTCTCTCTCTTCTACTCTGGTGCTCTCTCTTCTCTCTCCTCTAGTGTGGTCCTCTCTCTCTCTTCTCTCTCCTCTACTCTGATCCTCTCTCGTCTACTCTGGTCCTCTCTTCTCTCTCCCCTACTCTGGTCCTCTCTTCTCTCTCTTCTGGTGGTCTCTCTCTTCTACTCTGGTGCTCTCTCTTCTCTCTCCTCTAGTTTGGTCCTCTCTCTTCTCTCTCCTCTACTCTGATCCTCTCTCTTCTCTCTCTTCTACTTTGGTGCTCTCTCTCCTCTACTCTGATGCTCTCTCTCTATTATCTCTCTCTCCTCTCTGCACTTGTCCTCTCTCTCTATCCTCTCTCTGCTACTCTGGTGCTCTTTCTCTCTCTCTCCACTCTGCACTTTTCCTCTATCTGCTGCTACTCTGCTTTGTTCCTTCCTCTCTCTCTGCCCTTATCCCCTCTTTCTTCTCTCTCTCTCTCTTCCTCCTCTTTGCGCTGCTCCTTCCTCTCTCTCTCTCTCTCTCTCTCTCTCTCTCTGTCCTCTAATCTGGTTTTCTCTCCTCTCTACACTTGTCCTCTCCCTCTCTTTCTTTGCTCTGTTCCCCTCTCTCTCTCTTCTCTGCCCCCCCTCCTCTACTCTGGTTCACTCTCTCTGTCTTTCACTTCTCTCTGCTCTGGTATTCCCTCCCTCTCTCTGCCCTTGTCCTCTCTCTCTGCTCTCTGCTCCCTCCATCCCCTCACACCTCAGTCCACCATCCATCCCCCCTCTCCTCACACCCATCCCTCCATCACCCCACCCCTCACCCCGTTCTCAGAGCACACGGCCGCTCTCGTGGCTCTACAAAACACCATAAATTCCAGTTAGTTTCTGCAAATTTAACATCAAGATTTATCAAAAACAAGAAAGAGTTGAGCCATAAAACATTGGCACCAAATAAAACTGATGATATGTAGGTGTTTTTAGTCTTAAATCAGTTTGGACAAAGTGTAAGCCTCAGGGAGGATTGGACTGATGAAGAAGAACTGCTGGACCATGTAAAAATTGAGAGAATATTATGATCTGGACAGATACAACTCCAGATTTCTCCTGCACAGTGTTTAAGGCCGTAAACTTTCACAGGACTATAGTACTGTATCTAGAAATGCCAGATAGATACATTTGCTACCTCACAACGTAACATTCCTGATATATAATATATAATAATGAAAATGATATATAATATACAGGGTGTCCCAAAAACAATTGGCATCATTTTGCAAGCCAAAAATTTTAGCAATTCTTGTTGAAATAATGTCAAATTAGAGAATAGAAACAGCTCAAGATTTTAGATTTAATGTTTTATTTTTGTTCTGTTTTCAGGTTGAGCCGTTCACTCCCAAACAGAAGTCATTTTGCGTCTTGGAATCTGCTCGCACACACTCACCCAAAACTGTGCAGCCTTCAATCCAAAAATTGGAAAATCTTCACCAATTGGCAAACAAATTTGGACTTGGTACGAAAAATGTAAAGAGGAAGGTGCTTATGCAGGGCTAAAGGATCTGTTACCTCAAACTGTCATTCGAGGAATCTGGGTTTCCAAACTTGTTCTCCTCATGGACTTCTTGGAGCTTTGCAAGAGTTTTTCATGAACTTGCTCAACCTTCTCTTCTGATGTTGGTGCTGAAGCCTTGCAGAAGCAGCCTTGATCTTTACATTTTTGGTACCAAGTCCAAATGTGTTTACCAGTTGGTGAAGTTCTTCCAATTTTTGCATTAAAGGCTGCACAGTCTTGGGTGTCTGTATACGAGCAGATTCCAAATCACAAAATGACTTCTCTTTGAGCGTGAACGGCTCAACCTGAAAACAGAACAAAAATAAAACAGTAAATATAAAAGCTTGATCTGTTTCTGTACATTCTGTGAAAATTTGAGGTTATTTCAGCAAGAACTGCCAAAATGACTGACCTGCGAAACGACGTAAATCTTTTTGGGACACCCTGTATATCATGTATAACTGAGAAAAGCACCTCTACAGTGCACTTTTAAAGCCACAGTATGTAACTTTTTAGCCAATTAACAGATTCAAACACTCCAAAAATGCAGCCTGGAGCATGTATGATTTTAACTTTGTAGAATCTGACTTTTGATAGTTGACGTTCCACCTCCGCAAAGTCATACGATCACTTTAAAGAGAACGATGTAAAAAACGTAATCTAGTGCAGACCGTTCCAATACCAATACACCTTTTATGTCATGTTTTAGCCACAGGACATTCCCATTACAACTCCCCGCATGTGTTTTGCATAGTGATTATACGACACCTACAGTTACCTCACTTTATCTGGGCACATTAGCGCCGGGATAAAACACACTGTTACCTCCTCCTCTCCTGCTACACTTATGCAAATCGCAGCCGTACTTGTTGAACAGCGCGCTCACTCCCGGCTTTACATTTTTCTGCAAGCGACGTAAAACTGGGGACGGATTACGGGGCATTTGAAATTACAGAGGCTTATACAACACTTTTATGAGTGGCCTAGCATGAAATGAGAGAGCGCGCACGGGCTCTAAAGCTTGTTATTGAATTGTATCTCTGGGGCGTGAGCGGCTCTGGACCAGATGTGAGCGCAGAGGAAGAGAAAGAACGAGGAAGCAGATGACAGATTAACAAACGTAATCTACACAAAGTAATTATGGAAAATGGACTTGTGCGTGAGTGTGCGGTGATGGGGTAAAACTTAACAGCGGTGAAGCAAATATTGATACAGATCTTTGCTTGGATGTCACGCCGGGGGTGTTACATGTGTCTCTATAGGCCAGCGACGGGCAATTCTTTTTTCCATGGGGCCACGTGAGAAACAGAAAATGTTGTGGAGGCCCGGTGTCCTGTCGATTTGAGCTACCGTCGATTTGATCTCATGCGCACGATCCCCAAGCTCTGTGACAGAGAGATGAGAAGAGAGATGGAAGGAGGAAGAGAGAGAGGGAGAGTGAAATGGGAGAGAGGAAGAGAGCAACGAAGAGAGGAAGAGAGAGGGAGGGAGGGAGGGAGGGAGGGAGGGAGAATGAGAGATAGGAGAGAAAGAGGGACAGAGAACAAGGGGAAAGAGGATGAGTAAGCAAGACAGAGAGAGGAAGAGAGACAGAGAAGGCAAGACAGAGAGAGATGGGAGAGAAGAAGAGAGAGAGAGGAGAAAGAAAGAAAGAGAGGGAGAGAGATATGAGAGAGAGAGAGAGAGAGAAAGGGAAACACAGAGAGGAAGAGAGATGATAGAGAGGAAGAGAGAGATGGGAGACAGGGAGTGAGACAGAAAGAGACGGGAGAGAAGAAGAGAGAGAGCAAAAAAAGAAAGAAAGAAAGAAAGAAAGGGAGAGAGCGATGAGAGAGAGGGAGAGAGACAGAGAGAGGAAGAGAAACACAGAGAGGAAGAGAGATGATAGAGAGGAAGAGAGAGATGGGAGACAGGGAGTGAGACAGAAAGAGACAGGAGAGAAGAAGAAAGACAAATAAGGAGAGAGAGAAAGAGATGGTGAGTGGAAGAGAGAGGAGGGAGAGAGAGAGAGACGGGAGAGAGGAAGAGAGACAGAGAGGAAGAGAGGCAGACAGAGAGAGAGATGGGAAAGAGGGAAAGAGGGAAAGAGAAAAGATAAAGATATGCACACGACCCCAAAGTGCTGGTTTAGTTTAAATGCCGTCGCTTTGAGCTCCCGAAGCAGAAGAGGAGGAAGAAGTCACATTTTAAAAGTCTATACGAAACACACTGCAAAAAACAAAATCTAATCAAGCTCAAATTACTTGGATTAAGAAAGTTTTACCATGATTTGAGTAAAGTTCACTTGACAAGTATGTCTGTCGCACCGGAGTATAAGTCGCACCGGAGTATAAGTCGCACCAGCCAAAAGATGCACAGTGAAGAAGAAAAAAACATGTATAAGTTGCACTTTTTGGGGGAAATGTATTTTAAAAAATCAGAGACCAAGAACCAACATTTCATCTTGAAAGGCAAGTTATAGAAGTTATAGTGATAAAAACAACCGAATAGAGAAGAATCCGTGCATCATTCGTTCATTTGTTTTTCAATATAGAACCAAAAATAAGAAAATGAAAAAACAACTCTTTTTTTATTATTTGTCTCTAAAACCAAAATGAAAAAATAAATAACGATTTGTTTTTTTCATTTTTGATTCATATATACGATTCATATATTTGGTTTATGGGCTGTCAGTGTGAAAAATGTCATATATAAGTCGCAGCACCACCCAAACCCTGAAAAAAAGTGTGACTTATAGTCTGAAAAATACAGTACTTAAAATATGAAAATACATCTGGCTGCAGTTAAAATAAGGAAAACAATTTTTTGCACTTTAAATAAGAAATAAAATCAAATGTCACTTGAATTAAGAAAAAAAAACACTTGTTCCACTGGCAGATCATTTCACTTGTCATTCCTAATGAAAATTATTATTCGGAATTAAACTTAATTCTGAAGTAAGTGAGTGATTTATTCTGATTTTAAAGCCAAGTTAATTTATTCCTCTATCATTCTTCCTCTTCCAATTCCAGTTATTCAGTGCCTGCTCGTTGGCTCGTCCTTCTGACGCAATCCGGACGATCCGGCTCTCCCAGTCGTCTCTTGGGACTTTCCTCCACGTCTCTTTGGATTTGTGAGCGGGATGTGGGAGTGGGCTGAGGTGTGGCAGCCTCAGACTCAGTTTGTCTTCTTCCTCCTTCTCCGACACTCTTCCCTTCTCCTCCTCAGCTCACAGACGTAAAGTGTGAGGAGAGAATTCTCCAGCTGCTGCTTCATTATCATCGGAACGACTGCAGAAAAAGTTTGGATCGTGTTTGTGTCGGCGGCGTAACGACAAACCGAGATGACAGAAAAGCCGGGAGCAGCTGAAGTGTGGGTTTTCTTCCAGTCGATGTAAATATGTTCGCGTCGCTGTCCGTTCAGAACCCTTCCTCACCCCCAGATGTTAAGCAGAATTAAATAAAGCCAATTTTCCATGTAAACCTCAATTCAGAATTATTATTTCCCTGTAAACTCGAAGGAGAATATTTTAATCCTGAACTTTCGCGGCCATAGACAGACTAATCCTAAAGAATTCCTCAAAATGTGAATGAAACACAACATAACCTCGGATATTTTGATAAGTTAAAACATTTTAACACATCTTACAGCTCACACGAGTCAATTTTGCATAATTTAAGACCTTTAAACATGAAATTTCCACCTCGAATTATATTTCAAAGTCTAATTTTTCATCCAAATTCAAATTAAGTCTGCAAATAATGAAAAATAAACTGCGACTGTCTGGTGGTGAATTATCAGATTTCTCGTGTTTGTCTTCACCTGATTTAAAACTCCAAAATCTGTGCAAATAACGAGTCTTCTGATGGGCTGTGTTTTTATCAGTCCCCAAAGAGTCAATATTTTTATTAAACAGTTTTGAGTGTTTGAGGTTCGCCGCCTTGGGGAGAGTATCCAAGATGAAAATGACTATTAAAAATGAAATTCCAACCTTGAAATAGATTTTGTTATCTGCTTTTTTATGGATTTGCGACTGGCTTCAGATTTATTTAGTTTTTCAGTTCTTCAGACTTTCACGCTTCTTAACTTTTAACTTCTCCCAGAGTTTATTGTGAGTCTGCGGAGCTAAACCGATCTTTAAAATGTAGTTTTTTAAATGTTTCTTTAAACTCTAATGGAGACGCTGAAAAAACGAGAAAAGAGAATCGATTTTTCCAAATGTGTTCATACGTCAAAATAAAACATTTCAGATTTTGTAGCTTTTCTCGGTTGGATTTGTAATTAGTCGCTGTTTACTTTCATTTATTATTGATATTTTGCAGTTCGTACGTGGGAAAGTGATGCTAACTGGAGGTTCTGCTCTGTCTGAAGTCCTGTTACTCGCTTTAGACTTTAATCTGCGCTTTAGTTGAGCGCAGTCTGAGCAGAAAAAGGCGTCGCGGTGATTTGTGGTGTTAAACAAGTTTCTCTCTAATCACATTATAGTCGTAAGTGAACTGCAGGAGCGTCAGCCAAGAGTTTTCAGTTTGTCACTCTCGTTTTTTTGTCGAATAACTCTATAAAACCATAACGTCTGCGTATATTTGCTCCGCTCACACGCCCACGGCAGCGGAAATTAGTCCTGTGGTCCTCATCTGAGAGAGAGAAGAAGAGGAAGTGAAAGAGAGGAAGAGATGCAGAGAGAGGGGAGCAGAGAGAGAGAGGAAGAGAGAGATAGGGGTGGGAGAGAGGAACAGAGAAGGAGGGAAAGGAAGAAAGAGAGAGGGGAGAGAGGATGAGAGACAGAAATAAGGAGAGAGTGAGAGACACAGAGAGAAAGAGAGAGATGGGAGAGAGGAAGAAAGACTGAGAGATAGAGAGAGAGAGCTGGGAGACAGGAAGAGACACAGATAGGCAGAGAGAGATGGGAGAGAGGAAGAGGGACAGACAGCGAGAGAGATGGGAGAGGAAGAGAGAGATGTGAGAGAGGAAGAGAGACAACGAAGGGGAGAGAGAAAGGAGAAAGGAGAAAAGGCAGAGAGGAACAGAGGCAAAGAAGGAGAGAAAGGAACAGAGACAGAGAGAGGAGGAGAGAGAGAAACAGAGAGAAAGATGGGAGAGAGACAGAGAGAGATGGGAGAGAGTTAGAGAGACAAAGAAGGAGAGAGAGAGGAAGAGATATAAGATAAAGGAAGAGAGAGGAAGAGAGAGATGGGAGAGAGACAGAGATGGAGAGAGAGATGGGCGAGAGTAAGAGAGAGAGAAGAAAGAAAGAGAGAGAGATGGGAGAGAAACAGAGATGGGCAAGAGAGAGGAGAAAGAAAGAGAGAGATGGGCGAGAGTAAGAGAGAGGAGAAAGAAAGAGAGAGAGGGAGAGAAACAGAGAGGGAGAGTGAGGAGGAGAGAGAGAGATGGAAAACAGGGAGCGAGATAGAGAGAGATGGAAGAAAGGACGAGAGACAAAGGAGAGAGAGAAAACAATGGGCGAGAGGAAGAGAGATAGGGAAAGAGGGGAGGGGAAGAGAGAGAGAGGTGGAGAGAGGGAGAGAGTAATGGGAGAGAAGACGAGAGAGGAAGGAGAGGAAGAGAGAGTAATGGGTGGGAGGAAAGAGAGAGATGGGAGAGCGGAAGAGAGACATAGAGAGAGGAAGATGGAGGGAGAACGAGATGGGAGAGAGGAAGACAGAGAGTGATAGGAAAGAGAGAGAGAGATAAAGAGAGCAAGAGCGAGATGGGAGAGAGGAAGAGAGACAGAGAGGAAGAGAGGCAGACAGAGAGAGATGAGAGAGGGAGACAGAGAGACAAAGAGAGAGAAAAAAGAGAGAGAGGGGAGAGAGGGAAGAGATGGAGAAACATGGAAAAGAGGAAGAGAGACAGAGAGCGAGAGAGAGGGGGAGAGAGGAAAAGAGACAGAGAAGGCGAGAGAGAGGAAGATGGGAGAGAGAGAGGAAGATAGAGAGATGGGAGAGAGGAAGAGTCACAGAGACAGAGAGAGGATGAGGAGACAGTGCATGACTTCAGAGCTCTGTAAACTGAATTGCCCTTTGGGATTGATAAAGTTGATGATTGATCGATCAGGAGACAGAGAGAGAGAGAGGGGTGGAAAGAGTTTACGAAAGAGAAAGAAAGAGAGCGTGCAATAGAGAGATAGAGCGATAGAAAGAGAGGGGGGTCCAGGCTCATTACCGCCGGCACTTACGGAGCTCGAATCACCGCTGGCTCCAGGCCGCGGTGCGTTCAGTGGAACAGATGAGCGAGGGCTGTTGACTTTCATCGCCATAATCCTGAACCCCATCAGGCTCCACCGTGCCCACGCTCCCGCCCCCTGCACCTGCCCCCTGCACCCGCCCCCTCCGCCTGGGACCGGGGCATCCAGGTCGTAAACTGCCCACGGAGAAGTTAAAGGGCGCGGTGGTCAAACGGTACGAAAAGGGCACCAGCGCAGGACGGATCGGACTAATTGCGCTAGTTTCTCTGAGGTTCTACCGCGGATTAAATTATATTGCATGTTATAGATTAAAGCTGCACTCTGGAACTTTTCTGATGATGTGTTCTCTGCTTGTTTCCATGGAGATGTCATTGCGCTGCCAGAAATATAAGGCAGAGCATTTTTTTTTTTTTTGTATTCACTTTTATGTATTTTCATTGCTTAAAAATACCTTGGAAAACATGAGCGGGATCGCCTCTCCACAGATCTGACCTTTAACCTGCTTGTGTCACTTGCATGTCCTTAAAGAGACAGACATTCAAGACATAGTAGGTAGCAGTAACCATGGAAACAAAGTGGCGGATAGACCTCCAGAAAAGTTGCAATGTGCAGCTTTATACTGTATATTTAAATGGCAGGACAATATTTCTTTCTTTTTTTTTTTTTGTCTGGCAAAACACTGAAATACCTTGAAATAAACTCCCAAATCCGGGTTCAAAGAATAAATTCCAAGCAAGTCAAACATTTACATGACAAATTTGAAGGGTATTTTAATCAAACTTGAAATCAAACGTGAAAAACGAGAAGTAAAAGCCCTGCAGCAGTCGGGCAGTACCTGGGGAGGTGTAGGCCGAGACACACCTTACCTGCTATAAGGTTATATACCATCTGAACCAGTAGGTGGCAGTATCTGGACTTTTAGTAGTCACCAGCTGCTATAAAAGCCCCCAGAAGAAGACTCTCTGCTTGGACAGATTTCCCCAAACCTGAGAGCGACCAACAGATGGATCCTTCTCATCGCTCATCTTTCCATCCAAAAAGGTCAGTGCCTCCACAATCTGTTCTTCCATTTTTCACATTCTACAAAAAAAACAAAACAAAACTTGAATCTTCAGTAGGAATTGTTGAAAATATACGAAAATTATAAACCAAATTGCTTCAAAATGTGCATGTTTATTCATTGTATCGGCACATGTTAGCAGAGTCGGTTTGGCCTGTTGTGAGTCTCCAGTTTTCACAGTTTTTCAGTGGTTTTGTTTGGAGATGCAGGTGGGGAATAGAAAATGGCTGCAACGATTTTAATGGTAAAAACTCTGCATTGTAATGAACATTTGAGCTGCATGGTTTCTATATGTGCCTATATATAATGCAATGGCTGATGCTGGAGAAAACCTGAAGCAGAGGCGCCCAAATGTTCACAGCTCAAAAAAAGAAATGTAGTTTTTGCTTTTGTGGTATAAAAGTGAGTTACTGCACTGGGTGAAAAAAATAATAAATACAAATAAATATATAAATGAAAAATAAAAGTCATAATCATCATCATCATCATCATCATCATCATCATCATCATCATCATCATCATCATCATCATCATCATCATCATCATCATCATCATCATCATCATCATCATCATCATCATTCATGTATTTATTTTACAAATTTCTTCTTCTTCTTCTTCTTCTTCTTCTTCTTCTTCTTATTATTATTATTATTCCCATTATTCCCAGCATATTTACCCAAAACCACTGACTTGTCAGCACTGGGTGAAAAAGAATAATAAATAATAATAATAATAATAATAATAATAATAATAATAATAATAATAATAATAATAATAATAATAAATACAAATAAATATATAAATGAAAAATAAAAGTCATAATAATAATTCATGTTCATTTATTTTACAAACTTCTTCTTCTTCTTCTTCTTCTCAGCAGATTTACCCAAAACCACTGACTTGTCCCAGTTTTATACAAGAAATGTCCCATGTGTCCCAATTTTTGGACAAATTTGTTACCTGCCAGCAGTGAAAAGAAGCATTAACTGTCCTTCGTTTGGGTAAAATACAAAAAAAAAGATACTTAATAATGACCAAAACATGAAGAAAATGTGACTATACTGACCCACGTGTTCGTCATGAATGGGCCGAGTGCAGAATAATTCTCCTTAATAATCACGCACTCGTTTCACACAAACCGAGTGTGTCCCAGTTTTTGATTTTGAAAATCCCGTCACCCAAGTTTTGAACCCTTGTGTCTGATTATTTTACTCAAATTAGGTGAGGTCTTTGGGTAGTTGTGGAAAATAATTGTCAAGGTGGTAACATTTCAAACTTAATTTCGACGTAAACTTAGTTCTCAGTACCGATTCTGATTCCACAATGATGATTAGAGTGAGGAGAGGGCTGGAGTGGGGGAAGAAGAGCGAACAGATGGAAAGTTTGAGAGAGAGGGGCAAGAGGGGAGGGAGAGAGGGAGGAAAAAGGCAAAAAAGAATGGAGAAGGAAGAAGAGGAAAGGAGGGAGAAAGAGGATAGACGTTATGATACTCAATTTCGACGTAAACTCAAGACTCAAAACTATTCTCAGCAACTTTTACTGTTCTTTTATCGAAAGTCGCTCACTTTTAATTCCGTTTGCTGCTTTCAAGGACAAAAACAAACTGCAGAACATTGTCAAAACCTGCTCAGAAATCACAGGGGGTCAAACTGAGAGAGCTGTATTCTCTGTGGGAGGAGAGCCAAGTGTCTCCTGCCTCAGCGCCTCCGTCTTCCGCCCCCTTTAATTCTGAGGTTAGTGTTTCTTGCATTTTGGTGCTGGATTATGTAAACTAGCTCTGCCCGTAGAAGAGGTGCCCGACTGTTGTGCGCGACCGTATTGTTGAAGCTGGTGATGTCGGGCGAAAGGAGCAAGAAGAAGGAAGTAACAATAAAATAATGTTATGGATTTTGTTGAACAGCACAAATGAAAATAGAAAAGATTGTGCGAGGGGTTTGTGCTGTGTGATAGTGGCTACAGAGCGCTGTTGGGTGATTGGCCGATATCTTTCACTTTTTTAAGATAAGAACATGAAACCCGGCACTGAACACGCCTGTAACATTACGATGACGCCCTCCGAATTTGAGATCAGTCGGACGAGGTTCAAGGGTTCAATCAATCAATCAAACTTTATTTATAGAGCGCTTTTCATACAAAAAAATGCAACATAAAGCACTTGTTCTTTTTATCAAGGTCTGCATGGCCACCAGTTGTTAGTCTCTTATCTGCAGCTGACAGCCCAACAGTTGATGAAGTAAATCAATTTAAAGAATGGTGTAAGGATCATCATCTGCTCTTAAACGCTGTGAAAACAAAAGAGATCATTTTTGATCCTAAGAACGTAACTGTACATGATCCTCCGATAATACAGTAGGCCGATCGAAACTGTGAACGCCATTAAATATCTGGGCGTTTACATCGACAGCCAGTCCAAATGGAGTGACCATGTGGATCATCTTTGTGGGAAACTTGCCCAAAGACTTTATATCTTGAGGAGGTTGAGGTTGTTTGGTGTCTGCTCCAAAATACTACTCACCTTCCATACGGCAGCGTTGGAGAGCTCAGTGAGGTATGTCGTGGCTGCCTGGTTTGGAGCGTTAACTGTGAAAGACAAAACTAAACTTCAAAAGATCCTCAGCGTAGCCATGAAAATAATTGGCCGCAATAACCATCCATCTTCGCACACCATTTTTGAGGAAACAACACTTAAGCTAGCTACGAAAATTTCTAGTGACCAAAACCACTTTTTGCACTCAGAATTTGATCTTTTACCTTCAGGCAGACGATTCAGAGCCGTCAGATATAAAACTGAACCGTTATAAGATAATATAAGATATCCTTTATTTGTCCCACAATGGCGAAATTTCAGTGTTGCAACGCACCGTAAAGAGAACAGCAAGAAACAGTAGCAGCAATAGAGTACAGTTAAGTTAAAAATAGACAAACACTATAAGGATCTAAAGACAATATATACACAATATATACAATAAATTGCAATCAAAAAACTATATATACAATAAATTACTATCTTACATTATTGCACAGGGTCGCAGTATTGCACAGGCAGCAGAGTTAGCAGTGTTCATTGTAAAGTCTGACAGCAGCAGGAAGGAAAGACCTGCGGAACCTCTCCTTCACACAGCGAGGGTGGATCAGTCTGTCACTGAAGCTGCTCTCCAGAGCAGACAGGGCCCTGAAGAGGGTGAGACTCCAGGTCCAGCATAGAAGTGAATCTGGCCAGAACCCTTCTGTCCCCCACCTCCTGCACCGAATCCAAGGCACAGCCCAGGACAGAGCTGGACTTCCTGATGACTTTGTCCAGTCTCCTCTTGTCCCTCTCTGTGATGCTGCTGCTCCAGCAGACCACACCGTACAGGATGGCTGATGCCACCACAGAGTCGTAGAAGGTCCTCAGGAGGGGCCCCTTCACTCCAAAGGACCTGAGTCTCCTCAGGAGGTAGAGCCTGCTCTGGCCCTTCCTGTACAGTGCATCTGTGTGGTGAGTCCAGTCCAGTTTGTTGTTCAGATGAACACCCAGGTACTTGTATGAGTCCACCCCCTCAATGTCCCTTCCCTGGATGTTCACTGGTGGGGGGCAGTGGAGCGGCGTCTGCGGAAGTCCACCACCATCTAGGTTCTCGTTTATCCCTATAGTGATCACTTTCTTGAATAAGAACTAGTTGTTTTGCTCTATTATTCATCATATTATGTGCCCTTGGTCTTTTACGTTCTTATCTAATAATTGTAAGATTTAAATATTTAAAGCAGTATGCTCAGATTTTATTTGTTGTTGCTCAATGAATTGGATTTTGTGTGTGGACAAAGATGACTTTTAATGATTTTCTGATAATATAAACTTGGACTTTGCATAATTGTATTATTCATATTTATTATGGTGGACTCTTGGATTTGATGAATTTAATGGAGCTTGGATTCAATGCTGCCAGGAAGCGGATATTGTATTCACAGTGATCTGTTTACCTGCTGTATGTTTTTATGACCGTCTTTGTATGTGAAGTTGTATGTTCTGCAGTTTTGGTGGTGCTGTGGCCCAAGACAAATTTCATTTCGGGGACAATAAAGTTTACCTTACCTTACCCATTTATAGTCAAAATGTACAGTTCTGCAACACATAAATCTAGACACTATATATATAAAAGCCAGGGCAAACTCTCAAATGGTGTGATAACTTTCAAGGTCAAGTTTTTATGATGATTTACTTCCAGATCCTAAAAACTAATTTGGATGCGTTTAAGAAGAATCTGTAAATGTCACGTTAAACTGCTGATTTTGAAGCATACTGACAAAATTCCATTAAAATATCCATTAAAAGGTTATGAAAGCCACATAAGTCCACAGCACCTGCCACATGTCTGTGCACTCAGATCCTGCCTGGCCGATGCTGCTTTGAAGAAACATCTGACACCTTTACCGCGAGCACGTGGATGGTGGAAAGTTTGCGGCACGACGTGACTTATGAGAGTTGGAACAGACAGACCAACAGGAGGCAGCACAGACAGACATTCCTTGCATTAATAGACCGATTATTCTAGTGAGTGCGTGTTTGTGTCTACTGTATTTTTTGGATTATAAGGCGTAATATCAATGAACCGGTCTATTTTCACACATAAGACGCATTAAGTGAGGCTGATACCTTAGTCCAGGCATCCACGCTCCACTGGCAGCTGCAGTTTAACTCTGAACGACCTGTTGATATCTAGCGGTTGGACTTCTTTGGTTAATCCACCCGGGATGATCGCAAACACCGGATTATTTTGCTTCACTTGGGAGTGTAAATCAGCCTGTTTCTGTTTTGGGCGCCATAGAGACGCACCGTAATATTATGTTGAAGCACCGTACGTATTACTCTGCGAAGTTCATGACTACGATCGCCGTAATGCTCCGACAGTTCACCCAGCGGTGCGGCTTCATAGCTCAACAAAGTCGTACTAAAACATTCTGACAGATATTTAAGCGCCGTGGACCACATAAAATCGGTTCGAGGTCAGTAAGCACACCTGAAATGAATACATATGGCGTACAGTTGATTTTTGAGAAAACGAATGGATTTTAAGTGCGCCTTATAGTCCGAAAAATACAGTCTGTGAGAAGTGAGAATTGCTCTGAGAATTCCGCAAATGAATTGTCCTCTGGGATCAATAACGTTTTCTGGAAACTGAATCAATACCGATTCTGATGCCACGATGATAATTAAAAAAACACGTAGGTCCAAGTCCAGGTAGGTTCCGCAGTGCTCCATGGGCCTATTCTAGTCTATGTGCTCTTATACTTGCTCACAGCTCAAGATCTTTCTAAAACTATTCAGAAAAGCTTCATTTCTGTCCTGTTGGTCGTGACTTTTCAGTGCCCACATCTGAGTTTCGATTGTAGTTTTAATCTGGATTAGTGTCTGATTTTCTGTACTTTTGGCCGCCCCACTTTGCTGTTCCTTTTCTTGCAGACTGATTAATTTGAGCTTCTTGTTCTGTCGTTTCCGGCTGTGTTTCAGTTTCAAATGGGCCGACTGTGTAACTGAAGTCGAGTCCTCACATTTGGATCCGTCTGTTGGCGCCGATGTTTCCCTTTGGCTCGAAGCGCAAAACAGTTTTCAGTTCAGTCTTTGTAATCCGGGAATACAAGGCTGTTTTCTGCCTTCTCTTACTCACTTAAAGTTGCACTCTGTAACTTTGCTGTATAGGGGTTCTGCTTGTCTACCTGCTCGTCTCCATGGAGATGTCATTGCTTTGCCTGGAATGTTCCACAGTTTGGCATTTTAAAGTTTTAGAGCTAAAAATATACACAGATTCTTGCTGTGATTGAGCTCGCCTTTGTGCAGACCTGACCTGTAACTTCACCTGCTGGTATTACCTGCATGTCTTAATGCAAATGCATAAGGTTAATGCAGTATTGTGGAACATTTTATGCACTATATCTCCATGAACATAGTCAAAAATATCGAAAATCAGATACAAATCAATACCAAAACTATTATTGAAACAAAAGTATCGATACTTTGATACTACGAAAATATTACTCAAACAGGAAAACCAAGTCTAAGGTTTAGATAATTTGCAGCTGATGTCTTCAACATTTCCTTGGGATTGTGATGCTAACTGTAAGCACTGCTCTGTCTGAAGCTCTTACTCAACTTTAATTTGAACTTTATTTTAGCAAAATAGGACCAGAAAGAACTGAAACTACAAAAGATCTGTGGTCAAACAGGTCCGTCACAAATAAAATTAGTCACAAACCAACTAGTATTAACAGTTTTTCAGCGTTTTTATTGAAAATTAAACTCCTAAACAGGACCATAAACACCCAAAATTAATCACAGGCTCCTGAAAACATGTTTTTTTAGCTCTATTTTGTATTTTTTCTCGAATTTTCAGACAATCTTTAAACTTTTTCGTCGGTGTTTGCCAATGTGAGCGTCGTGTCTCCATGGTAACGGCCATAGAGATGCATGTAGCACACCCCCTTAGCTTGATGTCAACGCAGAGGATCAATAAGACCACATTTTGGTTATTATTTTGTGTTGAAAATTACATCCTGTTGTGTAAAAATTAGAAAATTAAATTAATTAGTCTGAAATTTCTTAGTATCGAAATCAAGCTGTTTTTCTGTGAGTTTGACGCAGTTGGCGACGCTCCCACTGAAAAGTTTCCAGGAATATTTTTTCTGCTCAACTTTTCTACTATCGGTCTCCATGGAGATGTCATCACTTGGCCTGGAATGTCCCACAGTATTTTACTTATCACGCTTTTATTTAGTTATCAGGTATTTTATCGCTAAAAATATATGTGGATTCTCGCTGTGAGTGGGCTCGCCTTTGCACAGACCTGACCTGTAGCATCGCCTCTTGTCTCTATGGAGATGTATATGCTTAATGCAATATTGTGGAACATTCTATAGGCATAAACTGCAAAAAAGTAAGATATAAACACTTAAATCTACCAGAAAATGACTCAAAAGTAGTGAAATTATCGTGTTGCTTTGACAAATAATTTTACTAGGCAAATTAGCTTAAAATAAACGACCTCTAGACTAGAATTAAACAGTCTCAGAATTAGTAAGTCGATAATAAATGTGAAAACAAGACAAAAAACCTGATATAAGTTTTAAAATCTTGGCCAGACCAGAGAAATTTGACAAAACTGTTATCGAAACTACATTTAAACAAGTGTCGATACTATAAAAATGTAACAGCACAGTTGTCATTACTGTGGTATTGAAATCGAATTTGTGATTTTGAAACCGTTGCCGACCCTCCGTCCGAAAAGTTCCATAATGCGTCTTTAACTTGACTTAAACTGTCGTGATCCACAGTGACACGGCGAAGTCGACGAGTTGTTTCTCGACTTTCTCCTCCAAACAAATACGAGTCTTAAGGCTCTTGTTTTGCTCCGGCTTCACCTTAAGGGCGTAAAAAGTGACATTTAGTTTGTTTTGAAGGTCAGTCCTGTTTAAGCCTCCCCCCGAGACGCCGCAGATGAATCGTACACGTCCACAACGATCCGGCTCCGAATCACTGACTCGTCCACACGGCTCCCGGAGACTCACTGTTACCAAGAGCTCATCTCTCTGATACTGGCTAAGGAGAGGGGGATGGAGGGACGAGGAGGGGAGGAAGAGAGAGAGGGGGAGAGTGGAGGGAGGAGTGAGAGTGAATTAAAGCGGAGGGGAGAGATGAGGGAGGAGTGAGAAGGGAGGATGAAGGGAGAGATGAGGAAGGATGAGGGGTGAAAGAGGGGAGGATGAGGGAGAGAGAAGGGAGATAGAGGAGTGAGAGAGGAGAGGATGAGGGGAGAGATGAGGAAGGATGAGGGGAGAGAGAAGGGAGGATGAAGGGAGAGATGAGGAAGGATGAGGGAGGAGTGAGAAGGGAGGATGAGGGGAGAGATGAGGAAGGATGAGGGGAGAGAGAAGGGAGGGTGAGAAGAGATAGAGGGGTGAAAGAGGGGAGGATGAATAAAGAGATGAGGGAGAGAGAAGGGAGATAGAGGAGAGGAAGAGGGGAGAGATGAGGAAAGATGAGGGGGAGAGAAGGGAGGATGAAAGGAGAGTTGGGTGAGAAAGAAGAGAGCTATAGGGGTGAAAGAAGGGAGGGAAGGGAGGATTGAGGAAAGAGAAGGGAGATAGAGGAGAGGTTGAGGGAAGAGAGATGGGAGGATCAGGGGAGAGATGAGGGGAGAGAGAATAGAGATAGACGGGTGAGAGAGGAGGAAGAAGGGAGGATGAGGGGAGAGAGAAGGGAGATATAGCAGTGAGAGAGGAGTGAGACAGGGGAGGATGAGGGGAGAGATGAGGGAGAGAGAAGGGAAATAGAGGGGTGAGAGGGGAGAAAGGTGAGGGATGGGAGGATGAGGGCAGCGAGAGAAGGGAGATAGCGGGGTGAGAAAAGAGTGAGAGGGGAGAATGAAAGGAGAAAGAAAGGAGATAGAGGGGAGAGAGGGGAGGATGAGGGGAGAGAGAAGGGAGAAAGGGGAGAGATGAGTTAGAGATGAGAGATAAAAGGGTGAGAGAAGGGAGGATGAGGGGAGAGAGGGTTGATGGGGGTGGAAAGAGGTGGGGTAGAAAGAGGGGAGCGTTAGATGGGAGAGAGGGGAGGGAGGAGGAGGAAAAAAAGGAGAGTTTGAGATAGCGGGAGAGGGGAGGATGAACGAGTAGACACAGATACAAGGGACAGAGGGAGGAAAAGGTGAAAGAGAATTGGAAATAATTGAGAGGATGGGGAAAGTTAGAAGGAAGAAAAAATCAGAGGAAAAGAGAAGAGGCAGGGGAGGAAGAGAGTGAGAAACAGAAGAGGGTAAGTGGAAGGAGAGATGGTAGACGGGAGAGCGGAATGAGGTTAGAGAGGAAAGGAAGAGGGAGAAGAGAGGGGAGTACTGAAAAAAGATGGACGTGAGCAGGGAATCGGGTGCAAGAGTGGGAGAACGGGGACTAAGAGGGGAAAGAAAAGGAAAGGAGTGGTAGAAAAGAGCGAAAGAAAGGAAGATAAGGACGGTAAATGGCTCTCAAACGTACAGTCGAATCGTCTTATCAAAAACACTGATATCGAGCCTGATTTACCGCAATCAAAATCGCAATTCAGATTTCGATTTGGACGCGATCGGCGAATCGCAAATGCTGCAATTTTTGAAAAAACGTCATTTCCTCCATTTGCAGCCGAATATTCTGTTTTACTCTAACATAAAAACCCTCCTAACCCCAGTTTAGATCTGTGCAAAGATTCTCTGAAATGCAATTCGTCTATTTTGGTTTGTCAATTTAAATTTGAGTCTTTTTGTTGTTTCTTCTGTTCATAAATGAACTTGGAACAGAATCCTCTTATAAATGAACACTTACCGTAGCAATGGCAAAATGTAAAGTGCAACGCTGCATAAAATGCGCTGGACATTTTAAATTTTTCAGCTAATGAATGTTTTAATAATGAGGACTGACCTTGTTTTCGCTTTGGCTAATTACGCGTGAGAACGATGTTTGGCCTGTGGTGGTCATTAACGTGTTTGAGTACAAGAAATAACACTTTAATAATACACAGAAAATCCTGTTCACCTGATTCAGGAAGTTGCCGTGAGTGTTTTTTCTGTGTTATTTGGCGCGGGGTCGTCAATCTCACCGAAAATAAGTTCTGATAATCATAATAAGACGTTCAAACCGATGGATTTTTGTCCTTTCGGTCGTCATCCAAAGCTCATGAGCTGGAGGAAGAGTTGGACGGAGATGGATGGATGCATAATAATACATTTTATTTACAAAGCGCTTATCAGGACACTCAAAAAACACTTTACAGAACACGTATTAAAACAGTCAAAAGAGCGATAAGCAAATACAGCTCTGGAAAAAACCAAAAAGCCCACTGCAAAATGGTCAGTTTCTCAGATTTTACTACTTATAAGTTTGTGTTTGAGTAAAATGAGCATTTTTGTTTCATTCTAGGAACTACTGATAACTTTTCTCCCAAATTCCAAATAAAAATTTAGAGGATTTATTTAGAGAAAATGACAAATGGTCAAAATAACAAAAAAGATGACATGTTTTCAGACCTTAAATAATGTGAACAAAACGGGATCATTCATTTTAAAACAACACGATACTAATGTTTGAACTCGGGAAGAGTTCAGAAATCAATATTTGGTGGAATAATAATTAGAATTTCTCCTTTTCCTCCTTAAATCAGATTTGGTTCATCTCATCAGAGCCTCATTGAAGCAGAATGAGGTGTGTTTGTGTTGAATTCAACGCTGGAACGAAACGGTCGTCACACCTGTAGAGACGCTGATTTCAGAAAAAAAAAAAAAAGAATGCAGTGATCTTATTTTTTTTCGAGAGTTGTAGTAGTTGTAGTTGAGTGGTCACAAAAAAAAAGTGTATTATAATATATTTTTCTACTTGGAGGTAAATAAATGAATGAATGATTTTGTTCATTTTATTTTTATTCCTAATTTTGTAACATCTCCTCTCTAATGGACGCCGGGGACATTTTGGTGTTAAATCAACCTAAAACATGCCCACACCCCTATGAACTAACATCAACGACCATGTTGTCCACCCTCCTGTGGGCTCACCACCCGCAGAGGGGTTCATAGGGGGGGTAAGGTGCCTGCGACCCAGCCGGATTAAGCGGGAGAAGATGGATGGATATATGGGACTACGGATGGTAATTAGCACTTGTGCTAAATCCGGCATATTTACATCAGTATGTGTGATTTCATACAAATTGTATGTTCATGAATATGCATCGTCCCACCCAAATAAACAAATAAATAAATAAATAAATAAATCCATGTGAAGTTAACAACCTAAAAAAGCAACTTTTTTGATGACAAGCTTCTACCGTCACTTCAAAATGTTGTTAGACTCCTTTTTAATTTCTTTTTTTTTTATCATAGTGCAGCCACAAACTAACTCCTATTGCGTTTTTTTATTTATTTATTTTATCCTGGACATGATAGTACCTATAATCCCCCAGCCCTATTTAGGCAGAGGAACCTAGACCCCAATAAGCGTCTGTCTCAAAACAGTTAAAAGATCGACTGGTTAATGTCCACTATAAATCACACAAATGAAAGGGCCACGTCTCAAGTTTTGGTACCGTCTTCTTACCGGTGGAGGCAGGAGGACAGCGCCACCTGCAGTCCGACTTCCTTTTTTGTTTATTTTATTTAACCTTTATTTAACCAGGAAAGTCCCACTGAGATTCAAAGATCTCTTTGTCAAGGGAGTCCTGGCCAAGTCCTTAAGAACAGTATCCCAGGTAGTGTGAGTAAAAAAGAAAAAAAACCCTAATCCCGGTTTATATTTCCGTGGGCACGTTTCCGTCTTTCGATTGCCTCCTTTAATCCAGCGACGATGTTTGTTGCCCAGAGACATTTGCTCCGTCCCAGTTCATAATGTGGTCGTGTCTGTTACGGCGTTCAGTGATGTTCAACAAACATCGACACTGGATTAACCCTCGAAGACCTCCGTTATCGTATACAATAACGAGGAATATGTTTTATAAAACCGCGGAGAACTTTCGAACTGTAAAAGACAGAAACTTACTTTTTCCCCTCTGAAAGTGCAGACATAGAGGTTTCTGTACATTTCTGCGGCTTTATCCTACGTCACACTCACGCTGTGTGATGACGTGAGCAAAACGAGTGTCCAACAGGAACTTTGTTTTCCCCAAACTCATGCGCTCCGTCCATTTTGATCGAGCCAAACTTTGCCGAAGAGTGAAGTGAGTCAAGATGGTCGACTCCTCTGACTGTGTGTGTTTATAACGAGTGAAAAAGTCGCTCTATGTGGATTTTCTTCTCACACACATGGAAAATTACACATCTTGGTGTGTGTAATTGTGCATCTCTTTCTATTTTTATTTGAAAGGTTTATTTCATTCAAAATGAACAAATACAAAATACAAATGTTTCCATGACTGGCACCGGAAAAGTAATGGGGCGATTATCTTTTTTTTATTTTTATTTTTATTTTTTCATTTTTAGGGCAATAAGGAGATTTTTAATTTACTTACAGACTTGATATTTTGCATTTTTGTAGCTAAGGCCCTAAATTAAGCATTTTTTATGTCCAAAAAGTTGTTTCTACATGTTTGCTGTGTGTTTTGTATAAAAGAGTGTGAATTTTATTTTCTGTTTTTCATCTCTATTTCTGGTCCTGTAGCTTTTATCACAGCCTCATGACACAACTACAGCAGCAGATTGTGAAATAACAGGCTGTACTGAACAAAAGGAGGTAGAACACTTCATTATAGGGTAAAAGGGGCAGTTTTAAAAGCAAAATTAAGAAAAAAGTCCAGGCGAGGAGAAATGTACTAAAATTGCCCTTAGGTCTTCAGGGGTTAAAGAGGCAATGGAAATACGTAAATATGTTCGTTTATTTCCTTTAAAATAACCGGTGCCTTGTCTGAAATAGTAATTAGCATCATATGGACTAAATCAAACAGTCTCGTACATGTTTTTAACTGACACAGTATATTTTACTTCATTTTCACGTTTCCAGCCTTTAGCTTCTTTTTACTCTCTGCCTTTTCCTCCCTTCAAACTCCTGCCTGTCAAAGTGAACTGCAGGTTATCTGGATGTTTTTAGTCGGAAACTCTGAGCTTCACTTTGCCTTGTCCCAGCCCTGTCTTTACCTCGTTTGGCGCTTCTTCTGCTCCTGTTCGCTCCTGTCGGCACTTCTTCAACTCCTGTCTGCACCTGCTCTGCTCCTGTCTGCACCTGATCAAGTCCTATCTGCACCCGTTCCCCTCCTGTCCATTCATGACCGCTCCTGTCTGCTCCTCTCTGCTCTCCTCTGCTCCTGTCTTTTCTCTGCTCCTGTTCACTCCTCTCTGCTCCTGCCAGCTCCTGTCTGCACCTGCCTGCTCCTGTCCACCCCTTTCTGGACCTGCCTCCTTCTGCCTGCTCCTCTGCCTGGTCTTCTCTGCTCCTTACTGTACCTGCTCTACTCCTCTATTCTTGTTCGCTCCAATCTGCTCCTGTTTCGCTCCTGTCTCCTCCTGTTATTCTCCTGCCTGTTCCTGTCCCCTTCTGCCTGCCCCTGCCTCCTTCTGCCTGCCCCTGCCTCCTTCTGCCTGCCCCTGCCTCCTTCTGCCTGCCCCTGCCTCCTTCTGCCTGCCCCTGCCTCCTTCTGCCTGCTCCTCCCTGAGCTTCTTTTCTTTGCTCCCGTTTGTACCTGTTCTGCTCCTCTATCTCTTTTCGCTCCTGTCTCCTCTTTTTCTACTCCTGTCTGCACCCGTTCTGCTCCTGTCCACTCCTGCCTGGTCCAGTTCTGCACCTGCCTGGTCCAGTTCTGCACCTGCCTGCTCCTGTCGGCCCCTGTCTCCTTCTGCCTGCTCCTCTCTGGTCTTTTTCTGCTCCTCTATCCCTTTTTGCTCCAGTCTCCTCCTGTTCTACTCCCGTCTGCTCCAATTCTGCACCTGTCCACTCTAGTCTGCACCTGTCTTCCTCTCTACAGCTTTCTGCTCCTGTCTACACCTGCCTCCTCCTGTCTACACCTGTCTGCACCTGTTCTACACCTGCACTGATCCCATCTTCTCCTCTCTGCACACGTCTGCTCCTGCCTCACCTCGTCCTGCTCCTGTTTTATCTACTCCTGTCTGTACCTTTCTCCTTCTGTTTGCTCCTCTCTGCACCTGCCTGTTCCTGCCTTGCACTGGTCTTGCACCTGTTTTGTCCTGTTCTACTCCTGTCTCTACCTATATCCTCCTGTTCGCTCCTTTTCTGCTCCTGTCTGCACTTGTCTCCTCCTCTCTGCACCTGTCCCATCCCTGTCTGCTCCTGCCTTGCACCTGTCTGCTCCTGTATCCTGCCTCTGAGCTTTGCCTCGTGTCTGTCTACAGCTCGGGGCTTGTCTGCATCCTTTCTCAATCTCCTCCTGTTTCCTCCTGTTTCTTCTGCTCTGCACTTGTCTCCTCCTCTTCGCACCTGTCTGCTCCTGCCTTGCACCTGCCTGCTCCTGTATCCTGCCTTTGAGCTTTGCCTCGTACCTGTCTGCAGCTCGGGGCTTTGATGCATCCTCTGTCGGTCCACTCCGAGTCCGCGCTGATGTCTCCACTTTGTCAAACTGCTCTTTTACTATCACCTTTTACCGCCCCAACTTTTTTTTTTCACTCACTTTCTTATTTTTCTTTTTTTTCCTTTCTCTTTTTTTAAGACGTATACTTCAGTGACACTCCTGGAACAGCCGTCTTTATCAGCGCAGTAACCTTCAGTGTCTTTCCCTCACTCTGTCTCTGTGGGAACTTTTCAACAGCCATCGATTAAGAGACACAAGTCAAACTCAGTGATGGTGCATTTAAAGTGTCAAGTACAACACCGGGGTAACGGCGAGGGCACGGCAGATAAGGCCCAGAAAATTGTGTAAAATAAAAGATGTATTGCGTACTTTTTCAGGTGGAGGGCAAGTCACTGGCTTGTCTCCATGGGGATGTTAGTTTTGTCGAGAATTTTCCCCGGTACGGCGTTAAATTTGGCTTTCTCCACAGAGTAAAAGACCAAACTGCGAAGCAAAACGGTAAAAATGCATGTTGTATGGTGTGTTTTTGAGCAGTAGAAATACCTGTTGTGAAGTATTTTAATGCCATACTGTGGGACATTTCAGGTAAAGAGGTAACATCACCATGGAGACGAGCAGATGGCAAACCATACCAGGAAATTTCTTGCAACTCTAACTATGGTTATGTAAAATGCAGACTGCTTTACAGGTTAAGGTCCACTGTGACACATGGTTTAAACCAGTGCTCCTTGTTAACATTAAAGAAAAGAAAAAAGAAAGACATATAGTTCAACTTACAACAAAGAATAACTTTATTTTTTGCACTGAGCAATTTGGTACGCCACCTTATACGATGCTAACAGTGCTCGCTGGTTTACTGAAGTAGCGTTCACAAAGCGGGATGTTTGTTGGCAATATTCGGCATGTTTTCGCTGAAAAAACTCTAGCGGCTTATCCGCGTGATTGGGATGTAATGTCTTCAAGTGGCGCCTTAATTTATTTGGCTTCATGCTGTCCACTGCCAGCATTTTTAGACACAGAAAACACACCGGTCTTTCCTCGTCTCCCACTGTAATCACAGTGAGGCCAAGCGCTACATTTGCTTCGTCATATTTCCTCATCTTAGCTTTCGGGTGACTTTCTTTTGTCTCATTATCTTCATCTCTCTCCGCCTTTCTTTTCATCCCTTTTAAAAATTTCTTCATGTTGTCTTCAGATTTGTTTACTCGCTTCATATCGCCTGCTCGGTGCAAAATAAACCCTACACCATAGAGCTAATACTCCCTGCGCACACTCTGACAATGAGAGCGCCACTGCCAACTACTGTAGTGGATCTGCAATTACACTTTATTCTAGTACAGCAAAAAAAGCCTGTTCCCCAGGTCACACACGCCCCCCCTGGCAGCGCACTGCGCCCCCCCAGGGGGGCGGGCCCCACTATTTGAGAAGCACTGGTTTAAACAATCACACGAACATGTTGTATTCTCACACTTCACCACTAGAGGGTGCCTATCTTACTGCTGTCTGATAGTGGCTTTGGCCTTAGAAAAAGCAGAAACTGAACAAACTGAAAATAGTCGGGATGAGAAGAGGAGGAACAGTTTTCACATCTGTCGTCTATGGATAAAAACAAACACAAAAACAAATACGTTTACAGATGGAAAGTGCCAACATTTATATATCTCAAAATAAAAGTTAACATTCATACATTACATTATTAGCCATACAAAACACTGTTAAAAAATAAATAAATAAAGCACAATATATATTTGAACAAATAGGTCCATGTACCATTCGTTCATTTGAATTTCAATTAAGAATGACAAACAATAAAATGTTTATGTATGATAAAGAAAACTAAGTTGTTGTGCAACCTCCCCGTGTCTGGATGGGTTTCCTCCGGGTGCTCCGGTTTCCCCCATCAACCAAAAACATGCAGCACCTGAACTAACATCAAGGACCATGATGTCCACCCTCCTGTGGGCTCACCTCCTGCAGAGGGGTTCATAGGGGGGGTCAGGTGCTATGAGTATTGGGCAGCAAACTGCCCCCGCGACCCAGGTGGATTAAGCCGGAGAAGATGGATGGAAGTTGTTGTGCATAAAAGTAAAGATTTCTGTTTGCAATTGATTTAATCATTGTGACTGAAATGAAATGTGCTGAGTTGAAATGTGTCAAAGCAGTTATTGGAGTTGATGTGTCTGGAAAAGGGCCGATAACATAAGATTATTCTTCTTTCTGCTCCTTTTCATTAATTTCTTCTACGTTTAATATTATGACACTGTTGATGTCCTTTTGTACTTTATGAATGAAATAAACAAATAAATAAATGAGAAAACGGTTTATTTCATTATTCCGTTTTAGTGTCAAACAAACAAAAAGCAGATTTCGACCTCTGTTTCCCATGTTTAAAGTTTATTTCAAATAACACCAATCAAAAAACAGTCTCTGTGCCAATTTTAATTTTGATATTTGTTAGAATAAAATGCTTATAATGGAGTTATTAAAAATGTACATGTGGTTAAAAGAGTTCTTTGTTAAAAAGGAATGCTTTGAGAGACCAGATGCATGACCTCTTATGACCTTTTCCTCCTTGCAGACGGTTCACAGGTCGTAACTTATAGCTTATCTCAGCAAATGTAAAACAAAGCCATGATATACTTCACTATGTTGTAACCTATGTATTCACTATGTTGTAAACTAGGTATTCTCTGACTATGCTTTGTACTGATATGATTGATTTGATAAAGGAAATAAAGGGACGTGCTGCAGAAGCAGGGGGAGGAGACCTGGGATGTGTATGGCCAGTAACAGGCAGACATCAGCAGCTCTCTCCTCCGTGGCACGTAAAATGAAAAGACTGACTCAGGTGGCTTTAATCTCAATGGGGTAGAGACTGGTTTAATGTAAAACTGTAAGATTTATCACTGGTTTGTGATTTTATTCCATAACAATATTTTATTCTCTTTTATTTGTCCCAGAAGTTCTGCTTCTCGAAGGACTTACCTGAAAAATCATTGCAGTTTTGTGAACATGTCGTCGTCTTTTATAGCGACGTGTTTACTTTTACGTCTTAGAAAGTAACTGCTGAAGTCCATGAAGAGAAACAGGCAGCGATAAACTCTCCTTTGTTCACTTGACTCCACAGAACTACAATAAAAATAGTTTTTATTGTAGGTCCATGGTTGACACTGAAT
Source organism: Odontamblyopus rebecca (assembly GCA_030686955.1). Classification (NCBI taxonomy): domain Eukaryota; kingdom Metazoa; phylum Chordata; class Actinopteri; order Gobiiformes; family Gobiidae; genus Odontamblyopus; species Odontamblyopus rebecca. The sequence continues at coordinate 28,116,682 of CM060674.1, forward strand.
TCACAGGCGGCGCTGAGCAGCAGAACTTCCGGGGCAAATAAACCAGAGAGAATAAAATATCAAAATTGTAATGGGCACCGAGACTCTTTTTGATCGGTGTTTTAAACTTTTAATTCAATTTTGGAAATCGAGGTCAAAATCTGTTGTTTTGTTTGACACTGACACAGAATAATGAAATAACAACCCCGTTTTCCCATTTTATTGTAAAATCCTGTTGCTAAAAAAGTGGAGATACAAGTAAAAATTGAAGAAACCGAAATGAGGAAACTGTTTGAAGTTTGTTTGTCAGTGAAAAGAATTCAGCTTTTGAAAAAGTTCCTGCTTCAAACAGCCGCATTTATATGGAAATATATTTTAGTTTTTGTTTTGTTTACCTATAGCCGAGGATTTAAACAATTATGAAAAACGCTCCGTGTCTCTCTGCATATTTTACTTTCTCCAATCTTTTTGTTTATTTTAGTCCTTTGAAATGCTTCTTATTTCTGTACTTCAGACAGAGCTTTTTTTTATATATTTAAACAGTCCTTCCTCCTTGAGCTAAATAAAGTGTAACTTGCTTTTGGTTGGGCATTGTGGCTAAAAAATGAATCAATCCTCATTTATTTTTTATTTACTCTTTCCAAAAACAACATTTAAACAACTCTTGGTATTGATTTCCTGAACATAAACTACACTATATCATGATTGTTTTTTTTTTGTTATGTTCCTGTGGTGTTTGTCTTCTGTCTGCTTCAAACCACAGACTTTTACTGTAGACCTCGATTATTCACTTAGATGATTAGAGATGCCTGATTCACACTTTCTCAACCTTTTTTTTTTAAACTTTATTTTTATTGATTTTAAGGAAACATTTCAAAGCATGCAAACAAAATACAAATCAAAACAGCGAAGGTTATGTGGGTGGATCTGGTTGTAACCAACTTGGGGATGGGCATGATTAGTCGATAAACTAAGAATTTCATCAATCACATTCATTTTTATTCGACAAACCGAATGTAGGTTGCTAAGGAGACGAGGCTGCGTCTCACAGCACAAACACGGGAGTTGTGGCCCCACAGTCCCACGTCTCGGCTCTGGCTCCTCCGTGGAGATCACTTTATCCCTCAGAGTGTGTTTACCTGCACATCAAAGTCCCGGGTATGAGCGGGTTTTTTGAGTCTCCTGGTTTGGTCATGGTGCATATATACACAGTATCCCGGTTACTGCAACAGTTGAATGCGCTGAACACTTTTCTGTTTTTTCATCACAACAGAAGCCAAAATAAATAAAGTGACCAACATAAATAAAGTGAAATGACGTTGAATAAAGAGCTGCGCTAAACCTGCACACGTACGATCTCTGAAAACATGAACCATCTCCAACGCGACATACGAACAGACTCACCATCAGCAGAACATCCTCTATCGCAGAGAGAACACTCATATTCCACTGAGTCGTGTCCTTTAGTCCGACGGAAGCTGAACACATCAGCGCACAAGAAAAAAGCTGCTTTTTTTCCAGCGTTTATTAGCCATGCAGTTTTAAGTTTTGTTTCTGTAAAACTTAAACAAATGTGCCAAAGCTGCATTAAAATCTCACACGGGCTGATGTGGCTCTACAGTCGTTATGGTTAATATGTAAATTTGAGTTTATTTCTGCAGATTAGTAATAGTAATAATGGTTATGATATTTTTAATATAAAAACGTAAGTGATTAATCAATAATCGATAGTTAATTCTCCTGACGATCGATCGATTAAGCAAATTGAATCGAATGCCCATCCCTAAACCAACTCTTTTCCCTTCTTTAGATGCAGCTAGACTATTTTTGATCAGATACATTTCATTTTTTCCCCCTTATTACATCTGATAAACTGTATTTCCCACATACATCACCGAGCGCTTTGAATTTAATATCCCAGAATACCATAGGTTGTGTTTAACTGTTTATTTCTCTACATTTCCATGACCTCCCCGGCCCTAAACTTGCTCATAATTTTGAGACGTGTGCGGCTGAGTGATTCCAACATTTTGCAGAACTTAGCTGAAAACTTGCTGACTTATGCTAATGAAGACGTTGAAGATAATGGCGATTGTGCGTCTTGTCGCTAATTGCTTGTCACCGCATCCTGATAAAAAAAAACAAAAACATGTGGCGCTCTTTGACACCGAAAGTCGAGACGTTTAATCTCCTCACCTCTTCGCTCCGTGATGGCCCTGCATCTGCTCCTCCTAATACCTCTCCCGCCTCTTCTCGTCCTGTTGTTGTTGTTGTTTTTGTACTTTGAAAACTGCCTCTCCCCCTTTGACATTCACTTCTTCTTCTCCAGGAAATCTCCCAGAATGCTAAGCAGATCTGACACGGCGCTCTTTGATTGTAAATAATTTGGCTCCATGTTTGGGGTCATCCATCCGTAGAGCAGTGTCTCTCTCTGCAGCGTGGCCTTCTGTCGCTGCAGCTGCTGTGGTGAGGGGGCAGGTGTCACTGGGACCACGTGAAACACCACCAGACTTACACCGGCTCAGGGACTTGACCTATAGAAAAACCTGTACAGTAAAGCCACTTCACACAGGTCATGGGAGATTGGTTGATTTTTTTATTATTATTATCTTCTTTGAACATCATCAGAAGAGCGAGAAGTGGATATTCTGTTCACTTGTACCTAGAGAAAAAACCCAAATTGTGAAATCTGTTCGGACATGGGACATATTAGGACATTATTAGGAGATCTTGGGCTGCTCCTTCTCTGCCAACGCACCTTGAGCTGTTTTAGTTTTTGCCACTTGAGGACCCTAATGACTATTTTGTTTCTTGTGTTGTGGAATAGTTCTATCAGTAGGTCATGTGACACTAAAATCAGGAAGTTCTGTAAAAAACATGGTTCTGATACGTTTTGTTTTCATCCGAGTTAATCCAGACACATCTACATACATCTAATGCCTTTGGTAGCATCGTGGGTATGTACCGTTTGTTATAATATCTTCATTAGTATGTGATAGGGTGGGGAATATCTCGATATTTAAAATATATAGATATGGATTTGGATATTGTATATATGGATCTAATGCTTATATTTACTTGTTTAGCCCTCCCCTCGTGTCTCATTCAACTCGGTGGCGCCACAACAGCCTGTGAATGCCCAAAGTGCCAAACCAAAGCTTCAACACCACCAACGTTTTCCTCAGCACATCCTCTATCACAGAGAGAACACTCATATTCCACTGAGTCGTGTCCTTTAGTCCGACAGAAGCTGAAGCATCAGGGCGATAGAGCTGTTTTTTTTTTTACAGCATTTATAGTTTATGCAAATGAGCCATCCTTTTAAAGTTTCGTTTGTGTAAAACATAAACAAAATCTGCCAAAACTGCATTAAACACGTGACTATTTCAAACGGGCGGGTGTGGCTCTATCTTAGTTCTGGTTTATATGTTGTAAAGTTGAGTTTATTTTTGCAGAAGATTTGAATGAATAATCTGTGCTGTAGTGTTGAACTTGTACAATAGTGTTTGGAAAAGTTCACTTAATGCAAACATGCGCTTGAGTTGAGTTGTTTTATTTTTGAATGAAAAGAAACTGTAAATATGAAATTGTTCCTACATGAACGGCCTCTTTGCACTTCAATAAAAACGACCTTGTGGAATTTGGCAGATTTGTTTTAGCAGTCGTATTTTTTTTCCCTCAAGATCTTTTTTCTGTACAGATATCGATATATATGGTATACCAAGATATAGAAAAATATATCGAGATATATTTTTCGCTCCATCGCCCAGCCCTAATAACTTGATGGAAAATCGTCGGGTGTTGGGTTGGAAAGGGAAGCTACAAATTGCTAATGCTGCTTTGTTATTGCTACCATGTTGAATTGTTCTGTAGATATTTGGTTTATGTGAAGGGCATTTTAACGATACAACTGTATACTTGGTTCCATGTGATGGTACAGTGCATTTCATTTGAAGTAAGAAATATTATAAAAAGCTAAAAATAATATGGTGTAGTAACAATATACAGTCAATTTGTGATTTGTACATGCTGCTTTCATTTGGCGTAACTATTGTGTACATGTTAAAGGTGCACATTGTGATTTACGTTTCATGTCGGTTTCAGTTTCACCTTTTCTTTCCACGTCAATAAACCTGTGAAGCACGAGATAACGGCTTCAGCACATACAGCGAGGGCAGAACACACTTATTTTAAGAACTTGATGCGCAAAGTTTCTCCTTCATTTTTCTCTCGTACCAAAATGTCAAAGCAACGCTGACAAATCCTACGCGTGTCATCGATGAAGAAAATAAAACTGGAGAACAATATCAGACTCAGCACAGGACACCCAAATGCGTGGCTTCAACAAAGTGGTTTTATTTCCATGACACAATAAATGCTGCACGGGGAAAAAGACAATCTTCACGAGGAAAAAGCACGGGGAAAAAGCACGGGGAAAAAGCACGGGGAAAAAGAAAAGACAATCTGACAAAAGACACAGGGGAAGACTCCGACTATATATACTAAAGGGTGGGGAAACAAATGAGACACAGGTGTAACACATTAGGGGTGGAGCAAGCAATCACACAGGAGGGGCGAGCAGGCAATCACACACGAGGGGAGGAGCAGGCAGACACACACGAGGGGAGGGGGAACACAAACACCAAACCCTGACAAACAAAGCCAGTCCGGAGCAGCGAGCGTGTGCTGGTGGAGCTGATCGACAAAATGGCGTCTTGAAAATAACCGTTTAAAGATCGCTCAAACCTGCACAAATCACAAAGAGAGAGACAAAGAGAAGGGAAACATGCATAACATGGTAAAAAACTTGAAAGGCATCGACAGTCTGGCGTAATAATCGTCTCCACACGTCTCCAACTCACTAGAAAATGAGGCCCTATGCCCCAAAATCCCAAACTGTCCTTTTAATGTACAAAAGAAGACAAATTGAATGTTTTTGGATCACGCGCATGATCTTTACCTTCACTTCAACCATCGATTAGTTGGTCAGTTTCGCTCCTACCGGCAGAGGGCGCAGACACTAACCCAAAATTTGCGATCGTTTCATTCCTGGAGACTCGCAGGAGACTCCCGGGTGCTTCCTGAAAAGCTCTAGTCTGATCAGATGAGATGACAAGAGTGATTTTTCCATGGTGATGAGTGAGCTGCAGTAACGCAGAGCTCGGTGAACAGGGCCCAGTCTGCAGCCGGTGTGATGAATGGATGTGTGGAACGGACCTCTTATCTCCCTAAACCAGCGACTTTTTTTTTTGGAAACAGAAGATTAATGTAACTGTACAGACGCCACACAGAGACGTGCAGCCGGAGTGTGCAGGGAGATAGAGTTACAGCTGCACTCCTGTGGTTTGACTCACACGTTTCATATATGGGAGTCACAGACGGCCGACTAAGATCAGACATGTTATGAGATTTTCTGTCTACATAAATGCAATTCAATACCTAAACAAAATGTATTCTGAGTGTATAGATTACTACACATGGAAAGCAGACAGCATCCAGTTATAGGATAAAGCATTCAGTCGCTAACCAGAGGGTAACTGAGAAGAATTTATTAGAATTAATTTTATTTTATTAGAATTAATTTTATTTAAATTAATTTTCTTTGAATTCATTTCATGAGAATTTATTTTATTTTATTTTAATTTATTTTATTTGAATGTATTGTATTTTATTTGAACATATTTTATTTGAATTTATTTTATTTGAATTTATTTTATTTGAATGTATTGTATTTTATTTGAACATATTTTATTTGAATTTATTTTATTTAGTGCTATCAACCAATTAAAATATTTAATCACAATTGAATGTCACGGTTAACTCACAATTAATCAGACAGCTGAAGGAGAGTCTGAAAAACGGGCTCTGACACAGTCCTTATTGAAGATAATCGTGGATTCGCCGTGTGTTTTGGGGCGACTTTATTTCCTGTTTTCCTCGTATGAATAACACCAACGCACCTAAAAGGGCTTCTCCGTTTTGTACAAATTATTTCCTGTTTACAGCCGGATGCTGTAGTTTTTCTAACGTTACAGCAGTGGACACAGCTTATGAAAAAACAGACTCCATTAAGATTGTTTTGCGTTAATAATGTGTTAATAATGCAATATTATTGACAGCACTGTTTTTTTTTTATTTGTTATTTAACTTTAATTTATTTTATGTTGATTTATTTGAATTTAGTTTAACTGAATTGAATTTATTTTAATTGAATTTTATTTTCGTTAAAACAACAATGAAGTGTATACCGCACAATTTTGGTCAAATGATAAGAAATCGAGTTTGCAGAGGTTAAAGGAAGCCTGCAACGATGCTTTGAAAACACTTTGTCGAGTTCCTCTGTGGCACAACGCTCATCAACTGTTTGTATCCACAAGTTTACCAGCTTTCGAGGCACTTTTAAGGCGGATAATGTCTAGTTTTATGTGTCGCTGGACAACTCAGAAAACCAAGTAATAGCAGCTTTGGTCAAGCTGAGATGGTAATGGTGCAATAGTTAATATCTTTTATAATGTAATGCACTCTTTTTATACTTTTTGTATACTTACTTTTGTTACTGGATGTGAATTGGACTCTCTGTAGTAAAGTTATATATAAGGAAAAAAAAAAAACTACCTTTGGTCTACCTTCCATCTATCAAAATTATGATTCCTATCACCACAACATACCCCTAGTTAGATCTTTAAATAGAACTGGACAGCCCTTAGAAAAAGGAAACCATAGGAAAAGAGCATTTCAGTACTTTATTTTACACTGTTTTCATGTTTTCAGAGTTCTTTCCCACTTTGTTATCAAACTAAACCACATATAAAGCACTCCCTCGACCCCCACTGCTCCCCTAATCACATGCGGCACATACATATATAGATAAATGCCTCTTTGCCCCGTGTTTATGCTGATGTTGCCCTTTCATGGAGCTCTATAGGTTACAGTGTGAATCCGGCTGTGGCAGAGCGCAAGATGTAGACACGCCTCACTGTGTTTCTATCGGGAGCCATTAGTCAGGCCACAACACCGTTCAAAGTTCACTGGTGGGGCTAACTAGTCATTATAGTGTGAATCAGGACTATAACTTTTAACGCTGCTGCTCGGTTATGGCAAAAATCATAATTGCATTTATTTGGCTTGTACTGCTCAGAATACTGTCAAGAAAAGAGAACGCACACACCCAAACATGTTTTATTATTACTATTCTGTGATGTTTTGCTTCACTTTCATAGCTACTGTACTTTTGCTGCAGGTTTTAGGGCATATTCTGCAGTTAAAAGGCCCATATTGCACTATTTTCTGGTGTTTATAGTAGATTTTATTTGTAATACACTTTACATTTTAACAAAATCACAGTGTAAATTGCATTAAACGCAATTAAAAACATGCAAAAGAAAGAAGCTCTACATATGCATAGACCTAAAATGGTAAAATCATATCATAAAGTGTTTCAGTCGGCCATTTTAAACATTTTTAGACGTCTTTTAAAGGCCTGAACATGAATAATGCAGTTTCCTCATCTCAAACAGACCTGGAGTTGTGTTTTGTTTAATTCACATGTTTAACACATAAACTCTGCATGTTTAGGCTGAATTCTTCTCTCAAATACTGTAGAAAACACCCTGTCCCAACTTGTGATGTTATGTGGTGATACAGGAAGTGCTTCATTAGACTCATTTGGATGAATTTCAGTGCTGGAATTGTCCATCTCTACTGAACAAAATGTAAAAAAAGTAGCTGAAAACTACTGCTTCATGACATCACAAGGTGGAACGGAGCAATTTTGAGCTTTGGGAATGTGAACAAATAAACCAGGATTACTCAGACATGGGTGAATGAAACAAAACACAACTTGAGTTATGTTTTTGATGAAGCAGCAACACACCAACTAGGCTAAAAGCTCAAAATAGTCAAATTTGTGTAATATATGATCACTATTATTATTTTTATTAACTTCACAGTCCCACGATAATTTGCAATGGTACATTCTTGTTAAAATACTCAGTTTAGTGAGTAATAATAACTAAATGTAGATTCTGTACTATACAAAATATAAACAAGGCGTTTATTCACTTTGTTTCTGGATTTTCAACTTTTTTTCAACCCTTTATACCCAACACAAGGTAATCAAAAGTATTGCAAAGTAACAGTATCAACTGTTTTTCTATACATATACATACAGTTTTTGTTTTACTGCGATTAATAGAATTTTCATTACATTAAACTCTCCATCTACGCAATTGCAGATTAATATTGTAGAATTGAGAAAAGTTCATTATGAAGCTAAAATCTCCCAAGACTAAGCAGTTTTGCAGTGGTTTATCCGTCGCTGCAGTGTGTGTGATGCAGAGACGTGTTTGTGGACGTGAGGAGGGCAGCAGACAGAGAGCAGATGTCCAGATGTTCACGTCTCCACCTGAGACCAAAACTGACAACATGTTCTCCAGCAAACAGGACCGGAGCGAGAGGAGGAGGAAGAGGGAGGGTGTGAGGAAGGAGAGGAAGAACATAAGGGAAAAAGACTACACGGAAGAGGAAGAAGGCATGGAAAAACACACGGAAGAGGAGGAGTGAGGAGTAAGAGTGTGAGGAAGGCAAGGAAGAGCATGGGGAGGAGTGTGAGGAAGTGGAAGACTGCAAGGAAAAGGAGTACTACAAAGGGGAGTACCGAGGAGGAAGAGAAAGACTGGGAATAAGTGTGTGTGGAAGAGGAGGAAGCGTAAGGAAGAGGAGGACCAAACAAGAAAGCATGCAAGGAAGGAAAAGAGCGGGCGGAAGACGGAGGAAGATATTGAGGAAGTGGAGGAGCGCAAGGAAGACTGAGGAAGAGCGAGAATAAGGGGAAGAGTAGGAGGAAGATCTTGAGGAAGTGGAGGAGTGCAAGGAAGACCGAGGTAGTGCATGAGGAAGAGTGAGAGGTAGAGCTTGAAAAGTGGAGGAGCGCAAGGAAGATGGAGAAAGAGCGAAAGGAAGAGTAAAAGAAAAATCTTGAGGAAGTGGAGGAGCGCAAGGAAGACTGAGGAGGAGTAAAAGGAAGAATAAGAGGAAGGTCTCGAAGTGGAGGAGCACAAGGAAGATGACGGAAGAGCGAGAGGAAGATCTCGAAGTGGAGGAGCGTACTGAAGACAGGAAGAGTGAAAGGAAGATCTTGAACTGAAGGAACGCCAGGAAGAAGGAGGAAGATCTTAAGGAAGTGAAGTAGTGCAAGGAAGAGGGAAGAAGGAGGAAGATCTTGAGGAAGTGGAAGAGTGCAATGAAGACAGAGTTAGAGCGATGGTAATTGTAAGATCTTGAGGAAGTGGAGGAGCGCAAGGAAGACAGAGGAAGAGTGAGAGGAAGAGAAGTACCACAAAGAAGAGGAAGACCGGGAGTTTGAGCATGGAAGGGGAGGAAACCCGAGCAAGAGAGCGAGGAAGAGTGCAAGGACGAGCAAAGGAAGGAAGAGTAGAACTGAGACGGGGAAGAGTGTGAGGAAGAGCATGAGAAAGAATACCAAAAGAAAGAGTGTGAGAAAGAGGAAGAGGATCTCGAGAAACTGGAGGAGCATTAGGAAGAGGAAGAGCGCATGGCAGATCACGATGAAGATGAAAGAAAAGAGCAAGAAAAACAGAAGGAGTGAAGAAGAGAGAGTGTGAGGAAGAGGAAAATCACAAGGGAGACTGAGGAAGAGGAGGGTGTCCCACGAAAGAACATGCGAGACATAACTCAAACATAGAAGGTGATTTATTATACTGGAAGTGAAGTCCTCTGTGGCTTTACCATGAACCATGCCTTATAATTCAATGGTTACCGTCGGAAACAAATACACATCTTATGGAGCATGAGTCTGCTGCAATGTTTATTTATTTTTGTACAAAATATTTACTAATTTTAAAGGCACTGTACCTGTTTTACGGTCTTAAAACTGAGAAAAAACAGAAATACTTTTCAAAATTGTATTATTTCAAACAGTTTACAGTGGTCCAAAGTTATAACCGGCATCCTAATTATTTACTGTGAAGACTTTCTAAGCACTTTTCATCACTTTTACAGAAGCACATCCTTATTCTCGGACAATAAAAACGCTTTAGGGTCAAATTCCCGCATCTGGTAACGCACAGCGGACGTGTTTTGACCACAGAAACCACTTCTATTGCAATATATCTGTAACTGAGTGAGAAATATCCTGCGAGGAAGAGACGGGTGTCACTTAGCAACCGTTGCCGCCGTCACCGGTCACCTGCTGCGGCTGCACGCACGGAAATAGGCTTCGCTCAGACCTGCTAAAAAGGAAAAAGACACAGAGCGATTGCTTCATGGAATTGGTCACGTCGATAAACCTTGGCTTCACCAACTGTCACGTTAATTTCCGGGTGTAAATTTCCGTCCACTGACCGCAGTCACGTCTCTGTTTGCACCACTTTCTCAAGCTGTTCTGCACACGTAACTGGACCAAACTTTATTTATACGGACAGAGAAGAATTTCATGTGGACAGTTCCAGTAATTACTCTCAAAGACAAATATTAGGCGTAAACCAGGGCCAAAAATCTGACTTTCTGATTTGAAAAAATATGTTAAAGGTGCACTGTGTAACTTTTTGGCTGGGGGTTCATCACCTGCTTGTTTCAAAATCATAAAAAAAAGAGGACCGTTGCCATAGAAAAGAACAAATTGAACTAAGTCACATGTTTTTGACATAATTACATGTGGAAGGGCATCTGGCGTGAAAGGTGCGTTGTGTAACTTTTTGGTTGGGGGTCCATCACCTGCTTGTTTCTATGGATATGTCATCGCTCTGCATGGAATGTTCCACAGTATGACATTAACCAGCTCTACTTTACATTTAGTTACAATACAAATATACAGATATATACATTTACAATTACAGGTGGTTTTATAGCTCAGAAACACCTAGAAAAACAGGCGTTCTGACTGTAAGCGGGGTCGCCTCTCCACAGAACACGCTAAAATATGTTCTGTAGTGGAATTTCTAAAGTATAAAGCATAAAACTGAGAAGTCTTAAATCAAAGAGTCTGATTTATTTCAGCAATTGTGCGAGCTGTCCCTGACAGCGCAGTCTCTCCCTGTCTCTTGTGTTTACAATAAATCATACAGAGTACAGTATATATACCACCCAAAAGATTCACAGACAGGAGCTTAGTTCCCAAACAGCGTCAAGGACGAGTCAGACACAACGCTGGGTCATTAAAAGTCAAAATAACATATGGAAGCAAGTTGAAGTCAACAAAGATGGAAAGATGTCATTAAAGGAGATTTATTATGACTCATTGGTCTGTTGTAGTTTGGAAGTCCTCAAGTGAACTCTCAGTTATGATAAATCATGAGGTTAACTTATGCAATAATTATGAAATTTACACTGCTTATATAAGTGCCTACATAAATATTAAAGATGATAATGTAAAGATTCCCATAACAGTACACTAAATAACCTAAACTAACAAACAAATGACATGATTAATATGTAACGAGTTTTATGCCAAAGAGTACGTAGCCTTAAAAAAAAACAAGTGACTAAACTAAGGGACACAAAACAAAACTAAATCACAAGTGTCCCAAAGAAAAATCACATTAACTCACAAACGGAATCGAGTGACAAAACAAAAGACACTGAACGAAACTAACCGAGTTCTCAACGCACACAGAGTCAGACACGTACTAACGCAAAACAAAGTGACTGACACGAAAGAGACACAAACGCACACAAAACGGCAGAACAAGTGTTGGGAATCACCTTAAATATGACAAGATATGACAAGAAAGAAATTAAAACACACACAAAACAAGTCACAAAACCCAAAGCCATTTGAAAACCCACAGAGGACAACTTCCTCTGAGCTCCGTTTGCCACTCTTCCATTTCCCTTTTAGAAATTGCCTATTCATTTGTGTGTTAAAACGTGTGTAATTTAATTTAAAGAAGTCATGGTAACTTTCCGTTATTTTCAGCAGATCGACAGTTCCAACCAGCTCCTGTGAATGACATCGAAGACATCATCCACGGAAATCTTTGGCAGGTTGTGAAGACGCTGCTGCTTAATCCACGGTTTTATCCCATGTCCGAGTCGAGAACTACACCGGAAGTCGTCGTTCGCATGTTTCCAGTCGTCTTCCGGTGAGTGTGACAGAATCTGGATAAAGCTAATATTACTGTACGGAGCTGGTCCCATATTACCTTGGCTTATTATTCATTACAAACATTCATCACATTGCAATCTTCCAGTGCTTTTGTTGTGCATCGGGTCATAGTTCACATCATCTGGACCGGTGAGCGAAATGTAATTATAACATATTGATTGTACTGAGGGCTTTTGTGATTTGTGTATTTCCCGGAGCTTGGGCTGATAAATAAGGCCCCTGGTCTGATAAACCATTTGAATACCAATAATGCGAAAACTTTTAAAAACGAGACCAAATGCCAAAACTCCGCCTACAAACAATTTGTCAAATACTAAAGGACTAAACGGGAAGGTGAGGGGGGCCGGAGTGGCGAGCCCTGGAGGTATAAGGAGCAGTGTGATTGGTCGAACAGGTATCCACGCTTCAACTCTGCCCTTACACCCTGATGTTTTGATATCAGAAACACCAGGATGTAATCCGGGAAGTCTTTTGTGATGCCACCAACTACTTGAAATGGCAAAGGCCACAGAATGCAGCACAAACTTGGATTTTAGGCGTTTTTGACCAGAAAAGTGCAAATTTACCAATCTGTAAATATGACTAGGGACAGTATTGATAATTATACTATTAAAACACCATATTCTTACAGTTTAATAATGAACATTTGATGTATTTAATGTTTTGTTCCTGTTCTTTAAAGGAATCAAAATTGACTGTTGTGAACTTGAAGCCAGTTCCCTCCTCAAAAACATAGATTATATCTGGAGTTCTGTTTTGTTTCATTCACACATGTTTGAGTAACACTTTAATATTGCTCTGTCTACATCTCCAAAGCTCAAAATGCTCTGTTCCACCTTGTGATGTCATGAAGTGGCAGTTTTCATGTTAACAGCTCCTTTTACCTTTAGCTCAGTAGAGATCTGCAATTCCAGGGCTGAATCAAATGAGACAGAAAATGCACACCAAGGTTCTTGTAGAGGTGCAAATGCAAGAAATGCAAGTTAAAAGTGAAACAAAAATTCCTATCACACTCAGATAGCCAATGTCCAAAAGCTTTTTTAAAGTAAATTTAAAAAGTCAGTGTAATGTTAGCCTGATTCATCAGCCGGTTTCACTTAGTGGAAACTGTCTGACCTCGCAGCATTAGGATTTGTTCGCTCGACGGTAGGAGGGTTCTTTTTGATTTAACCGCTTGCTGCTGTTTGGTGGTGACGTCTGTAATGCGCCGGAACACGCAGTGGTGTCCAAGTAATTGCGGCACAATAGCAAATCCCGTAGGAAGAAGGGCAAAAACGTCTTTCCCCTTGATAAAATTCACCAAACATTGTCTTTGTTCCGGCTTTAAATCATCACTGTCGGGAATCGTTGCCACCACAAATGTTTGGCTGCTTCTACATCCATCTCGACCGCTTTGTTTACCGTTGTGCTCGACCACAAAAGGACCCAGAGGTGCTTGAGTTTGATGTCACAGCTTCACAGCCCTTTACTGATTGGCTGCTGCGCCGACTACAACTTTTGGGTTTCTTGCAAACTTTTCTTGTATTCTGATTCCTGACCTAGTGGCCAAAGTGTGGTCCAAAGCAAGAAAAACGATCTGACGCAGGCTCTTTGCCAAAACATTTCATTAAAAAAAGAAAAAAAAACAACAACATTGGGACTGAGTGTGCTATGCATTTTTTCACTTTTAAATTCCAGTGCTGAAATCTATTCATGACAAGGTGGAAGAGCGTTTTCCTTTTCAGATATGAACGCAGCCTAAATATGCAGGTTTGTGTGTTCAACATGTGTGAGTGAAACAAAACACAACTCCAGGTCTGTTTGTGATAAGGAAACATTATTATAACGGATCAGAAAACCGCATAGGCCCGTGGGCAGCAGATGGATGTTTTAGCTTTGCACTGTAACTACTGTAAGCACTCTAATCTCTAATCTGTAACTATCACACTTATTATAAAATCAAACCTGCCACCTCTTGTTCATTTCAGCTCGTTCGTGTTTTTAGGAGCCATTTCCTTTCACGTCTTTGATTCCTAAAGTACAGCCTGTCACGTCTCAACTCCGAATAATTCCCGTTCGGACTGAGACTGGACACGTAATTGCACATGTGCAGCTGATCCGGTGTCAAAAAACACAGCAGAAAGCTCAGAGCCGGGCACTACTCGGGTACTTTTACGCAAGTACGCTTTCGTTTTTCGTACTTTTAAAAAATTGTACTTCTCGGAGTAGCTTTCAGACACCGTATTTGCATTTGGGTAATATGTAGGTACATTTGACAGCGTAACAGGCCTTTTACTTGAGTTAATTACTCTTAGTTGCTCTTCCCAGTGCTGTGCCATAATTAGTTCCAAAACGAAGAAAGAGTCTGAAAAAGATGAGTAAGCCTGAACAAAAGAGCAAGAAAGAGGAAAACGGAACAGGAAAGCAAGCAAGAACAGAAGGCTGAGTGCAACAATTTTCCTTAATTACACACTCGTTTCACAATTTTATTACTACCACTGTAGTATCTGTTGTACTACTGTATCATACGTTATATACTGTTGCTTTAAAGTTTAACACTAGTGTGTTTTTGGGGCTTTTAGTTGGAGTACGAAGGAGCTACTGCATACCAATGTGCATCTGTCAAAGATAAGACTATTCTCATATATGTCCTGTGTATGGTATGGAAACTGTTCAATGCAAAACATGATTGTATTTGGAAACCCGTTGGTCAAGGAGGTGGACGTCCTTTAGGATGAGAAACCATAACAAACACAACCCCTTTCCATCGGGGTCTTTTCTTCCATTGGCTTTTAAAGATCCAGACTTCAACTGTCTGTTAATTGGCTGACTCTACTATCTGTAAAATAAATCATATTTACATTTATTAGAGTTGTCGTTAAATCATTTCTCAAGCATCTTCCCACCTGCGTGATATCTGGGGAAAAAATCAACTACAACTCAAAAAGTAAGCTCCAGGATTTGGGATCATAAACCCCAAAGTTCCCCGTTCCCAAAGCGGGGATGTTCCAGTTTTTTATTTTGAATATCTGGTCACCTTAGTTTTGCATCATAGTTTTTCACTCTTTAGTCACTTTTTAAACCACTTTTTGTACTTCTACTCGAGTAATAATATCTAAGCGTAACCGTACTCTTACTCCAGAACAATATTTGGTCACTCTCTGGGGGGACACGTCTGGTTTCTATCCCCCGGAGCCACACGAGAACATGTGTTTAGCCCTTAATTAAAACCAAGAGCTCGCTCCCGATGTTGCATGATTAATCACCTCTTATGGTAGCGTTGCCCGGGCAGGATGACGCCTCTCCTCGTGCACGTCGCGGATAGGACCCGGTCATCTATCAACGCTGTAAGGTCACGCCAAAACCTGCATGGCCCTGTTCCGTAATTACCCGTCCATGCCAGCGGAGTTCGTGTTGGCGTCGTAGCTTTGGCGTTTGATAAATTCCTCGTGTTCCTTACCCTATACTGTATACGTGATTATGTTGATTACTCGCTAAACCCTAAATCAATGTTTGCACGGAGCTACGACAACGGCTATCCATTCTTTCGATCCGGCGAATGATTATTAACGTGGCCGTGTAGACGTGTTCGAAGTAAGTGCTCGGGCTTGCTCGCGGATAGAAAGATGCTGCAGCTAAACCGTGTGTTATGATTGCGTGTCCGTGTCTAGATCCAGTGTAATGATTTTCAATAAAAATATAATTATGAGGGAACACGGGAGACGTAACTCAGACGCAGGTGATTTATTGTATTGGAAATTAAGTCCTCCTTGGTTATATCAGGAGGCGTACAATGTAATGCAGCGTTCCCAGTTATGGTTTATGGTTACCGTCGGATACGAACAAATGAGTTTGCCGCAATACATCAACGTAAAGGCGTCGTATTTGATTTTTACCGTCTTAAAATGTGGAAAATGACTAGTTTGCAGTGGTCCAAAGTTATTCCTCACTTACCTCGTGCATTCTGAGCATCGTAGTGATCTACAGTGATGAGATTATAAGAGATTTCCACAACTCTGAATCCGAATCAGAAAGGTTTTATTGCCATATGAGCGAAAAGGTTCACAATATTAGGAAATTGCTGCAGTACTTGGAGCGAAACAGAAAAATACCACTAAACATGCGATAAATAGATGAAAATAAAGTAGAAAAACTATATAATGTAACACAAAAATTTACAAAATTACAAGAATATTGAGAATATTTGAGAGATGAAAGCCGAGTTTTGTCGCCACATTAAAGCTAGCAACAACTAGCATGCTAACAGGCACTTCCCTCGTGTAGGTAATTAGATAGCGTGGCAAATTTCTCTCATCTGGCCAAGATTTTGAAACTTATATCAGGTTATTCATCTTGTTTTCAGATCTATTATTGCCGTATTAATTCTGAGACTGTTTAATTCTAGTCTAGAGGTTGTTTATTTTAAGATAACTTGTAAATGTAACAGATAATTTCACTACTGTTAAGTCATTTTCTGATAGATTTAAGTATTTGTCTTATATTTTAGCCAAACTTTTTTGCAGTGAATGTATCTGTACTAGAACATTTTGCTGAAATGCATGGGAAAAATCAGCTGCAATGGCTTTCAACCATTCCTCCAATAAGGCATATGCAATTATGTATAGGGTATTTACACAGAATTCTTTGACCGTTGCATTTTTTTAATCGATTGCCTCTTTTTTTTATCTTGAGGCCTTCCTGATGACCTCTTTTCAGCATAGGCGACCTTTGCTAAATCAATCGCAAACTAAAAAGCAACCGTACAAATGAACATTCTGTATACAACAGCCTGATACTGCTCACACATTAGGTAGGAGTAGTAGTAGCAGTAGTATTGGTACTGAAGTGACAGTGATTGATTACTTACTGTAGTGCGGGTTGTACTCCTGGGTACTTGGTCCATGTCTTAAGCATCTGTTTCAAACCGAGTCTATGCTGAGCTACTATTCTGTTTCCTACACATGTATCGAAGTGGAAAGGATTTTGAGAAACAGTTAGAGATCGACATATGTTTTCTTCAGCTTTTTTTTTTTTTTTTCATGGCCAATGCTGATACCGATCGTTTAGAATCCAGAGAAACTTTAGTTCTACAAGGAAAACGACTTGGACACAGTAGGCGATGTAAAATCCCAGTTGGTCCAGGTAGAATTCATGACAAAGGAGAAATTCAATTTGTCAACACATCAGAACTGAAGTAGCAGCTTAGATGAGCTGCAAAATAAACTTTTGTTCAGTTGACAAATTGAATTCCTCCTTTTCCTTGGAGACAGTAGCTCACACATGACAATAAATATGATAACAAAGACCAAAAATATATAATAAATAATAAGTTCAAAATAAGTAGCAAGAAACCGATGTCAAATAAGCCATAATTATATAAATGCACAGAAATGTATGCAAGTAAAAAATATAGTAATACAAATATATACAGATGGCCAATAAGCTCTGCCAATGCTTTTGTGATGTGGAGCCCATTTTCATTATTTCACTCCAAATTATGGAAGTGAAATTTTACTACAGACTCACCCACAGCCTTTTTTCAGGTCATAAACCTATAACAGAGCAGTTTACTCATGTTTTGTGCAGTTATCACACTAGGGGGGTAATGATAAGTCTATAAGTCTCACGGTACAATATTTATTGTGATATTTTGTGGAGGTTCAAAAAACTGTGAATCTGCTACTTTTTCCACCTTCACAAGACTTAATCCAAAGAATGAAGATTTCAAAGTGCTTAGAACAGTTATTTCTTCATGTCGTCTGCACTGAAACGGAGCAAAGGATCATGGTCTATGTAGTTCCCTCTGTACTTTTAGCTATTTCTGCATCAGAACTATTCATTTAAGCAAAGAGACGTGTGATTTGATATATTGTGATGGTCCAGGATATTATTGTGAGACCTTTGACAAAACGATATCACCATATTTCGGTTACTGTTACATCCCTATGTCATGCTAATAGTTTCAAATGAATCATGGAGTATTATTTAAGCAGCCAAAACCAAACCAAAACTTCTGGAGATTTAAGCCAATCCTTTAAAAAGTGCAAATAGAAATGTATCTCTGGAAAGTATATAGATTATTTTTCTTTTTTAAATGTTGTAATATTTTGTTAGATGCCCACATGGTAATGGAATATGTAGAGGTAATAAGGTTTCACAATAAAATCAGAATGAATGAATGAATGAGTGGAAAATCTTCACTATTCTCGACACTGCATGTCTCAGCCAAGCCTACATCATAATGGAATACACGCCGCATTCAATTCACAGCAAAGTTTACAGGATGAAGGTGAGTTTTTTGTTGTTAATTACTAGTCACACCGGTTTCTCGTTAGAATTAGAAAAGTTTGTGCTTGTTCTTTCTTTAGTTGTTAAAGAATTCAGTTGTTGCTTGACAGTTTCCTGACTTTGTGTGGGTCAAAGTTTTACACCTGTTGTGAACTACCGATGTATAAAAACTGTCCGTTACTGAGACTCAGGAGCCAATTACACGACAACAGTAATGGGTGGAAAGCACAAAACATTTTGCCAGATGTCCAGAGCGTTTAGACGGCAACGGCGTTTTGGGGGGTTGAAAACGCAAAAAAAAAAAACACTCCACCCTGTCGTCGCCATGTAAATGCTTGAAAACTTTTCGTGGGCCCTGGCGTAGAGTTTACATCACGAGCATGAGTCGGTTCAGGGAAAAAAACAAACATGTCAGAGCTTCATCTTGCCCAAGCAGCTGCAAATGCCACAGGAATCGTGTCAGAAAGTGACTCCAATGATCACACAGTCATTCCGAGCAGTTCGTTCACATGAAATTGGTGGAGTTATTGCGCTTCACCGTGTCGTTTTGAATCGTCACGCTGAGAAGAGGAAGTGGAGAAGCAGAAGGATTATACGCAGGCAGACGACATCGACAAACTGCACGTTTTGCGTTTCTGTGTGCAGCAGAATTCCCCACCCAAAACACTTGTCTAAACGAGTGTTACGAGCCAGGGATGGCTAGGGGTGCTGGCACAGTAACAAGTAAATGATGGTTTTACCGGGTATGTAGAAAAAACAGGAGAATGGAGGTGTCTTGGGAAAAAAAGTCAAAACTGATATTTTATTTTAAATAACAAAGTAATGGAACTACTGCAGGAATCCAAGGACAAAGGAAAACGAAAGGTAGCTGCAGCACGATGACCCGTTGGCCCCAGAATGACGGTGGCTCTCGCCTTTTGTCAGCTGATGCACTCCCCTCCAGGTGCGGCAAATCAGCTGACACGCCTTAAAAGGAAAAACAAGGAAGGAAAACGAACACTATGGCGCGATGGCCGTAACACGAGGAATAAGAGTGAGAACAAAAACACACTTTTGTGTTTTTGCTTGAGACTGTTTCCGTGCAAACGTAGCCAGACCTCTGTTTCTGTTTTAAATCTTTTGTGTCCTTCGACTCTCTTCTTATACAGCCACCAAAAAAACAAATTCACAATATCACAGGTATTAGAAACATGTTTTATAAGATATCTACACTGTGCACTTTACTGGGACATTAGAACTCATTATTGTCAATATACTTCCCACATCTGTTAGTACCATTCAGGTAATATTGAACTCTTATACTTAACACATAAAGATGCACTCTTTCCTCATACAACCAACAGAAAAAAAAAGAAAAGAAAAAAAGACAACTCATTATCACAGGTATTAAAAATATGTTTTAAAAGAACTCATCATTGTCATAACTAAACGTAAATATACTGTTGGTATCTGTTAGTACCATTCAGTTAATGTTGGACTCTTACACTTGGCACTTAAAGATGCACTCTGTAACTTCTGTCCTCTGAGCTGACCTGTCACTTTGCCTGGCTCGTTTCCACGGTGAGGAAAACCATACTGCGGGACATTCCAGCACAGCAATAACATCTCCATATAGAGACAAGCAGGTGGCGGGGCCATGAACCAGAAAATTACATAGTGCATCTTTAGCAGAGCCATTGAATTGTAAGCAGGCAGACTGTCAGAGTGCGGTAATGTCGACGGCATCTATACGGCGATTATGTTAGAACACAACCGGCGCCATTTCGGCTAATTGCAAATGGGAGCTTTAAAGAGTACAGATTTTGCATATAATTGATTTGTATTTAATTAAATTTTTTCTCATCAAAACACTTGTAATCCTTCCACCTTCTGTTCGCATTTTGAAAAGACAATTTTTATGCCACCTACACCTTTTGAGTGCTGAGTCCATATGTTAAAGGTCTCATATTACGCATAAATAACATTCATTCACATGTTTGAATCATCCTTTATTAGTCTGTTTAAATCTCCAAAGCTCCAAACGCTCTGTTCCACCTTGTGATGTGATAAAGGTGTAGTTTTAACAGCCAAGTTAACGGTTGCTTTTACCTTTTGTTCAGGAAAGATGGGCAACTCCAGGACTGATGTTAACCAGTTTGCTGCTATTTTATGTTTGTTTGCTTATTTAATTTTAGCCAAGGGAAGATTATTTGTACAGCACAGTTCGTACACAAAGTAATTCAAAGTGCTTTAGAGAATAAGAAATACATTAAAATCACAATACAAACAAATCAAAACATAAATAATCATAAAATAAAAAGGAGAGAGAGACATTAAATTAGAGAGAAGAGTGCAGAAGAGTAGTTTAGTCCTGGTTTAGTCTTAGTTTAGCCCTGGTTTAGCTCATACTGTATTTAGTCTTAGTTTAGTCCTGGTTTAGTCTTAGTTTAGTTCTGGTTTAGCCCATGTTTAGTCCTGGTTTAGTCTTAGTTTAGTTCTGGTTTAGCCCATGTTTAGTCTTAGTTTAGTCCTGGTTTAGTCTTAGTTTAGTTCTGGTTTAGCCCATGTTTAGTCTTAGTTTAGTCCTGGTTTAGTCTTAGTTTAGTTCTGGTTTAGTCTTAGTTTAGTTCTGGTTTAGCTCATATTTAGTCTTAGTTTAGTCCTGGTTTAGTCTTAGTTTAGTTCTGGTTTAGCCCATGTTTAGTCTTAGTTTAGTCCTGGTTTAGTCTTAGTTTAGTTCTGGTTTAGTCTTAGTTTAGTTCTGGTTTAGCTCATATTTAGTCTTAGTTTAGTCCTGGTTTAGTCTTAGTTTAGTTCTGGTTTAGTCTTAGTTTAGTTCTGGTTTAGCCCATGTTTAGTCTTAGTTTAGTCCTGGTTTAGTCTTAGTTTAGTTCTGGTTTAGCCCATGTTTAGTCTTAGTTTAGTCCTGGTTTAGTCTTAGTTTAGTCCTTGTTTAGTCCTTGTTTAGTCTTAGTTTAGTCCTAGTTTAGTCCATGTTTAGTCTTGGTTTAGTCCTGGTTTAGCCCATATTTAGTCTTAGTTTAGTCCTAGTTTAGTCCATGTTTAGTCTTAGTTTAGTCCTGGTTTAGTCTTAGTTTAGTTCTGGTTTAGCCCATGTTTAGTCCTGGTTTAGTCTTAGTTTAGTTCTGGTTTAGCCCATGTTTAGTCTTAGTTTAGTCCTGGTTTAGTCTTAGTTTAGTTCTGGTTTAGTCTTAGTTTAGTCCTGGTTTAGCTCATATTTAGTCTTAGTTTAGTCCTGGTTTAGTCTTAGTTTAGTCCTGGTTTAGCCCCTGTTTAGTCTTAGTTTAGTCCTAGTTTAGTCTTAGTTTAGTCCTGGTTTAGTCTTAGTTTAGTCCTGGTTTAGTCCATGTTTACTCTTAGTTTAGTCCTGGTTTAGTCTTAGTTTAGTCCTGGTTTAGTCCTGGTTTAGTCTTAGTTTAGTCCTGGTTTAGTCTTAGTTTAGTCCTGGTTTAGTCCATGTTTACTCTTAGTTTAGTCCTTTAGTCTTAATTTAGTCCTGGTTTAGTCTTAGTTTAGCCCTGGTTTATCTCATATTTAGTCTTAGTTTAGTCCTGATTTAGTCTTAGTTTAGTCCTGGTTTAGTCTTAGTTTAGTTCTGGTTTAGTCTTAGTTTAGTTCTGGTTTAGTCTTAGTTTAGTCCTGGTTTAGCTCATATTTAGTCTTAGTTTAGTCCTGGTTTAGTCTTAGTTTAGTTCTGGTTTAGCTCATATTTAGTCTTAGTTTAGTCCTGGTTTAGTTTTAGTTTAGTTCTGGTTTAGCCCATGTTTAGTCCTAGTTTAGTCTTAGTTTAGTCCTGACTCTGGGCTCCAGCAGGAGGCCGGTCCCTGAGCTCCTCAGATGCAGATGGTTCGTGCGGCATTAACATGTCACAGATGGACTTTGGTGCTCGGTCATGGAGAGACGTGTGCAGGAGCAGAGCCGCTTTAAAGTCTCTGAGCCACAGAGACCTGAGACCTGGACACATGTGCTCGTACTTCCTGGTTCGAGTCAGGACCTGAGCTGCATTACAGTATCTAACCTACTGGAGAAAAACGCATGGATAAGTCTCTCCAAGTCTGATTTAAACAGTAGAACTTTGATTTTTGCTGTTTTCTTGGTGGTAAAAGGCTGCAGATGTTATTGATTTTATGTGGCTGTTAAAGTTCAAAGATATTTTACTATATTCCTGGTTTTATTTTAAGACTGGTGTGACCAAACTTTAGCAATTTACCTTTTTTGTTATCTTCATTTTCTTCATCTCTGTGCAGCACTTTGGAAGCTGCTTTGTTTGTAAAATGTGCAATAGAAATAAAGTAGATTTGGGATTTGAACCAAGTGATTCCAGTGAAGGTGTGTGAGTTTCAAATTACAACGAAGCACTTCCTGTATTACCACATGACATCACAAGGTGGAACAGAGTATTGTCTGTTTGCAAAAAGAAGCAGGGTTTGTGTTTTAAACGTGTGAATGAAACAAAACACAACTCCAGGTATGTTTTTGTCGAGGAAACACCATTATAACTTGCATCAGAAAACTGTGTAGTATGAATCCTTTAAGTTCAAACACGAGAAATGCCAATCTGGAGAAATATAGGATCTTTAGAGCCGCTTTTCCCCCTATTTTTTATCAGTTCACCAGGTCAAATCAACCATAAAACCTGTCTTTTAACCTCTGATGGACCAATACATCCTTTTCCTGTTGACTCAGCCGCTCTCGCCTATAAAGTAGTTTAAAAAAGTGCTTGAGGAAGAACTTCTCAAGGTTAACACCAAAGCAGTCAGGTTTAGATACATCAGATAACCAGCTCTTCTCTCCCTCTTTTTCCCCCCCTCCCTCGCTTTGCTTTCTGCCTTCGCTCGGGGGGGGGGGGGGGGGAATGCATTACAAACCTTTTAGGCTTTGGAGAATGCCAGTTGGCTGACACCTTGAGTTAATGACGAGCTCGCTAGAGGATGCGACGTCGTATTCTGAAGCGTGACTATAACCTTTAACATTATCATTTACACACATATTACGCAAAGGGACACAGTGTCTATACGAAGCTCCGGCACAATACCTCATCCAGCACTGATAGGCTCCCGTCCTCATCTTTCCCCCGTTAAGGTGCGTGATTTTCAGGTAGTTTGCCAGCGCGAATCGTCCATCTTGTTGAGTTTCATTTTTGTCGTTCGCAGACGGCTTCTCTCAAGGTGAAAAATGGGGAGATTGCCGCTGGCGTAATTGTTGGAGATTAGAAAAGGAAAAAAAAAAAAAAAAGAGGAGGAGAGTGGGAACGAAATGTGGAGAAACGAAATCAGGCGAGTCTTAACACTGGGGTTGTCAGAGAATATTAGTTTATCAGAAGGTTGGAATCATGTTATGTGGCTCAGAGGCGGAGCTACAACGGCTATGCAACAACGTCCATTTCCCGTGTGAAGGTGGGACAATATTAACGTGCGTTTGGCATGTTTTTATGATTTTCAAACTTAACTAGCTGGGATAATACCTGGAAATTATAGTTTTACACCAATCAAGAAGCAATTTCTGAAGAAAAGTTGAAAAATATGTTGAAAATGACAGGAAATTGCGGGGAGTTCTAAACATATAGATTACATCAGAGTATGGAGAATTTTATCCAGAAGTTATGCATGATTTACACACTTTTTTTCTGATTCTTTAAACAGAATAAACCTGTTTTCTTACATTATTAGTTTTCAAATGATATATTTTTTGTGTAAATTGGAAGTTTCCGCCCAGTGTGATGTCGTGATTTCCAACCAAGAAGTAAAATTTTAAATCTAAAAAATAGTCAAACTGGAAAAAAAGTAAAATATTTTCTAAAGATCTTAAATGTGCTCAGTAGATATAGTAATGAAATGTGCGGACTGGACTAAAGAATGAGTTTATCAGAGGAGATGAAATCATGTTTTATCTTTTATCTTACTGTATTTAGCTTATTTTTGTAACTTGTTCGATGTACATGCTCTTGGTCGGTTGCATCTGTAACAAAGAAAATTTCCCCTCGGGGATGAATAAAAGTAATTCTGATTCTGATCTGATGTTGTGTGGCTCAGAGGTAGAGCTACAGCGCAGATGCAAGGATATCTATTCGTCATTGAATAAGTGTGTATAAGATAGTAAAATATATATTTAAAAATATATATTTTTACCATTTTAACATTTTTACTCTGTTTGGTAGGATGATACATGCAGTTTTACAGTAATCAAGAAGCAATTTGCAATAAAAAAATACAAAAAACAGCATTTTTTTTAATACAAGGTCTTTTTTATTATACACAAATTATTTTAAACATACGTACAAGAAAACACAAACAATATATACAAAGATTATAAGACACAAGTGTGTTGAACATGTAGTTGCTCGTTTATTTGGAAGGTTTTATTTTAATTTTTTTATTTTAATTTTTTGACAAGCTTAATTATCACATAACTGGCTATCCTCCATTGTGCTTTTCTTTTTTTCCACATGTATACATATATTAAAAAATAAAACACACACAATATGATACATAGACCACGATACCATACAAACCTTGATACATAGGCCAAAATACCATACATACCTCCATATAGTGCACTTTTGATTCAATACGATTTGATACGACATATTTCAAATCAATTCGATGTGGTTCAATAAAAAATAAAGGTTAAATCATGGCTGTGATACTAAAAGTCTTTATTAAACCACTTCTTGTGCAAAGTTCATATGAAACATGCACATTCTAATCATCAAAACAGGGAAAATGTCAAATGTGCTGCATAAATGAGTTTCCTTTCACTGAGCAAGCAGCAAAACTGTAGCTGTAACAAAATAATTTGGTAAAATATACCAAAAAAAAGAATCTTTGTGTTATATCAATACAGCAGTCCATGATATCAATACTGTATCATCACATTAAACAACATGACACATTGATACTAGTGTCGACCCATCTGATGTTGGTCAAACTTCTACAATACACAGAAGAAAAACCGAATTTACTTATTTATTAGGAAAAAAATGGTTGAACGTAAAATGATTTTGTAAATAATGCCATAACTAAGTGTTCATGTTCGAGCAGCGAGTATGAGTCACGCTCTGTTATAATCGCATAATCGCACAATCAAACTCCACAGAGCCACTGGTGCAAACTCTGTACACTGAGCCTAAAGGCACGTCACATGGGCTTGTCTCAAATCTGTTCTGCCTCAGCACATTCACACCCCCCAGGTTACATTAGATTTTCATTTACCCCATAGTAACAAGTTTAACATTAGTCAAGAGAAATGCCAACAGCTAAAATAAGATCATTTGGGATGTTTAAAATCCACTGAGCATTTTTTTTTTCGTCCTTCACTGAATCTGAAAGAACCAAGGCTGAAATGTACAGTAGGTCAAATGTTATCAGACGTTACTACAAAGTGTAAAGTTAATGTAAAACCAGCTGGATACAAAAATAAAACATATCTTCCTGTGTAAAGCGCTTTGGGGACATGTGTCTGTGTAAAGCGCTATGTAAATAAAACTTACCTTACCTTACTCTTGTACTTGGTGTCACCTTCGTAAATCATAACACGCAGTCATGAATGAAATAATCCTTTAAAATACACTAAAGATGTTGATAATATGGAGGAGGAAGAGAGACGCATGTGCTTTTAGTTCAGGTCAATAAAACATGAAAATACTGCTTTATAAATCGGCACATTTGAACTGCTAAAACAAACTTTTACCGGGTCTGAAGTTTTAACGATGTGGATGTGCACATGACGTCATACGGGGTTTGGGTGTTCAAAAGGACAACGATGCAGACGGACTTAAAAGCTGCACTGTGTAAATATATTTTGTTAGACACACCCTGTGCGGAAAAAATGGATTCTTGTGATATTCAACCCAAAAACATGCACTGTAGGTATAAAAGTGGAGTGTGTGTGAGTGTCGGTGGTATCTTACTACCATCAGGTTTGGAGTGAATGGACAATGCTTTGTTAATAATGCTCTGTAAAGTGTCTTTGAGGACATGTGTTTGTGAAAAAGCGCTATAGCTGTTGCTGCAAGGCGACCTTGGGTGTCCAGAAAGGTGCCAAATAAATAAAATGCATTATATTTGTGAGTTCACAAACTCGCAGAATCCATTTGGACTCCTGCAGGTGCAACAGGTGGCGAGCGACCAATCACAGAAGTCAAAGGCAAAGCCCAAACAAACCAAAACAGATGTACCGTGTTTTTCAGATTATAAGGCGTAATATCAATGAACGGGTCTATTTTCATACATAAGGCACGCCGGACTATAAAGAGGCTGATGCCTTAGCCTGGGCATCCACGATCCACTGGCAAATTGGCATTGCCTCCCTGTCTTGGTGAATGTGTTTTCGCCTTCTATCATCCAACGCTCCCACGCAACTCGCAGTTTAACTCTGAACGACCTGTTGGCGCCTGTATCTAGTGGTTGGAGTTCTTTGGTTAATCCACCCGGAATGACGGCAGCACCGAATTAGTTTGTTTCACTTGGGCGTGTAACTCAGCATGTCTCTGAACAGGAGCCACTTTTAGGTGCTCATACACCATAATATGATGTTGAAGCACAGTACGTATTACTCCACGAAGCTCCTGACTATGGTCTCTGTAATGCTCTGATAATTCATCTAGTGGTACAGCTTCGTAGTTTACCAAAGTCAGACTAAAACATTTTGACAGATTTTTGAGCGCCGTAAGCACAACCAGAATGAATACATAAGGGGCACTGTCGATTTTTGAGAAAATTCAAGAATTTTAAGTGCGCCTTATAGTCCAAAACATACGGTACTAACGTCTATTTTAGCATCAATTCTATAGGATGTTTTAGTTTGTAAAATAATAATAATAATAATAATGCATCAGTTTTATACAGCGCTTTTCAGGACACTCAAAGACGCTTTACAGAGCATTATTCATTCACTCCAGACCCGGTGGTGGTAAACTACTATTGTAGCCACAGCTGCCCTGGGGCAGACTGACGGAAGCGAGGCTCCAATCTGCACCATCGGCCCCTCCGACCACCACCAACACTCACGCACACACCACTTTCATACTAGGCAATGTGGGTGATGTGCCTTGCCTAAGGACACTACGACAGTTTTGCAACTGGCGCCCCACTGTAAAAACATGCAGAGGAAGCGCTTTGTTCATTTGTGGACGGGGAAGGTGTTTGTGATTTTCTCGACTGGATGTAACTAAAGTTGGATTTTTTTTTTGGCTTGTTTTGCTCTTTTGACGCTTCGACCAATCAGATTCTCGTCCGGATCTTCTGTCTTTTCCTGATCTCTTTCAGTGAGAGCTGCTCCAGATTGATAAATGCGTAGAACCCACTTCAGAGCGATACAAATCAGTCTGATTCGCAGAGCTGAACTGTCACTTGTCTCCATGAAGACTGTATTTATACTGCACTTCTCAGTAACCCACAATCACAGACAAATATATGAATTCATAAAGGAGTAACCAGACCCTTTCCTGCTGTTCTGAGTGTCCTTTTTAACCCCAGTCCACATGTTCCATATCCACACTGATGTTCTCTCTTAAACCCCTGACCTCCGCTCAGTCCAGTCTCTCCTCTGGACACTTTTTCTCTCCGTTTACGACCGCTCCATCTCCTCACATTAACCACAGACCCACTAGTGCTCCTGGAGATAACCCATGAATGTACGCTTGGATTTCCCTCCCTGTCTAGAATGTAAGTTATGGAGCCTCCCGCAGTGAATTTTCAATAAACGCTGTAGAAAGGGGGCGCCGTTGTGCATCCGCGGTTCCATCAGGAGGCACTGGACTGGAGCACTTCACCTGGAGAAGGGGTAATTTATGTTCCGCCGTTATTTGCACGGAAAGGTCAGGTGTTGTGCAGGGAAATGTGTACGCACGCATCCAGGTCTGAAGGACGAGAGCCGGAGCGATGGGAACGTCAAGGAGGATCTCAAGAGAACTGATCAATGTGGACAGATTTTAAATGAAACCTTTTGCTGGGCTATAATAATGAAAGGAGCTGGGTGTACTTTTACATATTTATTAAAGCTACAGTGAGTAACTTTGTGCCAGGGAGCAGAGAAGGATGGAAACGTCAAACCAGGCCTCAAGGGAACCAGGCCTCAAGGGTTTCATTCGTCATTGAAGATGAATGAAACCTTTTTGTCGCGTTTCAGATGACGCCTCAACATTACATAAGGCTATAATGATGAATGTCAAGGGGTTATACTTGTACGTGTGTACTAAAGCTACTGTATGTAACTTTTTTTGCTAGAATAATTACTAAATTTAAGGCATGGTTTTTGCATTTTGGTTGTTTATTCCCCTGAAAACATACATCCTTACTCTGGAGAAGGTTGATCCGGCTTGTCTCCATTGACAATAATATTTCACAGTATGGAAGGAAAGTTATTTATTTCCATAGAGAATCTTAGAAAGTATGGTTTTAACTTTGTTTCCATGGAATCATCCATGACGTACCAACTTGATAAAGTTACATACTGTAGTAGCAGTAGTAGCAGTAGTAATAGTAGAAATAGTAATGGCCACGTTTACATGTTTTTTTTATTTCAAATTAATTGTTCTGAACTAAAACATTCTCCTTCGAGTTTACATGGACATAATAATTCCGAATTGAGGTTTCCATGGAAAACTCATTAAATTGTCTTTATTTAATCCCGCTCAGCGTCTGGGGGTGGGGAAGGTTCTGATTGGACAGCGACACAAACATATTTATGTCTTTGGGAAGAAAACCCACACTTCAGCTGCTCCCGGCTTTTCTGTCATCTCGGTTTGTCGTTACGCCACGGACACAAACACGATCCAAACTTTTTCCGCAGTCGTTCCGATGATAATGAAGCAGCAGCTGGAGAATTCTCTCCTCACGCTTTACGTCTGTGAGCTGAGGAGGAGAAGGGAAGAGCGTCGGAGAAGGAGGAAGAAGACAAACTGAGTCTGAGGCTGCCACACCTCAGCCCACTCCCACATCCCGCTCACAAATCCAAAGAGACGTGGAGGAAAGTCCCAAGAGATGAAGGGTGACAAAAGTGTGACCCAACGAGCATGAACCACCGGGATTATTTTTCAGAAAAATAAACGTTTACATGATCGAGGAATAAATTAATTCCTCTTTAAAATGAGAATGAACCACCCACTTACTTCAGAATTAAGATTAATACCGAATAATCATTTTCTATAGGAATTGTTTACATGTTTTTTTTTCTCCACGATGACAAATCAAATTATATCTTGTACCATGAACCATTCAAAGCAATAACATCTCTATGCAGACGAGCAGGTGGCAGAAAAGTTATCAGGTGCATCTTTAAAGCATCTTTAAAGCAAACACGACATTTTCTTCTTACTCTGAAGTGACTGCATGTCCTATTTATGTTTCTAATTATAATGTGATCTGTACATCGAGGGCGTCGGCAGCGCGAGGCCTGGGCTCATTACAGAACATCACAGAGCCATCTGTCCTTCACTCACATGTGGAGTCACAGGCATGGCTGCGTTTAATGTTTATGGAAGCGCTTTGTGAGTTAGCGCTCCGAGCTAATCTTGTTAGCTCCTGGAATAAAAACAGAGGAGGTTTCAATGTCGATGATGATGAGTGTAAATTGACAATCCTGTATTTCTATTTATTTATTTTGAATCTATAAAGGTGCTCTATGTAACCTTTCAGGTGGACAGGCTGTCAAATGCTTCTCTTCTCTGGGGATGTCATTGCTCTCCCTGAAATGTTCCACAGTACGGCATTAAATGGATCTATCTTACATTTATTCAGCTTCAGGTGGTTTTATAGCTCAGAAATACCTGGAAAAACACCCATTCTGACTGGTCGCCTCTCCACAGATCTGACCTGTAACTTGGCCTGGTTAGACAAACCAATAACATCTCTATGGAGAAAATCATTTGATATATCCTCCACCAGAAAAGTTACAGAATGCACCTTTAAGGCACTCTTGTTTGCACAAATTGCACAAGTGATTTTACAATTCCTTGGTGTCTCGGAAAGTTCATCCAACGTTTAAAAGGCAATTTTCAGTTTCACTTTTAGATTTTTTTTGTCAAACGATATGTAAAGGGTTGTGTTTGAGTCTAATGTACTTATTACTAATGTTCTATAATGTCATTATTTAACACCAGACAGAAAGCACTAAGTCTTAGCTTCACTTGGACACCAAGATCATCCATGTGGGCCGTGTACTGGCTGAGGAAACCCTCAATTTATATGTAACTTTTCCTTATCAATCAACTTTATTAATCTCAAAGGGCAATTCAGTTTGCACATTTCTGGTAGTGCACAGTCCACAAACAATATAAATATAAAAACAAATACATACAACATACGCCATAGATTCAAACTTTAGTGCATCAGGGCGCACAAGCAAAATATGTTCTGTTTAAAAGCTTTATGACAGAAGGAATAAAAGATTTAGCGTCGCTGTGAGTGCAGCACATGTCTCCACACAGAGGCCAGATCCTCCATCTGAACACCACTGATTTTGCCGCACACTTTTACGATCTGGTTCAGACTGTTCTGCTCTTTCACAGAGAGCCCATGAAACTGACAAATAAAAGGTCAGCAAACTTTCGATAAAGGAATGATAAAAAAAAATATTTAAAACGTTACATGACACAAAAGAATTGAGCTTCCCCATCAAGTGACCCCCTGCTGGTCTCGTTTGATCATTTGTTCAGTGTTTTTATCAAACCTGAGGGAGGAATCAAACACAGCCCCCGAGTCTTTACTGGGGACTGTGTTTGTGCACCATTTCTCCTGCTTCCCCATGGATAAATCTGGCTATTGGGCTGTGAACTTTTTTCCTAAGGTCCACAGCATTTTCTTTGGTTTTAGCCAAGTCTAAATGGTTATTTTCACACCATTCAGTGATAATAACCATTTAGAGCTTGGCCGTGGTCTGCGTTTGCTCCCTGCAGAAGAGTGAGCAGGGCGGGCAGTGTTTGCATTTGCAGACCTACAACTTTTCCGAGGATTTGACCAAAAAACACCTGCGGGTTTGCAAAATCTACATCTGCACGCTCAAAATAAACCACAGTTTGTTGTCAAGAGAAGCTGCAGGACAATAATGAAGAGTTTCTTTTTTATTTTGCCGTCTTTTTTACATTGTAGGGGCCAATTCATTTAATCTTTCTTTTCTCATTCTCCGTGGCGAAAACTGATTTGCTATGATTTAGTTCTTCCATGGCCTCCAGTGCATGTTGTTTCTTTCGTATTTGAGTATTGATGATGAAAAAAGAGGACCATTACTAAAGCAATTAACCGTTTAAACTCTGTCTTTTGAATGGTAAAAAGTCCTCAATTACTGCCAATATTGAATAAAAGTGTGTAAATTGCTTTCCAAAAATCTTAAAATCCAACTGCATTTGAAGCTTTAAGAGTCCAACACACGTACTTCCAATACTGATAATAACTTTTTCCAAGGGCACCATGAAAGAACTGAAGAAACTTTCACTTTTACAGGGTTTCTTTTAAACTCGGCGGAAATTGTTTTTCTTTTAAAGACCGTTCTAGCCTCAGTTTATAAAGAACCCCAAAATAACAAGCTCCTAGTGGCCTCTGAAGGTCACTGCATCCAAACCCTATTTTCTATTTTGATTTTTTTCGCCTGTGCTGCGGCGGAGGCTGTGTCCGATCGGCTCAGACATTGATCGAGCGGGACACGGCGGCGAAGGGCATCGTTAATTGTACCGAAAGAAAATAAATAAATAAATGAGCGAACGTTGGACGGGCCGTGTCCCTTCGGCGCTGACGACAGGAGACGGATTAATTAGGAGCGTGTGGACGAGTCTGGACAGAGATGTGATTATCGGAGATGGGGCCGAGATGAGGAAGAAGGGAAACAGCTGCACAAGTCTGTTTTTCGTTTTTTGTCTTAGTACTTTTTTATATCACCAATAGGCCTTATATCTCTGTAATCCCTCAGTAGTCCAGGTCTATGTGCTCTTATCCTTGTTCTGATACAACTCAAGAACCTGCGTGACGTCGTCCCCCCATCAAACTGAAACCTACACAAAAGCTGTCAATCATTTGTGCTTCGTTTGTGCTGCAGAAAGTTTTGCTTGTGCTTCTTTAGTTTTGGAGAAATTAACGATTCTTTTATTGGTCAAATTGGGGTCAGCCCCCAGGAAGCTTCAAAATGCTCTAAAACCGTCCAAAATGGAGTCAATCGTTTGTGCTTCATTTGTGCCGTTTTGTGCTGCAAAAAGTTTTGTTGTGCAATTCTGGTTTTTAAGATATTTGCAGTTTTATTTTTGGCCTATGACGTAATCCAGCCACTCAAAATGTTAAATAGCCTCAAAACAGGCAGAAAATTATAGAAAACATATTTCATTTGTGCTGTGACAATTTTCATTTGTGCAAGTTTATTTCTAAAATTATTAATTAGTATTTCTGCGGTAATTATAGGACGTCATTTCTGCTCCGCTAACGGCAACGACTTTAGCAAAACTAGTGAAAATTAACAATCTCAGGCTGTGGAAAAGTCTGTATCAGTCTTTAGTAATTCGCTTTTGATTAATATTTTATATAATAAGACAGACTTTTCCACAGCCTGAGATTGTTTATCTTCACTAGTTTTGCAGAGTTTACCGCCATCAGCAGAGCGGAAGTGACGTCCTATCCTAAACGAAATACAAACGTTTACTATAATTTTCTGCATGTTTTGAGTATGTTTCACATTTTGAGGGGCTGGACGACGTCATCGGCCGAAAATAAAACTGCAAATATCTTAAAAACCCTAATCACACAAACAAAACTTTTTTCAGCACAAATGAAGCACAAACAATTGACAGTTTTTGTGTAGGTTTGTGTTTCATGGAGGTAGCTCAAGATCGTTCTAAAGCTTCAGGAAGGGTTCAGTTCTGTCCTGTCAATCGGACTTTTTTTTAGTATCGATCCCTGCTCAAATAAATACCTAGTTTCAATACTAGTTTTATGTAACCCAGGTGTCAAATCCTGACCAGCTTGTCGTTCTGTTATTCTCTCCATTCATTTACATATCTGCACTCCTGCTCAACTCACGCGATACTTCGCAATGTTCACGTGAGATTTTGGGTCACGTGCGCCTGTTGGCCAATCAGTTGCTCCCATTTCATGACGTCACAAATCGGGTTTCCTTTATCAGGTCGTGATTTAATGTCAATTAGTGTCTGATTTTTTTTTATATTTTTGACAATCCTAAGGTGCTGCTTTGAGGATGAGTTCAAACTGAACCATATCCATTTCTCTGGAGGTCGGTAAAGGCCGCAACACACTACAGGTGACCCAAGTTTGGGTCTTCGTCAGATGTGTAGTGGGCGTGGTCCGTGAGGGTACGCAGTCCACCCACTTTCTCCCGACGTGAGATAGAAAACAATAACAAATATAAAATAGTCTACAGCTTGAATGTCAAACTGTAGCTATTGGCGTTGGTTAAAGACCATCCACCCTGTAAACCAGGACTAAATCAGGACTAAAACCAGGTCTAAAACCAAGTCTAAAACTGGGAAGAAAACCAGGAAGAAAACCGGGACGAAGACCGGGACGAAGACCGGGACGAAGACCGGGACGAAGACCGGGACGAAGACCGGGACGAAGACCGGGAGGAAGACCGGGACGAAGACCGCGACGAAGACCGCGACGAAGACCGCGGCGAAGACCGCGACGAAGACCATGAAGAAAACAGGATGAAAACAGGATTTAACCTGGACTAAACCATGCCAGGTGGACCAGGTCTCCTCCCGTACATCGCGCTGTTTTTTAATAACATGATTCCACATCCTTGCGTGTATGATGTGTGTATTTCGGCAAGTTGTCAAGTTGGGTATATGGCGTAGGGGGGGCGAGGGGAGACGACTTTATTACTCACCTTTCGTAAAGCTGCACATTCAAACCGCAGCTTCTCATCCATATTATCCTTTGAAATTGTCCTCCGCAAATAATGACATCCAGTCTGCAAAAACAGTGCTGTGAATCCAGTTTGAAGCATTCTTTAAAACTCGACTCTACTTTATCGCCGATCTTCTGTGCATTAAAGTCATGTATCTGAAGTATTGCACCACACATATAATCAAAAATGATGATGGTAACACATTTCTCAGTCATAATTCATCCAAACAACAGTGAATCTGTGAGAACTATGAAAGCATTTGGTGTTTAGACATGGAAATACACAGAGGCTGGTGTCTCAGAAGCAGCTCTGTTATTAAAAATGTGTTCATTTTCGCACAATGAACACAATCCGACTAGAAACGGCAAACTCCCACACCTTTTTGGATGAAAATCAAACTCCTAAACAGGACCATGAGCGCTCGGATTGATCACAGGCTCCTGAGAATGTTTTATTTAAATCCATTTTGTATTTTTTGGAGTTTTCAGACTTCGACAGTGCTTGTTAATGCAGCAATAGGAAAATTCTAGCCTTTTTTTTTTTTTTTTGGACTGTGCATATTTGTTGTTTGAGGTTTCATATGTAAAAATTCAAGCTTGATTTAATATTTTTTTTACATTTTTTCTTATGAAATTGTTAGTATTTTAATCTGGACGTATTATATCACTGAATTGCTGAGTTTTTGAGTATGAGGAATGCATCTCTTGTAGAAAAAAATAGGGATTTCACCTGTTTTTATTGTTTGTTCCCTAAATTTCTTTTAATGACTTTTGCCATCACATATCAGCGGGCAATGAGGATGCTAACCACACATTTCCTGATTCCTAATTCGATGCAGACTGTACACGTCAGATATTTTTGATCCCAAGAGCTGTTTATCCAATATGGCTTAATACTTTTAGCTCAAATACACAGAAATAACTTTTTTGTGTTTATTTTTATTTTCTTATAGGACTGAAAAATCCAGCTTGTAATGAAAAATATGAATATTTAGATAATAAAAGAATAAAGTTCACCACACATTTAATGATAAGCTTGTCAAAATTTGATTTCATTCGTAATGCGCTGCCTGTTAAAATAAATGTCAAATAGGTCTCAACAAGAAAATAAGGGATTTGTAAAATGTTAGACTGGAGCCTCTGGGTCTAAAACGTTCAAATCTTTACTTTTGTCAGGTTTTGGAGAAATGTTTCCTAGTTTTTCTAAGTTTAACCTTTCTCATGAATGCTGGACAAACATGAATACGATGATTTAGTGTTGTTACGATACAGTGATCATTAAAAACACATTCTTCAGCCAATAGAATGTGATTTTCAACAATAAATCGTAATACTTTTTCTGTTCCAGGGAGCCGCGGGGCCTTAAAAGTCTTTAAAAAGGTCTTAAACTTCATGTTGCTAAATTAAAAAGGTCTTAAAAAGTCTTTATCGTGTTGTCCAAGTCTTATTTTTTTCACAAAGGTCTTAAATTTCATGAGCCTATTTTTTGTAAACTCACCCGGGCTGCAGTGCAACGTGAGACAAGACGATGTGAAAGCTTAAGTTTGTCTTTTTGGCCATTTTACAAGCAAAACATAAATGAGTTCTGAATGAGATTTTATAGTTAAGTTATTTAAAAAGGTGAGTAGTGGTCATTATTAGTGTTTTTCGTCTGCATAACGGCCGTGATGTTGGTCTTAATCTCCTGAGACCCGAGCTTTTGTCTGGTGTGCATTTTTCATTTCTTCTTGCTATTTGGGATAAGTAGGACCTACTAAGTAAGTCTTCTGTATGACACCATTGGTTAAAAAATGTAAAAACATTAAAATGTATAAATAAATTACAAAAAACAAACAAACAGCAATTAGCTGTTTATTTCAAGCCCTAAACCTGCCAAATGTGACGTAGGTCGACCGTGAGCGGGTTGGGGTTCAGTGAGTGAGGTTAAAAACACACAAAAAGGCCTGAAAATGTGGTCCACAGTTTTCATTTTTTCTGGTTTTCAGTCGTTACAAAAAAAAAGTAGAGGTGCAAAAAGTGGAGACAGGCAGCAGTTTCCCTATAGCAGCAGAAACGTCCAGCAATTTATAACTGTAAACTCATCTAAATATTCCCAAGTTTACCTAACAACATGTACAATCAATAATATAACATAGTCCCAATGTCTTCAAACGAGGACATGACATTTCCTGATGCTCTCGTCTGCTGTGGTCAATAAAATGTGTCAAATTTTAATGCCAAATGAAGAGACATTAAGATACATGAAGAGACATTATTGTACATAAATACATTGGTTTTATTCATAAATTTTGCATCTAAACTTTACCATGCAGTTTTTTTTTTTACTTTCGGGAGCTGCTGTAGAGGTTTTTAGTTGATTACAGGTGAAAGTTTAAAAGAATTGAAAATCATGGTGCTAAGAGGCAAAAATATTATGTCCTCGTATGGGGCCACAGGGTCTCAAGAGGTTAATTTAAGCGGTCTTACAAAGGTCTTAAATTGTGGGCAGTCAAACGTGGGGACAGCCTGTATTCCCATGTGTCCTTATATCTGTGTGATCCCTCACTGGTGCAGGTAGGTTCCACAGTGGTCCATGGGCGTATACGAGCTTCTGTGCTCTTATATTTCTTCTGCTACAACTCAAGATCATTCTAAAGCTCCAGGAAAGGTTTAAATCTGTCCTGTGAATGGGACTTTTTTAATATGGATATCTTATGCTAGTTTTAAAAGTCCAATATTGCACCAAATTGGACTCCTGTGAGCTTTAAGACATGTTTTAATGCCGTTACCTCCTCAAAAACAGACCTGGAGTTATTTGTGTTTCATTTACACATGTTTGAGTAATGCTGCTTTAGGAATCAGTCCACATCTCTGAAGCTCAAATCTCTCTGTTCCACCTTGTGATGTCATGAAGTGGTAGTTTTCAAGTTAACAACCACCCTTTATCTTATGTTCAGTAAAGATTTGCAGTTCCAGGGCTGAAATTATCCAATTAATTCTAGTGAAAGTGTATGGAGTTTTAAAACACAGTGGAGCACTTCCTGTATCACCACATGACGTCACAAGGTGGAACATATTTTTTTTTCAGTTTAAGAGAAGAACTTGTGGATTTGTGCATTAAACATGAATGAAAGAAAACACAACTCCAGGTCTGTTTGTGACGAGGAAACGACATTACAGCATAGATCAGAAAATAATCCTGATATAAGCCATTTAATATTCATTAGTATCGGATTTTTGATACTTTTGACGGCCTTTGTGGATGAGTTCAAACTGAATCGTAGCCGTTCCTCTGCAGGTCAGTAACAGTGGGGCTGTGGTGGTTCTGATGGACAGAGTCTGTGATCAGGAGAACGAACAGAGAGATTCTGCGCTCACTAAATAACAGCACAGAGAGAAAAAGCAAAAAGTGAAGGGAGAATGAGAATTGTATTACTGTCAGACGAAAGGGCGGATATGTCATTTAAATGTGACTCAAATGGGTGAATGTGAGTTTAAAATACTGTCCCTGGGCTTTCAAATAACTATTTTTTTTAATGAACTCAAAATTTTCACTGTTGTAAAATTTATTCTGTAATTAACATAGAAATAACTTTAAAAAAGACAAGCCGGTGATCATAAATGGAATATTTAAAGGCGCACTGTGTAGCTTTTCTAATGGAGGGTCGTCATATGCTTCTCACCACAGAGATGTTGCCTGGAAAGTTCCACAGTATGGCTTTACACGTCTGTGGAAAGGCAAATCCACTCACATTAAGAAGGCAAGTCTATAAAAAAAAAATCTGTGTTACTGAGTAAATGCAAGAAGAATCGGATTAATGCCACACCGGAAAATTCCACAGTAACAGTAACATCTCCATGGAGACCACATCAGTCTTTCTGTCAAGAAATTGGGTTAATAAAGAAAGAAATTGCGTTAAAAAGGAAGGAAATTGTGTTAAAAGGATCCTACTTTAACATGCTGGTCTTATATGATTAAAGTTGGAGTTATAAATATGTAATACGAAAAAACTCATGTTCATTTGTAGTTGTTTTTATAAAAAAGGCAAAAATACGCTTGCTAACAGGTCGCCCTATTTGTTTATATACATATCGCCGTATGTTTTGGGAATATTTAGTGTGAGCTCCTTTTCTTGTTTCCATTCTTGTTTCATTGTTTTTATGTCGTTTTGCAAAGTCTCTTTTCTTATTGAGTTCCAAATAGGTTCGAGCTGTTCCAGAGACTTGCTTTGGTGTCATATTTGGAAAACATTAAACTTGAACATATATGGGTAGCAGCAACAGTTAAAATTTAGCATTAAAGATAAAAAAAAAATCTTACATATACTGGAGGATGAACATTATAGAAACATTGGTAAACAGAAATACTGTTAAATTACTTATGGCAGCGGCAAACACCTTATACTGAGTACATTCTAGGTATGTATTCTTCTTTTAGACATTTACTGCCTAAATTTAAGATTTGCTGACAGATTGAGCGATCAGAGAAATACATGCGACAATTTTTAACATTATAGACAATACAAAATAAAATATACTTTATTAACAATATCTCTCAATAGGTAAAACTATAATATACAAATAAATATAAAAAAAAAAAAAAAACCTCTAAAACCCTGTCCAGAGGTTAAAATATTTACTATTTACAACATTTAACATTATAGAACCAGTTCGGAAGGAGTAAGTCGATAATAAATCTGAAAACAACATGAATAATCTGACGCGAGTTTTAAAATCTTTGTCAGATCCGAGAAATGTGCAGTTTACTCCTTTAACCACAGTCTAAACGTATCTCCGTTTAACATTGATTAAACCGTTTTCTATTACCTTGTTCCCAATTAGCACCTCTATTGTTTTGATTAACCATATAATTTTCACATTTTTTAAACTATGTCGTGAATGGGGTGTTAATATAAGTTTTTTCCTTCTTCCTTATGGAGAAGTGTGCTTTTCTGTTCTTTACAGTGTGTATCTACAGTAGTATGTGTATGATTATTGTTTCTGTCTTGGCACAAACTCAAACTAAAAACAAACCAAATTCTTCTGAACGTTTTCGCGTTTCACAGAATCCTGTTATTAAACCACAGATCACAATGTTTGTCAGAAAAAGCGCAAATTAGATATTGGCCCGACTCATTCAGATCTATCTACAACTAGTGACACTTTTGTCCTGAGGGATGTCACTGGCCTTGATATTTCTATGATTTTTACTGTGTGCTTAAATTACCCTCGGCGAGAAATGAAGTGATGTCGATTTTGATTGATTGAAGACAAAAAAATTATACAAACTATGACATTGGTTTGATTTGCACGACGCCGTCTCGGTTTTAATCCCTTCTCCTCCTCTTCTCCTCTCGAACTCTCCTCCTTTATTCCCTCCATCCGTCACTGTCCCTAAGTGTCCTTAAATATGTCCCCCAGCCCCCTGATCCGTCTCTGCTCCTCCCTCCTCCGGCTGCATCCCCCTCTCCCCGTGATCAATGGAGCATCTCTGTTTTTTACACCATCTCTCTCTCTCTCTCTCCCTGTATCTTTTCCTCGCTCTCTCCCTCTTTCTCCCTCTTTTTCCCCTATCTCTTTGCATATCTCTTCCTAATCTCCCTCCCTTTCTCTCCCTCTCTCTCTCTCAACCTTCCTCCCTTTCTCTCAGTCCCTACCTCTCTCCCTCTCTCTCTCTTCTTCATCTCTTTCTTTATTATCTCTCTCTTTCTCCCTTTTTCTCAGTCCCTCTTTCTGTCTCTCCCTCATCTCTCCCTCTTTCTGTCTCTTTCTCTCCCTCTTACTTTCTTCCCTTCCCCCCTCTCTCTCAGTCCCTACCTCCCTCTCTCCCTCCCTTTCTCTTTCCTTCCCTCTTTCTCCCTCTCCCTTTTCTCTCTGTATCTCTTGTTCTCTCCCCAACATCTTTCTCCCTCCCTCCCTCTTTTTGTCTCTCTCCCTCTCTTTCTACCTTCCCCTTCTGTCTTCGTCCCTACCTCTCTCTCCCTCCCTCATCTCTTTCTTTCTCCCTTCCTC
Source organism: Odontamblyopus rebecca (assembly GCA_030686955.1). NCBI lineage: Eukaryota > Metazoa > Chordata > Actinopteri > Gobiiformes > Gobiidae > Odontamblyopus > Odontamblyopus rebecca. The sequence continues at coordinate 28,156,888 of CM060674.1, forward strand.
CCTGTCAGTCCCTACCTCTCTCTCTCCCTCTTTGTTTCTCTCCCTCCCTCATCTCTCTTTTTCTCCTTCCCTTCCTCCCTTTCTCTCAGTTCCTACGTCTCTCCCTTCCTCTTTGTGTCTCTCCCTCATCTCTCTCTCTCTTTCTCCCCATATCTCTTCTTTTCTCTTCCTCGCTCTCCCTCCCTCTTTGTCTTTCCTTCATCTCTCTTTTTCCCCCTTTCTCTCAGTCCCTACCCCTCTCTTCCTCTCTTTCTGTCTCTCTCTCATCTCTCTTCCTCTCTCTTTCTCTCATTCCCTACCTCTCTTTCTCCCTCTCTTCCTCTCAAGGTCCCTCCGTCCATTACAAGACTTTGTTCACTCTTTACCTCTCTCTGCTTCCTCTCTTTCTCCTTCTCTCTCACTCTTTCGCCCTCTTTCTCGCCCCCCTCAATCCTCTGACTGTCCATCGCATATAAGACTTGATCCATTCTTTATCTCTTCCTCCTCCTTTCTTCCTCTCCCTCCACCTCTCCCCCTTCAAGGCCGCTCTGTCCATCACGACTTTATCCACTCTTTCTTTACGTTGGCTTTTATCGCGCTGACCCTGCACAATAAACGCCAAAGCAGATTCAATAATTCAGCGGAGAAACTGTAGATCGTCGATGGAGAGAAACGGCGTCTAATTAATGAAGAAAACGAGCTGCCGTCCATTTTCCATTTTCCACTTTTGAACTCGTGAACTATTGAAATTAGAAATATAAATGTCATAATGAATTGAATTTTCTGATCTATGTCATAATGTTGTTCACAAACAGACCTGGAGCTGTTTTTGTTTCATCCGCACTCGCAAACGCTGCGTATTTAGACAGAGTTCTTCTCCCAAATAGAAAACACTCTGCTCCACCTTGTGATGTCATGTGGTAATGCAGGAAGTGCTCCACTGTGTTTCTAAACTCTGTACACTTTCACTAGAATCATTTGGATAATTTCAGCCCTGGAATTTCCAATATCTACTGAAGAAAAAAGGATCCATTAACTTGAAAACCACCGCTTCATGACATCACAAGGTGGAACAGAGCGTTTTAAGTGTTGGGGATGTAGACGGACAGAAAGGAAGGAACTAGGGTTGAGTGGTAATAGGGTATTAAAGTTTCCCGAGGTTTCAAAAAGTATCTACAGTATCGGTTTCATTACCGTCATTAAAAAACTCTGCAGTGCATAAGTACCTAATATAATATAATTTATTAATCCTACTTTTGTTTGCTCAGCACAAATGAATATGTGGTTGTATTTTTTTATTTAATGCTATGTCCTGGTTCAGAACTGTGTTAGTCCTGGGTCAGTCCTCGCAATTTGATGGCGATTTGCACGGCTTTGCTGACCAGATTTTCCTATTTCCCCGGGACAGTCCCAGTTTTGAGCCCTGTGTCCCCTGTCCCAGCAGATTTATCCAAAACCAGTGATTTGTCCCTGTTGTCCCTATTTTTGACCAGTTTGATCTAAACCAGGACTAAACTAAGATTAAACCAGGTCTACATTAACTCTAAACAAGGACTGAAACAACACTATCACATTTTTTGACTAATCTGATCTAAAGAGGAGCATACATTGTCATTTGTTTTACCAAAATACAGAAAACTGTGTTTGTGAATGACCATAAAGCGAAAATAATGCAGCGACAGAAGTCCTTCAGATTATGACTGACATGAGGATGCACAATGTGACATGCTTTTTTCACTATTTTATTTCTACCAACCAACCCAACGCGGGTGTGTCCCAGTTCAGAATGGTCACCCTATGCTCAGTGCTTGCAGCATATTTATACACCGCTAATGAGACGGTGTAGATTTTCTTGTTCTGGTGTTTGTGGCTTCACCCTGGTGTGGTCCTAAACCAGCGAGAATTCCAGCCGCACTCCGGATGTACGAACGGTTTATCCTCGGCACGTTACAAGTCATCCATGCATCTCTTCTGTGTACAGTCGGACTAATGGGATCTACTCGCTGCTCCATTTTGGGACTATTGAGCCATCGGACCAAATAGAGCAGGTGGTGGAGGGGGCGGAGCTTTACACACAGCATCTTATGGACCTCCATTGGTACAAATTGAAATTTACTTTTGAAATCCTGGTGTTTACCGTGGTCAGCCTGTAAATACAGTAAATCCAAGCCTGTTCTGCTGTTAGTTTCACTGTGGACCTGATACAAGAGGCTAAACATGCCGAGTCGAGTTTGTTCAGCTTTCCCATTGAGAAACACAGAACCACAGCCACACGTACGTCCTGCTGGAGCTGTAGGAATGGTTCAGGTGCAAGATACAAAATCATTCTTAATTAGTCAAGGTAATACTGTATACTGCGGTAAAATGCTGAGAACGTTTAACCATATCAAAATTTGGATGCCACCCAACCCTAGAAAATGTCAGATGTTGACTACAACTAAAAATTGTGCATTTATTTTACAGTGCAGATCAGAAAAAAAACAAAAACAAAACAAAGAAGGGTAGTGCAGAAAATGATGGTTAAACAAAAAGGAAAAGACAAACTAAGAGCCCTAACTAAACACAACCAAACCAAGGAACCTAACTAAATTTGTGCTAACGAGTAACAAGGCGTCTCAAAACCCAAAGCAAATAACGAGAGCATCAGACAGCTTAACAAAACAAAAGGAGACACAACAGAATCCAAAAACAGAAAGAAGTGTCGAGCTGCAACAGGGTCTTTCAGCCGCATTGAACAGGCGAAGACGGTCACATTTATACTCCACGCCCCCACAGGTGCCCTCGGCAGATTGGTGGGGGCAGAAGGGCACCGGCCAATCCGACGACAGCAGCACATGCCCAGCCTCCATCTGGCGTTCCTGCTCCCTCAAACCCGGGTTCGGGGCTCGCGCTCCAGATTTGCATAACCAAAACACACAAAAAACACAAGAGGCAACAGCAGCACAAATAATAAACACGACAAGGGCCTAGACCCATAACAGACTGATGATAAAGCTACTCAAACGTGAGAATGAAACAAACACTATTCCAGGCATGTTTTTAATGAGGAAACAGCATTATAATACGGCTTAAAGCTCACAAGAGTCAATTTTGTGTAATATAGGACCTCAATTAAAGCCCAATAAAAAATAATGGTTCTCAAACTGCTTTAAGTGGACATCAGTATTTAATTTCACTTTATTCCCAACCACGTTTAACCAGGTCCAAAAATTCAAAGTGAGAAGATTATTGCGGGTACAGACTAACCCCTGTCTCCTTGGTGCGTTTGGCTTAATTAATGGGGAGGTAAACGAGCCGGGGGGTTTTCTGATTGGCTCCAGAGCTCCGGCCCCATTACCCTGTTGATGACTGGAGTGTCCGGGCTCATCTCTGCCGCTAATGCTTCAGATAGCATTACTGATTGTCCAATTTAGCGGGCGCTGAGGGAGGCCACAGCATCAGAGGATCACAAACACAAAGAGGGCCATGGCCGACCACTCGAGAAATCACAGAGAAGGGTTTCTGTCAGGATGGAGCTGCGTTAGAGGCATCATACGTGTTAATAAAATAAGAATGTAATGTGTAGGTACAGGTTAAAGGGGAACTACGGCACGTTTGAAGCTAAAGTCTGGTGCTAAAGGTGGTTGAATACTGTCAGAAGCCAAAAAACGGCACAGATCAGTGTTGCCTCGGCAGAGATCTCACTGTGGCAGTGAGTCTGTCAAGGCAACAAACTTGCGTAGTGATGGGGGCAAGTTCTTAACTTCCACGTAAAACACCGATTTGCTTCACACTGAAGAAGCTTAACACCACTTTAACCCATCTTACAACAGCCACGAGTCTAACAAACAAAACGCTCTGCCTGGTTCACTCATTAGTGTCTGGAAACGTTAGAAAACAACTTTATAAGCAGCTTTAGCCTTACCTTTATTGATTTCCCACTGTGCATGTGAAAGTTCAAAAGACTCGCTCACCGATGTTGTTTCTAATCCCATTGATTTACAAGTGAATAATATTTTTTGAAAAACACTAAAAAATATACATTCCTGAACCATTTTCTTTCAAGAACTTTCAGTTTCTCTTCTTCTTCACCATCAGTAGTCGATCTTCACTTGTTGCTTCTGGCGGCTCGAGCCTTTCGCTGCCACTGGAGTCGACAATCGAGTCTTTTGGGCTTTCACCTGTGCAGTGGGAAATCAGCTGAGGGAAGTGTAAGTCTGTTTATAAAGTTGTTTTCTAACGTTTCCAGACACTAATGAGTGAACCAGGCAGAGCGTTTTGTTTGTTAGACTCGTGGCTGTTGTCAGATGGGTTAAAGTGGTGTTAAGCTTCTTCAGTGTGAAGCAAATTGATGTTTTACATGGAAGTTAAGAACTTGCCCCCATCACTACACTAGTTTGTTGCCTTGACACTCACTGCCACAGCGAGATCTCCACCGAGGAAACACTGATCTGTGCCGTATTTGACCACCTCTAGCAACAGACTTTAGCTTCAAACGTCCTGGAGTTCCCCTTTAGGCTTGGATGGTGAAGTTACTGTGGAGAAAAAAGTGCAATATTTATGTTGATATAGTTTGCCAGGACTGTTTTTAGGCTCTCGGTTAAACAAATGCAGGGGTGATGTTGTGCTAATTAATATTAAATGTGCACTATGTAACATTTCTAGTGGAGGGTCCTTGGAGATAGAATTACTTTGCCTGGAATAGTCCATAATTTTAAACAAACTCATCTTTATGAAGACAAGTGAGAGAATACATGGACCTCAAGGACATTTCTGAGCACTAAAAACGGCACGAGTCATAATGCACGTTTACTGTCCTTCTGTGAAATGTTCCAGGCAATGCAATAACATCTCCATGGAGACAAACAAACCCATAAACAAACAAACAAGGAGAATCGCCACTAGAACAGTTACACGGTGCTTTTAAAATTATACTCCTTAAATTGTGCGACTAATGCCGAGTTCAGATCGCAGTGCCGGCCGTGGGTTTACATGCGAAGTCTACGGGGACACACGCCTACAGTAACTTTCTGCAAAATTATGAGTACAGCAACGTGTTTCAAGCATCTCTCCTCAAACGGAAACGTGTCCAACTACTACTGTTAATAATAATAATAATAATACATTTTATTTATAAAAGCGCTTTTCATGACACTCAAAGACACTGTACAGTAACAAGATAAAAAGCAACAACAAACAAACATTAAATATTAAACATTAAAAGCAGTTTTAAAAAGGTGGGTCTTGAGCAGTTTTTTGAAGGAGGGGAGGTCGGAGCAGTCACGGATGGGTTGTGGGAGTGAGTTCCAGAGGGTAGGGGCAGCGATGGAATATGCTCGGTCACCCCAGGTGCGGAGCTTGGTCCTGCAGGGGAGGGACAGGAGGTTGGCATCAGAGGAACGGAGGGAACAGGATGGGGTGTGTCGGTGAAGAAGATCAGAAAGGTAGGAGGGGGCCAGGTTATGGAGGGCTTTGAAGGTGATGAGGAGGACTTTGAAGTGGATGCGTTGCGGGATGGGGAGCCAGTGGAGGTTTTGAAGGACAGGGGTGATGTGGTCTCGGGAGCGGGTGTGGGTGAGAAGGCGGGCAGCAGAGTTTTGGATGTATTGGAGTTTGTTTAGGGTTTTGGAAGGTAGACCGTAGAGGAGGCTATTGCAATAATCGAGTCGGGAAGTGACAAAGGCATGTATGAGGGTTTCAGCAGCAGAAAAGGAGAGGGATGGACGGAGTCTGGCAATGTTTTTTAGGTGGAAAAATGCAGTCCGGGTTATTTGTTTGATGTGGTGTTCAAAGGAGAGGGTGGGGTCGAAGTGGATGCCAAGATTACGGATGAGTGGTGATGGAGAGAGGGTAATAGTGTCTATGGATAGGGAGAAGTCTTGAGTGGATTGTTACTGTTAAAAAAATACTAAAGTGGACTCAGTTTATAATAGTAAGGGAACAGCTACAAAGCTTTTTTTTGCGTTCACTGTGCCAACAAGAGTGGTTAAGTTAATAATTCCTGGTCCAACAAGCGTTTTATTTGCTGTAATATTAGCTGACCCAGGAAACTGTTAACTTATCAACGCTTGTCGCAGTGAAGTCAAAAAGCTTCACAGCAAGTTTGCTCACTATTTTAAGTTTTGTAAACTGTTAAATTCAAGTTTTCAAGCTCAGAAGTCAAGCGCATAAATATTCCAAGTACAACAGAAGTAGAACATTAAAGCTCATTTATTAATTGTGTAATGCCACGTTTAAAAACAGACACAAAAAAGGCGTTTTGCATGATTTTCACGCCTCAGTTTGAACACAGCATGAAACTGAATCACATGAAATCAATAAGAACAAATTTAGAGCAGTTCATATAATAGGAAAATACAGTCATCCCTCACTATAACGCAGTTCACCTTTCGCGGTCTTGCTGTTTTGCAGATTTTTTTTTTTTTTTTTTACGTCTGAACTACATTGTGTTCTGCGTTCTGATTGGCTAAGGGAGACCCTGCACACTGTGTTCTGCGTAATTGAAGGTGGCATGTCCGTGTTTATAAGAATAGTCTCGCCCAGAAGAAAAAACAGCACCAACAACTGCCCATAAGTATGTTCTTCACTCGGCACCAAGACCCTTCAGTGGAAAAAGACTCCTCAGTTTAGACCACGGCGCCTGTCTTAGAAAAGTGTATAAAGTGTGTGGTGTGGTGGGAATCTTTTACTTTGTTTTCTGTTAAGATCTATTTAAGCTGTATTTTATGGGTTTAGATACTGTTAACTAACAACTGCTAAAGCATTTCTGTATGTGGTGGTGTAATGTGCTGTTCCTGGGGTACCTCAGGGCAGGTCACTCTGCTCTGTTTTTATCCAGTATTGTTAAAACAACGAGCTGTTGCTTTGCTGATTCTCATCATTTAGAACAGTGACTTCCTTGGGGTCAATCTGATCGATGCTCAGCTGAACCAGACGAGTCTTCTCTGTGTGGAGGTTGTTTAGATATAGTCTGTTTTACCTCAGGTTGATTTTATGACGTTTGCCAACCGTATAAGAAGGCTGTTTTTGTTTTGCCAGCCGGATTAGAGAGAGACGGACCTTGCGTGAGGGACAGAATGTTTCATTTTCTCTGTAATTGTGTGCACATTTGCTTTAATAAATCCACAACAGAGACGAGGGTTTTTTCAGCCTTAAAACATATATAATAAATGTAAAAAGTAAAGCTGACTACTCTGTGCAATAATCTGCTCTACAACCCACTGGCAATACTATATTATGTGCAATATGTAACTCTTCTGTGACATGTTCTACTTACACTTTATTTAATCCTACCTGCACCTTTGCATATTATATTTTTATTATACCTGTATTTTATGATATTTTTTACTATATTATTTACTATTTCCCTTGTATTTGCAAACAGTACTATTTACTGCAGCTATTAGTACTTCTTGAATATTAGCGAGTCAACGGTTCTTCTCATCCTCAGCATTTCATTGGACTGTCGACCTTGTGTTGAACCTGCACAGGACAAATAAACAACCTCGAATCTTTGCTAATCTTTGCTTATTGTGGGTTATTTTTTAGAAAGTAACCCCCACGATAAACGAGGGCCCACGGTAGTTCCAAACTAGGACAAAACTGAAGAGCTCTCCCCGAAAGAGTTACATGAAACATTACACAAAGAGCACATGTGCCGGTTTGAGAAACATTTGTCGAGGTGTAACATCGCCGTTTCGCCCAGACAACCAATATTTTGTCCAGTAAACTTATAAATGAATGTATTTGCAATGTAAGTGAAGTCTTTAAATCTTAGAACCGGCCCCGATGTGCTTTGTGTGGCCTGGTGCAGGTGCAGACTGCCTGTTTATAGCAAAACACATCTCCTGTTTGCAAAGTCAGTGCCTGAGACGTGTTTTTGATTTGTTTTTGTTGACAACACAAGTAAAATATAATAATTATTCATGTGGTGTGGTCCGAGGCACATCTGCAGTGAGGACATCTGCAGCGGACGACGGTCTGCGCTCGGCTCTAGAATAAGAAGCGCCTCATTAAAGACAATGTCCCGCTGACACAGATGGTCACCTTTAGAATCACATGACAGTGCAGAGTTTATCGGTCTGACAACGCTAGGGCAAATATCACATGAATTTAAATGGTATGGAGTCACTTTTTTATTATTTTTTTTACACCGTGTCTTCTATAAGAGTAAGACGGGACAATACTTTCACTTCACTTTTTCCATTTACTCAAACTTTGTCTTACCCCAGTACACATTTATATTGTACAAACAGTTCTTATGATGAGGTTTGCTGATCTAATTTTGAAGCGTTTTATTGTCTGATAATCAGGGAGTGCACATTAGCATGCTAGTTGGGGTTAGATTTTCTCTTGCTGGGTTGCAACACTGAAACGTGGACATCGCTTCAGTTTCTGCTCTTCTTTTTGTCATTTATTGGAGAAAACTACTGAAGTAATGGCGTAGTCCCTTATTAGACCTGGTTTAGACCTAGTTTAGACCTGGAATAGGTCTGTTATAGACCCGGTTTGGATCTGATGTCACATTGAAAGACAGAGTTGTGAAAAGTTCTTAGAAACTCATCACAGTCAAACCAAAGATGCTCATTTTGTCTTAGGTACTTTGAAACATGACAACAAGGTAAATACACTTTACCGTATTGTCATCAGTCAGTTTGTTCTCCACTTTGACCTCCAGGCCAAAGGAGTCGGGTTTGTGGAGAGGCAAGCCCTCTCTCAGTCAGGATGGATGTTTCAGTGCTATAAAAACAACCATGACTGAAACCAGAAAAGTAATGAGGCGATTGCACTTTTTTGTTTTGAGGGCAATAAGGATATTTTTGGTTTAGTTACAGACCTGATATTTTGCACTTTTGTAGCTAAAGCTCTAAATTAAGCATTTTTTTATGACCAAAAAGTTATTTATAGCAAAACACATGTTTGCGCTGTGTTTTGTATGAAAGAGTATGAATTAAATGTTCTGTTTTTGTTTATTTTTTCATTTGTATTTCTGGTCCTGTAGCTTTTATTACAGCCATATGACACAACTACAGCAGCAGATTGTGAAATAACAGGTTGTACTGGGGAAAAAAAAGGATGTATAACAGTTCATTAGGGGGTAAAAGACGGAGTTTTAAGAGCAGAATTAAGGAAAAAATCCAGGCGAGGACAAATTTAATGAAATTACCCTTAGGTCTCCAAGGGTTAAAGGTCCTATGTTATGCAAAACTGACTTGTGAGCTTTATGCCACGTGCTAATGCCATTAAATCATCTAAAATATACATAGTGTTTTGTTTCATCCACACATGTTTGAATAATCATAATCAGTATTCATGTTCAAGCTCCATTTTATACCTTTTGTTCAGTAGAGATGGGCAGGTTTAGGGTTTAAATCATCCACAGTTCTAGTGAAGGTACATGCAGTTGCAGTTTAAAAACACAGTGGAGCTCTTCCTGTATTTGAGGGAAGGACTGTGCGTTAAATATGTGTGAATATAAAACTAAACGTAATATCGATCAGAAAATAACGTCATATCGGCTCTTAAAAATAAAAATGGGGTTGAAATAAAAACAAAATATAGTAAAATAATATCTTTTTTTACAGTGTAGCTCATTTGAAACCTCCACCCGTCCTCATGATCCACGACTCCTCTTTGTTTCCATGTTCAGACGGAGACGATCCTTTCTTCTCTTTGGCTCTTGACATAAATTTGAGTAAAACTTAATAAATTCTGTCAGATTAATAAGACAAATCTGCGTATTCCCTTGTAGGACGTCGCCCGGCTCAGATTAAAGAGACGCATCAGAATAACGCTGCAATCATTTGAATAATATTGAAATCCTGTGTAGCCATCATGTCCGCCTGGTCTTTGTAATGTGATTTGAGCGGGAATGGTCTGTTTTATTCCGGCAGGATGAGGAGAGATGCAGAAGAAACGAGCATTAACGGGAGAAAAATGGATTTGTTTTGGGTTTAGTGGGATCAGACTGTCACTGGGTCTATGATGCATGACAATATAAGCTCTTCTTCTACATACTTTGCTTATGTAAACCAGGGACCGGAGGCTTACCTGTTCAGTTTGTTGTTTTTTTTCCCTTGGGAGAAATCAAGAATCATGACATCCCCATGGCAGAGGAGTAGTTGGCTACCTGGCTCACACACTAAGCACTTTCTGAAACATTTTTGTTCTTGAGTGCAGTTTTTATCATCCTGTCGTGGGATTTGAACGGACTAAAAAGTGCAGTATGTGCAGTTCAAAGGACACACGTACTGTTGGACTGTGTGAAATGAGCTGTTTTTTCCCGTATCTGAGGCTACGTTCAGGCTGCATTGGGCTTAATGGTCAATTCGGATTTTTTTGGTGAAATCCGTTTTATTTATTTTTTGTTTGTGGTCGTCGACATTTCCAATTCAGTGCGACGTCTATGTGATCTCCAGTGTGAACTTTTAGTCCTTGTGTAGTGGTTTAATCCCAGTTCAGTCCTGACATGGTCCTGGCAAGGTCCTGGTTTAGAACCGGTTTAGACCCGGTTTAGTCCTGGTTTAGTCCTGGTTTAGACCTGGTCTAGTCAGGGTTTAGACCTGGTCTAGTCCTGATTTAGTCCTGGTTTAGTCCTGATTTAGACCTGGTTTAGTCCTTGTTTAGACCTGGTTTAGACCTTCTTTAGACTTGGTTTAGTCCTGGTTTTGACCTGGTTTTAGACCTAGTTTAGACCCGGTTTAGACCTGGTTTAGTTCTGATTTAGACCTGGCCTAGTCCTGATTTAGTCCTGATTTAGTCCTGGTTTAGTCCTGGTTTAGTCCTGGTTTAGACCTGGTTTAGACCTGGTTTAGACCTGGTTTAGTCCTGGTTTAGACCTGGTTTAGACCTGGTTTAGACCTGGTTTAGACCTAGCCTAGTCCTGATTTAGACCTGGTTTAGTCTTGGTTTAGACCTGGTTTAGACCTAGCCTAGTCCTGATTTAGACCTGGTTTAGTCTTGGTTTAGACCTGGTTTAGACCTAGCCTAGTCCTGATGCGTCCCCATCTTGCGGGATTCACGGGCGTTTGTGGGGCTGAAAATTCTGTGCAGACCTCTAGGGTACATCACCAACTTGACTTTTTTTCAGGAGTTAAAACAACTTTAACTGAATACAACTTATACCGAACAATAATGACATCTGTTGGACATTCCCAGCAACAGAAAAGCAACACAAGAAACTAATTTGAGCAGGTATTACCATAATACGAAAAAAAAAATCACATTCCCAGGACAGAAATGAACCTTTCCTGAATAACTTGATCTTGAGCACGTGGACTAGTATACGCCCAAGGACCACACAGATATAAGACCACATGGGAATATAAAAGAAAATAATACGATTTAATGCTGAAAGTCACATTCTACTGTCTAAATATGTTTTCATTTCATTGTGGTATCAGAATCAGTATTGACTATTGTGTCTATTCCTCAGTATGTGAAATGTCTGTATGGTGACAACACTCCTCCACGCAGGAAACCAGGTGGTCGACTGCCAGGAAAGTTTTTACCTGAAGAAAAAGGCTCGCGGACTTATAGCATTGTTACCGTATCACTGCCAAATACATGTACACAAGATTAAAAACAATTGGCTGCATTGTTGCCCTGGAGGGGCGCGACGCAAAGGTTTTAAAATGACAAAACAACAAAAAGAAAATGAATGTTTGCTTTAAAGTCTATAGGGCAAAGTCAGTCTGCAGTGTTTTGGAAAAGCGTCTCACTTTGGAGGCAGATTTGACGGTGCGCGAGTGCCAGCTCAAGGTGTAAACAGGGAGACCTCTTAGGATTACAATACGAACGTGCGGTTAAAATAACAATGGAAACTGTCTGAGTGCTGTGTCTTTCTTGGTACTGGAGGATGCGAACACCTGTTTGCTTTTGGGCCTGGATTTACTCTGGTATTTTCCTCTGTATGTGTAGTTTGCCCATGTTTAGTCCTGGTGTAGTCCAGGTTTAGTATCAGGCCTGTAATATTCATTGTGCTGTGGTGTGGGAACAGCTTTAAAATGGTCAAAGTACAGCTCTGGAAAAAAATAAGATTATTAACTTCTTTGATTTTACTACTTATGAACATTTTTGTTTCAGTCTATAAACTACTGACAACATTTCTCCCAAATTCCAAATACAAATATTGTCATTTATTAGAGCATTGATTTGCAGGAAATGACAAGTGGTCAAAATAACAAAAAATATTAAATCTTTTCAGACCTCAAATAATGCGAAGAAAACAAGATCATATTCATTTTAATGTGATGTTTGAACTTAGGAAGAGTTCAGAAATCAATATTTGGTGGAATAATCCTGATTTTTAATCTCAGTGGTTTTTCTCCTTTTCCTCCTGAAATCAGATTTGGTTCAGGTGATCTCCTCATCAGTGCCTCATTATGCAGTGGTCTTTTTGCTTTTTCCTGTGCTGTATGTATTAGTAGGAATATGTGACATGTAGAAGCTTTTTTGTAAGTATTTTGGCCAATTTATAATTTTTACACTTAAGCAACTTTTTTGTTTTTGTTTGTTTTGTATTTCTAAATGTCTTATTTTTCTTGTATATAAACTTTTTGTGTCTGTGTCTATGATATTTCCATAGAAAAAACTGACAAAAGTGACAGTCCCCAACCAAAAAGTTCCACAATGCACTTTGAAATAAATGTACTGGTGAAGTAAATGTTATTAGTTTTCCATTTCACTTGGTCATATCCCAGTGGGGTAAAGGCGTCCTCCCTTTCTCTGTATTCTGTGCCTGGGATTGGGCGTCCTCTTGGTTGATCAGCGCGGAGATTGGACCAGACGCTGTATAAATCTCGGAAGCGCTCTCAAATATTAAATCTCATCTGTGACATTTTCCTGAAAGATGATCCGATGAGACTGATGGAGCCGAGCGGAGGGAGACCTCATCTGAAGTCCATTAGCAGTCCCAATATGGCCTCCGAGTGTCAGCTCATTTTCATACATATAAAGGTGACCAGATCGTCCGTGTTTTTGATTACTCCAGCGCATAACGTATGCAGGAGGGAAAGTCCCACCTGCATGTTAAAGGACTCATGTTACAGTCTTATCTAATCTGTGTTATAATGCTGTTTTCTCCTCAAAAAAACAGACCTGGAGTTGTGTTTTGTTTCATTCACACGTGTTTAATAGACAACTCCTGCACATTAAGGCTTGGAGGACTTCTTTTATCAAACTGAAAACACGGTTCCACCTTGTGATATCATGTAGTACTATAAGAAGTCCTGCACTGTGTTTTAGCCCTGAAAAAGGTTAACGGTATTAACTTGAAATCTACAGCTTAATTCAATCATAAGGTGTAGCAGAGTATTTTGTACCTACCTCCAAGTACAGTGTCCCAATGTCTGGTTTTGTGACTTGCTACCAGAAAGTTATGTACTATCACTTTAAAGGGCTCATATTACACTATTTTCTGATCTGTCATAATGTTGTTTCCTCATCACAAACAGACCTGGAGTTGCATTTTGTTTCATTAACACACAAACTTTGCATATTTAGTTCTTCTCTTAAACAGAAAACACTCTTACCATTTTCAGGCCAGCAGAGAACTGCCAGTGCCAGCACCTAATCTCGAACCGACTGATGTGTTCACGCTGAAAATCAGAGCGGTCGAGAACCTAAAAGTTGGTTCCCGATGAGAACCAAGTGTTTTTTCTAAGCAAACCGTGATGACACAGTAGACGTCAGCAGGTTCATCCGGGTCACGGTGGAATATGGCAGAGAAATCAAGTGCAGTGAGCAGCGGAGGAGATATTTGCTGTAGTCGTGTTCGCCTCGTAAGGTTCCATCATTAGATTTGGTGTCGCTGCCTCCTTCTCCACAGCAGCTGTTGTAGCATCGTTTAGCGCAGATGAATAATGGTTTGTATGAGTGCAAATGCTCGCCGGTGCCAATGATGCGATCCGTGAATCTTATCTTCATATGGCCTGGTTTTTATTTGGTGGCAAATCCCTCTGCCGATGACACGTCATGAGTTCACTTAAATAGTTTGAACGCCGGACGTTCACCCGGAAGCACTTGGGTTCCCAGTGTAAATGGTGCGGGAACTGGCACCGTTCTGGCCAGCCTGAAAACAGTTTCTGTGCTTCACTGTGTTTTTAAACTCCACACATCTTCACTAGAATCATTTGGATGATTTCAGACCCAGAATTGCAAATCTCCACTGAATAAAAAAAAAAAAAGTAGCTGTTAACTTAAAAACTTTATTATTAGTCTGTCTACATCTCAAAAGCTCAAAATGCTCTGTTTCAACTTGTGATGTCATGAAGTTGTAGGTTTCAAAATGAACTGCTATTTTTTGCCTTTTGTTCAGTAGAGTTTATCAATTACTGAACTGAAATTATGCAAATGTTTTAGTGAAGGTGAATGGAATTTAAACACAGTGGAGCACTTCCTGTATTGCCAAATTACATCACAACACAGATTTCAAGGTAACAGCTACTTTTTTTGCCTATCGTTCTGTAGAGATCGACACTGAGCTTTGAAAATGCAGACGGACTAATAATCAAGAGTTCCTCAAATGGGTGAATGAAACAAAACACGACTCCAGGTCAGTTTTTGATGGGTTAACGACGTTCTAACCTGGCTCAAGCTCACGAGACTCAGTTTTGCGTAATGTAGGACCTTAAAGCAAGGTCACAACTTAAGCATATTCCTCCCCGGTTGAACTAAAATTAGCCCTGCTGGGTTCTTTACAATGGGAGCTTATTGAGATAGGCGCGTTTTGATGAATTGCGTGTGTCAAGTTGCATCAGCGGACTTCCTGGCTGGCCCAGCTTTTGGCCCTGTTTCTAATAAATCTTCAATTGACACGGCCTTATCATGTCCATCCTTAACATAGTGTTCTTGAGCCACAGGGAAAGTATAACGCAACAGTACAAGGATTCGACCAATCAGATTCTGGTTTCTTTAGTGGATTTGCAAGAAGAACAACTGGATTTATTTCCAGGGAATCATTTGTAAATAAGTCATTCGTGTAAGTAATTCATTTCTGGTGGAGCTTCCGACTCATGTTTTTTCTCCAAGGAAATGTTATTGCTTTGTCTGGAATGTTTCGCAGTGTGGTCTTAAACCTTTCTATCGTCATGGAGACCAAACCAGACCAAGTTACAGGGCAGATCCGTGGAGAGAAACCCCCGCTCGCAGTCAGAATCCCTGTTTTTCAAGGTATTTTGAGCTATAAACCCACTTGTAGTTGAATAAACGTAAAGTAGAGCTGTTTAAAGTCACAGTGTGGAACATTCCAGGCCTAGAAATTACTTGCAGCATCCAAAGAAACAAGCAGGTGATGGATCCTAACCAAAAAGTTACATACTGCGCCCTTTGACTACTACTTTTACGATTCTATCATTTTTGACAGAATTTGGAGGGATAATAGCTATTGCAAAACATAAATTATAGTTTTACACCAATCAAAAGGCAATTTGCAAAGAGAAGTTGACAGAAATTTGAAAATTGCATACTGCTGGCGTCACAATAGGGAGAATTTTAGTCAAAAAATTTCTATTCCGTTTAGAAATAAATTTGTTCTGATTTGACACTCTGCTTCAAATGTGAAACCACTGGCGAGAGTTGGGGATAAACTACAAAAATGAAATCGCAGAGAAACTTTCTGGACTAATAAATTCAGAGCAAGTGAACATCAACACCATTCAAAAAGTTTGTCAGTTCTTCAAACGAAACTTTTATAAGAATTTAAATTGCGTTTCTCCCTCCCAGACGTATAAATAAGTAATAATAAATGTAAAAGTCCAAGTGTTCTTTGGGGAGACGCAGATTAATATTGTATTAATAATATTATCTTTTTTTTCTTGTTGCTTGTCTTGTCTGTCCTGGTTGTTTGTTTTTTAAAGGCTCCATACTTCAATTTTTAACTAAACTCTGTTGAAGACCAGTCATGTTGGCTTTGGCCATTTGAATAAAGGCTTTTTAACTACACTTTTCCTCGTACAACTTTTTTTTTTTTTTGGAGTACCGGGATTTAGTTGTTTCCAACATCTTTATTTTGTTGTTGTTTATTGTATTTGTCAGATAATTTGTGGGCAGATTAAAAGAAAATCGCAAAATTCTTAAATAAAACGGTCTTAACTGTGTTTTAGTAAAAAATAGCAGTACTATAGACCACATGTGTCAAACATGCGGCCCGGGGGCCAGATCCGGCCCTCCAAGACCTTTAATCTGGCCCTCGGCTGATTTTTCTATTAAAATACTTAAAATTTTCAGATTTTTCTGTTAATTTTCTGCACCGTTTAGCATAGCAGCGTCTCCGGTGTTTCTGTACGTTGCGACTCCCACCAGAGCAGCACAAATGAAGACTAAAGGACGATCGTTTTGACTGTCGACCGTGACCCTCATCAGCAAAATGTCAAAAAATGAGAAAAGCAGATGCTGAGTTCAGGATTTCCCAAGAAAAATAGTCTAATTCTTATTTGTTGACAGAGGTGAATGGGAAATCTGTGCTCAGTGTGTTTGGAACAAGTGGCGTTGCTCGAGGAATATAATCTTAAACACCACTACGAGACACGGAGAAAAATACGATAACTTGAAGAGAGAACTGAGTTTTCTGATCCGGCCCTTTTGGGATCAAAGTAGGCTGCATACGGCCCCCGGACCAAAATGAGTTTGACACCCCTGCTATAGACTGTAATACAGCTGTAAATATGGAATAACAATAACTATGAGCAGCTCCATTTCCTTGTTTTTTGCTTGCGTCTGTCTCCTGGTTTGGGTTTCGTGTATGTTCACTCACCACGGCCTCAGTAAACTCTGGCTACTCTTACCTACGGTGATCCAGCAGACGCCACTAAACAATTTTCACTTCTTTATATTTGGCAGTTTGTCCCAGTGCTGTTTTTGATAAAGATGCTCACAGTAAAAGCCGACGATGAGACCAGTGACGGATCTGAAGACGTTTTGCAGCTCGCAGCCCAAACATGTCAACAGAGTAAATATATCTGACTAATAAAATTGTCTGCCTAAAATAAATCAAGATCTCGCTTTAGGAAAATGGCGTCCAGTTGTTTTTTTTTAATCCATATCACTTGTGAATGTCGAGAGTGACTCATTTTGACAATTGTGACAACTTAACGTGTGTTTGACAGATTAACACATTTATTCTACTTATGACTTAAATATTAGCTCATGTAAAATTAATATGAAGAAGTAAAAAAGAAAAGAAAAGTAGGAAAATACAGGATGTAGGCGTTAGTTCTAAAACAGAAGACTTCTATATATTTTCTCAATTCCGTAATAAATGCAGTGACAGTTTTTGCACAATGAAGGCATTTTTCTGACAGTTTAAACCGTAATTTAACAAAATAAATGTGTTGTGATTTATTTTTATTTGTCATTTCATATCTATTGTGTATCCTGAATATTTAGAATATTTAGCTCTTCTCTCAAAAACTCTGTTCCACCTTGTGATGTCATGTGGTAATACAGAATGTGCTCCACTGTGTTTTTAAACAAGGACTAGTGGAGTGACATAGAGCTTTATTTTAGACTTCTTTTAAAAATGTTTTATTTGTATTGTGCAGCACGTTGGAAACTGTTTTGTTTATGAAATGTGCCATAGAAATAAAGTCGATGGGATTGGATTAAACTCCACAATCTTTCATTAGAATAATTTGGATAATTTCAGCCCTGGAATTGCTAATCTTTACTGAACTAAAGGTAAAATGAGCTATTAAGTTTAAAACGACCGCTTCATGACATCACAAGGTGGAACAGAGCATTTTGACCTTTGGAGATGTAGACAGACTAATAGTAAAAGGTTTCTAAAACATGTTTGAATGGCAAAAAATTCAGAATTAATTGTTCTGATTTAATAGTTCTGAATTAAAATATTCTCCTTCGACTTTACATGGAAATAATTCTGAATTGAGGTTTACCTTGAAAACACGTTAAATCGCCTTTATTTAATTCTGCTCAGCGTCTGGGGGTGGGGAAGGTTCTGATTGGACAGCGACACTGACGTATTTACGCCTTTGGGAAGAAAACTCACACTTCAGCTGCTTCTGGCTTTTCTGTCATCTCGGTTTGTCGTTACGCCGCCGACACAAACACGATCCAAACTGTTTCCGCGGCCGTTCCGATGATAATAAAGCAGCAGCTGAAGAATTCTCTCCTCACGCTTTACGTCTGTGAGCTGAGGAGGAGAAGGGAAGAGTGTCGGAGAAGGAGGAAGAAGACAAACTGAGTCTGAGGCTGCCACACCTCAGCCCACTCCCACATCCCGCTCACAAATCCAAAGAAACTTGGAGAAAAGTCCCAAGAGACGACTGGATTATTATTATTTTGAAGAAGAAACGTTAACATGATCAAGGAATACATTAATTTGGCTTCAAAATCAGAATCATCATAAAGTTTAATTCTGAATAATCATTTTCATTAGGAAGTGTTTACATCGTCTTTTTTAAAGTAGAATTACTTTTTATTAAATTTTTTTTATTCAGAATTAAAGCTCTCTCAATGTGGCAAATGAAACCAAACACATGTTAGAATGTTGAGAAAACACAAGAATACCTTTTGCATAATAAGGGCCCTTTAAGCTGGTCCAAACTCCTTCAAACCGCTCAGTATCTTGTGTTTTGTGTGGGACTTACACTTGTACTTCTGTAGTAGTATTGATCTGAGACGCTCCACTGCAAACGACCTACATTCTACTTTTTATCACTTTAGTTCCAGGTTTTCCTCCCCGCCTCTGGGCGATGCTCTCTCTCTGTTTTTATCCTCCTCCCAAGGACACGGCTCCTCTTCCTCTCTGCAGTTCACCGGGTTAGCACGAGTACGCCTCTTTGAAAAGTGCTGATTCGGATGTAATATTGACAGCAGCTGAGGCGGGAGACGCAGGCTCTGACACATTAAGGTCATATTACCTCCTGCAAACCCATTTTCACTGCAGCAACAACAGCAGAGGGGCTAAAGATAGGAACAGGGCAACGCAAGACAAACTCCTGATTAAAAATGAATGGGGCTTAAATGCTAAACGTGTCAAAAGAGAATATGAATGCGAAAATGGACGTACAAATGATTCTCGGAAGACCTCAGTTAAAAAGTGTGGATTTTTTCTATTAAATTAAACTACAGACAGTTTTGTACTTCGTCTTAATTAATTTCTGTATGTTCACCTTGCGATAAAAGGGAACTCTCGATCTCAAGGACGTCTAAAACAGTAATGACAAATCTGTAGCCTACTTACTTTCAGTCAAATCAGTCAACCAGAAGGATTTGGACCAGTTTTTACTCCAAAACCACAAATAAAACATAAGAAAAAAACAAAAGGAGTGTATCTAGAATATATTATTTTTCACAAACAGCTCAAGATCATCCTGAGCAAGTCTCCAAGCAGTGGGAAGTTGACTTTAATTGCTCCAAAGTGAATTGGGAAACTGTACGGCAGAATCTACAGCTCTCATCTCGTAACCCCAATTACAAAGCTATTAATTTCAATCGTATTCATCCAACGTATTTTACTCCGTGCACTTTGTTCAAAATAGGAGCTCTTCCTTCACCCAACTGTAAACCCTTATCTTATCTAGTTTGGGAATGCACTCAATTATTCTCCTTTCTCTCAAATATAACAAAAAACCATAGCTACCAGAAATATTTTTTTAACTGAATGATACGTCCAGTTTATGTTTATGGAAAGACTCATATTCTTAACAGGCCTAAACCGCAGCAAAGTGCCTTTAGCTGCAGGTGGAAGACCCCACAGCTCCTGCACCTGCAAAGATGGATGTTGGTCTTCATAAATATTGTATCTCTAGAGAAATGGGTTTCACAAATCCATAAAACCCAACTCAAAAATATGCAATGTTTATCTTTAACAATGATTATTAAGATGATAACGATGATGATAATTGTGATGATAATATTGTTATTGTTGTTACTGTTGCCATTACTGCATGTATACGTGTATATGTGTATAAATGTGGTGAATCAATACAAAATGAGTTCGACAGAATGTTTCAATAGAATGTTTTTTTGTTGTTGTCAGAATTCAGAATTACTTTTATTCATCCCTAAGGGGAAATTTTCTTTGTTACAGATGCAACCGACCAAGAGCATGTACATCGAACAAGTTACAAAATAAGCTAAATACAATAAGATAAAAGATAAAATAGCTCTCTCTGGGAAACTATTTACATCAGTGACATATTTATGACTATATACATGTGTGAGCAGGGAATAGGATGAAAAGGATTGAGTAGTTTGTGAGTTAAAGTGCAGCGTTCAACAGTTTGATGGCGACAGGCAGGAAAGATTTCCTGTGTCTCTCAGTGGAGCAGCGGCAGCCGCAGTCTATGGCTGAAAGAGCTCCTCTGATTGGCCAGCACCTTGTGGAGGGGGTGGGAGGGAGAGTCCAGAATAGTCCAGATTTTGTCCAGCATTCTCCTGTCCAACACCACCGCCAGAGAGTCCAGCTCCTCCCCCACAACATGTCCAGCCTTGAAAAGCGAAGAAAGGATCGGAGCTCTGTAACAGGCTGCACACGCGAACTCGCGCATGCGCACAGAAATATGATTGTTGTTGTTTTTGTTTTGTTTTTTTAAGAAACTGGCGTAAGTTTAGCCACAGCCCTCTCTGGTTTAGCGCCGCTTTAAATCTTTGTTTGCGAAGCGAGCTTGGTGCAAAGGCACTCGTTGGCGGAGGTGACTTGCGAACATGCGGTTCTGTTTGCGTAACGAAACACCCTTCATTTTGCGGTTTACACTCAAGTGCACTGTTTAGGACCTGTCTGAAATGACCCACACACTCAGGAAATACCGCACATAGAAGCTTTCAGTGGAGTTTGGGACTAAAGCTCCTGGATCATGGAGCGAGGAGCACCTGACGCAGCGTACGAGCTCTGGATGTGTCTCCTTTGTGTTTGTGTGTCTGATTCGTGACCTGTTTCGTTCACCCTGGAGCATCGTTTGTGTGGTTTCGATGCAGAACGATGAAACTCCAGTATTCACACGTCTGCTCCGTGTGCACAGGACACCAGGAGCCTTTTTCTTTTCTCTCGCTGTTTTCATTTGGTAACCCACGCAGAGGAAGGTTAAGTTTGAAATAAAAATGTTTAAATTAGTATTTTCCCTCCTGGTCTTTATTTTCAGTAGGTCATACAGTGTTGTGATAATTATTGATATCGACCGGTATAAAACACTTAGATCATGATAGAGATTTCCGCCATATTGCCCAGCCCTAGTATACATATACCTTGGGTCAGGGGGGTAAAGGTCCTGGGGCGGGGTGGGTTTGGGGCAGGATGGGGTGGTGGGTGATTAGTACACATGTGCACTTATTCATTGTTTGGATTCCCTTCACCCATGAACACAAAAAAAATCAAATAAAATATTGATCACAAAAAAAACAACACCACAAATTTACAAAAAATGTAATAGGAATTTTATATGAATTTGGTGAGATCTGCTTCATCTTTGACATGGGCATCGTCAAGACCCAACAAACACCATCCGCAGGGACACCAGCTACACCTCTTCCTATATTTACCCCCAAAGAATTCAAGCAGCATTTGAAATCTGGCTTTCCTTTATGTAGAGCTTGTTCCCGCTTAAAATGAGAGTACATCCGACAGAAGAGGTCAAAACTCCAGAGCCTCGTCTTCACAAAGAGTCCAGTCATTTGTCTGTGCTCCAAAGGGTTCAGAAACGCACTCAGCTTGAATTGAGAGTAATTTTCATCAAACGTTTTAGGAAAAATAGACCGGAATAGTGAAGGGTTAAAAGTTATGGACGATCTGAGCATGAAAATGGTGAAGATTTTTGATTTAAATAAAACATGACTTTGCTCAGGTGGGGTAAGGGAGATGGACAGAATGCCAAGGTTAAGAAATACTTTAATATAAAACCCCTGAAGACTGAAAGGCAATTTTAGTGCATTTCTCCTTTGCCTGGATTTTTTTTTCTTAATTTTGCTTTTAAAACTGCCCCTTTTACCCTATAATGAAGTGTTCTACCTCCTTTTGTTCAGTACAGCCTGTTATTTCACAATCTGCTGCTGGAGTTGTGTCATGTGGCTGTAATAAAAACTACAGGACCAGAAATAGAGATTTTAAAAAAATCAGGAAATAAAAATTCACACTCTTTTATACAAAACACACAGCTAACATGTTTAAACAACTTTTTGGACACAAAAATTGCTTAATTTAGGGCCTTAGCTACAAAAATGCAAAATATCAAGTCTGTAAGTAAATTAAAAATGTCCTTATTGCCCTAAAAACAAAAAAAAAGTGTAATCGCTCCATTACTTTTCTGGTCCAGTCCTGGAAACAGCTCCTGTCAGGTCCAGGGCCAGAGCCACAGCACTTCTGCATTTCCATGGTGTTTATTACATGTGTATTTGTTCATTTTGAGTGAACTAAACCTTTCAAATAAAAACTGAAAGGGATGCACAATTACGCACACCAAGATGCGTAATTTGCCATTTATTTGAGAAAAAACGCACGTAGAGCGGCTTTTTCAATTGTTCTAAACACACACGCTCGAGAGGAGTCGACCATCTTGACTCACTTCACTCTTTGGCAAAGTTTGGGTCGATCAAAATGGACGGAGCGCATGAGTTTGGCAGAAAACAAAGTTCCTATTGGACACTCGCTTTGCACAAATCATCACGCAGCATAGGATAAAGCCGCAGCTATGTACGGAAACCGCTATGTCTGCGCTTTCAGAGGGGAAAAAAGTAAGTTTCTGTCTTTTACGGTTAGAAAGTTATGCACAGTTTTATAAAACATATTCTTCGGTATCTTATACGATGTCGTAGGTCTTCGAGTGTTTTAATCTTATGTTTGGAAAATCCCTTCTCTACATTTGGGCGTTTGGGTATTTGACCCGTCCGTCTGTGCCCTGGGACCATCTCCAGATCTTTGACTCTGTGTCCGGACTTTCTCCACAAAGTCTGTCACGCAAAACATTTCACTTTCAAATCACCAATGCAGACAAAACAAACCAGGGTTTTACTTTCGTTTCCTCTCGTACAGATCCGTTCTTAATTAAAGCAAACCCATTCTGCAAAGTCATCTTTTCGGCACTTTTAATGTTGTCGTAGTTTCTTTCTCATTTATCCTCTCCAAGTTGAATGTGGAGCGATGCGTGCACATTTGAGCAATCTTTAATCGCTTATTTTCAAGACTCCATTTTCTCGATCAATTCCAGTTTTATAGCGCTCCATCTGAGTCTTTGTTTTGATGACATTGATCCCACTGGGCTCCTCAGTTTCTCATGCAGAAGTCGGCGAACTAGTTTCTTTTATGAAGTCATTTTAGGTGAATTTGCGATTGTAAATGTCCAAATTATAACAGAATGATCCAAGCGTGTCATAGATTATAACTACAGAGCGGACACGAGCACAGGATGTGGACAGTGGACAATAAAACATGACACGAAGTTCATCCTTATTAATTTCACAAAATAAATGCGTTGCAGTTTCTTTGTATTTGTACCTATTGTGTATACTGAATATTTAGGATAATATTTTAAACTTCACACACCTTCACTAGAATCATTTTGGTAATTTCAGTCCTGGAATTGCCCATCTTTACTGAACTAATGGTAAAAGGAGCTGTAAACGTGAAAATCACTATTGCATAACATCACAAGTTGGAGAAGAGCATTTTGAGCTTTGGAGATCGAGATATACTAATAATGCTAATAATAAAAGGTTACTAAAACATGTTTGACTGGCAAAGTTTACATGTTTTTTAATTCCTAATGAATTATTCTGAATTAAATAGTTCAGAATTAAAATATTCTCCTTCAAGATACATGGAAATAATCATTTTGAATTGAGGTTTACATTAAAAACATGTTAAATCGCCTTTATTTCTGATTCTGGTGCTAATTGGACAGCGACACAAACGTATTTGCGTCTTTGGGAAGAAAACGCACACTTCAGCTGCTCCCGGCTTTTCTGTCATCTCGGTTTGTCGTTTCGCCGTCAACACAAACACGATTCAAACTTTTTCCTTAGTTGTTCCGATGATAATGAAGCAGCAGCTGGAGAATTCTCTCCTCACGCTTTACGTCTGTGAACGCACAAAACAAAACCTGAGGTCCTCTTGGACTTCTTTAAAGCACCTCATTTACTAATTACCTGTCCAGGCTCCGGACGAAGGGTGATGGAGCCTTTTTAGTCCTGGCGCCTCGGCTTTAGAGCGACCTGCCTGAGGAGATAAGGCTGCACCAGCAGTATTAGGGTTTGGGTATCATTAAGAAGTTGGTGGTACGATACATACTTCGATGCATACGCCACGCTATGACACAAATCTAGATATGGTGCACTTTCAGTTTCATACCATATATTTCAATCGATTCAATACGTTGTTTTTTTTTTTTTAAAGGCTACATGATGACTTTGACACTAAAAGTCTTTGTTAAACCACTAAAACACACCCAGTTTAATCATCGAAACAGTGAAAATATCAAATGTGTCGCATAAACGAGTTCCCTTCCACTAAACAAGCAACAAAACTGTAATGCTGTAACAATAAAATATATCAAAAAATATTCGATATATCGATACATTGAGTGACCTGGGGTTCATTAAATATGAACACCGTATAGATTTAATTGATCCCACTCATTTGTATTCAATAATAAATCAAATCCACTCACTGTTTAACAAGT
Organism: Odontamblyopus rebecca; assembly: GCA_030686955.1. NCBI lineage: Eukaryota > Metazoa > Chordata > Actinopteri > Gobiiformes > Gobiidae > Odontamblyopus > Odontamblyopus rebecca. The sequence continues at coordinate 28,181,478 of CM060674.1, forward strand.
TAACAAGCTAAAACCTGAAGAAAGATAATGAATAATAGCATGACATGATAAAATGTGATCACCACAAAGATTTTTATTAAATCTATATTAACTATTGTTAGTAGTTCATGGAATAAATCAAGCAAGAAAAAAATTAAAGGCTTAAGTCAGGCTCATTAATAATAAAGGCCGATATTTAGATTTAACTTTTAACAAAAAAAGAGACTCAAGAAGGGAATAAAAAAAATAAAAATCAATCAATAAAAAAGTGATAAAATAAATACATTCAATTTGTTTTTTCTTTATTAAATAAGCTAAATAAATGTGTGTAGTGTTCCTGTAAAGCGAGCTAACAACCTAAACGCTGATAACCTACACCAGGCATGTCCGAACTATGGCCCTGGGGGCCAAATGTGGCCCTCAGATCACTTGTTTTGGCCGTCAGGCTTCCAGGTGAATTGGTCCAAACTATGGCAAGTCGTACTTTTTACTGCATGTTTTTGAAATCTACCTTGATCAAGCAGATGAAGTGTGTCCTTCTGAGGGTCTAAGCCTGAACAAAGGTCTGGAGAGTCATTCAAACCTGTTATAAATGCACAGATTTGAATTACTCACTGTTTTGACCCTCAGTCTATGACCCTTGATCGGCCTCACGCTGCTCTGTTTTAATATGTGGCCCTTGATGATAAAAGTTTGGACACCCCTCATCTACGTAGCCCCACGACCCTTGTTGCCCACTGGTGGAAAACTGAACATGTTTTGCGGTCCTCTGTGCGGCGCTTGAGGCCCTATGGTTAAGAATCACTGGTTTAAATCACTTGTTAAAACTCATTTTTACCGGTTGGCCTTCCTTTAGCTGGTATTATCTTGATTTTATTCCTTATTTGTGATTTATTCCATTCATTTATTTATTATAATGAATTGAATTGTTTGCATCATTGTCTGTTTTCATATGAGTTTCAGTTTTATTTATGTAAGATTTCGGATTTATTATTACAATTATGCTACTATATATGGCATCAAAATGATCCCTACATTTTTTTTCCATCTCTTTTTGAAACCTGTAGCCCATATGCGCTGCTTCAAACCCACGTAGTATCTGTATTTTCCCTCCTCCGGCGCCTGTGCTTCTTATCGGAGCGTATTCCGGAGCAGATGTTTCAGCACTGGAGCTGTTCACACGAGCTCCCGTCCACGCGTCAGACATGTCCAATACATCGCCGTGGCAACATCAATAATGCATCGCTGCCTCTCGGTAAAAGCCTTATTCATATGAAGCCTATGAGGGGAGCGTATTGACGAGCGCTGGTCCGACCGGCTCCTGTCACCACGGCGACAGGTGACCTCTACAGGACGTCCCACGCAGGGATAGTGACGGCGGCTCGAGGAGAGGGGGCGTCCACAGAGAATACGCTGTAATTAGACTAAAAGGGCTGGGTCTTTGGCTCGATTTTGCTCCCCTAATAAGATCTGTCAGTACATAAGTCACTCCTAATTCACTTTATTCACTGCCAGGAAAAGATGGACAATTCCAGCTTTGAACAGCGATTCATCATAATGCATTATTTTGTCTTTGGAAAGTCAAGTTTGACCTCAGAAAAGCAAGGATACATAAAATAAAATCAGCTTTTTATTTATAAAGTTGTAAAGGTGGAATCACTGCTCGTATCTACAAGAGGTGGAAAAAAGTACTGAAAAAATGTGTCAAGTTTATTTCTTTAACACATTTAAAAGAACGTCAGCTGACCAAAGTGTTTCACATACAAGTTAAAGACAGAAGAAACACATACACATCTTTACTTTGCTTAATTCCTTCTCAAGTAAAAAGTAAAAGTAACGATTTAAAAATTGACTCGAGTGAAAGTAAAAAAAGTACAACATTTAAAATATAATCTGAGTAAAAGCTGTAAAAGAAAAAAAAGATAAGTCATAAATCTAATTCAGCACAAGTTGTTTTAATCAACTTTTAGGAGATATATGCAAACTTTGTATATTTTAAAGACACCTGAGCTGAACCCTGACACTGAGCTCTTCCTTCTTTTTATAGAACTTTATGGAAATTAGAACTTTAATTGCATAACAGATTTAACAAATTAACAAATTCTGAATTACATGGTCCAACTCACAACACGACAGCTCTGTGCGGTGGGAAAGGTGCAATTTTGCATTATTATTATGTTCAACTATTTTGCGTTCGAAGGTAAATAACTGCCCGAGCTTTAGGCAAGGGTTTCCTTCGCTTTCCTCTCGAGAATTATTCAGTTGCACCTTCTTCTTCTTCCTGAATATCGTCCATGTCGACCTCGATCTCTGGCACCAGCATCGTCCACGTTGATCCAAGACGGACTGACGGTTCTGCACAATGACTGAACGTTCTATCGTGAAAATGCCACATGTGCAAACTTGTGCAACTTCCTTTCCTTTCCAGCAGATTGTTGTTGTTGTTTTTTTCCACATTTAATTTTCAATCAAACTGATTTTATGCAGTAACGAGGTTGGGTTCCAGTGTAATGAAGTAAAAATACTTGGGTCAGAATGTACTTGTGTTAAAGTAAAATGACATATTTCAAAAACGACTTAAAAAATGTACAAAATACTCAGGAAAAGTACTCAGTTAAAGTAATGTGAGTAAATGTAACTCGCTACTTTCCACCCTTGATCTATGTATATGTCATTTCTCTGCCTGGAATGTTCCACAGTGTGACATTAAACGTATTCCCCAAATCTCATGTTTAGTGAGACATGGGAATTGCCAAAACCCGACAAATGCTTAATCTGCAGTTTTTCAGGCCATCCCCAGAGGCACCAGCTACATATTCATATATTTATCTAAGAATTCAGGCGTAAATTGAAATCTGACTTTCCTGCGTTGAGCTTGTTCCCCTTAAAATGAAAATAGATCAGACAGAAAGTACAGAAAAAGTCGAGAGCATCAGCTTCACAAAGAGTTCAGTCATTTGTCTGCGCTCCGAAGGGTTCAGAAACAGATTCAGCTTGAATTGAGAGTTATTTTCGGCAGACGTTTTAGGAAAAATGGGCCGGAATAGTAAAAGGTTAAAAGTTGTGGACGATCTGAGCCTGAAAATGGTGAAAATGTTCGATTTAAATAATACACGACTTTGCTCAGTTGTTATAAGGGAGATGGACAGGATGCCAAAGTTAAGAAATGCTTTATTATTAATCTTATGTTTGGAAAATTCCTTCTTTGCATTTGGGCGTTTGACCCATGCGTCATTTCTCTGCCTGGAATGTTCCACAGTGCGGCATTAAACAGCTCTACTTTACATGTATTCAATTACAGGTGGTTTTATATAACTAAATCTGCTTCTGTGAGCCTATACAGCACTGTGATTGGTTGAATCTGCCTGCCACTCACTCACACATGACAGAGACTGACCAATAGGAGCAGAGTATTAGGAATACATTGAAGACAATACAATCTAAGGGTTTCAGAGTGAGGAAAAATTAGCACTGTTGCCATAAAAATGAGCAATTCAACACCAAATTGTCCTCAGCATGTCCTATAAACACAAAGCTTAAACCATTTATTAAAATACATTAATCTCAATTTTGGTTTGGCAGTGACTAGGCTCCACATAAGTCTTTAATTTCCGTTAATACCGACTTAGTTTTGAGCCACTTTTCTGTCCTCGTGTGAATGTGGTTAATTTTTTTGCATACATCTCATTTCCAGTCTATTCCCAGAACTGTAATAAATCTCTAAACTGGGAATATTTTCATGTTTTGTTTTTTTCTTTTCCCCCCACATAATTGGAGTTGTACCCAGTTTTCCGGCTTATCGCACTTTCCCAAATTTCCCCCCAGCGTCTCAAAGCCTTCTGCCCATCTGCCATCTCCTTACCCGCGAAGTAAAAACGGGATTTAAGACAAACTACAAACAGACTCGAATATGGACCATTTAGGACACAGTACATCACCTGAGAATCAAGTTGTACGGATCTTTGTGGGGGAATATTTAGGACTTACCCTGGAAACACAATGCGCACATAAACAAACACTGTCAAGAAAATCTACTCTTTATTCTTTCTTTTAGTGAACAAAATATAATTGATCTGTCACACAAAAAGCAGGACTAAAGCCAGGACAAACCGGCAGTGGCAAAATATCCACAAACGACTCTCAAATGGTACAATTTTCTCACGTGGTAAATGAAAAAATATGAATAATTGACCTTTCACACTATGGAAAGAAACCAGACTTGAACTATAACACAGTTCATAACAGACCTAGGACTGGGCCAGTTTTTATTTTTTATTTTACAACAATAGAATAAAACATTAAATAATACAATAATAAAAATAGAAATAATACACATAAAGCAATACATAAACATACGGCAAGGCCCCTTTTATTTTTATATTCAGGCTTATTTATCAATTCATTTTCCTTTCTTTTTTCCGCACATTTGTCTTAAGTTATTACTAAGTCACTCATAATTCTCACCATCATCATTTACTTACATCATTTCACTATAACCTTAAAGCATAATTTTAATGGCACTTCCTCCTTATTTATTCATGAATTGTCTTTTTTTTTTTTGGTCTTGAGGATTATGTATTTTTTAATTAAGTACATTTTAGGTCACTAATTTTCCATTACTAATAACATTTTAGATCCTTTCTTTTCCATTACCAATAGCATTTTAGGTCCCTATTTTTCCATTACCAATAATGTTTTAGGTCCGTATTTTTCCATTACTAATGCCATTTTACGTCCCTACTTCACCGTTATTAATAACATTTTAGGTCCCTATTTTTCCATTACTAACAACATTTAACATCACTGTTTTTCTCTTACCAATATAATTTTATGTCCCTACTTTTCCATTACAAATGACATTTTAGGTCACCACTTTTCCATTAACAACATTTTAGTCCCTAGTTTTCTATTACCAGTAATATTTTAGGTCTCTACTTTACCATTACTAATAACAGTTAAGGTCCCTACTTTTCCATTACCAAAACTTTTTAGGCCATTACTTTTCCATTACTAACGACATTTTAGGTCACTACATTTACTTTACCAATAACACTTTAGGTCACTACTTTGCCATTACTAAACATTTTAGATCCCCTGGGTTTCCATTAGTAATAACATTTAGGTCACTACTTTAAACCCTTATTACACTAGACTAGACCAGATTTAAATGAACCAAGAAGACCAGGACTAAACCAGATCTAAATCAAGTCTAACTCGGGTCTAGTGTAGGTCTACTCTAAATTATAGAACAGACCATACTGCCTGGGTGCTCTACAATCTTTACCTGATGGTTCTGCAACATAAATCCACAAGTTAATTACAGTTTATAGGGCTATGCAGTGTTCTCCTGTCATGTGAACCCCCTCAAAGCAGTTGACTCTCCAGGCTATGGCTAACTGGAGCAATACAGGGCTCCCCATTACCTCCATACCCACCACATATCACAGCAGAAACACCCCTCGAGGCCACGGTGAAGGCTCAGGACCACGGACAGCTCTAATCAGGACTATACGTAATACCAGTGAGTGATGCTTGTTGCCTGGATGTGTGTAATATTGGACATGAGAGGTGATAAACTGATGGTCAACTGTGTTTTCATCAATAATAAATGTGTATAGAGGGTTTCTTACAGCACATTGTACACTGATCTTGTATGCGGTAGCCAAAATAGAAAGCTAAATAGAGGCACTGGTCTGTCTGAAGTTAGAGCTGAACTTTTGTTTTTGCACAATCCGACCATAAAGAACCGACTTAGCTGGAACTACAACATGTGAGCTGATTTGTGCTGCTAAACAAGTATCTCGCTAATAGCATTACAGTCACAAGCTAGCTAGCATTAGCCAACAGTTTTTTAGGTACTTTCACCTTTTTGCTGAAATTCAAACTCCTAAACAGGACCACGAACACTCGTAATGATCACAAGTTCCTGAAAATATGGTTTAAATGGATTTTTGTGTTATTATACTATCTTTAAAGTTTCCTAATGTGTGCATTGTGTCACCATGGTAACCTCTGAACATTCTGCCATAGACGTACAGGCAGAACACCCCCAACATGATCACAGCAAAGCATCAATACTGAAATGTAAACTTTAAAGCGACTAAAATGCACTTTTACCTTTCTTGCCTTCATGTTATGTTATATTTAATCATTGTTTTGCTCAGAATGTTTCACAGTAGGGCATTAATGGCAAAGGAGAAATTCAATTTGTCAACTGGACAAAAGTTTTTTTTGGTCGAATACGTTTTGCCGCTCATCCAAGCTGCCAATTTCAGTTCTGGTCAGAATTCTCATGGACACTGCCTGAAGATGTAGCTTGGACGAGCTGGGAAATGTACCAAATGTACCAAAATAAACTTTTGTCCAGTTGACAAACTGAATTTCAACTTTGCAGTGGATTCTACCTTGACGACTGAAGGATTTTACCCACAGTCGGGCATAAAGCTTATTTATCTCCTTATAGAGCCGATAACGTGTCCAGCAAAATTTACTGGTCAGATTTGTGGAGAGGCGAGCCCACACAAAGTAAAACTAAACTTTTATTCAAGATACTTTTTAATCAATAAAAAAGCAAGATGGGTTATGTATAATGCACTCCTTTTAAGGCCAAGCAATAACATCTCCAAGTAGGTGACATACCCTCCACTAGTAGTTACATAATCCACCTTTACCATGATTAGCCCTGATTTACGCCTTTTTTTTGAAGAAGGAAAAGCAAATCTTTATATCTACCTCACCAAAGTGGGAAAAAAAACAAAACATTCCAGTTCATAAGATCTTCCAAATGCACTTCCACATCTAACTGCTCTTTTATAAACACGCAAAGTCCCGCCGAACAAGTTGTCTTAAATATTAGCACGTGTTTTCTCGGTCCTCTTTGGCGCGTGGTGAAGTGTGCTCACTCTCCTCTGATGTGTCACCCGTTCCTCTGAGCGCCGAGATAATGAACACCCAAAGGACCCGGCGCACCCACGGATCACATACAACATACAGACACTAAAGTGCTGCCGATAGATAGGCCAGCGCTCTGAATCTGTGATGTCAGCCTCGCAGGGTGTAGCGCACCCAGAGGCAGCTGTGCTCTGCTACCAAACTGGAAGAAGGACGAGAGTAACGGCAATAAGGCCCCTGGTACTTTGCGGTGTGTTTGTCTTCTTTAATGCGCCGCTGTAGATTTGAGCCACAGTCTTGGTATTTTCAAAGGTGCACAGTGGATTTTTCCGTGTGCTTTTCTCTGGTGATTAGCAGCACCGATGTGATACTAGTGTTAGATATCGGGGCCAATACCAAAATCAGCTTCCAAATGTCTGTTGAGTTGATATTTTGGTTGACCGTACGAAATTCATGTCATAAAAGAGCTATTTGCTGGTTGTAGTCGACCCAGAAAGTCTCAGTGTTTATATAAAGATATTCTGTGGTTGCTTGAGAGATAAATTACAGCCACAAAACACATATGGATCAGTTCTGTCTTATTTTAGTTTTGTTAAAAGGAAATAAATGGTCTTTCAGTCTCTGGTCAATATCAGCACTGGTATCGGATGATATTGATGGTACCATTTGTTCTTTTGAGTTTCAATTAAGGAACGAACAACAATAAAATGGGAAAAAGCATATTTCATCATTCCATTTTAGTGTTAAACAAACAAACAAACAAACAAAAGAGATTTTGACCCCTATTTCCAACATTTAATTTAAAGTTTCTCAATGTCAATTTCAATTTTGATATTTTCTTCTCTATGGTTTATTTTCTCCGGATGTTCTGCTGTTAAACGGACTTCCCGGAAAAATCGTTGCAGTTTTGTGGACAAACATTCGTCTTTTATAGTGACTTGTTTACTTTCTAACGTCTGAGAAAGTAGTTGTTGAACTCTATGAGGAGAAACAGGAAGCAGCGATAAACTCTCCTTTGTTCAGGCGACACCACAGAACTATAATACAAATAGTTTCTATTATAGATCCAGGGTTGACACTGAATTCACATGCGGCACGTTGAGCAGCAGAACTTCTGGAGCAAATCAACCAGAGAGAATAAAATATCAAAATTAAAATAGGCACTGAGACTGTTTTTGATTGGTGTAATTTGAAATAAACTTTAAATTAAATATCGGAAATGGAGATGCAAATCTGTTTTGTTTGGCACTAAAACGGAATAATGAAAGAATAAACTCTTCCCGTTTTATTGTTTTTTGTTCTTAATTGAAATTTAAAGGAACGAATGGCACACGGACCACTGACAAATCCTTAAAGCCGTAGTATTGAAATTGGTATCAGAACTGAAAAATCTGTAATGGAGATGCCGGTAATATTCCACAGACTGACAAACTCTTTTATTTGTGAAATTGCTCAGTCGAGGCAGCATCACAGCAACAGAGAAATCCAGTTCTGTACTAAATGCACAGCTCAAATACGTAATATCGATTAAAAAAAACGTTTGTCCAGTTGACAGAATTGAATTTCTCTTTTGCTATAAACTTCTTTATCTCACATAAGCAAATGACGCCACCAGGTACAAGTAAGATCTGTGAAGAGGCAACCCTGCCTCACTGTAACAATGCATGTTTTTCAAAGTACAGTATGTCTGAGCAATTTAAATGCCTGTAACTGTAAGATAGATCAAATTAATGCCCTACTGTGGAATATTCCAGGCAAAGCAATAACATCTCCATGGAGACAAACAGGAAGTGTGCCCGCTATCGGAGAAATGAATCATTAAACTGAAGGTCAACTGAAAAAACGGACCAATATTCATCAATCCGTGTTATCTGCAATATTTTGACATTTGGATTTTTACTATTTGAAGGATGTACTTTTTCTTTCTTTTGTAATCGCCATGGTAACAGTCCTCATTTATTGCCCTTCTGAAACCCACGGAAAGCCAAATGAAAAATCCCTCTGTTAAAATAAAGTTCAGATTAAATTCCAGTTTGAGTCACACATGGCCTCAGATCAGCTTCTTTTTTTTTTCTGTGTTTTTTGGTAAAAGGGCGGTGCAGTTCTCCGTCTGTCCTGTAGGGGCGCTGCGTTTGTGTTGAAGGGCGTTTTTGGCTGCAGATGCTGTGTACGGCGCTGAGCTGTAGGGGGCCCCGTGGAGCCTTTTATCTGCCCGTGCAGTCTGTCCATGTGCCTCTGCGCGGCTCCTCTGGCTCCCGGCCCGGAGGTTTGGATCAACATCAACCCTCCTGCTAAGACTGCGCTTTATTCTGCCTCTCTCTTTCCTCCTCCCTCTGTCTCTCTTTCCTCCTCTCTCTGTTCTCTTTCCTCCTCTCTCTGTTCTCTCTGTCTCTCTTTCCTCCTCCCTCTGTCTCTCTTTCCTCCTCCCTCTGTCTCTCTTTCCTCCTCCCTCTCTCTGTCTCTTTCCTCCTCCCTCTGTCTCTCTCTTTCCTCCTATCTCTGTCTCTCTTTCCTCCTCCCTCTGTCTCTCTGTCTCTCTTTCCTCCTCCCTCTGTCTCTCTTTCCTCCTCCCTCTGTCTCTCTTTCCTCCTCCCTCTGTCTCTCTTTCCTCCTCCCTCTGTCTCTCTTTCCTCCTCTCTCTGTCTCTCTTTCCTCCTCCCTCTGTCTCTCTTTCCTCCTCCCTCTGTCTCTCTGTCTCTCTTTCCTCCTCCCTGTCTCTCTTTCCTTCTCTCTCTGTCTCTCTTTCCTTCTCTCTGTGTCTCTCTTTCCTTCTCTCTCTGTCTCTCTTTTCTCCTCTCTGTGTCTCTGTTTCCTTCTCTCTGTCTCTCTTTCCTCCTCTCTCTGTCTCTCTTTCCGCCTCCCTGTCTCTCTTTCCTCCTCTCTCTGTCTCTCTTTCCTCCTCCCTCTGTCTCTCTGTCTCTCTTTCCTCCTCCCTCTGTCTCTCTTTCCTCCTCTCTCTGTCTCTCTTTCCTCCTCCCTCTGTCTCTCTTTCCTCCTCCCTCTGTCTCTCTTTCCTCCTCCCTGTCTCTCTTTCCTCCTCTCTCTGTCTCTCTTTCCTCCTCCCTCTGTCTCTCTGTCTCTCTATCCTCTCTCTGTCTCTCTGTCTCTCTTTCCTCCTCCCTCTGTCTCTCTTTCCTCCTCCCTCTGTCTCTCTTTCCTCCTCCCTCTGTCTCTCTTTCCTCCTCCCTCCCTCTGTCTCTCTTTCCTCCTCCCTCTCTCTTTCCTCCTCCCTCTCTCTGTCTCTCTTTCCTCCTCCCTCTCTCTGTCTCTCTCTTTTTCCTCTTCCCTCTGTGTCTCTCTTCCCTCCCTGTTAATCTTTCTCTTTCTCTCTCTCTTTCCTCCACCCTCTCCCTGTCTCTCTTCCTCCTCTCTTTAAACCTCTCTCTTTTTCCTCTTCCGTCTCTCTCTCTCTTTCCTCTTCCCCTCTCTCTGTCTCTCTTTCCCCTCCAGGTTATCCTCACTCTCTCTCCCTTCCCTCCCTTTTAGCCACTCTCTCCCATTCTCTCTCCTCCCTTTTAACCTCTCTTTCTCTCTCTCTCTCTCTGTCTTTCTTCTCTCTATGTTAATCTCTCTCTCTCTTCCTCCTCCCTGTAAACCTCTCTCTTTTCTCTTCCCTCTCTGTCAACCTTCCCCCTCTCTCTCTGTCTCTCTCCCCCTCCCTGTTAGCTTCTTCTCTCTCTCTCGCTCTCTCTTTCTCTCTCTCTCTCTAATCTCTCCCTCTCGTTCTGTAAACCTCTCTGTCCTTCTGTCACTCTTTCACTCTCTCTTCCCTCCCGTTTAACCTCTTTCTTTCCTCTTCTCTCTCTGCCCCCCTTAAACCCTTCCCCCTCTCTGTCACTCCATTTTCTGTTTCTCCCTTCTCTCTCTCTCTTCTCTCTCTTCCCTCTCCTGGGACCTTAGCCTAAGGACATGTGCAATGTTCTGTGTGTCTTCCTGTCTTCTTTTCTCTCTCTCTCTGTCTTTCTTCAATTATCTCCCTCCCTCCACCTCTCTCTCCATCTTTCTCTCTCCCTCCCTCTCTCTTTCTCTCTAGCTCCTTATCACCTTCCTCCTTCTCTCCCTCACTTTTTGGATCCCAGCCTAATGACATGTCCAGTTGCTTTGTGTTGTCCTGTCTTGCTTCTTTTCGCTTTCTCTCTTTCTCTCACTCTCTCACCTTATCCCTCTCTTCCTCTCCTCTTCTTCTATCTCCCTCTCTCCCTCTCTCATTGGACTCCAGCCTAAGGACATGTGCAGTGCTCTGTATCTTGCTCTCTTTCTTTCTCTCTCTCTCCCTCCTCCTCTCATTGGACTCCAGCCTAAGGACATGTCCAGTTCTCTGTGTTTTGCTTTTTTCCTTTCTCTCTTTCTCTCTCTCTCTCTCTTGCTCTCCTCCCTTATCTCTCTCTCCTCCTCCCCTCTTTCTCCCCCTCTCTCATTGGACTTCAGCCTAAGGACATGTGCAGTGCTCTGTATCTTTCTATCTGCTGTCTACTTTCGTTTTTCCCTCTCTCTCTGTATCTCTCCCTCTCCTCTTATCTCTCTTCCCCTCCTCTCTTTCTCTTTTTCCCTCCCTCCCTTATTGGACTCCGGCCTAAGGACATGGGCAGTGCTCTGTCTTTTCTTTCTCTGTCTGTCTCTTTTTCTCTCTTTCCTTTCTTTGTATCTCTGTCTGTCCTTTTTTCTCTTTGTAACTCTCTTTCTCTCCTCTATTTCTCTCTCTCTCTATTTATTTCATTGTCTCATTCTCTCTTTGTCTCTCAGTGTCTCTCCCTGCCCCCTCTCTTTTTCTTTCTCTTTGTATCTCTCTCTCTCCCTCCATCCCTCTTTCACTCTCTCTCTTTCTGTCTCTCTCTCTCCCTCCTCTTTCTCTTTCCCTCTCTCCCTCCTTTCTCCCTCTGTCTTTCTCTCTCCCTCCCTCTCTCTTTGTATCTCTTTCGCCCTTTCTCTTTCTTTCTCTTTCTCTGGCCTTGCCTCCTCTCTCCCCTCCTCCTCCCTTCTTTCTCGCTCTCGCTCCCCCTCTCACCTCCACACTCTCTCCCTCCTTTCTCTGCCTCCCCCTCTCCCTCCTCTCTCTCTCCCTACCCCCTTTATCTCTCACTTAAATTATCACTCTTTGTATCTCTCCCTCCTTTTTCTGTCTCTCCCTCCTTTCTCTCCCCTCCCGTCTCTCACCTTCAGTGCCCGGGGCCCAGACTCTATCCTCCCTCTCTCTCCCTCCTTTCTCCCCCCTCCAGACCCTCAGGACCAGGCGTGGTTGAGGCTGAGTCTGGGCCTGGGGCTGAGTCTGGGTCTGGGTCTGAGGCAGAGTCTGGGTCTGATTCTGGGCCTGGGTCTGGGTCTGAGGCTGAGTTTGGGGCTGAGTCTGGGCATGGGTCTGGGTCTGAGTCTGAGTCTGAGTCTGGGTCTGGGTCCTGGGTCTGAGGCTGGGTCTGGGTCTGGGTCTGGGTCTGAGGCTGAGGCTGAGTTTGGGGCTGAGTCTGGGGCTGGGTCTGGGGCTGGGGCTGAGTCTGAGTCTGAGTCTGAGTCTGAGTCTGGGGCTGGGGCTGGGTCTGGGTCTGGGTCTGAGGCTGGGTCTGGGTCTGGGTCTGGGTCTGGGTCTGGGCCTGGGTCTGGGTCTGGGTCTGGGTCTGGGTCTGGGTCTGGGTCTGGGTCTGGGTCTGGGGCTGTTGCACCGTGAGCCTCACACAGTCACTTAGAGCTTCAGATAATGAGAACAAATGGAGATGTGGGAAACATCCGCTCCATTCAGATGATGTTCCTGTGATGTGCGGGGGGTTTGTACGGCAGGGTCTCGGGGTAATTAGGCGTGCAGGCCGCTGGGGCAGGTTTGACTGGAGGTAAAAACGCCAAAGAACACAAGGATTGGCAAAGACGGTGATGACGCTGTAACGGATGCTCGGTCCGGTTTCTGTTCTGAAAGAGGCGGTGAATTATACAAAATGTGCAGAATCTCTCGGTTAAACTGCAATGTTGTGTTTGCCAAATTGTCGAACTTCTAAAGGTCCGATGTTATGCAAAACTGACTGTTGAGCATTTTAAAGATGCACTGCGTCACTTTTCTAGTGGAGGGTCCGTCACCTGCTGTCTCCATGGAGATGTTATTGCTTCGTCTACAGTGTTCTGCAGTATAGATTGTTGTTTTTTATTTAGGCCCCACTCACACGTACACAGATATTTTTATTTCCCTTTGTTTGTACCGATCTTTTACAGGCAAATGGAGAATGTAAAAACAAATCTTTCCAAAAACTCCGGCTAAAGTGGAGATTTTGGAAAACTACGGTTTGGCGTTTGTGTGTAAAGTGACATAAACAGTGTTTTAGGCAGTTGACGCCAAAGTGCGACTAGTGTTAAGTGATGATCTTGGAGGCGGCTGAGTGGCAACACTCAGGCCTCACAGCAAGAAGGTTGTGGGTTTGTGTGGAGTTTGCATGTTCTCCCCGTGTCTGGATGGGTTTCCTCCGGGCTCCGGTTTCCCCCCATCAACTCAAAACATGCAGCACCCTGTGAACTAACATCAAGGACCATGACGCCCACCCTCCTGTGGGCTCACCACCCGCAGAGGGGTTCATGGGGGGATTAAGCTGGATTAAGCGGGAGAAGATGGATGATTATGGAAGCATCAGAGCAGCAGTCGTGTTACTTCTGCTGCAAACACTTGTCCTGTGTTTGCATTTGCACAACTGATGTTTCATATCGATGAAGAGACTGAATGAGGCTCAGAGCTCAGCAGTTTTCTCTCTTCTCCTTACGACTCAAAGACCAGTCGCCGTCACCGCCAACGTCGCCGTTTTCGGGTCTGACCTGGGCGGACGCCGTCTGGTGGGATAAGTTTGAAAATGAAGTGTTTGTCCCGGAGGAGCAGGGTGAAAATCTGAGGATGTCGCGGCCATCACTGCTGTTACTCTACGACTGCGTCAAAACTACTGAAACTGAGGCCCCGTTGGCTGCAGAGCGTTTTCCTTCTTCCTACACTGGCCCCTAGAGGCTCGGCATAGTTATGACGGCGCTCGACAGTGTATTTATGCGGGTTCATGTAGCGATCAGCGATTCTTAACAAATATGCACTGAAATGCCAAAATAGAGGCAGGGATAGGAACAGCGGTCCCTCGTTTATCGCGGGGGTTACGTTTTAAAAATAACCTGTGATAGGCAAAATCTGCGAAGTAGTCGGCTTTATTTTTTACAGTTATTATGTATGTTTTAGGCTGTAAAACCCCTCCACCATCTAAACTGAGGAGCGAAGAGGTGAAAAACATACATGTGACCTTTAATTACACAGAAAACCATCCGCAGGTTCTCCCTTAGCCAATCAGAACGCAGAACACAATGCGCGTTCATACACTGTAAAAAAAAAAAAAAATGCAAAAAACGTGAAATAGTGAAGGACGACTGTATACACTTCTATTTTAAACCCATTTACACAGCTAATACGTAGGGAAAAAGAGTGATTTTTGGCGTTTAGTGACCCTTTCTCTCTCCTTTTCCTCTTCCCTCTGTCTCTCTCTTCCCTCCCTGTTAATATTTCTCTTTCTCTCTCTCTTTCCTCCACCCTCTCCCTGTCTCTCTTCCTCCTCTCTTTAAACCTCTCTCTTTTTCCTCTCCCGTCTCTCTCTCTCTTTCCTCCTCCCCTCTCTCTGTCTCTCTTTCCTTTCCAGGTTATCCTCTCTCCCTCCCTTCCCTCCCTTTTAGCCACTCTCTCCCGTTCTCTCTCCTCCCTTTTAACCTCTCTTTCTCTCTCTCCTTCTCTCTCTCTCTCTGTCTTTCTTCTCTCCATGTTAATCTCTCTCTCCCCCTCCCTGTTAGCTTCTCTCTCTCTTCCTCCTCCCTGTAAACCTCTCTCT
>CM060674.1:28203670-28256170 GCA_030686955.1 Odontamblyopus rebecca
ACACAAAATGGACTCTTGTGAGCTTTAAACTATGTTAGAACCTTGTCAAGTCCTCAAAAACATACCTGGAGTTGTGTTTTGTTCATTCACACGTGCTTGAGTCACCCTTTATTATTATTAGTCTGTTTATATCTGCAAAGCTCAAAATATTTCACCTTGTGATGTCATGAAGTGGTAGTTTTCAAGTTTCAGCAGCAACATTTGACCTTTTGTTCAGTAGAGCAATTCTAAAGCTAAAATCATCCACATGATAAAAGAAAATGTGCGTGTAATATTTGTATTATGGGACCTTTTAATATACAAATTTTATTGAAATAAAATGAAATATTTTAAAATTCATACCATTTTGTAATGTAGGTCATCCTTTTGAATACGGCTGAAATTCTTTGTAGTGTTAAATGAGTTTAAAATGGTTTTATTTGCTTTTAAATGCCTTCATAGTGCGGCCCCTCAGTATCTGTGTGACCTGCTCGTCCCTCACACCCCCCCTCGTGCTCTCAGGTCCACAGATCCGGCTCTGCTCTGTGTCCCAAAGACCAGCAGAGAACAGAGAGGGGGTCGGGCGTTTGCAGTGGCTGTGACACATAAGGCCGACTGACTCACTGAGTGTTTTTAAGTCCCTTTTAAAAACTCACTTTTTCTCCTTGGCTTTTAACACCGTTTGAGGGTCGACTTTTCCCCAGTATTTGTATTATATTATATTTTACCTGCCGCTGTATTTGTCGCCGTTTGTTTCACTTTGGTCGACTGTGTTGTTTTTAAAGCGCTCTAGAAGTTAAGTTGAGTTTTCAAGAGTTTTCAAGTAAAGATGGACAATTCCAGGGCTGAAATCATGTCCACATGATTCTAGTGAAGGTGTCTGGAGTTTAAAAACACAACGGAGCACATCCTGTATTGCCACATGTGTTGTTTTTGGGTTTTTTTTTCTGTTTGAGAGAAGAGCTCAGCCTAAATATGCAGGGTTTGTGTGTTAAACACGAGTGAATGAAACAAAACACAACTCCAGGTGTATATTTGTTAGAACATAGATCAGAAAAACATGTACAGTTGCATAACATTAACACTTAAAATTTAATTATTTTGTATATTTTTAAACACAATCATGCTTTTTAATTGCGTGCTATGTTTGAACGAACCACAAGATGGCGACACACACCAAAGAATGAGCACTTCCTGTGGCAATAACAATAAAACATCTGCGATTAACTTGACAAGAAGTACAAGAAAACACAGTGTGATCTCTTGTCCATCAAAACTACAGTAATTATGCAGTATTTAAGTTGTACAGGACATCAAACTTGTGTATTTGCATCCCCATTACAGTGCCATTGCTTCAGATTACTATAGCGCTTTGATAAACAAAACCGGGAGATGACAAGCGAGCTCCCTGGTGTATTGTCCGTTTCCGCGGCGTCTCAAAAGGCACCCATTTTCACAACGGCAATTACAGACAAAGCAAACGATCCAGATGGTTTTGAAATGTTTGGTCATTAAGACACCTATTCAACGCCATATTTTTGTGTGTGTAATTATCCCGGAGAAGCCGCTCGCAAGGCACTGATGCGCTCCCTTTGTGATCAGGAGCCATTTTGTTTTCCCCGGGGAGAGCGGCGGCAGATCGACGTCGGCGTGCGGCGCTTTTAACGCTCAAACTGTGTGTGTAACCACTGGAAAAGTCCGGCGAAATGGCTCGAAACGTTGGAAGAGCAGATCCGAGAGGCCGAGAGAGGAGCACGACTACGGAAGATTCAAAAGCGTTGGGAAAATAAGAGAGCGAGTGAAGTGTGCTGTGAAATGAGAAGTATTTGTCATGTCACAGTGGTATTATGATGCATGTTCCATACCTGTGTGTATGTTTAAAGTGGGATTGTGGAATTTTTCTGGTGAGCGGCCCAAACACCTCATGGAGATGTTGTTTAATGGTTCCACAGTTATAGTACTATGTTGTTTTATTATTATTGTTATATTTTTTTTGACCCCATAGGGATTTATTTTATTTTATATTCCGATTCCTGACCTAGTCGCTGGAGAGAAATGAAATTGAGCCGGGGCACTAGGTGGCGCCAACCTGACTACAGTTCTCCACCTTGCCACCAGTAATTTCCCCACATTTATTTGTTTACTATGAGTTTAATTTTCCTATAGGTGACGTTTTGAGGACTTTCCACCATCCAAAAGACAGAAGATTTTAGGTTTTAACTGTTAATTGCTACGAAAACAATGCCACCACTCACTCTGAAACCAACAGGGAATGTAGTGGCTTCACTCGTTGACCATGAACATTTATAGTGTCCGTTAATCCATGTTTATAATGTGTGACACAGAAAAACTGCCCTTACAAATGACCACCTTGTGATGTCATGACGTAGTTGTTACAGCCCCAGGCCTCCAGTTCTTTGATTTGTTTTGTGTGTGTTTTAATTTCTTTTTTTTTGGCCCCTGGATTCCCGTTGTGACAGCTCTGGTCTCTGATTGGCGGAGCACCTCACCACTCGGCCACTCCCACCTCACCTCCAGCCTCCTCCCCGTGTTTAAGCTGATCTGCTGCACTGTTCGGCGCTGCTGGCCTTTGCCTGTCTGTGCCTCTGTCAAGTCGCTGCGCTCGACTTTGAAAAAAGACACTAGTTTTTGTGTTTTATCTCTTAGTTTTGTTGTGTCTCTCGTTCTGTCACCGGTGACTCGCTGAGACGCTCGAAAGTCAGTCCTGACCTTGTGTTTGTTTGTTCATCTTGTGTTGCGCCCTTTTGGCTCATTTCGGTACATTTAGTTTGCTTAGATTCCACTCCTTGTGTACATATTTTAACATGTTTTGTCGAGTTAACCTTTTACAATCCTTTTAATTAAATTACTTTCCCTGCCCCTAGAACTGGGCCGTAACAGTTGTACAGGAAGTGCTCCACTGTGTTGATGATGATCTCAGCCCTGACATTGCCAATCTCTGCTGAACTAAGCGTAAAAGGAGCTGTTAACTATAAAACTACTGCTGCATGACATCACAAGGTGGACCAGTGCACAACAAACTAATAAATAAAAAAAAAGATGACTCTAACGTGTGAATGAAACGCAATCACAGCTCCAGGTCTGTTTTTGATGAGGTAACCACATTATAACATGACTTAAAGCTCACAAGAATCCATTTCGTGTAAGATATAGGACCTTTAATGTAA
Organism: Odontamblyopus rebecca; assembly: GCA_030686955.1. NCBI lineage: Eukaryota > Metazoa > Chordata > Actinopteri > Gobiiformes > Gobiidae > Odontamblyopus > Odontamblyopus rebecca. The sequence goes on from CM060674.1 coordinate 28,206,838, forward strand.
CCGGCCTCGGCTCTATGAATTACTTAATACGATTTTGCCAATACCACCATAAAGAAAGTACTTAATTATTCTAACACGAACGCCTCCATTGGGCCCGTTTCAAGACCGATCTCTAACCGTATTAACAATAAGGACACGGGCGTCGTAAAAACTTAACGGCGTTCCTCTGACAATGCAGTTAGCACATTAAGTAATGAAAGGAGTCACTTTGGGGCCCGGGCTGGAGTCTGCGTACGCGGCGGGGGGCTGCGTTTGCCAGAGGTCGGTTAATGGGAAAATCAATATGCACTCAGGAGGTTAACCCAGGCTCCAGCCAAATGGACAGTTATGTCATTGATTTGGGTTAAAAAATCGTTCACTTTCACTTACACTTTAGCTTGGGTAAAGATGGATTTGCACTATGCACTATTGTTTTTTTCAGTTCCGTATTTCATTGAAGAGGGGGGTGTTTTATTTCTACGGGGTATTACAGCTAAAACGTTTCCTTGTACTGTTTTGAAACTGCCATATTCACCAAAAACAAGGTATTAATATGTTTTATACATAGATTGTATATAAAGGGTGTCCGGAAAAAAAAATAAAAAATTCGACTTTGTTTGCCAGTTGGTAAGGTTTTTCCAAATTTTGCACTGAAGGCTGCACAGTCTTGGGTGAGTGTGTTTGAGCAGATTCCAAAACACAAAATGTCTCTTCTCGTTGGGAGTGAACGGCTCAACCTGAAAACAAAACAAAAATAAAACATTAAATATAAAATCTTGATCTGTTTCTATTTGGTGTGTAACCATATCCAAGTCTCCGGTTACGATATTTATTGCGATATCGTGGGAAAGCTCACGATATGGTGGGGAGGCTCACGATATTACCTCTACATAATAACAAGACTGACATTCTAAAATGCTTTGACCAGTTACTTGGTGCAACATTTATTGTCATTAGGGAAGGAACGATATCCAAATCTCTCTGTATGACGTTTTCGCCATATACATCTCACCGAACCAGATTTATTGCAATATTTTGTGTAAATCTGCTACTTTTTCCTCTAAAAATACCTTCACGACTTAATCCAAAGAGTGAAGATGTAAAAGTGCTTAGAACAGTTATTTCTTCATGTCGTCTGCACTGAAACGGAGCAAAGGATCATGGTCTATGTAGTTCCTTCTGTTTTTTTTTAATTTTTTTTTTATTTCTGCATCAGAACTGTTCATTTAAGCAGTGGCCGTACCTGCTTGTCAAAGCCTGATCCCGTCAGATCTCAGAAGCTCAGCAGGACTGGGCCTGGTTAGTACTTGGATGGGAGACACTGGGAAGTCCAGGTGCCACAGTGGGGCACAGTCGCAAAAAAAACAAAAAAACTGTTGTGTCCTTAGGCAAGACACTTCACCCACATTGCCTTGTATGGCAGGACTCTCTTGAAAAAGAGATTAGTAATCTCAATAGGACTTTCCTGGTTAAATAAAGGTAAAAAAAGCAAAGAGCCTTGTGATTCGATATAGGATTTGAGTGTTCGATAGGGTTTGAATAGGGCCCAGGAGAGATCGCTAAATTACTGAAACATGCATGGATGACAAATAAAACCACTTCAGGCATGAGGTTTTGATGAGGGAACAAAACTTTATGCATTTATCATTACATATTATATAAAATGTGATTTAAAGCTATAGAATGAAAAGATGTTTTGCAAAATGTTGAACCTTTAACCCAGACGGAAATCAGTGAAGAACATTGCCTTGACAGAGAGGACATTTTTATTTTATTCCAGTTAATTCAAATATTTTCTACAATACCTTTTAACTCCACTTGTGTTTATCCAGATTCTAGTATCATTTCTTCTTCCAAGAATCTTTTTGTTACCAATTCAGTTGTGCATGACCCTGAACTAGCCTTGACCTATTTTATCATACCTCTTTAAAAGTCCATTTTCTTTCAAACCGCAGAGCTAAACTTGACCTTTGTGAGCGTCAGAAAGAGCTTTTGAAATCTGACCCAGTCAGAATGCAAAAATACTGCTTGTCATTTGTTTATAGAAAATGGTTTTATCGATCTGACGAAATATGGACAAAGCAGAGAGCTCCATTTTGTGATGCGGTTTTACATGAAGTTTACAAAACCTTTGGGGGCAGGCAGTGGCAGAGTTGGCAATTTGGGGGCCCTAGGCGAACTTGAGCTGGGGGCCCTCATTATAAAGCACTGCAACCCCTCCTGTGGGCTCACCACCTGCAGAGGGGTTCATGGGGGGGTCAGGTGCTATGAGCGAGGAAGATGGATGTTTTTTGTTTTTGTACCATATTATTTGACTAAGTCACACTTTTTTCAGGGTTTGGGTGGTCCTGCGACTTATATATTACATTTTTTCACACTGACCATAGACCACATATATAAATTGTATATATGAATCAAAAATGAAAAAAAAAAAATGTCAGTTTTTTTTTTATTTTGGTTTTAGAGACAAATAATAACGTTTATTTTTTATATATTGAAAATCAAACGAATGAATTGATTGTTCTCTATTCAGTTGTGTTTATTACTATAACTTCTATAACTCACCTTTCAAGATGAAATGTATGTCTTGGTCTCTGATTTTATAAAATAAATTTCCCCCAAAAAAGTAAATTTATTCCTCAATCATGTAAACATTTATTCTTCTTAAAAATATTCCTGGTGGTTGGTGCTCGTTGGGTCATCCTTCTGATGCGATCCGGACGATCCGGCTCCTCCAGTCGTCTCTTGGGACTTTCCTCCACGTCTCTTTGGATTTGTGAGCGGGATGTGGGAGTGGGCTGAGGTGTGGCAGCCTCAGACTCAGTTTGTCTTCTTCCTCCTTCTCCGACACTCTTCCCTTCTCCTCCTCAGCTCACAGACGTAAAGCGTGAGGAGAGAATTCTCCAGCTGCTGCTTCATTATCATCAGAATGACCACGGAAAAAGTTTGGATCGTGTTTGTGTCGGTGGCGTAATGACAACCGAGATGACAGAAAGGCCGGGAGCAGCTGAAGTGTGGGTTTTCTTCCCAAAGACAGAAATATGTTTGTGTCGCTGTCCGTTCAGAACCCTTCCCCACCCCCAGACGCTGAGCAGAATTGAATAAAGATGATTTAACATGTTTTCCATGCAAAACTCAATTCAGAATTATTATGTCCATGTAAACTCGGAGGATATTTTAATTCAGAACAATTCATTCAGAATTTAAAAAATATGTAAACGTGTCCATTATATCTTTCAAATGGAGGAAAAAAAGTCCTCAAAATGTTGCAGATGATGGGGAAGCTAAAACTCGAGTTGTGGGCTTGTTGCCATGGCGCCCGCTCGTCAGGCCTCCAATGGTTTGACGGCTTAAATCTGCCTCGCGACGCAGCAGGATCAGCCAATCACAGCGCTCGATACTCAGATCAGTGGCAGCGCCTGGGGTTAAGATGGAGGAAGTGTAAAGTTCACGCTGCTCGACACACGGGCAGAGAAAGACAAGCTGCTGGTGTTAGAGGAGATTTTGAACCACCAATTGTGCAAATATAAATATATTTACCCAAGTATAGCGCTTCTACTCAAACTCACGCTGAACTGTGAGGCAGGGAGCTGTTGTGCTGTATTCACTACATGCAGTTCTATATTTATAAATCTTAACAATGTTTATCTGTTCGGTACATTTATTCATCTTTGGGCCAATCCAACAAACCTGCAGAAGCCAGAGAGAGGGACACACATCACTATCTGGGATCTCTCCAGTTGAAAGTGTTCAGGAAAAGGCAGCACTTTCAGTCGTATTTCACCGATAAGTCAAACTTTTGTTAAATCCAGTTTTGAAAAAAAGACCTGAATCTATATATATATATATATATATATATATATATATATATATATATATATGTATATATATATATTACTCGTATTTAAAATGTTTTGTTACAGAATTGACGTAGAGCTGCACAATATAAGAAAAAAAAGGTGATACAATAGACTGTTTAAAGAAGTGGACATAGTGCGGCTCCAGTCAAATGAAGCTCATGGAGGCTTTAGATATACAATAGAATTTGGAGCACAGTTCCATATCAGGAATCGGAATTGATTTACGGACAAAATAGCGAAATAAAAACACCAGCACGGCAAAAAACAAAATCGAGTCAAGCTAAAATGACTTGGATTAAGAAAGTTTTACCATGATTTGAGTAAATTTCACTTGACAAGTAAAATGATCTGCCAGTGGAATAACTTTTTTGCACTTAAAATAAGAAACAAAATCGAATGTTGCTTGAATTAAGAATAAAATTACACAGATAAGGCAGATAATTTTACTTGTCAAGTTAAATCCACTCAAATAAAGTAAAATGCTCTTAATTTGTCATTTTAACTTACCTAGATATTGTTTTTTTTCCACTGAGGATCATGCAGAGTGGGTTAATACCAGCATTTTAAGACCAGTTACAGAAAGGGGCGGTGTTTTTTTCAGTACAATGTGAATTGGAGCCAGCGTCGATGTAGCTGGAACCTTTTATATATAAAGTCTCTGGGTGATATGTAATGGTTTCTCTTCATAAAATCATAGGAATATTACTGCCGAGAATCATCACTAAAGTCTACCGTTTGGTCCATGAGCCCTTCTATCAGATGGAAAACTTTTTGTTTTGATATATTTATTTTCGGTCATTGCGTCAGCCAATATTGCGATTTATTTTGAGTGTTTTTTTTTTTGTCTTGTTTCTTTGGGTGACTAACCTTTGGCTTTCTCCCAAACCACAATACTGCCGTGCCTCAAATCCACCAGTGTATTCAAGCCCAAAGCCCCAGCGGGAGCCGTTCAGGAGTGATTTTGTGAACTTACAAACATTGTGAGAATTTATTTTGCTGCCCAAGTTTACGCTCCAGCAGTCGAAGGATCAAAAGGCCAGAATGACTGCTGGTGCAGATTTATTTCTCTTCTTTTCTCTTTTCAGGCCCAATATAATATCTAAGCATAAACAGTAAAGATTTGCAAACATGCTTGAGAAATCTATAGCTCCAACTCCAGCTACGGCCCATTAGAGCCTTAAAGACGCTGTAACGGATCTTTCCTGTCTTAAACATGTGAAAAACAGAGCGAGTATTTTAAATGGTTTGTAATGGTCCGAAGTTATTCCTCACTTCCTTTATGCATCCAGAGTGTCGTAATTACTCCCAGCAATGACTTCTTCCACGTTTCACAGCATTTAGAGGCCAGTGCAGAGTTTTGCTGTGGCTGTAAAGCTGGTGTCAGAGCTAAAGTTGACCCCGGGAGGCAGATCTTTCCCCCAAGGATTTGACATGTTTAAAGATTTGGTCTGCTATGGATTTGTTTTTGCTTGTTTGCGCTCCAAGTTGTGCTATGAATTGCCTTATATTATTTTTTGACTTTAGTTACAACTGCATCAATAATAAATGTGTTTTTTAAATAGTTGCCGTCCCTGGGCTTTTAGCTTTAATTTGGTTTATGTTTCCGGGGCGTATTTGGGAAGGGTTCAGTCCATACACTTTTAATTGCTCTTTTTTTAAGTTATTTTGTTGTGATTGCATGGTAGCGGTAGCACTTTACATTTTGCTCTGGGTGGATTGTCCTTGTTTGGTTCGGTTCTAGCATTTATTTCTGTTTTCAGGACTTGTTCCTTTGCCCAGGGGCAGCACGGTTTTATTCTGATTTTGGTCATTTATCTTCTCTTTTTATTGTTTTTATAGAGTAAATCCTCTTAAATTTTGATTTGCTCTTTTAGACTTTTAATACATTTTAATTACATCTTTTAACATCAGCCGCTGGACTTATTTTCTCCTCTAAAACTTTAGCTCTGCTGCATATAGATCCACGTGGCGCTTCGACACGTAAACAAACAGCGTCGTGTGATGACGTCCTCACCCTCAGTACAGCAGCTTTGGGGCCATGGATCTATAATAAATTTTTATAGATTTTATTATAGTTCTATGTTTGGCGCAGACAAGCACGGTCGCTAATACAGCTGCAATAAAACAAACAAACAAACAAAAAACATTTGCACAAAGCCTATCCACTTTTCAGTGTTAATAAGAGTATTGAAATTATTTTTCAAGGGACAAAAATGTGTGATAATTTGTGATTAATCGTGAGTTAACTAGGGCATTTCAATATTTTAATCAGTTGACAGCACAAATTTTTACTTTATTTATTAAATGGGGTCACACTAGCAGCCTCTAGCATGCTAACCGCACACTTCTTGCAGACAGCACTAAGTGGACATTGACCTCAAGAGCAGCTTATACAATATATGTGTAATGAGGAAAGGCAAAATCTGCTCAAATACATGAAAAACACACACACACAGAGCCAGAGTTATTGAATCTATTTAATCACATTTTAATCTGAATGAGCTATTATATTAGGCCTAAAACTACATCTGAAAGAAAGCCAAGGAGAAATATTCTGCATCTTACCTTTTCAAACTGTTACAACTTGACAGTAAAACTATAAGAAGTCTAAAGTCTCGAGTCTTCTTTTGTGTTAATATTAGCTCCTTAGACATTTGAAGGCATTGTTGGGGTTGCCAGGTCAGGCTAGAAGCTTGATTGCTCCGTCATATTCCACCTACGATCTGACACTCCGAGTGGATAACCTCTTGACGTTGACAGCGACTGAAGTGGGAACAAACTCCTCTCAAACCCACGTGTGTCATATAAAACACAGAGGGCTTTTAATGCGTATGTACCATCACAGACACACGCTTCTACTCGAGAATATAATACCTTCATTGCATTCAAAGTGCTGGCTTAAACCTCGACCCGAACAGAAAGCCAATCACACGTCTACATTTACGCCGCCGCGCTGAAGTAATGAAAGGCAAAGCGTCGGCAAAGCGTTAGTACGGGGCTCTGTCTGTCATGTATTATTCTATGGCAAGCGTACATCATGTGAAATGGAAGAACTAATCACGCGGGCCTATGTGAGAGGAGGAGAGAGCTGGCATGAAGGAGAGCATATTAATGCTGCTTTGGTCTTTTTTCAGCTTTTCTGCAATTTTTCATGACGTTACAGTGAAGAGCTGTGCTGGATGTAACTTTTAAAAGGCCTGAGTTTGAAGAAAATGCGTGTCTCTCCAGTACAGATATATTATTGTATGAGCAGATCTTGAGGTCAAAATAAATTATAGAAAGCATGAGAAAGCATTTTATTTTCCCATAATCAAGAATGTAAGTTGTTATCTTAAATGCCACAGCAAAACTCCACTCTTGTGTCTGAGTCGTGAAAAGCGCTTATAAACTCATCATGGTGAATAGTTGGGATGATCTGAATTAGGGGTTGACGATATCTTGAAATCGGCGGCATGATGGCTGAGGCGGCACGGTGGCTGGTCACCCGGGCCTTTCTGTGTGGAGTTTGCATGTTCTCCCCGTGTCTGGATGGGTTTCCTCCGGGTACTCCGGTTTCCCCCATCAACCGAAAACATGCAGCACCCATATGAACATGATCAAGGACCATGATGTCCACCCTCCTGTGGGCTCACCACCTGCAGAGGGGTTCATAGGGGGGGTCAGGTGCTATGAGGATTGGGCAGCAAACTGCCCCCGTGACCCAGCTGTATTAAGCGGGAGAAGATGGATGGATGGATGGACGATATATTGAGATATTTTTTAAACTCGACATATCATATATATGGATAGAATGCTTATATTTACATCTGATTTCGCTGCTTAGCTTGTTTGGCTTCTCTGTGCACGGTTTCCTCGCTCTCCCCTTGTGTCTCATTCAACCACCACCAGACCGTAAATGCCCAAAGTGCCAAACCAAAGCTTCAGCACCATCGACCTTTTCCGCCATTTACCTCCTCAGCATCAGCAGCACATCCTCTGCCACAGGGAGAACACTCATATTCCACTGAGTCGTGTCCTTTAGTCCAACAGAAGATGAACACATCAGGGTGAAAGAGCTGTTTTTTTCAGCATGTATAGTTTATGCAAATGAGCTGTGCTGTTTTAAGTTTTGTGTCTGTAAAACATAAGCAAATGTGGCAAAGCTGCATTAAACACATCACTATTTCAAGCGGGCTGATGTGGCTCTGTCGTAGTTCTGGTTTATATGTTGATAAATTGAGTTTATTTCTGCAGAACATTTGAATGAAGAATCTGTCGTGCTGAACTTGTACAATCATGTTTGGAAACGTTCAGTTTGATCTGTGCAGTGGATTGTGGGATACCTCAGAGCTCCTGACCACTGGAGAGGAATATGGGTCTGTTAAAATAAGGAACCTCCAGAGCTTCAGGTTAAAGGAGCTCATGGTTCTGGTTATTGTGTAGTTCACAGAGTTAATCATATTGAACATGAGTTTGAGTTGAGTTGTTTTATTTTTGAATGAAAAGAAATTGAAAATATGAAATTGTTCCTACATGACTTGCCTCTTTGCACTTCAATAAAAAAGACCTTGTGGAATTTGGCAGATTTGTTTTAGCAGTAGTTTTTGGGGGGTTATTTTTCCTGTCCAGATATCGAGATACATATTGTATATCGAAATATAGCAAAATATATCAAGATGTATTTTTTGCTCCATATCGCACCTATTTTTATTAGTGTTTGCACCACATTTAACCTCCTGAGACCCGAGCTTTTGTCTGGTGTGCATTTTTCATTTCTTCTTGCTATTTGGGATAAGTAGGACCTACTAAGTAAGTCTTCTGTATGACACCATTGGTTAAAAAATGTAAAAACATTAAAATGTATAAATAAATTACAAAAAAAAAAAAACAGCAATTAGCTGTTTATTTCAAGCCCTAAACCTGCCAAATGTGACGTAGGTCGACCGTGAGCGGGTTGGGGTTCAGTGAGTGAGGTTAAAAACACACAAAAAGGCCTGAAAATGTGGTCCACAGTTTTAATTTTTTATGGTTTTCAATTGTTACAAAAAAAAGTAGAGGTGCAAAAAGTGGAGACAGGCAGCAGTTTCCCTATAGCAGCAGAAACGTCCAGCGATTTATAACTGTAAACTCATCTAAATATTCCCAAGTTTACCTAACAACATGTACAGTCAATAATATAACATAGTCCCAATGTCTTCAAACGAGGACATGACATTTACTGATGCTCGTCTGCTGTGGTCAATAAAATGTGTCAAATTTTAATGCCAAATGAAGACACATTAAGATACATGAAGAGACATTATTGTACATAAATACATTGGTTTTATTCATACATTTTGCATCTAAACTTTACCATGCAGTTTTTTACTTTCGGGAGCTGCTGTAGAGGTCTTTAGTTGATTACAGGTGAAAGTTTAAAATAATTGAAAATCATGGTGCTAAGAGGCAAAAATGTAATGTCCTCGTATGGGGCCACAGGGTCTCAAGAGGTTAAAGGGACAAACAATAGGCACAAATGTTAAAACATAACAGAAGAGTGCAGGGAAGGTCATTAAACCCAGAGGGTTTATGAGTGACCCTCCTCTTAAAATAATTGAAATTAATAAGCAAAACAAACAACCTCTCCCAACCCCAACCCGCCCCCAGACATTCAGTAAAAAACAATTACACACACATGCACCCAGCTCCCACACACACTCACACTCCACACACACACTCACACATTAATGCATAATATTAAAAGCAAATAAGGAACTATAATCGCCTATGTTTACATACAAGGGCATGGGTGCTTTTGGATAAAGGACTGAAGTCTACAAGATATTTTTCTTTAGTTTGATTTTAAAAGTATTTAAACTAAAACCTCTGCACAGCACTGCACCCCGGTGAACAAAAGAACATTTGGCAACAGAGGTCCTACAGAAAGGAATGTGTAAACAGCAGTTTCTTCTTGTAAAATGAGTATGATAGAAGAAGAACTGGACTGAAAATAACTTGGGTAGAAAACAGGAAGAGGTGAAAGAAGACAAATGACTTTAAAAAACTCCAGTTTGGTGCTTGTTCACTTCATATATTGTGAGTAGATGCAGTTGTTTTCTGAATTCTATGGATGGCTTTTAATTAAATAAGAAGGGTAAGTGCTGGCCCAAAGTATATTACAGTAGGGTATATAAGGATAAAAGAGACTATAAAGTTCATGCCAGAAAACGAGATGGCGTCACGTGTGGAGTATATTGGCGGCAGTCAACATGCCAACGAGCTGTTGTGCATCTGTCTGTGGCCAGAGCGATCTGTCAGTCAGACATCTTCCAGACAAAATAGTTTGGGGAGATTGATGCCTTTATTGGCAAGTTTTAACTTTTCAAATACAACATTTTTGATCCTCAACATTCACTGACTTAGAGTAAGGATGATGAAGTCATGTCAAAACAATTAAATGCAAAACCTACTTCAAAATAAGACGAGTTCTCTCATGACAGACATACGCAACACAACTGTCAACACAAACACTGACTTTTTGCCTATCAGCCACTGTACACGTGCGGAAAAGCTGGATGTAAACAAAAATGTTTTCTCGTATAGAGTGCTAGTTTATAGATGGAGGTTTTACCCTTTTTATAATACCCAAAGATTTTGAAACCTTTTTGGAAACAGTTTGAAGCTGAATTTGAATTTCCCTCAGGTTTATAATAATACATTGTGAATAAATAATAATAATTTAATGTACCCATCCTTCAATCTTTGCTGAAAAACAACACTTACATTCACTTACTTACATTACGATTTGTACATTCGACAATCTTTATATTTACTGGGGCGACAGTAGCTCAGTGTTTGTCCATTGATCTGAAGGTTGGAGGTTTGATTCCAGTCCTCGACATAAACATCATTAGTTGATGTGGCGGTGCGATTCCGACTCTCACAGATGAATGCTGTTGTCGTGGCCTTGGCCAAGACACTTAAGCCTCCATCCTTCCAGTGTCTGAATGTATGGATCTGTGTATAAAGGGACGAGTGGCTCCTTGTTGTAAAAGCGCAATTACAAGCTTGAGTGCCTTGAAGTGCAAAACGCTATATAAAAATGTGATCATTTGCCACTTATTAAGATGGAATCTCTCTGCCATCGTGTGCACACTTCAGTATAACTTTTTCAGCTTTCAGTTTTGGATGTGGTCAAAATATATCAATGCTGTGCCAACATGAAGGTGACTTTGGTGTTAAACATTCACCCAGAAATCAGAAGGTTTGAGTTTGAATCTTGCGCAAGGTCATAGGCACCATAGAGCAGAGCAGAGCAGAGCTGAGCAGTCTCACTTCTGTAACACTGAAGAGCAAAGGGAAAAAGCCCTATCATTATGCATCATTCTATAAGGCTGCATACATCAGATGGAAGCACTAATCATGCCGGCACTTATGTAAGCGCAGAGAGGAGGGAAATCATGAACGTAAAAAGCCACACTGCGAAAGAGAAAAAAAAGTAATGACTGGAATATTGATGTAGATTTGAATCATTGTGGCAATAGCTTTCAGGATCAGTGTGGTGTGAGTGCTCGGGGGCTATACTAGTGCTAATGCTTCACAGTAAGAAGGGCTTTCCTTTGGACTTTGGATGTTCCCTCCGGCTCTGGGCACTCCCTTTCTCCCATCAATCCAAAATATGCACAATAGGTAAAATTTTAGGTAGTTCTGACCAAAGTATCTGCTTATGTACAATTTCCAGTGTTCCCTAATACCTTGTAACCACACATACAAAGAAAGTTTGGCAGTTCAATCCCCTCTATCTATTGGATACTGTATTATTGCCATTGAGCAAGACTATTCATACTTTGCACTGACATTACACTGAGGAGGTTCTACATGTATGTCTATAGTACTATGTTTAGCAGTAACTGTGGTAACACATTAGAAAAAAGCAGAAATTGTGTTAAAACAAAGCTCACAACAAACAAAGACAGTAGCTCAGTTGGTAGACCGTTTGTCCACTGATCAGAAAGTTGGCGGTTCGAATCCCGCAGATCCATTGACCCATAGGTTGATGACGTGATTCCAGCTCTCACATATGCTGTTGTTGTGTCCTTGGGCAAGACAATTAACCCACCTCAGCCCCCAGTGTCTGTGTGTGGTGTGTGTGAATGGGTGAGAGGTTCTTTGTTGTAAAACGCTTTGAGAGCCTTGAAGGTGGAAAGACACTATATGAAAATGTAACCAATAAAGAGCCAGTTTAGAATTTTGGACATAGGCCCTCATTTCCTCATGCGCCACAGTGTTGGAGACGTGTGGAGACACTTTTGTAAAAATTCCATGTATTTGGAGAGGTTGCTGGTGCTAGGGTTGTGCATGTCAATGGCCATAGTCGTCCTGCCACTAAAAACAGTCTTACCCACTCCACAGACCCGAGGCAAAACTATTAGAACTCCAGACTGTCCATGTGAATGTCTGTGTCCAGAGAATAAAACTAAATAAAACTAACCTTGCATCGCATGAATCGTCGTATGTTGAGGGACTATTTTCTTATATATCAGTCCACCGTTATGGAGCTTTCTGTCAGGAAGTACAACTCTCTGCTGCTGTTCAGACATAAATCCTTCAGATGCAACATTTAGTTTTACTTCTAAAATGATTCTATCAACACAGACATTCACATGGACAATCTGGAGTTATAATAGTTTTGCCTCGGGTGCTCTGTGGAGTGGGTAAGACTAGCCTAGCACCAGCAACCTTTCCAAATACAAGGACCGGATGGAATTTAAAAAAAGTGTCTCCACATGTCTCCAACACTCTGGCTCAAGAGGAAATGAGGCCCTATGTCCAAAATTCCGAACTGTCCCTTTAAACTTTGACTCGAGTAACAGAGCACCAGACAGAACAGTTCCTCTAGTTAGCATCAGATCCCCAGCGAATGTTGATGACATCTGCTGCAAAATATCAGTTTGCGTCTGTATAAATCATGTTTTGTAATTGTCAAACAAAAGACGGAAAGCGCAATAGAACTCCAGTGAATCACTTTTTATTGAACCGTTGACGATTTTCTAAAAAAAAAAAAATCCATAAATCCATCTTCATTTCAGTCATTTATGAACCATTAAAACCAGACAAGTCGAACGCATCACATGTACTATTACGTGGTCTAAAGTCCTAATTATTAAAGGCATTATCCGCTCTCACTCCCTGTAAATCTACCCCTTGCAGCCTCGTACCGTTTTATAGTCCTCGCGCGAGTATCGATGGTGCTTGAGATGTCATCATTTAGAGTGATGACAGCCGGTACCTGAGCAGCCCATTGAGTCCGCACCTGTTCCCATATAAAACTATTCTCACAGCTGTCCACCAATCACAGCCCAGTTTGAGCAATAACACAACAGCACGGGTGTGTAATTAACTGCATCACAATAACACAAATGCCTAAGGAAGACTGCGAGCGGGAGAGGAAAAAAGCATTTTCTAACGATTAATTCTGTCATTGTGGTTCTGTGAAATCTGTGCGTTTTGTCTCTAAATCGCCAAGGCCAAGAAAAAGAGCATACAGAACTTGTGTATTCAGCTGGAGGATACTGCATTTTGAATAACCTTTGCAAAAGAGACACAAAGGGCAGTAAACAATGTCCTCTTTATTCAATATGATCGTGAATACCAATGTCTGCGACCTCAAAGTTCGCTTCCATTTGCAAGAGAAATCACCACCGTTATTAATATATTTCAGACTCTGACACAGCAGCAACAAGATGCACTTTGTGACTTTTCTTCTTGTCTCCACGGTGATGTTATTACTTTGCTTAGAATGTTCCACAGTATAGCATTAGCCAGCGATAGATGGATAGATATATTTATAGTAGTACTTGTCCACAGTAAAAAAAAACAGGCATATAATAAAAAACAAACAAAAAATGTACCTATCTATTCATCTCAGTAGACACAAAAGGATGACACCAAGTTAAAGGCGACTGATGTTTTTATTTCACCATTTTGTCCATAAACCAAGATATGAACATCCAAATAACAGAAAAATCAAGCACCTTTTGTAACTACAACTGCAAGCCTCAATGAGCTTCGTTTGACTGGAGTCAAATGAAATCCACCATTATTAATACGTTTTAGACTCGGAAACAACAGCAACAAGACACACTGTCACTTTTCTACTTTTATCCATGGAGATTATTTTTGCTTCGATTGTTCCACTGTATAGCGTTAAACATCTATAGATATCTTTATTGCAGGCTTGTGGTCCAGAATAAAGACACAGCCAAATAATAAAAGAACAAGAAACATATCTATCCATTTCAGTGAGCGCAAAAAGAAAAATGACACCACCAGGCCAAGTTAAAGGTGACTGGTGTTTTTATTTCACTCTTTGTACATAAACCAACCCTCAAGGAGCTTTGTTTAACTGGAGCCAAATGAAATCCATTTCAGGGAGATGTTTTCTGATTATTTTTGCTTGGATTGTTCCACAGTATAGTATTAAACATCTATAGATATATTTATTGTAATAAACCATAAAAAAAACAATTTCATTAGAGGCAAAAGGAAGACTTGGCCACCAGGCCAAGTGACAGATGACTGGCATTTTTATTTCACTATTTTGTCTCTAAACCATGATATGAATATCTCCAAATAACAGAACAGCACCTTTTTTCTCTAGTGTTAACAACAGGTTTGATTGACAGCGGTTGCTAAGCACCCGCTCCCTGCTAAACCAGCGGTGTGGGCAGGAAGGGGCATTACGTTCAACAGCCTCTGAATTGGCTCTTTGGTTGCTATGATACTTCCGGTCAGACTTCATAACGTGGTACACAGCTTAAAATTCGCCTATAACTGCAAGCCTTGATGAGCTTCGTTTGACTGGAGCCAAATGAAATCCACCATTATTAATATGTTTTAGACTCTGAAACAATAACAAGACACACTATGTCACTTTTCTACTTGTATCCATTGAGATGTTATTATTTCTGCTTGGATTATTCCACAGTATAGACCCTTTGAGTGTTCGTAAACAGTGGTGACGTAGACTCGGTTGCGCATTTTGGCAGCTGAAGTACGGTTGAACTCAGCGGCTTGTCGAGCTCTGCGGAAGGATTATCATCAAAAGACTGAGAATATTTCCTCAACAAGCCGACTTTGACAAATGGTGTCCGACTGCCAGATCCTCGTGCGATCAGTGAGTAAAACTTTAAATCTTTAGTCCGCTGGAGGAATATTGATTCTAACAACCACACACAGAACAACCAGACATTTTGGTGCTAGAAATGTTTTTATCTCCGTCTTCTTCTGCCCATGTTTAGTCTGAATGAATCGGGATGAATATCACTTCCATCCTAAAAGGGTCTA
Source organism: Odontamblyopus rebecca (assembly GCA_030686955.1). Classification (NCBI taxonomy): domain Eukaryota; kingdom Metazoa; phylum Chordata; class Actinopteri; order Gobiiformes; family Gobiidae; genus Odontamblyopus; species Odontamblyopus rebecca. Next base: position 28,221,981 of record CM060674.1, read on the forward strand.
TAGCATTAAACAACCATAGATATCTTTATTGCAGACTGGTCCAGAGTAAAAAAACTGACAAACAATATACAAAGCAATTTCATTAGGGGCAAAAGGATGATGCCACCAGACCAAGTTACAGGTGACTAGTGTTTTTATTTCACTATTTTGCCTGTAATTCAACATATGAACATTAATAACAGACAAATCAGGGGTCTGCCTTCTCCATAATCGCTCCCGTTAGCGTTGGCAACAGATTTTTGAGCGCCCACTCCCTCCTAAACCAGCGATACGAATGGGAACCTTCAACAGTCTCGCTCTGGATTGATACTTGTTGTCAGAATTCCTAATATGGAAGGCTGCTACAAATTCACCCCTGGAGACGAATGTTAGGGGTGACGTCACACTCCCTTAGTCTGCTTCTTTTTACAGAGAAAATCAGATGACGCCATCAGGCCAAATTACAGGTGACGGTGAGAGTGCACGTTTTTCACTTATTTTAACAACATCTCCATGGAGACGAAATGACAGAGATGAGACCCTCCGCCAGAAAATCTATGCGCTTTCAATGTTTTATTTTTTTTTAGCTTTTGATTCAATTTAGAGTGGTGTTTGCAACATTCACACATTTGCATATAGTTTTAATTGCTGAGGTTCGATACAGAAATTTATTAGGATTGTCCGTTAAGCATGTTCAAATTCATTAGTGCAGAAAGTGTTTTTGTATGTGTTTTTTTTTACATAATATAGGAAAATGGCAAGGAGCAAACTTCAAAATGCTCATGCAATGGTTTAAAAGGTTAAAAATCCACATATGTATTCACTTTTAAACTAATTTAATCTAATTACACATGTTTTAACACGTATTTACTTAAAATATAGAAGAAAAGTGTTTGAATAGTTCATTAAATGGATGAACTTTGAGATTCGGTCTTGGCAGGAACCATGAAAGATGAAGAGTAAGATATGTTGAAGAACGTACCGTTGTTGGTGAAGAGGAGCATGCAGAGGCTGAAGAGGCTGAGGTTTCTGTGGCTGTGGAGATGTTGAGATGCGACACTCAGAAGCAAAAGTACAGACTAGAGTATTTGACAGAAAGGTGAGAGGAGGACAGAGTACAAAAACTCAAACGGCCACCTTCAGTCCCTTTGAGCCCGTAGAAGTCTCCGGTCCATACTGATGAGAGGAGAGTGGAGCTGAATTATACATAAAACCATCAAATGCAGTCAAGTTATAATGTAGGCTTTCACTTTAGACCTTTCCTCAGCGTGTGGGCGATGCAAAGTGGACATTTAGATCAACTTTACAATGACAAATCGGGCTGTGGAGAATCTACTTAGTTTGAGGACACTGTCAAAACATCACATCAACCTTAAAAGGCCCTATATTACGCAAAATGGACCCTTGTGAGCGTTGAGCCGTGTTATAATGTTGTTACCTCCTCAAAAACATACCTGGACTTGCATATTGTTTCATTAGTGTTTGAGTCACACTTTATTATTAGTCTGTCAGCATCTCCAAAGATCAAAATGCTCCGTTCCACCTTGTGATGTCATGGAACAGTAGCTTTCTATTGCCAAATGACATCACATCATCATCAAGGTGGAGAGTTTTGTGTTTGAGAGAAGAACTCGGCCTAAATATGCAGCGTTTGTGTGTTAAACATGTGTGAATGAAACAAAACACACTCCAGGTCTGTTTGCAGTGAGGAAACTTATAACATAGGTCAGAAAATAGCCTAATATGGGCCCTTTTAATTCACCAAGGTCTTATTTTTGGCAACTCCAAAGCAAGGTTCCAGTATTTTCAGATTTTTTTGATTTTTTTTCTTCTCCCCACTGTTGTCATTGCACGCTATTTTTGTTTCCATCGGCAAAGCACACCAAGTTTACCCATATCGATCTTGTGATAGGGTTCGTAGGTGTCGACTTATGAACAGGCCGATGGTTGAATCCTCACTGTTGGGCAAGGCACACCACTCACCTTGGTCAAAAGGGCAGCCACAGTTTTGTCAGTCTGGAATACCGGCTCGAGCGTCCCACCTGGCTTGAAAGTCCCAGTGTGAGTGTCCCATTCTCTCGGCTGGAACATCCCCCACCTCCCTCCGGATGCCCCCTCTTGGGTAGCACACAGTTAGCTGCTATGCCCAGGAGAGGGGGGATTTTCTTGCCGGTCTTTTGTAGGCCTCGTCACGCACTGGGATGTGTTGAGTAAGAAAATCAGTATTCTCTAGCATAATAAAATGAAATGTGAATGTAGCGAGACCAAATGTCAGGAGCTGTTTGTGTCATCTTACCGATCTTCACATTTTTTCAGTATGTAATATCAATATAATCCTTATTTGCTCGAAAAAGTTTACTTTAAGCACCACCTACACCACTGAAAGACTAAGCACAGCAGTGATTCATCCACAAGTTCTACCTGCCAACAAAATCTGTTTTAATGTGAGCTCCACTATAACTACAGTGCATGCAGTGCAGAGCAGAGCAGTAGAGGATTCTGTTGGCGAGGAGCAAATACCAGATGTTATCATGGAGGACTCTTGTCACACACAAGATTAGTGAAAGTGGCAACAGGAAAGGTGGTCAGCTGCTCAGTGATTCCCTTGGATTTACTTACTCTGAGAAACGTCAGTCTGGTGTGGCCGTTACTTGGAGCTGTCGAACTGGGAAGAAGTGTTCAGCAACTGTGTGACAACTGGGGGACTTTCAGGCCAGGGGGACTTTCCAGCTGATTTCCCAGCTGTGGTTGTAGAGTTTTTGGACAGACCACCCCTGCAATCCAGTCCGCTCTTCATCCCAAAGGATCATGGCTTTTTTGCAGTAAATAAAATGTTTTGCAATGAGAAGAGAATGCAGCTACCCATCTGAATTTACTCATTTCTGATAAAAAAAAAGGTGTTCTTCAGTTTTAAACCTGCTGTTCTATATGTAAATATAGCCATGTCTCTCCAGCTCTTTATCAGATTCAGTGACTGGCCCCTGGTATCCGCTCTCTTCGTGCTGACTTGAGGTGCAGCTGTTTCATGCCTCATGGATTCTCTCTCTCCTTCTGCAGGTGTTGCATTGTGCTGTGTCCATCGTTTTCACGTTGTCCTGAAATCTACACCACTCAGCTTCTGCATTTATACAGAAATACAGTCTGTCCTCCGCGGGGACTGAGGGGACAAAATGTTTGACATTTCAGATATTATTTTACAGCATAAATACGTCATTTTCAATAAAGGGACAGTGCAAAATCAGTTTCTCGATTAAATGTTTACTAATTAATACTCTGATTGATTTTCAGCAATAAAAGGACAACAGATAATAATCTTGTTGGGTTCATTTGACACCCCAACATTGTAAAAGTCCTGAGCTGGAGGTGCAGTCACAGTTTTCAGGTGGAATTTGCTGTGTAACTGTCAGATTGCAGATTTCTTGATTTATGGTTCATATCTCTGTATTTACTGGGCCTAGCATCTTTTTTCAGTATAAATGAACCAAGGTTTTTACAATAGCTTCATTGTTCAAATCTAAAGGCATGATTGTTGTTAATATGACAAGTCTGTGGACCTTATCCCCAACACTACGACTTATTAACAAGTTGATGTTTGGATCCTCACTGTTGTCATTGCAGTCTGTCCGTTGTGTCCACGGCAAGGCACACCGCTCACTTTGCTTCACCTGTGATGGTCTTAGTGGTCCAAAGGGTATTAAAAGTATGACACTACCATACCCACTGGTCTTTTCGGTCCGAGTTGACTCATTTAAACCAACTATTAGATGGTCAGGATGGTTCAAAAGCATTGCAAGTTCGGATTAAGCTAAAAAGGTTTTAAAAGTATGTCACTTAGGGTTATATGATAATACGGTATCCCGCGGTATCAAAAAGTAGCAATGGTATCAATTTCATTACTGTCATAAAAAAAAAAAAATCTGCATAAGGACCTAAAACCACAGCGTGGACTTCTCCCCTCCGCTCTCTCTCCTCTTCAAACGTTGTTACACACTAAGATTTCCATCCACACACAGCGAGTAAGAAGGAAAAAAAACTGAATGACGCTTCGTGTGTGATGTTGAGCCGAAAAGTTTGTGATGGAGACGTTTTATTGAACGCCGAGAGTCGAGAGGGGACGAGGCGCTGAAGAGGAGAAAGTTCCCGCTCGAGGGCGAAGTCAGACTTTCACGGAGGAGACGGTAAAGCCCAATTTATGGTTCTGCATCAAAACGTGTTTGTGTGGACGTGCATCCCCGACACACAGCGCACCTGTCGACCGCTGTGCATCTCCCAAACTTTGGTCAAAACGACGCAGACAGTGAGGGTTGTGATTGGTCCTCTCCACCGCTGCTCCGCTCATCATAGACTTTGAGTAATAATGTGTGTAATGCAGCTTTGCGCACATTTATTTACGTTTTACAGAAACTGAACTTAAAACCACATGGCTCATTTGCATACAGTATAAGCGCTGATAAAAAAATAGCTCGTGTGTTGATGCTGATGCGATCGAACGCGCTGCAAAGTTTTGGTTTGATCAAAACCTGTGCCTGATCTTCAAATATAATGCTGCTCTTCTGTTTCTGAATGCTGCAAAATAATTTTTTAAATGGTCACGGTAACACTGTATACCCCGGTAAAATGCTGAGATGGTTTAACGGTGCCAAAATCTGGATACCGCCCAACCCTAATGTCACTACTATAACCATTGGTCTTTTCGAACCGCGCTGAATCATTTTAAATCCACTATCAGAAGGTCAGTATAATTCAAAAACATTGCTAGTATGGTGAGTTCGGATTAAGCTACTTTGACTGCTAAAAGTAGACGATACATGTGCTGCCTGGTCTTACATTTAGCGTTTTGGACTCATGTGATTTCTCACTGAACAAAAAGAAGCGTTTGTCTACATGCAAATACAAAAGACCCCCGTAAAGAACAGGACGACTGCAGCTCTCAGCGAGGGGGCTCAAAGTGCTTCAAATCACCACTTTGTCGAGTTTTCAGAAGACAAAGTCCACAGCTATTTCCCCCACTGTGTTGTAATTAGCTCAGTTGCGCACTGCAGAAAATGGTTTCATGTGACACAAGTTTGATGTTTGAAAGTTGTTCATTTAGCAGTTTTTAGTTGAACTTTGTGTTAAATGAAGTTGAAGAAAATGAAAGCTGTTTATTTTTCTTTTTGAAAATGGATTGAAACTCAAAAGTGTGTTGACAGTTATATTTTATGGTTTAATACATGTACAATAATACTAGTTTCTTAGTGTTTGCATCTCTTATATCTTCTTTTCTGGGTTTACCTTTATTTTAATATTTTACAACATTATTACAACAGATTCCCTCCCACAATAACCTTGTTTCTCTGATTAGATTTTTTTTTGTATTACACAAAATTGACTCTTGTGAGCTTCAAGTCATGTTATGATGTTGTTATCTCATGAAAAACATGTCCTGAGTTTCATTCGCATGTGTTTGCGTGAGGGTCAGTTCAACCCTACCTTGTCAAATCATAGCTAGAAAAGCCAAAATTTCACATTTTAGTTTGACTGGACCAACGGTTTCTGAGATTTGGCACTTTCATTTTTTCAATTTTTTGAGAGGTCACCGAATTTCAAATTGCATTTACACAGCAACTACTGGTCCGATATCCAAAACCAAGGTGTCTCTGGAAAGGGGAAATCATAAGGAATCCAAATCTAAAAATCTAAAATCCAAATAGATTTTTACATTTGAGTATGTTTGAGATGAATGACTTTTTGACCTATATTTTGACCTTGATTTCGATTCCTTATGATTCCCTCTTTCTAGGGATACCTACATTTTTTATATCAGACCAGTAGTTGCTGATAAATGCAATTAGAAATTTTGTGTCCACGCCCATTTTTGCAAAAAAAAAAAAAAGATTAAAACAAATGAAACTGCAGTATCTCAGCAGCCATTATTGATATTTGTATCATGCTAACATTAGAGATGAATGCATTTTCTTTGCAATTGGACAATGTGAGGGTTCAATGCAATGCAACAGTTTTTTGTTTTTGTTTTGTTTTTTTGGCTGAATTGAGGTGGAATGACCCGTAACCCTTTATTATTAGTCTGTCTACATCTCCAAACTCAAAATGCTCTGTTCCACCTTGAGATGTTCGAGTTAACAGCTTCCTCTTAACATTTGTTTATAAGATATTGGTAATTACAAGACTGAAATCATCCAAATGTGAAGGTGTATGGAGTTTATCATTGTACATGTATCATTCGGATGCCTAACTAGATGATGGATAATGGTTTATGTTTTATAGGCATCAAACTGTACCTCATCTAAGTCCTGCTGTGGCTCTTTTATACTCTAAATTTCTTGGGACCACTAAAATTAGTAGCTCTCTGGCAGTTTTGTTTTGTAAAAGTTGCTCACCGGAGGAAAAAGGTTGAAGGTCCGGTCCATTTCTAGCACGGGTTAGGGTTGAAGAAACTGACATATAAAAGGCATTCTGACTCAGATATCCCGCCATAGACATTGCCAATAATCGTAACTATGAAATACCATTTTTTCACGCCATTTTATTAAGAAAATAAGTATAAAAATATAAATATAAAACACTATGACGCCGCATTCAAACAGCATGAATCCAGTGTATGACGATTTCCTAACACATACACTTTTCCATTACATTTTACACCGAGTACATGAGATCATGAATTCACAGTTTGACAAATCAACTGCACCAACCATTCACGTGGTCAACAAAGATAGCAAATAGAATATTATAGGATGTCCATAAAAACACTTTGTACACATACTGTTAAGTGGCTCCTACGCAAACTCCAACTACCCAGTCTGCTCCCATTGGACGATAATACAACTATCTCTCAATACAAAACACATGTCCACATTATTGTTCACAAAACCCTAAAATTCAAAGGCATCTTCACTGATTATGACCAAAAAAATGGCAAAACTTCAAGAATACATTAATCCTCTGTAAAACTGAGTTCAAGTCTATTACATCCATCGCTGGATTCATCGAGTCCTTTCAGTGTGCTAGTGCGCTAACAAGAATCAACAAATGGTCGGCCAGCGCAAAGCCAGTCGACTAGACATAAAAACAGATATATTTCGATAGATAGGTAGACGGACGGTGGGCTGGCTTGCACGAGTCAATGTTGGCGAGCGCCACAATAGTTAAAAACATTAAAAAAGTCTCTTCTAGGTGTCAAGTTCCGCGGTTTTCCCTATGTACATTTCCGCCAACTTCTTGAAGTGCGGCCCCCAGTTGCTAAGGTAGTCGTACTCTTGATCTCCTTCCGTCGCCGTGGATTCCAGCGAACTTAACGACTCCGCTAACGAACCGCTTCCCTCGTAGGCGTACGTGGCCAGAGAATCGTAAGGGGGTGCCGTCGGATCCGAATCGTTCTCCTGCAATCTGCTGTTGATGAAGTCCCTGACGTCCGTGTTATCCTTAATGGGTGAGGTCCTACGGAACGGGAATAGCATCTCTGGAATGATGTCTCTCCGGAGTTTGTTGGCGTCCATGACTTCGGGGTTGCGCAGGGTGCCGATGTCGAAGGCCTGGGTGTCTTCTTCTCCTCCGCCCTCATCGTTGTAGCTCACCACATTATCGCGGACATCCTCTTTGGAGATTATGAGAGGTTCCTTCTTCCTCTGCCTCCTCAGAGCGGCGAAAAGCACCACGATCACTGCACAAAAGAACAAAAGAAAGCATTTTAGTACTTTAGCGGTCCAAATAATTACAAGGTTTCAGATTTGAATCACAATATTCTATAGGCTTGTAGCGTTTGACTGAGAGGCTGACAGTGTATACTTTTGGAGTGGTTAGATAAATATAGAGTGCAGTGATGTACTGTGTCATAAAAATAAATCAGAAGGCTTAGAACTTTGCTTCTGGACATTTATGAACATGTTTTAAAAGGTTTTTATGGGTTAAGGACCCATGATATTCTAGGAATTTTAACAAAACAGTTAAAATCATTATGTTTCAGGCAAAAGGAGAAATTCAATTAGTCAACTGGACAAAAGTTTATTTTGGTCAAATTCGTTTTGCAACTCATCCGAGCTGCTTCTTCAGTTCTGGTCAGAATGCTGGAGGACATCGCCTTATATCTGCCTGCAGGATGGAGCTATCTACAGTGAATTTCTCCTTGAATTTCTCCTTTTGCAGTGGATTTTACCTGGGCGACTGAGGTATTTTACACACATTATATTTAAGATTTTATTCAAAATATTCGCAAAATGTGCTGAACATTTGGGGAAAATTCTCCCTCGCAAGATGCCATCAACATGAAACTCTTGAAAATCTAACTTTTTACATCCTGTAACTGAGAACTTATTTTTCAGCTTTTCGTCACAAATTTCTTCTTCATGTGTAGAAGGTGTAAAACTATAGTTTACATTTACTACATGTATTTCCCCACCACATTAAGTCAAAACTGGAGAATCTTCATAACTCCTCATATGCACTTTAACCGACCTAATGCCGGGCCTACACTGTGCAATATTTTTGACGGTTTCACTCAGCCCCAGCTCAAACTGTACGACCAAATCACAGGGTTTAAAAGTTCACAGCTCACGATTCATGTTCTCACACTATACAAACTTACTTTAACAGTGCCAAACCCTCCCGGGAGCTGGTCGTGAGGTATTAATTAGTTCTCGTTATCCCATGTATACCGCACGAAGCACGACACACAATTAAGCCAAATCCAAAACCCAAAAACAGCTGCACGAGTGAAAAATCTGCTCAAAAATGGCCAATAATCTCACAGTGTACACCCAGCATAATGCAACCCTCTCCTCTTCAGGGAGTTAATAACCTCTTATATCTGGTTTCATTATCACCATAATACATGTAAGAACTTCCGTTGTAAATTCACTTGCGATGTGAAAAATGTACACCTCCTGCCCCCTCAAAATCTCTTACAAAAATAAGTGTATAAAACATGTATAATCTGTGTATAAAACATGATGGCTCTGCTTTATAATGTTTTATAAGAAATACAGACTAATGCCACCATCTTATAGAAAAGTTAATTACGTTCTACCATTTGAAAACAAGAAATAACTAACTTTTATAATGTTGCATGAATAATTATCCTTATTAATATAATGTGTGCTCAAATACACAAGACACTGGCTCCAACATCAGCTCATATATTCTGTAAAAAAACAACAAATGTAAGTAAACTGAGACTGTTCTTTTCCTTTGGCTGTGATAGAAGTGATTTGATTGTAATTGATAAAAAGTTCTCTTAAACTACTTCCCCGTAACTGCTTTTCTATTGATGTGTCCATTATTCTTTGCTCCTATCTGCTCCTTTTATTGTAGCTTACTTTTATATCGACTCAAGTTCTTTGCGAAACGTCAATGACAAACTGATCAACATTCGTTCGAGGCGCCCGCTTGCCTTGTTTGCTCGGACCTCGGCATTTAAAACGCAGATAAAAACACGGCGCGCGTGGAGGGCAGAGTGGACTGTTGTGAACATATGTCGTAGATTTAAAAGCGCGGCGGCGAGGATACATTTTCTACAGTGATAAAACCCCTCTCCCCCTCTCCCTCTCCATCTCTGCCTCGGGCTCACCTCCTTTTATTAAAGATTCAGAGCAAAGGCTTTCTCTTTCTTGTGTCGTGAATGGCGCCCTGGCTCACAAAGTGCTCCGCTCCGTCTTTATTCTCAGCGGCGGAGGCAGGCTCATATCTGCTCTGCCTCTTGTGATGGAGGAGAGACTGGGACGGGAGTAACACTGCGTACTGTATGTCGTGGCGGGGAAAGAAAGAAAGAAGAATATTGGAACTTAATAATGTTTCACAGCCTACGGAATTCTCCAGGTGCGGGGTTGGGGTTTGCGGATTCAAAAAGTCAAAGTAGTGGGTGTCGGGATGAGTGGTGCTAATCTCGCCAGGTAAATTCGCCGGGAAACGGTGAATACATGAGGGAAATTATCTTGTGAGATTGTTTTTCCTCAGTATTTACATTTGGATTGGGCTAAAAAAACGGTTCATACTGAGCACACCTATTGATACTGCTGTCGTCGAGACTTGTTAAGACTATTTGCGCTTTATTTTAACGCAATCTGACCACACGGAGTCAACTTTAGCCAGAGGTGAACTGATTTCTGCTGTTAAACAAATCTCCCTCTCAAATTCCGACATTAGTTAGTCCCTCTCACCCTTTTTGCTGAAAATCAAACACCTAAACAGCACCATAGATGCTCGTATTGATTACAAGCTTCTGGAAATATGTATGAGATCATAAAACATTTTTCTTTTCTTTTTTTTTTTTTACGGCGTTTGCATTGCGTCACCATGGTAACTGCTGAACATTTCACCCTAGATATACACGTGGAACAGTCCCAACCCTGCAAAGTATCAGTTGAGAAAGTGTTGTTCCAGAAATCCAGGGTTGATGTGACAAAAAAAATAAAATAATAATGTCTTAAAAACTTCTAAATGAATGCTCAAACTCACACTATCTCCATGGATACGAGCAGACGGCAACCTGAAATGTTGCTCAGTGCACCTTTCATGTCAAACATTTTTGACTGTTTTGTACTAAAGAGGAACAAATAGAATCAAGTACAAAAAGTTTCAGTAAGAATCAGTAGATTTCTAGAAAATAAGTTAAAATCCGATGGTAGTAGTAGTAATAGTGGTAGTAGTGGTACTGATGATTGTGGTAGTAGTAGTGATGGTTTTAGTAGTATCAGTGGTGGTGGTACTGATGGTAGTAGTAGTAGAAATAGCATTAGTAGTAGCAGTAGTGGTGGTGGTGGTACTGATGGTAGTAGTAGTAATGGTTGTAATAGTAATGATGGTGGTAGTAGTAGTAGTAGTAGTAGTAGTAGTAGTAATGGTAGTAATAGTAATGATGGTGGTAGTAGTAATAGTAACGGTAGTGGTAGTAGTAATAGTAATGATGGTGGTAGTAGTAGTAGTAACGGTAGTGGTAGTAGTAATAGTAATGATGGTAGTAGTAGTAGTAATGGTAGTAATAGTAATGATGGTGGTAGTAGTAATAGTAACGATAGTGGTAGTAGTAATAGTAATGATGGTGGTAGTAGTAGTAGTAGTAGTAGTAATGGTAGTAATAGTAATTATGGTGGTAGTAGTAGTAATGATAGTGGTAGTAGTAATGGTAGTAGTGGTAGTGGTTGTAGCAGTACTAGTAGTTGCAGTATTTTTAATGATTGTAGTAGTACTAATGGTTGTAGTAGTGGTTCTAGTATTTGTATCCTGCATTCAAAATAATATTTAGTTTATTTCCCTTCAGTCATTTAACATAATCAATCATATCACAATGATTTAAAACTGATTTTATTTGATGAAATACGAACACATTTTCAGATGTCGCTCATAATGTTTCAAACTCCTCCAAATGCTCCAAACTTCCAAACCACAGAAGCCGCTTGTTAGCCCAAAATAAACTTGTACATCTTGTGACAAAAGAGCCCTGCTTCCTCCTCCTCCTCCTCCTCTCCACAGCACTCTCCTCACCTGTCCCTCCTTCTCAGCTTTGCCTTTTTGTCCCCCTGCAGGAGCCGTAGTTGTGTCCCGGCCCTGGCTGGGTGTTAATTACAATGCCTTCTGCCTGGCTGCTCGGAGGAGGGGGAGGGCTTTAAAGAGGCCTGATTTCGGAGTTGCCGGATGCTCGTTTCAGGGGCTGGCGCAGCGGTTGGGCTCAGCGGCGCCCCCGGTGTCGAATGGAGGTGAATGACACTCAGTCTGTCAGGGGCTGCCGGTGCGAAGAGCTCTGGATAATGAGCAGATGTCACGATGGCGCACGTGAGAGGAAACCAGAATAATCCTATTAGAGCGAATTCATATAGGCTTAAAACTTAAACGCCCTGTACTTGATATGTTATTATTAAACTCTGAGCATTTCTATTGAATATATTTGAGCAAAATTTGTCTTTCTACACTACAAATACTAGTTTAAACCATACACAAGTCCATAAAAGACCATATTGTAAGTTTACACCAATGAAAGTGGATGGAGCAAATGCGTTCGGCGGAAATCAAAGTTTATATTGGACACTTATATTCCTCAAGTCAGCATGGAGTGTGCATATGACATAGGATAATGCCAGAAATATGCTCGGAAAGTCATTAATCTCAGCTTTTTAAGGGGAAATAAAGTACATTTCTATCTTTTATGGTTGGAAAGTTACTTGCCGTTATATAAAACATGTTCCTAGGTATCGTACATGATACCGCCAGTCTGGAAGGGTTTTAAACAGCCCTGTTTTACATTTATTTAATTACAGGTGGTTTTATAGTGCAAAATACCTAGAAAAACACATTCTGAGTGTGAGCGGGATCGCCTCGCTGCAGATCTGACCTGTAGCTGTAACCTGTTAAACCGTAAACGGCCTGTACTCTATTTTTATTATTAATTTGAGCATTTGTGCTGTATATATTTGAGCAAAATTTGTCTTTCCATAGTACAGATACTACTTAAAATAAACCATACACAAGTCCATACAAGACCATATTTTTTTAGGCCATTCATACTTATTCAATCAATCAAACTTTATTTATGCTTTATTTATTATTTATTATTTATTTATGCTTATGAGTGCTTTTCACATAAAAAATGCAACACAAAGAGCTTAAAATGGATAGAGTGCATGTATTTGGTGGAAATCATAGTTCCTATTGGACACTTGTTTTCCTCACAGAGGGGGAAAAAAAGTATGTTTGTATCTTTTATGGTTGGAAAGTTATGTGCAGTTATATAAAACATGTTCCCAGGTATCGTATATGATATTATGTACAGTCTGGAAGGGTTATAAACAGCCCTATTTTACATGTATTCAATTCCAGGTGATGTTATAGTTCAAAAATACCTAGAAAAACACATCTCTGAGCGGGCTTGCCTCTCCGCAGATCTAACCTGTAGCTGTAACTTGTTAAAACTTAAACGGCCTGTAAATTTGTGCATTTGTCTTGTATATATTTGAGTAAAATGTGTCTTCCCACAGTACAGATACTAGTATAAGCTGCTCTTAAAATACACAAGTCCATACAAACCATATTAAAGAGCGTAACCATTTTTTCCCCCCATATTTGCACAAAATTGGACTTGCCCCAGCACAAATGTTGAGGTCAAAATATGCCCCCTGCGTGCTGTCTGCATCTGATTAGAAAACGCTTTATTGTCAGCGTTATCAGGAAGCGCACTGTTTGCATGGTAGGTGTTAGTTGTGACGGCAAAACTCAGAACTCCCCTTTGGTCTCTGAAAGTTGCGAAAAGCGCCTTTAAACTCATCTTTGTCAATGATTAGGAAGCTCCGAATTAGGCTGAGCAGACGCCCCCATTTCCCCGGGACAGTCCCAGTTTTGAGCCCCGTGTCTCCTTGTCCCTGCAGACTTATGCAAAACCAGTGATTTGTCCCAGTTTTACACAAGAAATGTCCCAGGTGTCCCTATTTTTGACCAATTTTATACCTGCCAACAGTAAAGAGAGGCACACGCTGTCATTTGTTTAGGTAAAATGCAGAAAAGTTGCTTAAAAATTGCCAAAACACAAAGAAAATGTGACTGACAGACACATGTCCGTCTTGAATGGGCCAAATTAGTACGCACTCGTTTCACAATTTTATTATTACCAACCACCACAAACCAGGCATGTCCCAGTTTTTGCTTTTGAAAATCTGGTCACCCCACTCAAAATGCGTAAGGTAAGTCAGGAATAATGGAACTACTTCTGTTTTTCATGTTTTTAAGAGAATAAAAAGGGTAAAAATAAGTTTATAAAGCGGTTTATTGGCTGATAATCAGTGTGTCGGCATGCTAGTTGTTCATTTTACTGTCAAAACTCGACTCGAAAAGCGTTCATAAACTCATCACAGTGAATCATTAGGATGCTCAGACTTTATTTAAGTAAGGAATAACTTTGGACCACTGCAATTTTTGTTTTCCAATGTTTTTGCAATGGGGAAAATCCACTACAGCATCCTTAAAGCCCCCGTTCCCGTTTTCTCCTGTAGGACTTAAACAGACTTTAGTGATTCACAAGGGAGATGAGCAGTAAAACTGTCTCGCACAAACCCTCCCACATGCCCTGATTCTATATGTGTGCATTTTTTAAAACTCCCCCAAATCCCAATTAAACACGACAATCTGTTTAATCAGAAACTGCTCATTTCAAATTATAGACATGAAATGATGGAAAAAAGATTCATTTGTTGCAAGTGCAGGTGCAGTCGTGCTGTGTTGGAGTTTTCTCAGAGTGATGATTTGAATCAGAATAAGTCTCAGGTGCACTGTGGAACTTTTTGGTTGAAGTTCGTCACTTGTTTCTACCACATATGTCACTGCTCTGCCTAGATTGTTCCACAGTGTGACACTGACCCTTCCAGACCTATTTTATTCCTTAATTTTGCTATTCAAACTCCCCCTTTTACCCCCTAATGAAGTGTTGCACGTCCTTTTTCTCAGTACAACCTGTTATTTCACAATCTGCTGGTGTAGTTGTGTCATGTGGCTGTAATAAAAGCGATAAGAAAGAGAGAATTTGTAAGAAATACAAATGAAAAAACAAAAGTGCAAATATAATTCACACTCTTTCATACAAAACACACAGCAAACATGTATAAACAACTTTTTGGACATCAAAAATGCTTAAATTAAATTAGGGCCTTAGCTACAAAAGTGCAAAAGATCAAGTCTGTAAGTAATATTCTTATTGCCCTCAAAAACAAAAAAGTGCAATCGCCCCATGACTTTCCTGGTGCCAGTCATGGAAACAGCTCCTCTCAGCTCCAGGGCAGAGCCACAGCACTTCTGCATTTCCATGGTGGAAATTACATTTAGATTTGTACATTTGGACTGAAATAAAACCTTTCAAATAAAAATCACAAGAGATGTGCAATGACGCAGACCGAGATGCGTAATTCGCCATCGATTTGAGAAATAACTGCATTTAGAGCGGATTTTACAATTGTTACGAACACAGACGCTCAGAGCATCGACCATCTTGACTCACTTCACTCTTTGGCAAAGTTTGGACCAATCAAAATGGACGGAGCAGAAAACAAAATTCCTATTGGACACTTGTTTTCTTGACGTCATCATGGGGTGTGCAAGCCACTTTTCTCAGCTTTTCAAGGGGGGTGAAAAAGTAAGTTTCTATCGTTTAGTTGGAAAAGGTAAGTGTGGCTATATAAAAACATATTCCCAGGTATCGTATTTTACATTTATTCAATTACAGGTGGTTTTATAGCTCAAAAATACTTCGAAAAACGCCCATTCTGACTGTGTGTAGAGTCGCCTCTCCGCAGATCCGATCTGTAGCTGTAACTTGGTCAGGTTTGGTCTCCGTGAAGATAGAAAACTTGGATAACGTGCTGTGAGACATTCCAGATGAACCAGTACCAACTCCACGCTGTAAAGCATTTGACGAACCACAAAATTACACAGTGCACCTTTATCAGCCAGTTCATACCGTTCGAAAACCAAGTCCGGCGATGCATTTAGACTCGACACTGTCATATATGTGTTTTTTATTGCCTTGTTTTGCCGTAAACTGTAGTAACCGGGCAGAATTAGCTCAAGGTAACCTTCCTGAAGCGCGTTTTGACGGACGGCTCATTGGGCTCCGGCGTAATCGTCCACGTAAACCAAATGATGGAGCCTCATTCAATCCTCGTCCTGGAGACACTGACAAACTCCCTCCTTTATTTCCTCCATGTTCTTTTCCAGACACCTTATCCATTCTGCATAACATCCTACGCCCATTCTCTTCTTTCCTTTTCTCACTCCCTCCTTCCCCCTCTCTCTCTCTCTCTCTCTCTCTCTATCCCTCCATCCTTTCTCTCTTCTCTCTCGTTTTCAGTCTCTCTTCCCCCCCTTTCTTCCCTCTCTCCACCCCTCTCCCTCCCTTCTCTCTCTTGCTCTTTGTCTCCATTAGTCTTTCTTCCTCCCTCTTTCTCTCCCTTCTCTCGCTCCCGCCCTCCTTTCCCTCTTCTCTTTTTCTCTTTCTCTGTCTCTCTTCCTCCTTCTCTTCTCTCTCTCTTGCTCTCTCTCTATTAGTCTTTCTTCCTCCCTGTCTCTCCCCCTCTTTCCCTTCTCTCGCTCCTACCCTCCTTTCCCTCTTCTCTTTTTCTCTTTCTCTGTCTCTCTTCCTCCTTCTCTTCTCTCTCTCTTGCTCTCTCTCTATTAGTCTTTCTTCCTCCCTGTCTCTCCCCCTCTTTCTCTCCCTTCTCTCGCTCCCGCCCTCCTTTCCCTCTTCTCTTTCTCTCTCTTCCTCCTTCTCTTCTCTCTCTCTCTGTCTCTCTTAGTCTTTCTTTCTCCCTCTCTCCCTCTTTCACCCTGTCTCTATTCTGTTGCTCTTTTTCTTGTTCTCTGTCTCTCTTCCTTCCTTTCTTCTCTCGCTCTCTGTCTCTCTTAGTCTTTCTTTTCCCCTCTCTCTCCCCATCTTTCACTCTCTTCTCTTGCTCCCTTCCTCCTTTCCCTCTTCTCTCTTTTTTCTCTTTCTCTGTCTCTCATCCTCCCTCTTCTCTCTCTCTCCCTCTTTCACTCCATCTCTCTTCTGTCACTCTCTATGTCCCTCCTTCCTTTCCCTCTTCTGTTTTCCTCATTCTCTGTCTCTCTTCCTTCCTTTCTTCTCTCTCCTACCCCTCTCCCTTCCTTCTCTCTCTCGCCCCATCTCCATATCTTAGTCTTTCTGCCTCCATCTCTCCCTTTCTCTCTGTCTCGCTCTCTCCATCTCACTCCCTCCGTCTCTCCATCCCTCCCTGACCACTTCTCTCTGTCTCGCTCTCTGCTGCATTTCTTCCTCCCTTTTCTTCTTTCTCCCCACACCTCTCCTTCTCTTCTCTCTCTCTCCCTCTCTGTCTATTTTGTCTTTCTTTCTCCCTCTCTCCCTCCACCGCTCCCTCCCTTTTCTCTCTCTTTGCATCTCTTCCTCCCTCCCATACGTCTTTGCCAAACCCTCTCGTCTCTCTTAGTCTTTCTTCATTCCTTTCCCACTTCTCTCGCTCACTTCCGCTCTCTCCATCCCTCCTTTCTTTTCTCGCTATCTGTATCGCTTTCTCCCTTTCGTCTCGCTGCCCACCCCTCTCCCTCTCTTCTCTCTCTTACTCTATTTCTGCCTCCACTCTCCCTTTCTCATTTCATTTCATTTTTTTCATTAAAGATGAACCTCTTCTCTCTCTTTCTCTCTCTCCCCACACACCTCTCTCGGTCTCTCTCAGTCTTTCTTCCTCCCTCCCTCTCTCTCTTTTCGTTGTTTTTCTCTGACAGTGTCTTGAATCCGCTCTATCTCTTCGTCTGTCTTTATTTTCTCCCTATGTATGTATCTATATTTATATCTCTCCCTCCCTTCCTTCCTTCCTCCCTCCCTCTCTCCATCTCTCTTAGTCTTTCTTCCTCTGTCTCTCCCTTTCTCTCTGTTCCCGTCTCCCTCTCTCTTCGTTGTTTTTCAGTGACAGTGACTTATGAATATAATGAATACTAAATCCGCTCCATCTCTCCTTCTCTCTCTCTCTCTGACTTTCTCTTTATTTATTTTCTCTCTATGTATAATGTATCTATAGGTACATCCCTCCCTTACTCCCTCCATCCCTCAATGTTGCCCCCACCCACTCGCTCTACATCTCTCCCTCCTTTCCCTCTTTTCTTTTCTCACTCTCTGTATCTCTTCTTCCCTTTCTCCTCTCTTCCCATTCCTCTCCATCTCTCTTAGTCCTTCTTCCTCCCTCTCTCCCTTTCTCTCTGTCTCTCTCTCTCCCATTTCTCTTGCTCCATCCCTCTCTCCACCCCTCCCTCTCTTTTCTCTCTCATTCTTGCTCTCTGTCTCTCTTCCTCCATAACTTTCTTCTCTATCCCCACACCTCTCCTTCCCTTCTCTCTCTCTCTCACACGTCTCTGTTTTTCTTCCTCCTTCTCTCTTCCTTCTCTCACTCCCTCTCTCGCTCTTTCATCCATACTTATCCTCTTTTCCCTCTTTCTTGCTCACTGTCTCTCAACATCCCTCACCCCCCTTCTCTCTCTCCCTCCTTTCTCTCTATCTCTCGCTATCCCTCTCCCATTTCTCTCTCTCCCCCTTTTGACTCCTCCCTCTTCTCTCTTTCTCTCTCTGTCTCAATCTTTCTTCCTCCCTTTCCCTTTCTTTTCATCTCTTTCTCTCATTGTTTTTATACTCGCTCCTTCTCACTCTCTCACCATCCCTTCCTCCTTTCCCTCTTTTCTCGCTTTCTCGTTCTCTGTCTTTCTTACTCCCTCGCTCTGATTTTATCTTTATTTTCTCTCTATGTATAATGTATCTATAGGTATATCTATCCATTACTCTCTCCCTTCTCTCCCTCCCTCATCTCTCTATCCCTCTTTTCTCTCTCTTTCTTGCTCTCTCTCTTCCTCCCTTGCCATCTGTAGCTCTTATTCCCTTTCTTCTCTCTCCTCACCCCCCCTTCTGTATCTCTTAGTCTTTCTGCCTGCGTCTCTCTCTTTCTCTCCCTCTCTCTCTGTCCATCTCACACCCTCTCTCTTCACTCCACTCCATCTCTCCCTCATATCTGTGTCTTTCTCTCTGTCTTCCTTTTCTTTTTATGTACAGTATAACACATCTATATGTATATCTCTCCCTTCCTCCCTCCCTCTGTCTCTCCATTCCTCCTTTCCCTCTTCTCTCTTTCTCTCTCTCTCTGTATCTCTTTCTCCCTCCCTTCTCTCTCTCTCGCTCTCATCTCTCTCTTGCTCTTTCTCCCTCCCTCACTCTCTCCCTTTCTCTTTCTTCTTTGTTTTTCCAGTGACAATGACTTGAATCTCTCTCTTTACGTGACTTTCTCTCTGTCTTTTCTTTCTCTCTATGTATAATGCAGACGTATATCTCTCCTTTACTCTCTCTCCCCCTCTCTCATCTTTCGTTCTTTCCATTATTTCTCTCTACATTCTCCGTTCTCGGTGAAGAAATAGCTGCACTTAACAAAATGGCTTCTCTGTGGCTCAGGTATAAGACGTGTGTGATGCTTTCTGTGTGACTAAAGCACCACTTCAGACCTCTCAGGACCCTGCACTCCTCCGTACACTCCTCCGTACACTCTCTCCAATACACTCCTCTACTCACTCTCTCCATACCCTCGTCGCACAGACCCCGGCGATCGTTTTGCCGGGGAAAAGCCAAAGCGAGCGCCGCTTATGGTCAAGGGCACGTTGGTAAATAATGCATCTGGACTGTTTTCCACTTTAGCGAGCATGAAGAGAGTGACAGCTCCATTTGTACGGCAGGACGCAGCAAAATACTACACCGTGGAAGTAGAAATACTGAAAACTGTAGCGGTGGAGGTAGTAGCGGTAGTAGTAATTAGCAGCAGCTGTAGTAGTAGCAGTAGCAAAAATGGTGGTGGTAGTGCTAGCAGCCATAGTATCAGAAGTAATAGTAGTAACCAGCAAATCATAGTAAATTGTTGTAGTAACAATAAATCATAGCAAATCAAGTAGCAGTAGTGTTGTTAGTAAAAACATATGTTGTTGTTGTTAACAATAAATTAGTTGTTGTTGTAGTTGTTAATAACAAGTTGTTGTTGTTGTTGTTAATAACAATATTGTTGTTATATTAGTAATAACAGTTGTTGTTGTATGTTAACAAATAGTAGTTGTTGTTAGTAACAGCAACAGTTGTTGTTGTTGTTATATATAATCAGTATAGTAGTAGTATAGCAAATATATTATATAGTATATTGTTAATTACAGTATATAGTAGTAGTAAAGTATAATAGCAACAATATATAGATAGTAGTAAAATCAGTAGCATATTGTTATATAACATATATGTAGTAGTAGTAACAGTAGTAGTAGTAGTAACAGTAGTAGTAGTAGTAGTAGTAGTAGTAGTAACAGTAGTAGTAGTAACAGTAGTAGTAGTAACAGTAGTAGTAGTAACAGTAGTAGTAACAGTAGTAGTAGTAGTAACAGTAGTAGTAGTAGTAACAGTAGTAGTAGTAACAGTAGTAGTAGTAGTAGTAACAGTAGTAGTAGTAGTAACAGTAGTAGTAGTAGTAGTAACAGTAGTAGTAGTAGTAGTAACAGTAGTAGTAGTAGTAACAGTAGTAGTAGTAGTAACAGTAGTAGTAGTAACAGTAGTAGTAACAGTAGTAACAGTAGTAACAGTAGTAGTAGTAACAGTAGTAGTAGTAGTAGTAACAGTAGTAGTAGTAGTAACAGTAGTAGTAACACTAGTAGTAGTAGTAGTAGTAACAGTAGTAGTAACAGTAGTAGCAGCAGTAGTAGCGGCAGTGGTAGTATTAGTAACAGTAGTAGTGGTAGTAACTGTAGCATTAGTTGTAGTAGTAGTCGTTGAAGTAGTAGCAGCAGTAGTACTAGTTGCAGTTGTAGTGGTAGCAACAGTAGTAGGAGTAGCAGAGCAGTTGCAGTTGTAGCAGTAGTAGTAGTAATATTGTCCTTGTGTTTTATGTACTTCTGCTTCTTCTTGTCTGATTTTCTTTGTGAAAGTTTTTAAGCTGCTCCAGAATTGCTCCTCTGGGATCAAATACAGAAATCTTAATCTCGTTCAGTAAAAGAACCGAACAGATTCTCCCAACAGAGAACGTCAGATATGATCTAGATGTGCACATTCATGGAAAATATGTCACCGTCATGGATTATATAAGAGGAGAGGGTCACATGGAGCAGAGGAAGCAGAGGAGAGGGTCACATGGTAAAGAGGATTTAGAAAAGAGGGGCAGATTGAACAGAAAATGCAGAGGGGAGCATCACATGAAGCAGAGGAGAAGAGGGGGAGGGTCAGAGGAAGCAGAGGATTTGGAAAAGAGGGGGCAGCTGGAGCAGAGGAGGTCAGATGGAGCAGAGGAGAAGGTCAAATGGAGCAGAGGAGAAGGTCAGATGGAGCAGAGGAGAAGGTCAGATGGAGCGGAGGAGAAGGTCAGATGGAGCAGAGGAGAAGGTCAGATGGAGCAGAGGAGAAGACGGGAGGGTCGGATAGAACAGAGGATGCAAAAAAGATGGTCAGATGAAGAAGAGAAAAGTCAGACAGAACAGAGGAGCAGAGGAGAGTGTCAGATGGAGCAGATGATGCTGAAAAGAGGAGCAGACGGAGGAGAGAAGAAGGTCAGATGGAGTAGAGGATTTAGAAAAGAGGGGCAGATGGAGTCGAGATGATGAAAAGATGGAGCAAAGGAGTAAAGGAGAGGTTCAGATGGAGCAGAAGAGCAGAGGAGAGGGTGAGAGGATGCAGAAGAGAGGCTCAGAAGGAGCAGAGGATTTAGAAAAGAGGGGCAGATGGAGCAGAGGAGAAGAGAGAGGGTCAGATGGAGCAGAGGAGCAAAGGGAAGGTTCAGATGGACTAGAGGATGCAGAGGAGAAGGTAAGATGGAGCAGAGGAAGTAGAGGGGAAAGTCTGAGGATGCAGAAAGAGCAGAGAAGAGGGTCAGAAGGTGCAGAGGATGTAGAGGAGAAGGTCAGATGATGCAGAGGATGTAGAGGATGCAAAGAGGGTCAGATGGCGCAGAGGATGCAAAGAGGTTCAGATGGAGCAGAGGAAGCAGAGGAGAAAGTCTGATAATGCAGAAAGAGCAGAGAAGAGGTTCAGATGGAGCAGAGGATGTAGAGGTGAGGTTCAGATGAAGCAGAGGAAGCAGAGGAGAAAGTCTGAGGATGCAGAAAGAGCAGAGAAGAGGGTCAGAACATGTAGAGGAGAAGGTCAAATGGTGCAGAGGATGCAAAGAGGGTCAGATGGAGCAGAGGATGTAGAGGAGAAGGTCTGAGGATGCAAAGGATGTAGAGGATGCAAAGAGGGTCAGATGGAGCAGAGGATGTAGAGGAGAAGGTCAGATGGAGCAGAGGATGTAGAGGAGAAGGTCAGATGGAGCAGAGGATGCAAAGAGGGTCATACGGTGCAGAGGATGTAGAGAAGGTCAGATGGAGCAGAGGATGTAGAGGAGAAGATCAGATGGAGCAGAGGATGTAGAGGAGGAGGTCAGATGGAGCAGAGGATGTAGAGAAGAGGTTCAGATGGAGCAGAGGATGTAGAGGTGAGGTTCAGATGAAGCAGAGGAAGCAGAGGAGAAAGTCTGAGGATGCAGAAAGAGCAGAGAAGAGGGTCAGAACATGCAGAGGATGTAGAGGAGAAGGTCAGATGGAGCAGAGGGTGCAAAGAGGGTCATAAGGTGCAGAGGATGTAGAGGAGAAGGTCAGATGGAGCAGAGGATGTAGAGGAGAAGGTCAGATGGAGCAGAGGATGTAGAGGAGAGGGTCAGATGGAGCAGAGGATGTAGAGGAGAAGGTCAGATGAAGCAGAGGATGCAAAGAGGGTCATACGGTGCAGAGGATGTAGAGAAGGTCAGATGGAGCAGAGGATGTAGAGGAGAAGGTCAGATGGAGCAGAGGATGTAGAGGAGAGGGTCAGATGGAGCAGAGGATGTAGAGGAGAGGGTCAGATGATGCAGAGGATGTAGAGGAGAGGGTCAGATGGAGCAGAGGATGTAGAGGAGAGGGTCAGATGATGCAGAGGATGTAGAGGAGAGGGTCAGATGATGCAGAGGATGTCTATACACCACTAACTGACTGAAATGTACTGATTAAAATTGCTCCGTTGTTGTACAAAGTCTACAGAGACCAAAACACGCAGCCCTTTGTTCCTCTCACCGCTGGGATATTGATCACGAGCCTCACAGCGGCAATACAAGCTGAGATAATCACCACGGCAACGTCTTCGTCTAAAACGGGACAAATCCAGTCGGACAACCCGCTGACAGCTGTCGCACAGGGAGCCGCAGACGAACTGAAGCACTTGTAATGTGTCCGGGTACATTACCGCGACGAGGTGATCAAGACCTTTACAACGGAGAGAAACATTTAACAATTATGTGGGAAAACTGTGATGCTGTGACTTTCCTTGCACTTATTTTTCCCCCAAGAGACGGTTTTAACACTAATTTCAATTAACATAAAAAACAAAACCAAAGGCGTTATAGGCCCTTTGCCCAATTTTTCCCCATGTATTTGAGTAACATTTGCCCCAGTACAGATATTGTATAAGCAGCTGTAGAGGTTCGCCGTCTCATCAGAAAGCATTTTATCGTTTGCTAATCAGGAAGTGCGTGTTGGCATGCTAGTTCTAAGCTTTACTGTGGCCGCAAAACTCCACTCTGGTCTTTAAAAGTTGTGTAAAGTGCTTTTAAACTCATCGTGGTGAATAATTAGGCTGCTCAGAATACAGAAGGTAAATGAGGAACAACACTGGACCACTGCAAAGCATTTATGTTAAACTAAATGTTTTGTTTTTAATGTTTTTTTTAAGATTTTTTGCAGTCTTAATGTGTGCAGATGATGTCGTACTGCTTTGCCTTTACAATGCAGGTCTGCACCACTGTTTAAATATCTGTTCCCAGTCATGACATTAAGAACAAATCTCTGAAAAGTCACATTATGATTGAAGAATAAAAGAGGGCAAAAAGCTACGGTATCTTTTCCTGTTTTCTCTCTGTGCGGGAATGTCACAGATGAGATGAAATATCGTGGACATTATGTGAGCAGTGGCCTCTCAGGTGACAGACGCACAGTATACAAGCAGCAGTGTGAGCTTTAGGGCCAGGCCAATATGCTCTCGTCCGTAACCTGTGCTCCAGTGAGGTCAGAAATGCACTTTTCAAATGTCTCTGCTCAGACTTGTACACTGCGCATCTTTGGCGCAACTACAAGAAAAAGAGTTTCCAGAGTTTGACGTTGGCCTGTAATGACTTTTAAAGATCATTACTGATGGTGCTGAGGTTTTGTAGCGCCAATGAAAACTGTGAAAACTGTGGTGCGAGACTCTGCGCTGTCATGATTAGATGTTGTATTTATTCATGTGTAGAACTGTGAATCTGAGCAAGTCACTGAAGCTCTAGTGCGTCCTGTGAGGAGCTTTGTCAGATTCACCTCTGAGCTGTGGAGACACATTATAACATGCACTGGATATTTACATTTTTTATTCTTCTTACTTGTATATTCTTACTTACGAACCAGATATGATGTGTTCTTAATAAAGACTGAACTGAATTTCACTGAATCTTACAGTTACTCCTTAGAATGAAGCAGAATATTAAGTAATCTGACGGATAAATGGACAGATACAGAGTGAAATGCAGTGAATGATACAGTGGTTCTATAAATGTCTGATGGTGTTTGACTGTGACTGTACAACTGAGGTTTGAATGTTGGGGAAGTTTTACAGAAATTTAGAGACTTATAGGGGAATGTGCACTGTTTATTTATGTAAAAAGGGACTACAGATGGAAACTAGATATTCAGCTATAATCTGGTACAGTGCATCTCTGTCTTTCGATTTAATGTTTCTGTGCATTGTCCCTCAAATAAAGATTAAAGTAAAGTAAAGACTCAGAACTATTAAATCGATAATAAATCTGAAAACAAGAGGAGTGACCTGATAGAAGTTTTACAATCTTGGTCAGATCAGAGAAATTTGCAGTGCACATTTATTCAATTCCTTATAGTGGTTTTATCGCTCCAAAATACCTAGAAAAACAGGCATTCTGACTGTGAGCGGGGGTCACCTCTCCACAGATCTGACACGGGGGATTAGGGAGTGTATAATTATTAATAAAATACGAGACTGTTAAATGTTTGTCTGTACAGAGTGACTTAAAGATCCTGTTGGTGTTTCTCTCGTGGTCATACTTGGTCTCTTACTTTATTTATGTTCTGTGGTGGGTGTTTGTTTGGCGCTTACACTGATGTGTTGTCTTGACTTTGTGCCAACGCTGTGATCCACAATCCCAAGACAAATTTCAGTACAGTTTCAGTGGACAGTTAAAGCCAGAGTTTGGAACATTCCCCATCCAGAGAAGTTTTAGTTTCATGCCCTTCGGCGACCTCCGTGAACGCCCACCTACACGAAAACTATGTCTATCCTGTTTGCTCCATTTGTGCTGCAAAAAAGTTTCGTTTGTGCTGCTTTAGTTTTGGAGATATTAACGATTCTTTTATAGGTCAAATTGGGGTCAGCCAGTGCCTCAGGAAGCTTCGAAATGCTCTAAAATGGCCCAAAATGGTGTCAATCGTTTGGAAGTAAGTAAGTTTCCTTTTTAATACTCGTTTTTAATATTTGTAGTTTTATTTTTGGCACCACAAAATGTGAAATCTCCCCAAAACAGGCAGACGATTATAAGAAACATTTGTATTTTGTTTGTGCTGTGACAGTTTTCATTAGTTCTAGTTATAAATTATTATTTTTCGCGGAAATTATATGACGTCAGCGGCTTTAACGGAACTCTGGCCAAACTAGTGAAGATAAACAATCTCAGGCTGTGGGAAATTATTTGCGGAGTTTTGCAGCACAAAACGGCACAAAAAATACAGCAAGAGTGGATGTTTTTCAAGGTTGTTAGTGTTTTTCAGCCTCTTCATTAGCTAAAATCTTCCATTGATATTTTGTAATAACCCCTGTAAGGTCTTATCTATTTATAACCGACTTTAGCTGTACTCTCAAAGCACGAGCGTCCCCGACATAAACAAGAGCGTTCTGTCTTTTATGTGGTCGGAATAGTTCCCTCTTTCTGTGATGTTACTGCATTGATCGATATTGTTTTTCTCAGAGAAATCCATTCATTTTTCCAAGGCCTGTGATTTTGTGTGGGCACAGATCATTACGGCACAAGGCCCACGAGGCTTTCAGACCTTGTAGTTAATTTCTGGATCCTTAATAAAAGCTGCGATTTTTGCAACACGGAGGAAATACGGGCCAAAGGAAATTTAGCGGTGCACATTATCGGAATATTTTTCTCGAGCAGGAGTGTAGTAGTGATGGTGGTAGTAGAAGGTAAGTAAGAAAGACGATTATAGAGCACCTTTCATAGATAAAAAAGGTAAAAGGTTTACGATTATGCTCTTAAACTTATAGTACTAGTAATACTTGGTTGCCTGGTATGTCAAGGATATTTTTTTACGATACAAAAGGGTTTTAGTTTGGTTTCCTTTCCCTCTTTCGCTCCTTAAACCAGACTCAAACTCAAACATAATCGTCCAGTCGGATGTTTTTTTCAGTGACGCGTGTGAAACAAAGGAGCCGACATTTTGAACCACACGGGGAGCAGTGCAGTGTCTCGCTCGAAGGCACAACAGAATGGAACTGGTTTCATGGCTTTTAAATGTCTGGACTGGTCATTGTTATAATGCAGCTTTTTTCAAACTTCTTACACCAGAAACGACCCAAGAGAAGATTTCCACAGTCCCACCAGGTCTGGACCAGGTCTATAACAGGACTATTCAAGGTCTAAACCAGGTCTATACCAGGTCTATGTCAGGACTATTCCAGGTCTAAACCAGGTCTATACCAGGTCTATGTCAGGACTATTCCAGGTCTAAACCAGGTCTACAACAGGACTATTCCAAGACTATTCCAAGTCTAATCCTGGTCTATAACAGGACTATTCTAGGTCTAAACCAGGACTATAACAGGACTATTCCAGGTTTTATAACAGGACTATTCCAGGTCTAAACAAGGTCTACAACAGGACTGTTCCAGGTCTACAACAGGACTATTCCAGGTCTACAACAGGACTATTCCAAGACTATTCCAGGTCTAATCCTGGTCTATAACAGGGCTATTCCAGGTTTATAACAGGACTATTCCAGGTCTAAACCAGGACTATAACAGGACTATTCCAGGTCTAAACCAGGACTATAACAGGACTATTCCAGGTTTATAACAGGACTATTCCAGGTCTAAACCAGGTCTACAACAGGACTATTCCAGGTCTACTCCAGGTCTACAACAGGACTATCCCAAGTCTACAACAGGACTATTCCAGGTCTATAACAGGACAATTCCAGGTCTAAACCAGGTCTACAACAGGACTATTCCAGGTCTATAACAGGACTATTCCAGGTCTAAACCAGGTCTACAACAGGACTATTCCAGGTCTATAACAGGACTATTCCAAGACTATTCCAGGTCTAATCCTGGTCTATAACAGGGCTATTCCAGGTCTAAACCAGGTCTACAACAGGGCTATTCCAAGACTATTGCAGGTCTAAACCAGGTCTATAACAGGACTATTCTAGGTGTCAACCAGGTCTATAACAGGACTTGTTCCAGATCTAAACCAGGGCTACAACATTTGAGGGTTTTGAAGTGACATTTTCCTCAGAGTTTAGTTCATCTGCATTTATTCTGACCTCCGTTAACGACTGAAGCACAGTGGTTCCCCCTGGTGTCATTTCTTAAATTCATGGGACATTTTCGTGAATACTTGACTCGTTCGTTAGCAATCACCCCCAAGATGTACTGTGCTAAATGTCAATGGTTTCATGATGCAAGTGTGAATAGAGCCCATAATTAGCCATAAAAGTCACTTATTCCGCTTTGCACAGCTCAAATCTTATCATATTAGAACAAAAATACCCCAAATCTCCACATTTTTATAAAGAAAAGCTGATTGTTTTGAGTCCCTGATTGGCTCATCCAGCTGTCAATCACGCCCGTCTGAACTCATTCCCCCGTGATCAGACTCACATCTTCGTAAAGGACTGGAGGAGTGCATATTCTGGATCTCGTGATGAAATATTACTCGTATGCGCGACAGAATGAAGTGGAGTTTCGGGTAAACGAGTGTAAAAAATGTCCCACATGCTGTTGGACTCGCAGTGGCTGTCACATCTGCAGAAATGGTACTCATAAAGCATGTCACTTTCCCACAAGCTAAAAGAACGACAGAATAAATATTGCCCCGGCATAATAAAAGGGTGTGATTTTAAACGTGTAGGTTTTGTGTCCTGAGATGACCTTAAGCGCCCCCTGTCTGTTTGAATAATAAGCAGCACTTCTCCAAATGCTAATGCTCTTTTCTGGCTCCAAACACATCCAAATCCTGACAGGCCCGCTGCGGCGCATTACTACACTGCAAACTGACACGAGGTTTCAACAGGAGAGAGGGAGAAGAGAGAAGAAGAGAGAGGAGAGAGGGAGGAGAGGAGAGAGGAAAGAGTAGAGAGGAAAGAGAAGAGAAAGGGAGGAGAGTGTAGGGGCATTATTACACTGCAAACTGACATGAGGTTTCAACAGGAGAGGGAAGAGAGGGAGGAGAGAGTGAAAGAAGAGAGGGAAGAGGAGAGAGAGGAGAGAAGGAGAGAGAAGAGAAAGGGAGGAGAGTGTGGGGACATTACTACACTGCAAACTGACATGAGATTTCAAGGAGAGGGGGAGAGAAGAGAGGGAGAGAGGAGGAGGGAGAGACAAAGATGGAGGAAAGGGAAAGGGGGAGAGGAGAGAGAGAGGAAAGAGGACAGGGGAGAGTGTGAGGACATTACTACACTGAAAACTGACATGAGGTTTCAACAGGAGAGAGGGAGAAGAGAGAAGAAGAGAGAGGAAAGAGTAGAGAGGAAAGAGAAGAGAAAGGGAGGAGAGTGTAGGGGCATTATTACACTGCAAACTGACATGAGGTTTCAACAGGAGAGGGAAGAGAGAGTGATAGAAGAGAGGAAAGAGGAGAGAGAGGAGAGAAGGCGAGAGAAGAGAAAGGGAGGAGAGTGTGGGGACATTACTACACTGCAAACTGACATGAGATTTCAACAGGAGAGAGGGAGAGGACAGAAGAAGAAGAGAGAGAAGGGAGGAGGGAGAGGAGAGAGAGGAGAGAGGAGAGAGGAAAGAGAAGAGAAAGGGAGGAGAGTTTGGGGGCATTACTACACTGAAAACTGACAGGAAATTTCAGCAGGAGAGAGGGAGGAGAGGGAGAGAGAAGAGGGAGAGGAGAGAGAAGAGGAGAGAGAAACAGGGGAGAGGAGAGAGGGGTGAATTACTACACTGCAAACTGACAGGAGATTTCAGCAGGAGAGAGGGAGAGGAGAGAAAGAGGAAAGAGAGGAGAGAGAAAGGAGAGAGAGAAAAGAGAGAGAAAAGAGAGGAGAGTATTACTACACTGAAAACTGACAGGAGATTTCAATAGGAGAGAGGGAGGAGACAGGAAAGAGGAGAGAGAGAGAAGAGAGAGAGGGAGAGATGAGGGAGACGAAAGAAAAGAGGAGCGCGAAGAGGAGAGAGAAGAGAGGAGAGGGAGAGGAGAAAAGAAAGAAGAAGAGGGCGAGAGGGGGACATTATTACACTGCAGATTGACACGAGATTTCAACGAGAGGGGGAGGAGGAGGAGGGAGAGGAGAGAGGGAGGAAAGAGAGAGAGGGAGGAGAGGCGGCATTACTACACTGCAAACTGTCAGGAGCTTTCAATAGGAGAGAGGGGGAGGGAAAAGGAGAGGAGAGAGGGAGGAAAGAGGGAAGAGTATGGGGCATTCCTACACTGCAAACTGACACAAGCTTTCAACAGGAGAGAGGGGGAAAGAAGAGAGGGAGAGGAGAGAGCGAGGGGAGAGTGGGAGAAGAGGGAGGGGAGGAAGAGAGAGAGAACAGCAGAGAGGTGAGAGGGAGGAAAAAAGGTGAGAGGAGACAGTGGGGTACTGTACAGCAAACTGGCACGAGCTTTCAAGAGGAAGGAGAGAGGAGAGGAGGAAAGGGAGGGAAAAGAGAGGGAAAGAGGAGGGTTTACTACACTGCAAATTGACAGAGAGAGGGAGGGAGGAGAGGAGGGAAGATTGAGAGATAGAGGAGAGGGAAGGAAGGCGGCATGACTACGCAGCAAACCGACACAAGCTTTCAGGAGAGGAGGAGGAGAGAAGGAGAAGAGAGGAAGAGGAGAGGGAAAGAGAGTGACACAGCAAACCGACTCGAGGATAGAGTGAGTGAGAGAAGAGGAGACAGAGAAGAGGAGAGCTGGGGGCATTATTACACTGCAAACTGACACGAGCTTTAGAGAGGAAGGAAGACGGATGGATAGAGAGAGGAGAATGAGTGATGGAGGAGGGAGGGAGATGGGAAGGAGGGGAACAGAGAGGAAGAGAAAGGACGGAGATGGAGGTAGAGGGAGTGACAGGTGGAGAGGACGGAGGGGAAGAGAGGAACAAGAGATGCAAAAGAGGAAGAGGGGAAACAGCAGGTGGAGAGATGAGAAAAAGAAGGAAAGAGAAGCTGAAAGAAAGAGAGAAAAACAAGTGAAGGCCACTGCAGTAAATATATTTCTAACCCGAGCACCTGGTTCAAGAGGATTTTATTTTTATTCTAAGACTCAAAACTACGTAGAAGTAAATAATAAAACCTGAAATACTTCCTGAACTTGTACTTTTCTGTATTTCGTACTCGTACATAATTCCATAAGTGTTTTCAGGTACATTTTCACTGGGGCTGCGATGGGGAGTCTGGTGTTGTGTTTTGGCAGCGTTCTCATGACAGATGGCCTCACCGCGACGCTCCAGCCACACACTGAGAGCCCAGTATACGCAATATGGATGCAGTGTCTTGCTCAAAGGCAGAGCAGAGTGCATCTCTTTTCATGGCTCTAAAGTTTCTGGACGGGCTCGGAGGAAAATGTGAGGATTTTTCCTTCGGTTCACACCAGTAATTGATGTTGCGGCATTCAGACTTATACAGTATATTACATAATTTAAATGCTAACCAAGGACAAAGAGAAGATGAGGTTTTCAGAGTCCCACCAGATCTAAACCAGGACCATAACAGGACTAGTCCAGGGCTACACTGCAGAAATATCCCTCCTTAAATTTCGAAAAATACACTTGTTTTAAGTGCAGTAAAATGATCTGCCAGTGCAGGAAGTGAAATTTACTTATCATGAAATCCTAAAATAAGAAAATATATCCAGGCCTTCATAAATCTCAAAATAAGATAAAATCACTTAGTCTAAGCCAGTGGTTCTTAACCTGGGTTCGATCGGACGGTTCGGTGAGTCAGTCTCAGGGGTTCAGGGTCAGACTCACATCCAGCTCATATGGTTCATGATGACTCGCCCCGTTTGGCCGTGATTGGCTGCAGGAAATTCTGTGCGTGCAGTCGTCTTGTGACTGTGGTGATGGTGTCGTGCAATTTCTTAATATTTTCCCTTCAGACTATGTCGAGTAAAAAAAGAAAGTGGTCGGATGAATATGTGCAATATGGATTCACATGTGTGCACCAAGAAAATATATATACCTATGTTTTGAATTTGAAAGAAATATATTTTATTTCTCCAGTTAAGAAGGTTCGGTGAATGTGCTTATGAAACTAGTGGAGTTCAGCACCTGCAACAAGGTTAAGAACCACTGGTCTATTTTAGCTTCAAAAGGAAACTTAAAATGCATTGTCTTAAACAAATGAATGATGTGATGTGAAATAGTCTGTATGAACTGTTTGAATTTAAATCTGTGATTAATATGTTTTATATGTTTTTGGGATTGTATTTAATCTATAGTTAATGACAAATGTTGTAAATTATGTTTATGTGTATAAGTTTTGCTGCAAATTTAAATGGACCCCAGGAAGAGGAGCTGACGCAGTACTGCTGAAGCTAATGGGGATCTAATAAACAAGAAACAATAAACAATAAGCGATACGCTAAGATTTAGGTGATCTAAAATAAAGCATCAAACAGTAAGAATAAATTAATCTGAAAAGTCTTAAAACTAAAATACAAAGCTTGTTATTGGCTCTTTTATTCTTGATATTAGTTCCTGAATCTTAAGGAAATTCTTTATTTCCTTATTTCAAGACTAATTACCACTTTGTAACATGTTGACAAATTGCAGCGCTCTCCTCAAACTTTTAATCTTCCCATCTGACAAACAGAAGGTACAGAGATACTGGACAATTTCTGTCCAAGATCGACTGATTTACATCCATAAAAATACTTTTAACACTTATTTTGTTTGTTTTGTGCACACCCACACGCTCATTAAGAATAAAAAGTAATGTTTTCTTGAAATATGCTTCATAATCTTACGTATTTAGCAGTCATTTAGTATGTATACCTTAAAATAAGAAAAAGAAGATTGTTTGTGTAGATTTAAGAGAATAAATCTTGGTTAGTTTTATGAAATGTGCAGTGTAAACTTGGATTACATCATTTCTACAGTAGTTACACTGCAACAAAGCTTGGACAAAATGTGAGATATAAACACTTACATTTATCAGAAAATGACTTAAAAGTAGTGAAACTGTCTGTCCATGCAGCAAAATCATTTCACTTGACAACTTCTCTTAAAATAAACTGCCTGTAGACTAGAATGAAGCAGTGTCTGGTAAGAAATACATTTGTGGACGCTAAATTATAGATAAAGATGAGTAAACACTGAGTATGAAGCAAATCTGCATCACTAAAAACAAGTGAAGTGCTGCAGGAGAAAACAATGGCCGTACAGCTTCTTCTAAACATTAAAGTTTAATGATGAATTGGATTGTGGGTATTTTATGTTACTGATGAAATGCTGTTGTTAGAGTTGGTCTGAAGTAAATAGTTTCTTTAATGTATTTTGTACGTGCCTGAGGACTGCAGATGGAAAAACAGCTTGTAGCTAAATCTGGCACAGAGCGTCTTTACTCTCGGAGATTAATTTTCTGCGCACTGTCCTTGTTTAAAATAAAATAAATACATTAAATCAAAACCAGCCCAGTACAGACATTGTGAGAGCCCTGGGTAAATAGTCTCTTTTTCCCTCCCCAAACCGACGCCCCTGTTTCCACACCTCCTTTTTAGTTGACTAATCAGCCTTTAGTCCACCAAGAATTACTTTAGTCGACAACAGTCTTAAGCTGTATTTGCACGGGATTAGTTTTACTTGTGGACTTTGGGTGAGTTGTAGTAATTGTGGAGGACGCCTGAGATCTTAATCCTGTGCGTCAAGTAAAAATTCTGCTGCAAATTACCTGCTACATTTCGCCAAACACAGACATCCGTTGATAATACGACTGTAGTCCTGCGCAAATCTGCATCTCGGTGTTTGTTGTTGTAATTGTGCCTTTTCTATCTCTTTCTTGTCTGTTTTCCGTGTTCTTTTCTCTTTCAATCTGTGTCAGTATCAGTAAAATAGAGTCATTTCCGGACTTTGCTTATTCCGTGTGAATGTGCTGCGAGTAACACAGAGGTGGGGCGGTAATTTGCAAATTACCAGATGTCCCCAGGTTGTGTTTATTCGGTGCAAATACGGCTTTAGTTATTAGTTACTTGTCGCCATATGGCAGGGGTCTTCAACCTGTAGGTCGGGAGGTTCCAGGAGTTCTCCACCCCCTTCCAAGCAGCTCGCCAAGGGATTTCTGAATTATACGTACTGTACTGAATAACTCAAATTGTGTTAAAGGGATAGTTCGGGTTTTCATCAACACTGACTTACCTCCCGACAGCGTCCAGTGAGCGGAGTTCTTCCCCGGTTTTGATGCTGATGAAAGTGTCCGGCAAGTTGGCTGGAGTCATGAAAATAAAGCGTTTTTCTTCTCAAAACAATATGTGCTCAAAAGAGTGGTACATTTGCGTCACAAAACGTGAGCCATGAAAAAGTCAGACCTCATAATCTCTTGGTACTATTTTCTCTCCGGTCGTATCACTGCGTGCTGTCGCCGGGTGAAGCGGCGCCTGTTTCACTGCTCGGAAAGTTCCAGACGACATGTGTGACTACGACAGTGACGATGAAGACGTGGCCTTTAGCACAGAGCCCAGATGGTCAGAACAGCTGAGAGAGAGAGGAGGGACAAGCCTGTTGTTGTTCTATTCTTATATAGTTTATACAAGCTTATATATTTATCACGTTAGCTCTCACGTTAGCTCTCACGTTAGCTCTCACGTTAGCTCTCACGTTAGCTCTCACGTTAGCTCTCACGTCGCGGCATTATCAGTCTGAGCACGTAACACTGCTAAACTACTGAAAAAAGTGTTGGATTTGTGCGCAGCGTCACCTGGCGACCGTACGGAGTGATGTGCCATTACTGTACTGTGATAACCTGCACTGTTTTTGTACTTTTTATTTTTTATATATATATATATAGTATTTATATTCATATTCTATTATCCACTCATCTGCACTTTACAGCATTCCATTCTGTGCAGTAGTGAGACCCTTCTTCTTATCACCAGTGCAATTCCATTCTCTTTGTAAATTTTGTACATATACTTATTCACTTATATTATTTTCATTATTATTTCTATTTTTATTATTATTGTTTATCTAGATTGGAGGCACACTTTTTTTCCCTTTTTTGCACTAAACTGTCTTGGAGCTACTGTGACTGTTGAATTTCTCCACTGTGAGATCAATAAAGTCCTGACTTATCTTATTTTATTTTATCTTATGAGCGGAGAGAAAACAGTACCAAGCGAATATGAGCTCTGACTTTTTCCCTGTTCAGGTTTTGTGACACAAATGTCTCACTCTTTTGAACACAAATTGTTTTGAGA
>CM060674.1:28261170-28281170 GCA_030686955.1 Odontamblyopus rebecca
GTCGGGGAAGCGGTCAGTACTGCCAAAGACAATGACAACCTCAGTTTTTCTCTCATTTAAACTTAAAAAAACGGTGGGCCAACCAATCCTTGACATCGCTAAGACGGTGAGAGGTGTCAAATACAGAAAGAATGGCCTGGCCTCTCCACAGATCTGACCTGTAACTTGCCCTAATGGTCTCACCTGCTTATCATCATACTGTGGAACACGCTGTTGGTATATCCTATCTGGAAAAAAAAAGTTCCACAATGCGTCTTTAAACCGTTTTTAAAGCCTCCTTACCTGTCCGGCTTTGACGTTCTCACACACAAACGTATCGTAGGACATGGCGAACTCCGGGGCGTTGTCGTTCACGTCCAAAACTTTAATGAAAACCGGCACTCGGGTCGTCTGCCGTGGATTATCTGAAAAAAAAAATAATAATAATGATACAAATTTGAAAACCAAAGCAAACAAAATCATTACGGCGAATTGTTTAAAGCCTTCTGCGCTGGGATTTGAGGACGGGAATCTTCTTATTACTAAACATGTGAGGCATCGTTTCCAAAATGTAATTTCCAAATTGAAAATCCACAAATGTTGAACCTGATTTACTTCCATGAAATTGAAATCTCGTTACACATGTTCTTTCAGTGACGACACTAATAAAACCACAACGGATGCGCTGGGATTTTTTTTTGCTTTGTTTCAGTCGCGCGAGTTTGATTCTCGAGACCGATTTTGATCGTTTCTGCTCTGCACTGTCTTGGCCAACGTGCATTTGAACATGGAAGAGAGCGGGTATTGTTGTTTTTACCGCTTCACAGGTCGTCAGAAGTACCAAAATTAAGAAACGCACCATAAAACAGATTAACATGATGCAAAATTGACCACCCCTAAAGCTGCGATAACAAAAACATGGCGGGATTTCCCAAAAAAACGTTGAACTTTGTCCCAGTTTTTGTTTCACGTCGATAGTCCCGGTAATTACGGCGATATTAACCATAAACCACGACAAATCAGCAGTGATGCTATCCGTAAGCACTGCTCTGTCTGTGATTTGTTAGACTTTAATCTGAGCTTTATTTTAGCATAATCTTATCAGAAAAAAGACGGTTTAGTTGGAGCTACAACAGGTGAGCCGACACTGTTGAAAACTCCTAAACATCGTACTGATCAAACTAAATTATTTGTGTAAATCCTTTTTTTTTTTGTGTTACCTCTTTTTTTATTCATGGTCCCTGTGATATAACGATCTTCATCAACCAGACAGACATCAACACAACAAAATAAATAATAAAGAAATAGAAACAATACAAAAGTATTTAACAAAAACAAAAATACAACCAAAGAATACACCATACAGACCAAAAAGGAGACAAAATATAACAATAATAAAAAATTTAATGTAATAAATAATAAAATTAAAAATAAAAATAAATAAAAAAACAGGAGGAAAAAAAAACAGGACAAAAAGACAAACGGAAGCCATTTACCTAACCACCATTTTGTATTTTTTAACCTCTTTTTTTACTTTAGTCCCTGTATATAACGATCTTTATCAACACATTAAATAATGAAAAATAAAAATAGAAACAATAATAATATATAACAAAAAAAATAAAATAAAGTACAACCAAAGAATAAGCCATATGGACCAAAAAGGAGACAAAATATAACAATAATAAAAATAAAATAATTTAAAAATAATAACTAATAAAAAAACCAGACCAAAAAACAGGAAAAAAATTAAATAAAACAGGACTAAAAGATAAACAGAACCAACTTACCAAACCACCGTTTTGTATTTTTTCTTGCGTTTTCAGACTCTTAACACTTTTCACCAGTGTTTGCTAACGTGTGCGTTGCATCACTATGGCGACTGCTACACATTCCACCATAGAAATGCATATATAGGACACCCCCTGTGCGATGTGACTGCAACGTATCAATAGGGATTCTACAATGTCGTGATGTTGGCGTTAAGGAAACCCAACTTATGAGACCGTTTTTCAAAGTTTTGACAGCGTTCGGTTGGAGAACGGGGCATTTCCATGGACTCACTGATTTCGGTGGCGACCACGGAGATGTTGTGCCACTTGGACATCTCTCGGTCCAGGTTCTTCAGCGTGGTGATGGTTCCGTTTGACGAGTCGATGTTGAACAGTCGCTCCAGGTCTGTGTGTCGGTCTATGGAGTATCTGAGGAGAAGTAG
This sequence comes from Odontamblyopus rebecca, assembly GCA_030686955.1. Lineage (NCBI taxonomy): Eukaryota > Metazoa > Chordata > Actinopteri > Gobiiformes > Gobiidae > Odontamblyopus > Odontamblyopus rebecca. The sequence continues at coordinate 28,263,365 of CM060674.1, forward strand.
TAAAAAAAAAAAGTTCAGTTTAGTTAATTTTTAGTTGAAACACATTCGGAAACATGTTCCAAAACCTCAAATGCCACAGTAAGACATTCAAAACAACCACATAAATGAACAATGGACATAAGACCATCTGACCATCCCCCAAACTCTGGAAAGTTCTGCCCCCCCACGTCCGAACGTTTTAAGTCTCGTTTTAAGTTATGTGGTCCTCTGTGTCTTTTTTTTTATGTTTTACTTATTCTATTCTAATGTTTATCTATTTATTGCTATTCTGTGCTTTTGCTTTTAGGACTAGTATGATTTAACTTGAGCATCTTATTTTATTTTTGTGGTTTTATTGTTTTAATAAACACTTACACTGGAAAAACCAATATCTAGGTAAGTTAAAATGACTTAAATTAATTAAATTGTACTTTATTTGAGTCGATTCAACTTGACAAATGAAATTATCTGACAGTGGAATGAGTGTTTTAGTCTTAATTCAAGTAGCATTTGATTTTGTTTCTTAATTTAAGTGCAAAGAGTTGTTGTTTTTTCTTATCTTAAGCGTAGCCAGATGTATTTTCATATTTTAAGGCAGAATTTTACTTGTCAAGTGAAATTTCTTAAATCGTGTCATCTTAACTTGACTAGGTTTTGGTTTTTCACAGTGAAATATGAGCAAATCTGAGTGTTTGGTTTTATTTCATTGCTGTTCTTACTCTGTATTTGTGCAGCGCTTTGGAAACCGTTCATGAAATCTGCCAGAGAAATAAAGGGGATTGGATAAATCAGGATTGGTCTCATTAAAAAGTACCATTCTGAGGAAGCACTTGCAAAGACACGGCAACTTCACACCACCTGCCCACTAAAAGTACCAAATATGATACTAGAAATACTGTATGTGAAAGCCGAAAAGACTTGATCGCCGATGTCATTTCTAATCCCATTTATTTACGCGTGAATTATATTTTTTTTGAAAAACGCTAAAACAATACATTCCCGAACCATTTTCTTTCAACAGCTTTCAGTTTCTATTCTTCACCGTCAGTAGTCGATCTTCACTTGTTGCTTCTGGAGTCGACAATCGGGTCTTTTGGGCTTTGGCCTGTGCAGTGGGAAATCAGCAGAGGGAAGTGTAAGGTGCTTATAAAGTTGTTTTCTAACGTTTCCAGACACTAATGAGTGAACCAGGCAGAGCGTTTTGTTTGTTAGACTCGTGGCTGTTGTCAGATGGGTTAAAGTGGTGTTAAGCTTCTTCAGTGTGAAGCAAATTGACATTTTTACGTGAAGTAAAAATGCCAATTTGAAGTTTGTTGCCTTGACAGAAGTTTGTTGCCTTGACAGACTCACTGCCACAGTGAGATCTCCGCTGAGGAAACACTGATCTGTGCTGTTTTTGGCTTCTGACAGAATTCAACCACCTCTAGAAACGGACTTTAGCTTCAGACGTGCCTGAGTTTCCCTTTAATTCAGCATTTAGTTTTTCACACTGATTTGCACAGCTCACACAACACTTTTTCATAGTTCAAATGTGGATTTACTACATTTTTTATTAGAGGTTCTAAGTTTGGAAATACACCATCACTTTTTCGGACCCTGGAAACACTGTAAATTTGGTAATTGGACCTTTTGAGTTTGTAATTGAGTAGGCCTATTGTAGGGAGCATTATACCTCTGATATATGCCAAGATAACAACAGCTGAGCTGGCAGTGTAGGGCTGGCACAGCACAGAAATGCATCTATCAGTCACACAGACACGGTTAAACTTAGAATAAAAAGCAATCACGTTAAATTAAAAAGCTAAAGCACTTTTGGATGTGCAATTTATGCAAAAGTGAATGAAAGCAATTACGTTTAATCAGCATTAAACTGTAATTTAAGTCTCCCACACAGTCGTATTCATCCTTTGGTTACATCAGCCGCTCTGATTAATAGTTATTTTCAGATTCGAGGAAGTTATGTTCTGTCTGTTTCTCTTTTATACGTTTTTTTTTATAATGATTAACTCCACAGTTATGATGATGTCTAAAAACCAGACAAACGACGACAAAAACACAACTTTGTCCCCTTGTTCAAGCCATCGAGAAGCTGTGTCAATCCAAACTGCACTTTTCCCACATTTTGAACCAGGAGTTTGAAAAATGCAGCGTGCAGCAAATTAAGTAGAGTCCCAAATTAGTCGTTCTGACCCTGCCATTTCCTGCTTAAAGGGTCCTGTCGTAATCCCACTGAGACAGAACCTCTGAGTCCGTGCTGCACATTTTGGACTAGCTTCATAATTGACTAAATCCCAAAGCAACTAATGTTTACCACTGAAAAATGCATGTTTACAGTGCCGGGCTTCTCCTTTGACAATTTAATGGGCGTTTTTTTTAGTTTAATTAATTTCTCATTGCTACAAATTACGCATAAATATTGTGAAATCTTGATTGACGGAACAACATCTATTTGCCTGTTGCCAGAAGCATGAGGCATAGTTTAGATTTAAAGGAGCTGTACCTGATTTATATACCGCCTTAAAATGTGAAAAACAAGACTAGACCAGAGTGGTAATGCTAACAACAACCAGAAGGATAACTGTGTGCTTCCTGATTATCCCAAAATAAACGCTTTTACACATTTATTTAGTTATTTTTTTTAAATATGTAGCAGACTTATTTTGACCTCAACAGCTGCTAATACATTTTTTTTCCTTTACTTTTTTCTTTAACATTTTTAATACACTTTTTTACACATTTTTTTCCCTTTTTATGTTTGACTTCAAGAGCTCCTAATACATAGTTGTTATTTCTGTATAGAAATCACAGCTAGCATGCTAACAGGGCAGTTCATGATTCTCGGAAATAACCTAAAAACATGCTACACAGGTCCCAGGTCGTTATTGTAAATGAGAAGCTGTTCTCGATTGACTTACCTGGTAAAATATCGAATAAATAAAAATAAACGTTTTTAAGCAATTTTTTTTTATTTTATTTTTCCTTTTTTAATATACTTTTTTCCTTTTTTTTTTTTCCTTTTTATATTTTGACCTTAAGAGCTGCTCATACATAATATCTGTATAGACAAACAACTAGCATGCTAATAGTCCAGTGCATGGTTCTCAGCTATAAACATTAAGTTTTTTTTTTACACATTTTTTCCCCTTTTTTAAAATACTTTAAAACTTTTTCATAAAACTTTTTAAAAAATATTTTCACCTCAAGAGCTGCTAACAACACATCTGTACTGACAAAGAACTAGCCTTCTTACAGTGCACTTCCTGATTGTTTGACAATAAACACCAATAACATTTATTTTTATCTGCTGCTCATACAACAACGACGACGACGACAAACAACTAGCATGTTAACAGTGCACTTTCAGATTTTCAGACAATACACATTTTAACATATTCCTTTTCTTACGTAGCGGATTTATTTTGACATTAAGAATTGCTTATACTGCACATAATCTGTATAGACAAGCAACTAGCATGCTAACAGTGTACTTCCTGATCCTGGACACAATTTTATTAATTTATTTCTATTTACCAAGCATATTTTGACCTCAATACCTGCTCATGCAACTTATATGTAGTCACAAACAACTAGCATATTAACGGTGCACTTCCTGATCCTCTGATAGGAACATTTACCGACTGAAAAACTGAAAAATGTTGCTCAAAGACGTGGAAAAAATGGTGGACAGGGCGTTTAAACAGTCCAAATGGGCAGTTCTTGAGCTGCGGTGTTGAGTCCAGGTGGGGAGTGTGTGAGTGGTCCTCGGTCCTGAAGTTTAATCACTTGAGAAACTTCAGGGACAGCTTTAGGCACTCGTGTCAGTTCTCATGTTGGGCGCTTGGAGACTGTTTGGTTAAATGGGCGGTAATGATGGCTCTTCTCAGGGATTTGACTTCTAGTGTCCTCGAGTGTCCAAATGTCCACTCTCAGGCAGAGTCTCTGTCAGAACGGGAGGAAAACTGCAGGTGGACTGGTTGAGCCACAGTACTTTTACCATTATGGACTTGTTTTTTTCCACATGTATGTATTTAAAGTGGCACTATGAAACTTTTCTGTCTTTATCTATTCAAATCCATTCAATTCAAATACCTTAAAGTGTAACTAAATACACTTTATCGCTACTAAACTGTGTATATGTTGTTTTCATAGTATTCTAGTATTCCTCGTCCTTTTTTTTTCAATTCTAGTGTAAATGTGCAGTTTTCTGGGCAAAAACTGAGTGTGTGTTGCCTCCAGTGGCCTCTGCAATTCCAAGTACTACGTGACATCACAAAAGATATAACCTGAATACATCCAGGTGTTTCTGAACACAAACATCTGGCTGAAAGGACAAAAATGGAAGTGTGGATTCCTGTTGGACCACTCACACTGTTCCTTATGCATTATTTTGTTAAATTATGTGTTAAACTTGTAAAACTAAAATGAAGAGGCCATATGAAGCTTTTTTATTTATTTATTTTTTTTTTTATTATTGGTTGTTTTCAGACAACAGAATGTGATGATGTCCCAATTTCAGATATTTATTTTATTTTAGCATTTTTTTTAATTAATTAATTAATTTATTTATTTATTTATATGTATTTTTTGTAATATTTTTATTTATTTAAACATTTTGGATTGACTATTGTATTATTATTATGTATTATTATTATTATTATTATTATTAGTAGTAGTAGTAGTAGTAGTAGTAGTAGTAGTAGTAGTAGTAGTAGTAGCAGCAGCAGCAGCAGCAGCAGCAGCAGCAGCAGCAGCAGCAGCAGTAGAAATAGTAGTAGTAATAATACTATTATTACTATTTATTTTAATTTTGTATTTATTTTATTAAAGGTACAATGCATATTAAAAGACAAGATCAAGCTAAAGAAACATTCAAAAAAATATGCAGGTTTGTAGCCCAAAACTGATTTCCCTCTTTATCCTTTCTTCTTTTTGTTTTCTAACCTCACGTGTTATAATTCATATTGCATCAGTTAACGATTTTGACCTTCTCTAAACACACGAGATGAGGGACACAGGCCTGAGACCCCAGCGCCCAAACCCCACTGCTCCACCAGATTGTGCCAGTCTCCTGTTTCTGATGAAGGGCGGCGCTCCTCCTCTCCATCACTCTCTGTCTCCGCTCCCTGTTGTCACAGCAACCACACAGGCCCCTGGCGACAGATCGTTTGTCACCGTCACATTTGGATAAAACGCTCGAAAATCCTGACTCAAGTGAACGTGTCGTGGGGAGACGAGCAAAAAGTCAAAAATATCAGCGGGTCCCGTGATCCGTGTGCACAGTTGGATCAGACGTGGTGTTTTAAAGCTGCACTAAGCCACTTTTTTGATGTAGGGTCAGACACAGGTTTGCCTCAACTGTGGAAATCTTAGTTCTTTGTACGAATGATAATTTGTTTCATCAGATTTTGAATTTTACAACATGTTTGAATTATTTTTATTCTGATTGTGAGTTAGTGAAAGTGTTTCTGTATACAGTACATAAGGTTTTTATTTTGAATTTGAAACATATTGAAAAAGTCCACTTAAAATTTCAGCAACTAAAATTCAGAATAAAGATAATTCAGATAAAGCTAAAAAATCCAAAGAGAAATCCCACAGTATTTAAAATCCAAAATCCAGGGCCGCTGCTAAGGTTTTGGAGGCCCTAAGCATAACTGGCATAGAGGACCCTCTACCCCCCCCAAAAAAAACATCATATGCATCACTTCATTACATTCTGCTCCCTAGTAGTCTGTATATTTCACAATGAGGAGAACTGGATGAAACCATTATGTTATATTAAGGTGGTGGTGGAACATAGACAAAAACATTAAATATTAATATTCTCTGATCCACATTAAACAAAACAACGCTGCATTTTGTGAAGGACCAAAAGTGCAGATACTATATTTTGGCACTACCACGAAAAATTCTAAAATTTACCAGCAGATGTCACCCTTTCCGTAGACGTATAGTACATACAGTATTAACCCACTCAACTAAACGGTGCGTTTATCTTTCCACCTTTCTGCTAACTGCAGTGTGCATGTCTGTTTCAAGCAGTGGATAAATAAACTTGCATATGGCTTAAATAAAAGTTCTGAAATAATTCTCACTGTTGTTTAAATTTATCAGCCTCTGGTCGCTGTCTGATCATGTTGTGTCACGGTCTGGGAGGCAGAAAAGGCAGAAACATGAACTGGGCCGTACCATTTCAGTGAAGACGGGTGAGGGGACTCTTTTTATATATTAGGCAAAAACAATTTGCCTGAACTGAGGGATGGGATACACTTTTCATTTTTTTTTTTTTTTTTTACAAAATGATGGGCCAGCTCATGACTAATTCATATATTTATTTGCAATGTAATAATATCATAATTATCATGACATTTTTAAAATAATGAATCTTAATTTTTGGGGGCCCCCGTCAGGTGGTTGGGGCCCTACACAAAATCTGGCAAAATCGAATGGAACAAATTATCTTCCATATCTTTGCCAGAAATGTCCCAAAGTATGGCATTAAAGTTATATACCTAGCTTTTATTCTCTCAAAACTCAAAGTGATTTTAGTTTCTATTACTACATTGAAAACATGGAGTCTGATTTAGGCTCCCCTCTCCACAGATCTGACCTATAACTTCATTTGGTGACATCAAATAGGTGTAAGTCTATTCTGTAAAACATTACATGCCATATCCCATCTCCACGGACACAAAAACCAACAAAACTACGCTCTATTCTCCACAGATCTGAGCTGTGACTTGGCCTGATGACGTCACCTGGTTGTTTCCATGGAGATACGCCAGTTTAATTCCATATTTTGGAAGATTTCTAAGCAATAACATCTACATGGAGAGAGGAAGTTGGCAGAACCTGGACTAGTTAAGCCCTCCAAGGTGACTTCTGTTGCAATCTGGAGTATACAGAAATAAATTGAATTGAAATGTTACACAATGGGGCTTTAAAACACTGCATAAATCATCCAATAGAAGCGCGTAGTGCATTTAATAACAAATATCTGTATGATGAATGTGGCTCCGGTTCACTCCATCACTCTGCATCTCCGAGCTCACGTCGCTCCTTCGCTCCCTGTTGTCACGGCGATGACAACGGCCTCCAGCTGCTGCTCATTTGTCACCGTCACAACAGATATTTGCACTGGATTTAAATATGCAACAACTGCCCCATCTGCCCCCGCCTCCCCCGTGTGTCCTACCTGTCCCATCTACAACATCTTCCCCACGACACCTCACCTACCTCATCGTTCCCCGTCTGCCACTGACAAAAACGACCACATAATAAACCCGCCTCCTCCACCTACCCCCATCTGCCCCATCTCCAACACCTGCCCCATCTGCGAGATCTAATCTACCCCACAATGCCCCATATGTCTTACCTGCCCTATCTACAACACCTACCCAACGATACATCACCAAGCTCACTGTTTCCCATCTGTTTTGTCTACAAAAATTACCCCAAGTACCCCAGCTCCTCCATCTACCCCCATCTGCAAAATCTACCCCACAATGCCCCATATGTTCTATTGACGCTATCTGCCACATCTACCCCAAGATACCTCACCTATCTCACCGTTCCCTGACTCTCATTTACAAAAAACTACCATATGTCCTCCATCTACCCCATCTACAACATTTACCCCACGATACCTCACCTACCTCACTGTTCCCCATCTGTTTGATCTACAGAAACTACCCCATCTCCAATAGCTACCCCCATCTGCCCCATGTACACTGTCTATCTCATCTACATAACCTACCCCCATCTGCCCCATCTATACCCCACTATATACCATATAATCCAAAATCTACCCCATTTACCCCACCTTACCCCGCCTACCACATCTACTCTGTCTCCAATATCTGCCCCATCTCCAAAATCTGCCCTGCCTACCCCATCTACAGAATCTAGAACATTTATCCTAATCTGCCCCACCTACTCCATTTACCCCACCTACCCCATCAACATCACGTACCCCGTCTCATCATCTGCCCCATCTATCCTGTCTAACCCACTATATACCGTCTACAAAATCTACCCCGCCTACTCCACCATACCCCACCTACCACATTTACCCTGACCAGCATCTGCCCCATTTCCAACATCTACCCCATCTACAGAATCAAGAAAATCTACCCCATTTAGTCTATCTACCCCACCCTCTCTACATTACCCACCCCATCTCCAACATCTGCCCCATCTACCCTGTCTACCCCACTATATACCATCTACAAAATCTAACCCACCTACTCCATAATACCCCACCTACCATATCTACACTGTCTGCCCCATCTCCTACATCTGCCCCATTTCCAACATCTACCCCATCTAGAGAATCAAGAACATCTATCCCATTTACCCCACATACTCTACCCCACTCTGTCTACATTACCTACAGCATCTACCCCATATATCCTGTCTACAAGTATACCCCATCTACCCCATTTACCCCCCCATAACCTTTTACCCCATTTACCCCTGGATCTGGAGGCAGTTGGGCTCCGTATGAGGGACCAGGACCACTGCGGTGCCAGATCTGACAGAATGACTCACTCGCACTTTGAACGAGAGCTCTGCTTCTGATTATGTCATTTGGGAACAGACGGATCCATGTTCCTTTTCCTCGGATTTTACGTAATTCTGTGCAAGTTCTTCTCTTTTTCTTTTCTTTTTTTCTAATCTAGGTATAATATTATTCAAAACCACCTTTACATGTCCAAAATCTATCGATAACATCTACCCCTTATAGTACCCTTTCCTATCTATTCTGTTTACCCCATCTGTGTGCCATGTACCACATCTACCCCACCTGCCTGTATACCCCACTATAGCCCATCTGCCTCATCTACCCCAACCAAATCTGTCAACCCCTGGTACCCCACAATACCTCAGTCTACCCCAAAAACTACCGTAAAAAGTCAATTAGGACCTATAGTCTTTTTTTCTTTCTCTCTTCAAACATTGCATTTTAGATATTGCATTTTATATTATTAGTCTTATTGTTCCTTCAGGTTGCCCTAAAACTGCAGGTGGCATAGCACAGACCCACGGCCAGAAAAGTTCCATAGAGCATCTTTAAAGGGCCCATATTACGCTATTTTCTGATGTTATAATGTTGTTTCCTCATCAGAAACAGACCTGGAGTTGTTTTGTTTCATTCACACATGTTTAACACAGAAATCCTGCATGTTTAGGCTGAGTTCTTCTCAAAAAACACAAAAAACCGCCATGTGGTAATACAGGAAGTGCTCCAGTGTGTTTTTTTTAAACAAACCTTTACTAGAATCATTTGGATGTAGGGTGACGGTGGCTGAGTGGCAACACTCAGGCCTCACAGCAAGAAGGTTGCGGGTTTGATCCCCGGGTCACCCGGGCCTTTCTGTGTGGAGTTTGCATGTTCTCCCCATGTCTGGATGGGTTTCATCCGGGTGCTCCGGTTTCCCCCATCAACCTAAAACATGCAGCACCTGAACTAACATCAAGGACCATGACGTCCACCCTCCTGTGGGCTCACCACCTGCAGAGGGGTTCATAGGGGGTCAGGTGCTATGAGGATTGGGCAGCAAACTGCCCCCGCGACCCAGCTGGATTTAGCGGGAGAAGATGGATGGGTGACCAGATGAGATTGGCTGAAATTCGGGACAGTGTTGGCTAAAATTGGACAGGTGGGGGTGAGGGGGCACACAAATATCACGTAAATAAAAACACAGAGTCACTGAAGCCTCCAGGGCCTGTGTGCAGTCGACTCAACAGTTTGCCAACAGTTTTTAATGTTTATCAGAAAATAACTTCTCAGTATATGTAATTTTTGGGACATTTAGGGCTGGATTCGGGAGAACAGCTTAAATTTCAGGACTGTCCTAAATTTTTCTGGACGTCTGGTCACCTTATTTGGATGACTTTAGCTCTGGGATTTACAATCTCCACTGAACTGGTAAAAGGAGCCGTTAACTTGAAAACCTTCGCTTCATGACATCACAAAGTGGAGCAGAGCATTTTGAGGTTTAGGGATGCAAGCAGCCTAATAATGCAGCTCAACAAAACACAACTCCCGGTACGTTTTTGAGAAGATAACAACATTATACCATGACTAAAAGCTCTCAAGAGTTAATTTGCGTAATATAGAACCTTTAATCTCTTCATATATATACACAATATCAGACAATTTGGTTTATTTACTATACCAAAGAATGGAGTAATAGCAGTAGTAGTATTTATTCGGTCATTTGGCAGCATTACAAAACAAAACATAGACTACAACCCCATAGATCGTGACCAAAAGGGTTTAGGCTGAAGTAAAAGTACTTAAAATGCTAATGTACTTTTGAAAGACAATGTTACACTGTAGTTATTTGGAAAACTCTAATTAGCCAATGAAACAGTCCAGTATCAGTTCAGCGGGTTAATTCAAGTGTCAAGCCTTCGTTACCGCGCTGTATTGTAAGGATGAACCACAGAAACTTCTCTTACGCAGCTCTAGACAGCGACTATCCCTGAAATCCTGAGCTCCCATGATGCCTTGCTCCTTTGATGGATTAGGTTTGCACACTTTTCATTTGCGAGCTGATAAGAGCAGAGCTGGTATTCGCACACACACTGTTTGTATTGATTTAGCTGCAGTGTAATTAAGGACAGAGACGGTACAAAACAAAGAAGGCTTCCCATTAGATAAAGTTGGGGTTTGAAGGAGATTGTTTTTCATACAAAGTGGTAGAAATGAATTTGTAAGATTTCAAAGTGGTATTACTTCACATCAGGCCTGTTGAGATGGAACGCTTTTGACATAATCTGACTGGGATCTCTCTCTTTCCACTCCTGCTCACAGCTAAATTGCTTTGCGAGATCTTTGTCTCTTTGCTCTTTGTCAATGTCGGTTTTTAGCAAAGGAAATCCATAAATATGACATTTTTTCCTCTGCTACTTACTATACTATACTTACATAAAGAGCAAGGCAACATGGGAAAAATATGAAACTAAATATTTTTCCTAGTATTGGTCACTGACAATTTTGATTGTGATTCTGTCATTGTCAAAATTGATCAATGTTATTCTCAGCATTAATTTCATAAACATGAGGGTGGTGCAGTTTGGAGTAGCTGGGAGCAGCTGTTTGGCTGACAGACTCTGAAATGCTTAAAAGTCGAGCTCTTCAGAGCCTATAGTACAGTAACGTTCTGGGCACAGGCCGTATATATAAGTGGTCTAAGTGAGTGTGAGTGTGTGTTCAGCGTCGCTCACATGAGGCTCCCGATGCCACGGTCACAGGAGTGAATTTGGAGCCAGGCTCCATATTTGGAAATCAGACCGCAAGTATCATAGCAACCACAAGAGCCAATCATGATTGAGTTTGTGCCCACCCTACTCATGACAGAGCGCCGATACTCTGCTCCATTCTGCACAGACCGCGGTATTTCTGTGATTCTTGAGAATAATAAGGAAACTTTTAGCTTTTATCATCAAACTTTAAATAGTAAGTTTAAGTCACTGATTTATGTTGTATGTTCTGTTACGTGCGAACAACAACGAGCTGTCAATCAAACCTGTTGCTAACGCTAGGCGACAGCGACCTCGGGAAATGAAGGCGTCTGATCGGTCCGTTATTTATGTTCATATGTTGATTTAGGAACAAGATAGAGAAATGAAATATTCAGGATCCTGTGTCGCGGGTTCATACGAACATTTTTAAGATGCAGGTACAGAGAGAGGGCGGATAAAATCTCAGTGTAAGCCAATGGAAAGAAAGGAAGAAAGGGAGCTGGAAGAACCTCCTGGAGCACTTCCTGTTTGGCACATGGCGGCTAACGGGTTAGCTTTGTACATTCATATATACGGCCTATGGTTCTGGGTTTCTGGAGTCAGTTTAGCTGCAGACGACTGAAAGGTTTTAATTTCTCATTCCACACTCTTCTCTCTAATTTACTCTCTCTCTTTTTCATTCATGATGATTATTTATGTTTTGATTCATTTGTATTGTGATTTTAATGTATTTCTTATTCTGTAAAGCACTTTGAATTACTTTGTGTATGAATTGTGCTGTACAAATAAACTTGGGTGAATCTGGGCTGTGCCCCCCCTGGTCCGATGCTCGTGGGGACCAGTGAGCCCCGGGTTTGTGAGGCCCAATCTATGCCCGAGCACCAGAGCGGAGGTTGTGTGATAGCTAGGTAAAAGATGGACTGACAGACTTTTGAAAAAAATAAAATAAAAATAAAAATAAAATAAAATAAAAACTCATTAACATGAAGTCCAATTTCTTACTGCAAAGTCTAAACTCTGTTCCAAACCAGGATTGGCTCATGACTTCTCAGTTGAAAAGACCCAAATTGATCATTGAGAATTTGAAACAATTGGATCATGGCTTGATTGAAATTTGAACAGCCTTGTACACACACACACACACATGTGCACGCACACACACACGCACACACACACACACACACACGGACTATGTAGATACATCCAAACTACTGTAGCTGAAACCTGTAACCTGAAGCAATAGAGTTTGTGGAGCTTTCTACCATGTTATAACATTCCCTCTAAAAAGAAAAGAGGTTTTAGATGTCATCAATGCATGTTTGAGTCATCTTGTGATCTCTGTCAGACATTTGCGCCGTTAAACAAGTCTCTTACAGTAACAGTACATTAGCCAACAGTTTTTCAGTTCGTCACTCTCACTTTTTGTTGTAAACTAAACTCCTTTACAGGACCATGAACGCTCGTATTTATGTCACACTCCTGAAAATGTGTAGCTTAAACCCATTTTATATTTTTCCTTTTTTTTGTGTGTCTCCATGTTCACCAATGAACGTTCTATCATGGATGTATCTTCAGAGTATCAATATACGTTTTGTACTCACTTGACAGGTTTGTTGTCTGCGTCGGGGTCCCTGGCGGAGACCACGCCCACAGCGCTCCCGGAGGCTGTGTCCTCGTGCACCTCGATGATGTAGGGGCTCCTCATGAACACCGGGGGCTCGTCCACGTCCTCCACCGTCACCTTCACCGTGGCGTAGTCCTTAAACTCCACCCCCTGAATGAAGCGCATGTCCAGGTACGTGTTCTTCACCTCCACGCGGAACTCGTAATCTCGCTTGGTCTCGTAGTCCAGTCTCTGCAACAAAAACAACGAACCAGGTTTTTGAACTTTGAACTTTCGATCGTTGCATTTTAGGTTTTTCAAGGCAGTTAAGGAAGATAAGACAGGATTTTGTGGAGATTTAAGGGTTGCAACGCCAAAGTACAAGAACAACAACATAAGGGAAAGTGTCAGAAATATCCAACATAATTAACATCAAAATTTAACCGTTAAAGCCACCATCTGTAATTAGATCTACAACATCTGCCTCATACGCCCCACGTTTTGATCATTTCATTTCATTTTTTCATTTATTTAGGTTTTTCAAAGTAGTTCAATACGATACGAGAGATATTTGTTAAAGAATATGGATATTTCATAGTACACGTGTCCAAAAATATGCCGCATAAACGAAAATACGAAATTTATCCATTAACGTTGCCATTTGTAATTAGCTCGTCTAACCTGCCCCTGTATTCTCACATATCACCACTAGATGCTGCCCGTGTTACTGCTGTCTGATAGTGTGCAGCTTTGGTCTAAGGGGAAGGGGGGACAGATAAAAAATAAATAAAAATAAAAGTTTAAGTTTTGAGGTCCACCGTGTACCATTATAGCTAAAAAAAAAGAGGAAAACCATGTACAATGTTCTATTTTTTTTTCCATCTCCTTCAATGTATAATACAAAGAGTAAAAATGATACTGAGTCACATTTTTCTCAGTAAATATAATACTTAAGATGATTTCACCCATGCGCAATCAACACATAGATGTTATGTGGTATAACCTGCAGTAAAAGTACTGAAACACATTGGGAAAGAGAGGAGGTACCAGCTACAATCTAATAAGTCTGTAAATAAATAAAAAAACACAAGAAAAATAAATAAAATGGGATTAAACATAGCATAACGTAGAGGAAGTTGTACAAGCTCCAGTATTACTTGGTGTAAATGTGTGGAACTTCATTCAAGTTATGTAAAAATGTCCTCGTAAAGACGCCGACCTACAAAACGTACTTGTTCCACGCCCTTTCTACGACTCCTCTCTGAAACAAATGTCAAAACTCAGCGAGACCTTCCGTACTTTAGTAAAAACCGCAGCGCAGATGCTATTGGATGTGGAGACAGACTGGACTTGTCTTTAGTGAGCGATGGCGCTGTGAGCAGGAGCATGTCAGGTCATAAGTTGTACTCTTGTTTTATTGAAGCTCGCTGTGGTTTAGAGAACTGGGCCAGACAAGTCCAACTGTGCCTAAAATTAACCTCCTGCTGAAAGTTAGATGAGATTTTCCACACTTTTAGTTCAGAAAAGCCACAAAAGTTCATCTTCTGTCTCAAGTGAAAGTTGAGAGTCTGAACCAGATTTTTTCTGCGTACTTCACAAAAATGCGCCTTGCCCTACAGATGTTGTATAAGGGGATGGGGCAAGATACTATTTCTACGAGACGAGATACAAGATTGGATCCACGAGATGAGACCAGATTTTAACTAACTTTAATTCCTAATATATGCATTTCACAGTTCAGTTTCCGATTTTGGCCTCACAATGTTTTATTTATTTTCTTTCATAGTCTTGTACTGCTTTTTGGATCTGTAAGCGATGTAACTCACTGACCCGTGACTCTTTTGTCCAATCCAAACGTAAATGCATGGAAAAAAAAATCTCACAAGATAATTTTTCACATGGGTGCGTGATTTGGTGGCAATTTTGTGGCACGAGATTTTGTACCATCCCTAATAAGCATCTCTTAGGGCTGCCTCATACTACAGGATTTTTCGGTCTCAAACCATTTTTAAACGTGCAACAAAATGCGCACACCACAGACACGAGGAGAGACTTATGGGACTAAAAAAACTAGACTAGACTAGAAAAATCTCTGATCGCAAAGACGGCAGTGGGATCTGTCTGCAGACCACAGGATATAAAGTTGTGAGCGTGATGGCCTCAGCTGTTTCCTGTCTACAGTAAAACCAGTCGCTCTGAGACTCTGAAGTGTTCAAAGATCAGAGCTCTGCACTTCCAGTTTAGATAAAAGTCAAAACTGTGTTATTATTTGTGAAATGTGGTGCAATACTTCAGATACAGGATTTTTAAAGTGTAAAACATTGGAGATAAAGTCCACAGGAAGTAGCGTCACTATTGCTAATCTGCAGCTTCACTTCGATCCGTGCGCTGTGGATGTAAACAGACATACGTGAGGAACTATCTCAACTTTTTTACTTCAAAAGAACGCCTCAAAGTAGATAAACAGCCCGGATTTGTGGACTGGGGTCATTATTTGCGGAATCTTATCTGTGGATAATATGGTTGAGAAGCTGCACTTTAAATTTACCATTATACAAGAGGTGAGGTATAAAGCCTTTATTTTCTCTATATCCCGAGTTTGTATCTTGCATCTCTGTGTCCGTCGCTCCTCCGCCCCTGACGCTCGGTTTTATCGGCTGTTATCGTAGCGTTGCTGATGTTTGGTAGTTACGATCTGACACTGACACTGCACAGGAAGAGAGCAGCGGCTTCAGAATCGCACACAAAGACACAAAGTCGAGCCACGTCTTCCTGAACTCAAGGAGAAGAAATCACAGCCAAAATCAGACAAATTCTCTTGTAGTGTGTGGGGGCCTTTAAGCTCAGAATACGTCTGCTGTGTTCCGTTCCTTATTTAATTACTTTATGATGATTAGGAAGTGTGCTGTTACAATGGTAGTTGTTATTCGCGCAATGGCAAAACTCTGCTCTAGTGTCTGAAAGTTGTGAAAAGCAAGGGACGCTCTGAATGTGTAAGGCAAGTGAGGAATAACTTTGGACCACTGTAAACTGTGTAAAATGATCTACAGACCTGCTCAAAACACCATAACTCGCCCATTTTGAACTTTTTCACAATGGGCTCTCTTCACGCTTACATTACAAAACTGGACGACGTTTGGAAACATGCAGATGACGACTTCTAGCGAGTTCTGCTGGCGATAGTAACGGGGAAAACTGAGAAAATGGTGCGGGTTTTCTTTATCTAGATGTTGTTTTCCTTTAATAAATTGCCTATAAATTCCTCTTATAATTTGTCTAACTTCTCTCGTCTTAAGACCCAATTTTACTCTTGAGTTTTATGCATTTTAACACTTTTTATTTGTTGGTTTTATTTATGATTTACTGTCTTTTATTGTATTAATTTGTCTGTGCAGCACTTTGGAAACTACCATAAAATTTGCTATATACAGTAAATAAATTGGATTGGATTGAATGTTCTCCTAAAACCTGCACATTTTACAGAGATAGAAGAAGATATTTTAAAAGCAAAATAACTTGGAGATCATGTTTAGCTGGTTGAAAATATAATAAGGTAAGATATTTGACAAAAAGCAGTTCCTGAAGTGAGTTTTTTTATCTTGATGTGATTCATTTTGAAGTGTTTAATAATGTCTAAGTAAAACTAATCTGGCCAATGGGGAAGATTTCATTTCCAGAACGTGAAAGGCGAGTATTTCCTTCGTTTTATTAACACGTCCCAGTCTTGTTTCGTTGTGTAGTTCTGCAGTGCAATGTAACATGTTTTTCTTGCTGTATTCAAACCACTCCAATTTCCACTGAAAGGAAATGCATTTTTACCAAACAAATTCACCACTTTGAAACATGTAAGTGGAAATTGCTTTTTCGCAACTTACTTTTTTTTTTTTTTTCATTTGGCGTCTTGGAAGGAGAGACACTTTTATAGAATAGAAAACTCAGCTAAATAAAAATGCTCACGGGACGACAGGGCTAAAACATAACTTGACTAAAGTGTAATTTTCCTAGTGGAGGGTCTGCCACCTGTTTGTTTCATGGTGATTTTATTGCTTTGCCTGAAATGATCCATGATAGGGCATTAGCTTTCTCCATGGAGACATTATAAGCGATCAGGGCATTTTTAAAGGGACCATATTACTTTATTTTCTGATATGAATGTAGTTGAAATGTAGTTTCCTCATCGCAAACATACCTGGAGTTAGAGACAGACTGGGATCAAAACAACAAAAACAGCCCTGGACTTTTCCCTCACAAATAGGATTTTAAAAAAATCATTTTAATTCATATTTTCAATAAATCAATAGTGAAATAATTGAAGAAAACACACAAAGATTAACTACTTCTGAATAATTCTAAACCTATCTTAACCCTAACCTTTTCCCATCCACCTTTCTCCTTACGTTTTCTGTTTGAAACCAACGAGTAACACACTTTTCTTTGTCGCCTTTATGTGTTCGTAAACGGCAATAACGTAGGCACTTTTGCACACGCATTTTGGCAGCAGAAGTACGGCTGGACTCGGGCAGGATTATCGTGAAAAGATCGCAAATATTTTCTCAACAACCTGCCTCTGACAAAGGGTGTCCGACTGCCAGATCCTCGTGTGATCAGTGAGTAAAACTTTAAAACTTTAATCTGCCAGAAGAATATCGAGTCTGACAAACACACACAGAATAACCAGACATTTTGGTGCTGGAAATGTTTTTATCTCCATCTTCTTCTGTCTGTGTTCAGTGTGAATGAATCAGAATGAATGGGGAGGAATGCTTCTTCTGTTGCAGCTCTTTTTTTTGTTTTTTTAATCACTTTCGCCCTAAATTGGTCTATGCAATGTATGCTTGACGAATGGGCACATTATCACATTAGCGCCCTCTGCTGTTAGTACAGGCAGTAGACCAGACGGCTGTTCTGGACTTTTCCAGAACGTACAGATTGCCAGTGCGTTCTGGAAATGTTGTGTTTTGCTTCATTCAC
>CM060674.1:28286170-28608670 GCA_030686955.1 Odontamblyopus rebecca
ATAGATTTAGTGTTTAGTTTACTACACGAGAACAGAAAAAAACAGTGGGCTATTATCAGGAAAGTTTACTATCTTTACTATCTTATTGACTAAATGAAAATCTAACACACTATCTTTAATTTATCTTATGTTTGAAGGCGTCAATAAAGCCGTACTGTGGAACATTCCAGTCAGAGCAATGCAATCCTCAACGACAGAAGCTGGCAGCCTCTGTGCTTCACTTCTCAATTACTCCGCTATTGACGTGCTTATTGACGAGCTTATCCGCGCACGATCAAACTGGGAATACACGGGCGATAAATGAATGAAAAGAGGAGCATAAACATTGGAAACGGCGTAATCTAATTAGAAAACTTTACAAAAGAATATCCACTGTGTCACGTGTTATCTGCGTCCACATCGACATCAGCTCGGGCCATAATTGGATCGTGATAAGACTGGACTTAATAAGGACTACACTGAAACATGGTGTCCTGTTTTATTGCAGATAAGAAAGCGGCAATGTTTTTCTCATTACGCTTTGTTTTCTCGGAGAAATCTGCCACGAGGACACGCGAGGACGGAGCCAAACCAAGATCTGAACCCGAATCCAAAGAATAAGTAAGATAACGTTTGTGTGACTTTTGGAAATGGCAAAAAGATGATGGGGCGATGTGAAAACGCGGCTCACGAACTCTCCTTGGCTTAGTTTTATCTGTTCAAACAAACTCGTAGAATTCGCCGACTCTCCCACTACAGAGAGGGAAACGTATCTGAGAAAAGTAATTGATCTGTTAATTGCCGTGTTTACCAAAATAACCGGCTTTATTCCACTGTTTGTTCAATTTGATTAAAAACTAGACGCAATACACACTTTTCATAGATATCGCCCCCCCCCATTGTCATTTTTTAATATATTTTTAAGCCTCCTATTTATTCTCGCACACAAAAAGCCTTACCTTAAATGACAGTGTAGGAAAATGTGTTTTTTGTTGTTTTTTTTGCATTAAAAACATCGTGGTGCATTAAAAAAGGAAAGATTTGGGCGCATGAGAAGTGGAACAGGTCCATGTTTTGCCAAATTTGATGTTGGTTTTATTTTTAATCGATTTATTTGTGTTTTTATTTGTTGATTGACTGACTTTAATTATTTGTTGTTGTCTTATAGATGTTTTTTGTAATTTATTTATTCATTCATTTATGCAGTTTATTAGGTTTATTCATGTTCCTTATCCCATCCCCCACCATTTTTTATCCAATTTTTCCCCTCATACTATATTTCTTCAGTGTTTGTCTGATTAATGCTCCTGTACTTGATCCCTGTGCAATAAATGAAATAAACTAAACTAAATGAAACTGAACAATAAATTGGTATATAAACGATCACTTTTTGATGTTTGTATAATCATAAATCTATACAATTACCTTTATTTTATCTTTAATCAGTCAGTTATGTTGGATACTAGAGGTAATAAGTGGCATTTACTGCAAAATTGGTATTATATATGGATTTTTTTCCAAATAAGGATTGCTTTATGCCGGGCGTACATATATTTTTGATCATTTCACTCATTGCACGATGAAATCTCACGGTTTAAAAGTTCACCCTCACGAGAGGCCACTGGATTTCAAACAGGTTTGATATTCTTACGACCTACGATTGCTGGTCATGAGGTTTTAATCGGCTCTTGTTACGCCATGTTAAAGGTGCACTGTGTACAATAAATTGCATTAGATTACATTAGATTGCAATTTATTGTATTTATTGTATATATTGTCTTAAGATAGCAATTTATATGATACATAGTTTCATAATCCTTATCTTTATAGATCCTTATAGTGTTTGTCTATTTTTAACTTAACTGTACTTCTATTGCTGCTACTGTTTCTTGCTGTTCTCTTTACTGTGCGTTGCAACACTGAAATTTCCCCATTGTGGGACAAATAAAGGATATCTTATCTTATCTTATGTACATGACACGATTAAGCCAAAAACTTGAAAACAGCACGAGTGAAAAAAGGGCTCAAAAAGTGCCAAAAGTCGCACAGTGTACGAAAAAACCTGAGAGAAACACTGACAGAAATGTACTATATAAACTAACATAACTATTCACTTCTAATTACTACATTAGATTAAAACTGTTAAAGGTGCACTGTGTACCTTTCGCTGAAAGCTTCTCCAGCTCGTTGTCTCCATGGCGATATTCTTGTTTTTAAAAGTGAAAAAAATGCACGGCGCACTCTGACGGCTGATGTCCAAAACCTTTTATTCTCAGTTATATTAAGTTTGGTGTGCGTTTTCTGTTCCATTTGATGCTCTTGTTTTGCCAGGAATGTTCCTCAATATGGCATTAAACTTATGCCTGTCACCTGAATAGAGGTGTATATGTATAACCCTCATAATTGGCCCTCGCCTAACGAAGTGGCGAGGGGTATTGTTCTTCGTTGGTTTCTTACGCTATATTATTATTATTTTTCTTTGCAAACGATCGCATTTTTGACCCCCTGAACATCGACGAAAAGTCTCACATGGGGGTATCAGATCGACCGGCCCGGCGAAAAATTTGATAAAACGGGCATCGCGACAATGCCCAAAGTGCCCCCACTCGACAGCGCCCCTGGAAAAGTCAAAAATTGAAAGTCTATGGGGAGCTGAAAAGCATATTTTGGCGTAGGCCGACAAAATTCGGGACAGTGATAGAAAACAAGGAGACAAGCAGAAAATGTCATTGTCACACCGCCCTATGACCAACAGGAAGTTGGCCATATTGGATCAAAAATTCACCGCCGTTTTGACTGCGTGTACGCCAAAGTCTTCAAGTGTCTTGGTTTTGGTCCAAACGAGCTCAGATTTCACACGTCACATCTACAGATGTGGGTCCACAAAAATCTTATATTTCTAAGCGCACTTTTCACGGTTTGTCCGTAGCACGCCGCGAATAACGCCTTCGTTTCCTGTTTCTTTGATGCCCTCTCACGGCCACAGGCTTTGGCCTACAGAGCTCAAACTCACATCACTATTGTGTGATCTCGGCCTGAATGTGATGAAATATGAAATATAATAAAAGTAAACTCTGTAGCGCCACCTAGTGTATACGTGAAACGTCAACATTATCGGATTTGTACCAAATTTGGGGATTATATTCTATCCATGATTTCAAGCAAAATCTTATATTATGGACATGGTGCAATTTTCATCGTTCGCCAGCAGGGGCGCACAGACTCTCTAAAAAAATTGTTTAAAAATGCCTACACGCACAGGCTTTGTCTGATCGTGCTGAAATTTGAATCACTAAAATAAAATGAGGGCTTGATTATAATAAACTATAAAGCATATGAAAAGTTACTCTATAGCGCCACCTAGCCTATACAAGAAACGTCAACATCATCGGATTTGTACTAAATTTGGGTATTCAATTCTCTGTATCAAAGCAAGCAAATAAATATATTATGGATATGGGGTGTATCCCAAGGTTGGCCAGGAGGGGTGCAAACACTCCCCCAATAAATAGTTCAAAAATTACTACACGCACAGACTTTGTCTGATTGTGCTGAAATTTGAATCACTAAAGCTTGAACATGGACTGAATATGATACACTATAAAGTATATGAAAAGTGAACTCTATAGCGCCCCCTATCCAGACATGAAACATCAACATTATCGGATTTGTACCAAATATGGGTATTAAATTCTATCCATGTCTACGACCAAAAAAATACATTATGGATATGGGGTATTTTCCATGGTTGGCCACAAAGGAGGCAAATACTCCCCCAAAAAATATGTTTAAAGGTGCACTATGAAAGTTTTCTGTTGGAGGGTCTGTTTTTATGCACAGTCTTAGTCTGACAGTGCTCTTGATTATAAAAGTCATGTGACCTGTGGCCTAGTTTCTATAATTTGGCTCTAGATCGTTCCCATTTTCAAATATTAAAGGTGCCCTATGTAATTTTTCTGGGGGACGAGCTGTCGGGAGGAGAGAGTGTCGTGTCAGGGCGGTCACAAGACCTCAGCGGTTGCCTGGGCGGGCGGACCGGGGCGAGGGCCATCATTGCCGCGAGCGGCTTTAATTATTATTATTATTATTATTGCTATCATTATCATTTTTGTATTCTTTGTATTTTTTTTTCTTTTTGTATTTTATTTATTTTATTTTTCGTGAGTGTGGATATGGTTTATATAGAAAACATTTTCTTTAAGCTTAAAAAATAAAGTATATAGTAGAAATAAAGAAATAAACTGTCTCCATGGGGACAACCATTAAGCCATGTTACACATTAGATTTTAGTGTTTTTATTGTCAAAAACAAATAAAACAACACTTGGCCTGGTAGCTCAACCTGCGAATCTCCATTAAGATAGAAATGTTTAATGCCGTACTGTGGAACATTTCAGTAACAAGTAGTAGAATCTCCATGGAAACAAGCAAATACCCACATAGACACAAAGAACATGAGTAATTCAATGTTTCTGACCTCGATTTTGCCCCTTTTTGTGTACGGTGGCCAGATTTTGAAAAAAGTAAACCCAAAACCAGGCTTTTCCTCTAGTTTAGTCTTAGTTTAGTTTAGTTTAGTTTATTATTTATTTGTCAGGGACCATGTACAAACACATTCATCTTAGAAAAGAGGAGATGTTTTGCACCAGATTTAGCAAAAAAGCTATTTTCCATCCGCAGTCCCTGGGCAGGTACGCACTAAAAGTAACATGCAACAAATAGTACAACATTCTATAAAACAATGTAAAATCCTACAAACATATTATAAAAAAAACAACAAAAGAAAACAAAAACAAAAAGTCGATAAAAAGATGGTGCGGACTCACGGTTGGCGAATCTGGGCGGGCTGTCGTTGACGTCGGTGAGGGTGATGCTGACGGTGGTGGTGCCGGACAGACCCCCCATCTGCCCCGCCATGTCTTTGGCCTGGATCACCACCTGGTACTGCTCCCTCACCTCGCGGTCCATCCCGGGCAGAGCCGTCTTTATGGTGCCTGAGAAGCAGATTGATACTGAATGAGAGACTGAAAAAAAAAACGCCTCCACCTTGTGATGTCATGTGGTGATACAGGAAGTGCTCCAGAGTGATTTTCTAATCTATGTTATAATGTTGTTTCCTCATCAAAAACACACATGGAGTTGTGTTTCGTCTCATTCACTCATATTTAACACACAAACTCTGCATATTTAGCTGTTCTTGCAAACAAACAAAAACACACAGTTCCACCATGTGATGTCATGTGGTGATACAGGAAGTGCTCCAGAGTGATTTTATAATCTACATTTTAATGCCGTTTCCTCATCAAAACTATACCTGAAGTTGTGTTTCGTTCCATTCACACATGTTAAACACTTAAACCCTGCAGATTTAGGCTGAGTTCTTTTCCCGAACTGAAAACACTCTGTTCCACCTTGTGATGTCATGTGGTGATACAGGAAATGCTCCAGAGTGATTTTATAATCTACGTTTTAATGTTGTTTCCTCATCAAAAACCCACCTGGAGTTTTGTTTTGTCTCATTCACACGTGGTTAACACACAAACCCTGCACATTTAGTTCTTCTCCCAAACAAAAAACATACAGTTCCACCTCGTGATGTCATGTGGTGATACAGGAAATGCTCCAGGGGAATTTTCTAATCTACATTACAATGTTTCCTCATCACAAACAGACCTGGAGTTGTTTTTCGTTTCATTCACACATGTTTAACGCACAAACCCTGCAGTTCGGCTGTTCTCTCAAACAAAAGACACTCTGTTCCACCTTGTGATGTCATGTGGTGGTATAGGAAGTGCTTCATTATGTTTCAATACTACTACTACTACTACTACTACTACTACTACTACTACTACTACTACTACTACCACTACTACTACCACCACCACCACCACCACCACCACCACCACCACCACCACCACTACCACCACTACCACTACTACTACTACTAATAATAATAATAATACATTTTATTTATCAGGCGCCTTTCTGGACACCCAGGGTCACCTTACAACAACATAAACAAATGAAGTAAGATTAGATACAGTTAAAGCCGACAGTTAAAATGGGACAGTATTTAATTGATTGATTGTGTTTAGTATTGTATTTAGTGTTATATTTTATTACTGTTTAATATTTAGTCATGTATTAGACAGTATTCGAATTGATTGATTGTATTTAGAACTATATTTAATGTAGTATTTTATTAGTATTTAGGATTTTGTAATGTATTAGATTATTAATTGACTTACAATTAGGTTATAATTTAGTTTTTAAACTCCATACACCTTCACTAGAATCATTTGGATCATTGCCACCCTGGAATTACCAGCTCCTGCTGAACTCGAGACGTTAAAGGTATCTGTTAACTTGAAAACTACCACTTGATGACATCACAAGGTGGAAAAGATCATTTACCGTATGCGTCTCTCATTATAATTTGTCACTCGATTCTGTTTGCGGGCCTACGTGATGCGTTTGTATTAAGACACTCAGATTTCTTTATGGTTTTGGAGTTCTTGTGGAGTTATTTTCTGTACAATGAATTTGTTTTGTGTAAATTATTATTATTTTCCATTAAAGTTTATTGGGAACAAAGGAACATCATATATAGTACAATGACAAAGCATCGCAACAAAAGTCACTGCACATGTATTACAAGCTTGAACAAAGAAAAAGCTTGGTAATAATAACAAAAAATAATATTAGTAAATAAAAATACATTGGTTTTGTCACGTCACACCTAAAATCTGATCTAAACGGGGCTTTGTGTAAATTATTTTGAAGCATCTGTGTGCATATTTCAGCATTTTGTTAATTTTACCTCTTCCAATCCTGTTTATTAAATTATTACTTTATTTATACCATTTTCCTAGGTTGGTTTTTGTTACGTCCCTGACCTCAGTGACTCAAAAACACAGCTCCAGGTCTGTTCCCGAGGAGATAACCACATTCTAACATGGCTTAAAACTCACAAAAGAATCAATTCTGCGTGGTATCTGACCTCTAAACTAAACCACTAACAACTCTCTGCAATCACAACTTCTTTTCAAATAACAGTCGAGCCGGAGTTAGTGCGTCGAAAAAGTCTTAAAAGTTTAATTGCTTCAAAACTTGCTCTAATAAATGAAACTCAGCGGTGCTTAAACTACCTGGAAACGGCGCATTATATTCGGAGCT
This sequence comes from Odontamblyopus rebecca, assembly GCA_030686955.1. Taxonomy (NCBI): domain Eukaryota; kingdom Metazoa; phylum Chordata; class Actinopteri; order Gobiiformes; family Gobiidae; genus Odontamblyopus; species Odontamblyopus rebecca. Next base: position 28,293,325 of record CM060674.1, read on the forward strand.
GTCTCCAAATTGAAAGCAAATTACAGATGGGGGAAATGCGCTGTCCTATTGAATCTTTAATTTGTATGAGATCGAATGCTCTTATGCCGACCGCACATCTTGTTTGGAAGTAAAAAGCCCCAGTGATTATATCGATTATCTCATCCAGAGCCAGAACAAATGTAAACAAGCTCCTTCCACTCGCAGGCGGACTAAGAATGGGGCCCCGGCGTTTTGAAACTCGCGAATTTGAGAGAAAAAAACAAGAACACGGAGGACTTGACAGGGATAACTTAAGCTTTTGAGAAGCATCGCGTCGCCATCTTTGAAATAATCGGTTTGTACTTTAGTCAACAACTTAACAGCTACTTTCACACGTGTCCGTCACTGTTCCTTATGCAGTAATAAGCAGGCGGGGGATTGGTTCAGTGGATGTATATGGCTGAAAATGGTGGCTTCTACTGCTCTGTTATTTCACCCAAACGTTAAAAGGTCCTGTAATATGTTATTATGGTATTTCCGCATCACAAACATACCTGGAGCTGCGTTTTGTTTGATTCGCACGTATAAAGGTCCGATATTACGCAAAAATTTGACTCTTGTGAGCTTTAAGTCGTGTTATAATGTTATTTCTTCGTAAACATGCCTGGAGTCGTGTTTAGTTTCATTCACACACGTTTGAATAATCCTTTATTATTAGTCTGTTTGTGTCCCCAAAGCTCAAAATGCTCTGTTCCACCTTGTGTAGTTTTCAAGTTAACATCTACCTTTTACCTTCATAGTCATATACTGTATATATGAATGGACAAAGCTAACTTGTTAGCCGCCGCGTGCCAAACAGGAAGTGCTCCAGGAGGCTCTTCCGGCTCCTTTTTTTCCCTTTTTCTGCTCTACATGATCTTGAATTTTTCGTTTTGTTATCTTGTTCCTAAATCAAGATATAACATAAATAACGGACCAATCAGATGCCTTCATTCCCCGAGGTCCCTCCCCCTAGTGTTAGCAACAGGTTTGATTGACAGCTCGTGCGTTTCTTTGCTAAGTAAGTTCCCTTCCCATTTTCCTGCCCCGACTGACTATTTGTGAAATAAAATGACATAATAAATCAAACAATTACAATAGCTAATGTTACTAGTATCTTAACTAACATAACTTATCTAGCATAAAGTCAAGTGAATTTCGTTAAATTGCCTAAACTCTGTTGTTGGTACATAACAGACATTTTATTGTATTTTATTGTAATGTCATTTGTCTGAACGTGTGTCTTTGTGTTTTATCTGATATTGTTGTGCTCTTGGGTTGTTTCGTCTTCCTGCCTCAGGACTACAGATCTAAATTAGCAAATATGCTATAATCTGGCTCATACAGTCTATGCACAAGTATATGATTGTTCATTAATGCGCGCTGGCCTGATCAAATAAAATAACAGAACATAAATCAGTGACTTAAACTTACTATATAAAGTTTGATGATATAAGCTAAAAGTTTCCTTATTATTATGAAGAATGACAGAAATACAGTGGTCTGTGCAGGTGCAGAGTATCTCCGCTCTGCCATGAGGAGGGCGGAACATTTAACGACCTCTCTCATGATTGGCTCTTGTGTTGCTATGATACTCGCGGTCGGATTTCCAAATATGGAGCCTGGCTCCAGATTGGCTCCTGTAACTGTGGCATCAGGAGCCTCTTTTGAGCGCTGCTGACGCTGTGGAGACGTCACACTCACTTAGTCCACTCATATACACGCTCTGTGTTCTGCAGAGATCGGCAATTCCAGTGCTGAAATCATCCAAATGATTCTAGTGGACTTGTGTGGAGTTTAAAAACACATTGGAGCACATATAAAAACATGACATCACAAGGTGGAACAGAGTATAATATGCAGGATGTCTGTGTGTGTGTGAATGAACCAAAAAAAAACACAACTCCAGGTCTGTTTGTTTGAGGAAACCACATTATAACATAGATCCGAAAATAGCGTAATATAGGAGGCCTCTGAAAAAATGACTTTAACCTTTCGCATTTATTAAAATTCGGACATGACCCACATTATTTCCCTAAAAAAACACCCCTGGAAATAGATTGTGAACATATTTAGAGTCATATTGGACAAAATGACCCCATCTGCGAAACCAGATCCAGCTGAAAACAACATCGGGCTTTCAGTGTGTGGATGCCCCCCGAGAGCGGCCGTTTGCCCCCGACTCGGTTTGTAAACGGAGCACAGGTGGTTCATGGGAGCGGGGTCGGGTTTGGCTTTGCCGTGAGACTAAAGCGTAGACGAGACGAGTTCTTGGTGCTCGCACAGACTCACCGTTTTCCGAGTCGACAGAGAAATATGGCTGCCCCTGCAGGATGCTGTACACCAGCTTGGCACTGTTCCCGTACGTTTGATCGTCCGCATCTGTGGCAGTGATGGTGACTACAGATGTACCTGCGGAGAGAGGGAGGAGAGGAGGAGAGGAGGAGAGGAGGAGAGGAGGGAGAGAGAGGAGAGAGGAGGGGAGAAAGAGAGGAGGGGAGAAAGAGAGAGAGAGGAGAGAGGAGGGAAGAGAGGAGGAGAGGAGGAGGAGGAGAGGAGGGGAGAAAGAGAGAGAGGGAGGAGAGGAGGAGAGGAGGGAGAGGAGGGAGAGGAGGGGAGAGAGAGAGGAGGGGAGAAAGAGAGAGAGAGAGGAGAGAGGAGGGAAGAGAGGAGGAGAGGAGGAGAGGAGGGAGAGGAGGGGAGAAAGAGAGAGAGAGTGGAGGAGGGACAAGAGGAGGAGAGGAGGGGGAGGTGAGGAGAAGGAGAGAGAGAGGAGAGAGGAGGGAAGAGAGGAGGAGAGGAGGAGAAAGAGAGAGAGAGGAGAAGGGAAGAGAGGAGGGAGAGGAGGGAAAGAGGAGGGAGAAAGAGAGAGAGAGAGAGGAGGAGGGAAGAGAGGAGGGAGAGGCAGGAGAGGAGGGGAGAAAGAGAGAGAGAGGAGGAGGAGAGGAGGAGGGAGAGGAGGGAGAAAGAGAGAGAGGAGGAGAGGAAGAGAGGAGGGAGAGGAGGGAGAGGAGGGAGAGAGGGGAGAAAGAGAGAGAGGAGGAGAGGAGGAGGAAGAGAGGAGGAGAGGAGGGAGAAAGAGAGAGAGAGGAGGGAGGAGGAGAGAGAGAGGAGGAGGGAAGAGAGGAGGAGAGGAGGGGGAGGAGAGGAGAAAGAGAGAGAGAGGAGGAGGGAGAGAGGAGGAGAGGAGGGAGAGAGGGGGAGGAGAAAAGGAAGAGAGGGGAGAAAAAGAGAGAGGAGGGAGGGGAGAAAGCAAGAAAGGAGAGAGAGAGGAGGGAGCAGAAAGAGAGAGAGTGGAGGAAGAGAGAGAGTGTGAAAGGAGGGGGGAGAGGAAGAGAGAGGATGAAGGGGGAGAGAGAGCGGAGGAAGAGAGGGGAGAAAGCAAGAAAGGAGGGAGAGAGGAGGGAGGAGGAAGAGGGTAAGAGAGGAAGGAGAGAGGGTGCAGAGGGAGAGAGTGGAAGAGAGGGGGAAAGAGAGAAAGAGGGAGGGAAGGAGAGAGAGAGGGATGGTAAGTGTGTGAGAGAGAAAGAGAGAAACAGACAGAGAGAGGGAGAGACGTGGGAGAGGAAGGAAAGAGGGGAAGACAGGGAGAGTGAAGGTGGGGTGTGAGAAAAAGAGAGTTAAAGAGGGAGAGAGGAGTTAAGAGAGGGCGGTAGAGAGAGAAAGAGGGAGTGAAGGAGAGAGGGGGGAAAGGCGATAGAGAGAGGGAAGGTGGGTGTGTGAGCGAAAGAGAGAGACAGAGGGAGAGAGGAGGGAGAGAGAGCCAGAGAGATGGGGGGGGAGGGAGAGAGGGAGAGCGAAGGTAGGGGAAAGAGAAGGAGAGAGAAAGAGGCGAAGAGAGATAGGGAGAGAGATGAAGAAAACGAGTAAAAGAGAAAGGGGGAGGGCAAAACATAGAGAGAGTGGGCGGAGAGAAGAAGAGGGAGAGAGAAAGAGAGGGAGACAGACATAAGGTAAGAGAGGGAGGGAAAGAGAGACGAGGGAGAGAGATTTGAAAGTAAATGGAGGAGAAGAGAGCGAGAAAGAGGAAGAGAGGAAAGAAACAGAGGCAGGACAGAGAGATAGACAATGGGGGAGGATAAAGAGAGGTGTAAAGAAGGCAGAGAGGGAGGGAGGAAGAGAAAGGGATGTGTAAGATAAGAAAGAGGAGACAGAAGAAGAGGAAATGTCAGTTTAAACGTGTAAACACAGATTCAGAACATGGGAAAAGCGACGTCTGTGCTCGAAAAACAAAAGTGCATCATCATCATCACCTCCTCACGTTAGATTTTTGAAGTTAATCCTGCACAGAGAACAGGTTTGAGGACTTTTTTCACTCAAATATATCAGATTTAACCAAAAAAATGACTCGCTTTGTCTATTTTACAACATGTTTTTGTCTCTTGCTCTTAAATTGTCTCCGTATTTCGGGTGGAAGATGAAGTTATTCTGACTCAGAACTCACCACTACTTCTGATTTATTGTACTTTTCTTAACGGATGATAATGATAAGTGTTTACGATGGTGTGATTCCACCAGTTATATCTGTATTTTATTATATTTTATTATATTTTTTACTATATTGTTTACTATTTCCCTTGTATTTGAAAACACTTTTTAACAGCACTATTTATTGCGGCTGGTAGTACTTTTATGAATATCTTAGTGAGTCAATAGTTCTTCTCATCCTCAGCATTTCTTTGCGGCGTCGACCTCGTGTTGAACCTGCATATGACAAATAAACAACCTCGAATCTTGAACCAAGTCAAAAAAAAAAAAAGCTCATACGCACTTTAAACACATACCTAAACATTACAATTTAACATAATATAGTCATATGGACGACGACGACTATCTGTTCTATTTATTTAGGGTCAATATTACATTTTTCTTTTTCTTTTTTGGACATTAGAGACAGTAGAAACGATAAAAGGCAATAGACATTTTGACTTGATGGGATTCTATATCTATGTATGTATGAATAAGTGAGTATATACAACTTTTTTACAGACATTCAGTCCAATTCACATACAATAAAAGAAAAGGATGAGAGTATAAAAGAGTGCAGATGCAAAATGTATAGAATTATAAGTGGTACAAACTATTAGACCAGTGCCGTCTGAATAAATAAAAAAAAAATAATAATAAAATAATAATAATAATAATAATAATAATAATAATAATAATAATAATAATAATAATAATAATAATAATAAAAAAAAAAATCCAAAATGTTCAAATAAATAAATAAAAAATGTTACAAAAAATAATAAATTAAAAAATGCAATCAAAATAAAAATGCAAACATAAAATAAAAAAGAAATGGATGGATAATAATAATAATAATACATTCTTGTAATTAATTATAATTCTTTTTTTTTTCCTTTTTCTCCCTTTTTTCTGTCTGTTATTTCCTCTCCTCTCCTTTCATTATCCCCTTGTTCTTTTGTTAATTATTTATTCATTTATATTTTTATTTCACTTGTTGTTGTTTTGTTTTTTTTATTACTTTTTCGGGTTTAGACATTTTATTTGCCCTCTGTTTATTCCGATAAGCTACGTTGACGTGCTGCATTCATATTATACCTTTACAAACCATCTTTTCCCTGTTTTAATGTCATAAATAAGTGATTTTAGACACTGGAAAAAACACTGGTGCAAACTGGCAGCCACTTCTCCGCCTCCCAGCCCCAGGGCGGCTGCGGCGGGAAAAGTCGCCACTGCCAAAGATTAAACCGTGAAGTGGAGCCGCACGGACAAAAGCTCCACCGAGCAGTTTTTTTCTTTCTTTCTCTTTTTTCATAAACATGTGTCCTCTCCTGATGGATGGATTCTAAGTGCAGGGTACAATGACCTCTGTTACAGACACAAAACACCGCTCGCTCGCTCTCTGCGGGTTTAGAGTGATATTAAAGCTCAATCTGGACATAAATAACACAGTCGCCGCGGCAACAGAGCGGCAGAGGGCGGGGCTTACGACCACTGTCCTTGGAGGATGAAGGAGAGCGAGGGAAAGTGGGGGGGAAGGGGGTGGGATAGGCAGATTACCTTTTCGGTATCGTTTAGGCGCGTCGTGCACGTAATGTCCGTCTCCGTGAAGTCTGACATCCGGAATGTTCCGCAGCGTGGCATTAAACCTGTCAGGTCTGCACCGAGGCAGCCGGGTGACGTCGCCGCCAGTGGAGTTACAAGTAAAATTTGTGGAGAGGCAATTCCAAGCTCACAGAAAGAAAATGCAGACGAGTGTATTTCTTTAGCAAGTTTAATGCCATCCTGTGGAACATTCCGGCGATGCGGTAAGGCGTGATATACTGCGCCTTTTTATTCGTACAGAGACAGTGCAGCGCAATACATTAACCAAGACAGAAGTCACAGGAGAGAAGCTGGTGCAGGTTACAGCAGGAACGCTCCTTTATACCTGCACCTCAACACATTCATCGTGTACAGAGGCAAACTGACCAAAAAGAAATGAAAACAGATATAATGAAATTCCTCTTTCTTCGCGGACGATGTTCACACAGAGAGAAACTAACTATAATCTAAGGCACATGTGTCAAACATGCGGCCCGGGGGCCAGATCCGGCCCTCCAAGACCTTTAATCTGGCCCTCGGCTGATTTTTCTATTAAAATACTTAAAATTTTCAGATTTTTCAGTTAATTTTCTGCACCGTTTAGCACAGCAGCGTCTCCGGCGTTTCTGTACATTGCAACTCCCACCAGAGCAGCACAAATGAAGACTTTCCTCTTTCCAAACGCTCTTAAAGGACGATCGTTCTGACTGTCGACCGTGACCCTCATCAGCAAAATGTCAAAAAATGAGAAAAGCAGATGCTGAGTTCAGGATTTCCCAAGAAAAATAGTCTAATTCTTATTTGTTGACAGAGGTGAATGGGAAATCTGTGCTCAGTGTGTTTGGAACAAGTGGCGTTGCTCGAGGAATATAATCTTAAACACCACTACGAGACACGGAGAAAAATACGATAACTTGAAGAGAGAACTGAGTTTTCTGATCCGGCCCTTTTGAGACCAAAGTAGGCTGCATACGGCCCCCGGACCAAAATGAGTTTGACACCCCTGATCTAAGGGATGCACGTTGGTTCAGCAGGCCACAGGTAAGAACGACTCTGAGGGAACCATGTTTATCAAGCAAACGAGTTCAATTATGGAACAGTTGCTGCAATGAGCTAAAACGAGAGACTTTTTCAGTTTAAAATAACTTTTAAGAGAATATTATTGGAAAGATATTTGAAAGAAAAATGATAGTGACAAGAATTTTGTTATAATTGGAATAATTGTTGATTTTTGTTTTATTATGATGGAGTAAAATGTTGCAGTGATGTCGGATTCGTTTTGTAGATGAACGTCCATTAACGCGCCGTGGTTGAATTTAAGGGTCGGATTCTGCCTACACCTGGTCAATTATTTGCTTGTGTTTGATTTGATTATTCTACAGACTGAATATGACTTTATTTGATGGACATCAGACTGAATATATTATATGTAGACTGTTAAACCAATTAAAAACATGAACATGAACAAGATATTACTTATTGTCACAGCGTTGAAATACAATTCTAAACACAACATACAGTCGTGAAAAAGTTTGGGCCCTGATCATTTTCAAGATTTTCCTTTATAAATCACTGGTTGTTCAGATCAGCAATTTCAGTTAAATATATCATATAGCAGAAAAACACAGTGATATTTGAGAAGTGAAATGAACTTTATAGGATTTACAGAAAGTGCAATAATTACTTAAACAAAAGTAGGCATGTGCATACATTAGGGCACCCTTGTTGTTCTATTGATTTTAATACCTTTAGCTCTGATTTTTGGAACACAAAATGCTATATGCTACATGCTATATGACATAGTTAACTGAAATTGCTGATCCGAACAACCAATGATTTATAAAGGAAAATTTTGAAAATGATCAGGGCCCAAACTTTTTCACATGACTGTACACCAGACACACAAGTGCGACCTGAGCCCCTTCACCCTTTATAAAGACCCAAGATACAGCTGAGAGACCGCTGCATGTTTTTCTGAAATCAGCGTCTCTACATGTGTGACGGCCGTTCTGTTCCAGCCTCTGTTGAATTCAACACAAACACACCTGATTCTGCTTCATGAGGCACTGATGAGGAGATCACCTGAACCGAATGTGATTTAAGGAGGAAAAGGAGAAAACCACTGATTAAAAATCAGGATTATTCCACCAAATATCGATTTCTGAACTCTTCCTGAGTTCAGACATTAGTTTTGTGTTGTTTTAAAATGAATATAATCTTAATTTCTTCACATTATCTGAGGTCTGAAAACATTTAATCTTTTTTGTTATTTTGACCAATTGTCATTTTCTGCAAATAAAAGCTCTAAATGACAATATTTTTATTTGGAATTTGGGAGAAATGTTGTCAGTAGTTTATAAAATGAAACACAAATGTTCATCTTACGCAAACACAAACCTGTAAGTAGTAAAATCAGAGAAAGAGGTGTGGTTTTTTTTTTTTTCCAGAGCTGTATGTGCACACACACACACACACACACACACACACACACACACACACACACACACACACACACACACACACACACACACACACACACACACACACACACACACACACACACACACACACACACACACACACACACACACACACACACACACACACACACACACACACACACACAGACACACACACACACACACACACACACACAGACACACACACACACAGACACACACACAGACACACACACACACACACACACACACACACACACACACACACACACACACACACACACACACACACACACACACACACACACATACATACACACATACACACACACACACACACATACATACACACACACATACATACACATACACACACACACACATACATACACACACACACACACACACACATACATACACACACACACACACACACACACACACACACACACACACACACACACACACACACACACACATACATACACACACACACACACACACACATACATACACACACACACACACACACATACACACACACACACACACACACACACACACACACACACACACACACATACACACACACACACACAGATATCTTTAGCTTTACTATTACTCAGTTTTGTGACGATTTCTTGCACTTTTGCATAATTAACTGGGTCCAATCAGAAAGTGGGAGCATCACTCGGGGGAGACTCTGCAGAGGGACGTGATATAGAACAGGCTTCAGACCGTCTGCAGACTGAACTGATAAAATGGTCATTAAATAATGTTACGACGAATCATTTTGGACAGTGACTCCTCCATGGAGACGAGCAGGCGACTCCCTGACGCCTAGAAAAGTTACACATTGAACCTAAGACCCAAACTCTTGCAGTTTAATAAGAGACCAGACCACAGACCAGACCAGAGACTGGACCAGAGACCAGACCAGAGACTGGACCAGAGACCAGACCACAGACCGGACCAGAGACCGGACCAGAGACCAGACCAGAGACTGGACCAGAGACCAGACCACAGACCGGACCAGAGACCAGACCACAGACCGGACCAGAGACCAGACCAGAGAGACCAGACCAGAGAGACCGGACCGCAGACCGGACCAGAGACCAGACTAGAGAGACCAGACCAGAGACCAGACCACAGACCGGACCAGAGACCAGACCAGAGACTGGACCAGAGACCAGACCAGAGACTGGACCAGAGACTGGACCAGAGACCGGACCAGAGACCAGACCAGAGACTGGACCAGAGACTGGACCAGAGACCAGACCACAGACCGGACCAGAGACCAGACCAGAGACTGGACCAGAGACCAGACCAGAGACCAGACCACAGACCGGACCAGAGACCAGACCAGAGACCAGACCAGAAACCAGACCAGAGACCAGACCACAGAAACCAGACCACAGAAACCAGACTAGAGAGACCAGACCAGAGACCAGACCAGAGACCGGACCAGAGACCGGACCAGAGACCAGACCAGAGACCAGACCAGAGACCAGACCACAGAAACCAGACCAGAGACCAGACCAGAGAGACCGGACCACAGACCGGACCACAGACCGGACCAGAGACCAGACCAGAGACCAGACCAGAGACCAGACCACAGAAACCAGACCAGAGACCAGACTAGAGAGACCAGACCAGAGACCGGACCAGAGACCAGACCAGAGACCAGACCAGAGACCAGACCAGAGACCAGACCAGAGACCAGACCAGAGACCAGACCACAGAAACCAGACCAGAGACCAGACCAGAGAGACCAGACCACAGAGATCAGAACAGAGACTAGATCAAAACAGAGACCAGACCAGAGACCGAACAAGAGAGACCAAAGAGACCGGACCACAGAGACCAGACCAGAGACCAGACCAGAGTCCAGCCCTTTTTACCTTTTACTGTTTTGAAATCCCCCCTCTCCTCCTCTCTGTGCTAAGCCACTCCCCCTTCAGAGCTCCATCACAGCACAATCTGCATGAATGAAACTACAACACATCACATCAGGTTTGTGAAGTTGTTGTGTACAGTTTTGTGTCTTTTTTTTTTCTATATTTATGGAGAATTATCATGTGGGGGCGTTTGTGACATAATTGTGGGCGGAGCTTTGCCAGGGAGAGATCACTAGATTCCACAAACATACGTGGATGACATTTAAAACCACTTCAGGAATGTTTTTTGACGAGAAAACGACATTACAACATCGTAGAAAGCTCTAAAACAAAAGTGCTTAAAATTACTGTGCAGTGTGCCATATCTTACACCTGAAGTTACATTTTATTTTTCATATTTTCACCGACTTGCGAAGCTGCGAACTGATTTATTTAACCATCGGAGCGAGCCCAAACTCCTTTCAAACTAATAGCTCCTTTCAGTGTTCTGGCAGTACAGTAAAAACAGGTCAAAACGTATTTTCATAAATGTGCCAAGATGCTGAAGAAGTGAAATAATAATGGAACAGCCGTGGCTTATGTGCTAATTACAGCCTCGCGTTTCAAAAACAGACCCTGCGCCGGTTTGATTGACGGGTTAAAACACGCCACATCTCTCCTCAGCTTTTGAACGCTCCGGCTCTAAATATTGTGACTCTCTTCCTCCTGTATTGTTGCTGCTGATTACTTGAATTTTAATTAATAGCCTTTGAGAGTTTATGAATTTATGCATTCCTTATTTTATGCAAATTTCCGGGGCAGCGTTAATTATGCTGCTGCCACTCAGTATGGTGCTGAAAAGTGGGAAAATAGGTCCATTAAAAAAAAAAAAAAAGTCCAAGCTGCATTCAATAAGCGAGTAAGTATTTGATTAGACCCGGTGTTGCAAATGATCTGAACAAAAATGTAAATTGGAGTTTTATTTATACGCCATTTAGACGAGTCTACGCTTTACAAAGACTAATAATGCTGTGGGTTTTTGTGTTGCTTCTTGAACACTCAAAATGTTTCTTTACATAACAGTAAAAAAACGGTATATCAGTGTAATCTGTGTCATTCAGCTCCCCATTCATACAGCACCAAGGTGAGTTTCGTATATAGTTCAAAATTTAAGATATAAACACTCAAATCAATCAGAAAATGACGTAAAAGTAATGAAATATCATCTGTCCGAGCAGCGATATCGTTTTATTTGACAAGTTATCTTAAAATAAATAACCTTTACACTAGAATGAAGCCGTCTCACAACTCGTAAATCAATAATAAATCTGAAAATAATGTGTAATAATACATTCTTTAAAAGGGCCTCTGCCAGATTTACACATATGAAAACTGTATTGGATTTGTATATTTCTTTACTGAGCGCTCAGAGGTTATTTTACATTGTTGTTGTGTGAATGTGTTTACTGAAGACAAACATGGCAGACGACTATTTTTTGTAGACTGACGATCTGCGCCAATAAATTCTCGTTCAAACTCCTCATTCATACATACTACTACTACTACTACTACTACTACTACTACTACTACTACTACTGCTACTACTGCTACTACTACTACTACTACTACTACTACTACTACTACTGCTACTACTGCTACTACTGCTACTACTGCTACTACTGCTACTGCTACTACTACTACTACTACTACTACTACTACTACTACTACTAATACTACTACTACTGCTACTACTACTACTACTAGTACTACTACTACTACTAGTACTACCACCACTACCTACTACTAATACAATACTAATACTACCGCTACTACTACTACTAATACCACTAATACTACTACCACTACCACCTACTACCACTGCCATTGCCACTGCCACCGCTACTACTACCACTACTACTACTACTACCACCACCACTACCACTACCACCACCACCAATACCACCTGCCACCGCCACTGCCACCGCCACCACCTACCACTACCACTACCACCACCACCACCACTAACGCCAATGCCAACGCCAATGCCACCGCCATCACACTGCCACGCTACCACCACCACCACCACCACTAATACTACCACCACCACCACCACCAATACTAATACTAATACCACCGCCACCGCCACCACCACCACCACCACCACCACCTACCACCACCACCACCACCAATTATACTACCTAATACTAATACCACCGCCACTACTAATACTAATACTAATACTACTAATACTAATACTAATACTACTACTACCACTACTACTACCACCACTACTAATACTACTGCTACTACTACCACTACCACCACCACCACTACCACTACCATTACTAACACCACCACCTACTACTACTACTGCTGCTACTACTACTACTAATACTAATACTACTAATACTAATACTAATACTACTACTACTACTACTGCTACTACTACTACTACTACTAATACTAATACTAATACTAATACTAATACTAATACTAATACTGCTACTGCTACTGCTACTACTGCTACTGCTACTGCTACTGCTACTGCTACTACTAATACTAATACTAATACTAATACTAATACTAATACTACTACTACTACTACTACTACTACTACTACTACTAATACTAATACTGCTACTACAACTATTACTACTACTTGATAGATAGATAGATACTTTATTGATAACGAGGGAGATTGTGCAGCAGTCTGTTGCTCCCATACAAACATCACACAGGAGATACAAGATAAACATGAGATAAAAATGTAATAAATAATTAAAAACATACAATAAATTCATCAAATAGATTCAATAAATAGATGCTAATAGGTCAACAAGGTGCAAATATAATAAAACTACTACTACTACTGCTACTACTACTGCTACTGCTACTAGTACTGCTACTACTACTGCATCAGTTTTGTACAGCGCTTTTCTGGACACTCAGAGACACTTCACAGAGCATTGTTCATTCACTCCACACTCGGTGGTGGTAAGATACTGTCTAAGACACAGCAGACTGAATAACAAGGCTGCCAATCTACACCACTGTCCGCCGTCTTTCATACTTGGGAATGTGGGTGATGTGTCTTGCCTAAGGACACAATAACAGTTTTTGTGACTGGCGCCCCCCTGTGGCACCTGACATTCCCAGTGGTCTCATATCCAAGTACTGACCAGGCCGGGCCCTGCTGAGCTTCTGAGATCTGACGGGATCAGGCTCTGACAAGGAATTATGGCCACATACAGCGTCAAGATGGGTGAAATGTCGAGGACACAATGAAAAAATGCATTAGTCTGAAACGTTGACCTTTGGGTGACAGGCGAACTGCTCACTCTTGAATTCAGTATATAAGATCCAAATTTTAAATGCCACATATTTTCTTTTAAACTGCCTGTACCAATGTTTATTATTATCAGTTGTGTGCATCTGCATTTAATTCTACTTTTTTTTTTATTGTTTGATAATCAGGACGCGCACTGTTAGCATGCTAGTTGTTTGCCGTGACTGCAAAACTCTGCTCTGGACTCTGTGAATCATTAGGATGCCCTGAATTCCAAAGGCAAGTGAGGAATAACTTGCAAACTGTTTCAAATGAACTAATTCTGTTTTTTTCACGTTTTTAAGTCGGTAAAAATCAGGTACTGCGCCTTTAACTTTAAAATCATATGCTGTTTGAGGATTTTTACTTGTAATTTATCTTCTGCTAATTTCGTTTTCCTGTATTTTGACAACTTAATTTCCCCCAAAATCCTGTAAATAATCCTGTAATTATCTTTAACATTGAGGCGGTAGGACTTGTGTCATTGCCGTCATTGTTGCCGGTCCAGTAATCCACGTAGCATCTCAATACCGTTGCTAATGTCGTCCTTGGCATTCAGGAGACCTCTACGGTGTCCTGTTTGGTCCAAATGCCCGGTGCATACAAATGAAGCCGCGCACATCTGTCCCACTTAGCCTGCGCGCTGATGGCATGAAAGCTAGCCAGCGCCTTTGACTTTTCACGGCTCACTGCTTTGATTAACCAGTGTATTCAGGCCTGCAGTCTATAAAACTAGTGCAAAGAAGAGCCCGGGCCGCCCAGGGACCCAAACACACATGCTTTCAATGGTGGAAACAGCCAGAGTGGAGTAAAATGTGGGGCTGGTGTTTACATGTGGTGCAGGGAGCCAAGAGCTGATATTGCTTGGTTCCACTTGGGGTAAGGAGAATTATCATCTGCCAGAAGAATGAAAAAAATTGTAAACATTGCCAAAAAACTGCAAAGTTTTTTTCCTTATTTTCTTTTTGGGCAATAGGTTGAGTTGACTATTTGCATTTTAAAGCATCAACAACCATCATACAACCATCATAACTATACTGAGTCAGTGGAGCCATTGAAGTGAATTTTCAGAATCAGACTGAATGTCTTACTAATGTCAGAATAAATGTTTTTAATTTAATTTAATTAATTTATTATTATTAATTTATATTTTTATTATTAGTGTACTATTTTTTTATTTCACTTATTTCATTTTATTTAATAGCATTATTTTTTATTTATTTATTTAATTATTTATTGTTGTTATTTATTGTTACAGACCAGCAGAAGAAAGTAAAAAAAAAAAAAGCTGATTGAAAATAAATAAATAAAAATAAATAAATGCATATCAATAATGTAAAGGAAATAAGTACAATACCCCTTTATCAACTAAACCCCCTATGAAGATAATATAATGAAATAGTGTATTTGTTTTTTCCTTCCTATTTAAAGCTACAGTATGTATTTTTAGGCAAAAACAATCAAACAAAAAAACGAAAATAAAATCTTTGTCTGCTTCCTATCTGGGGTACAGTTCTGTAATGATTTTCAATGCAAAAAGCCTTTGAATTCTTTCAGCACCATGGAGAGAGCACACTAAAAACCCTGTGCTTAAAATAGTGTCTTTTCTCAACCATTCCCAAGTCCCAAATTACTATAATTTAGAAGGGAGATGTGTGAATAGAGTTGTTTTTAGAATTTGGGAAGAAGACCTGGTTTAGTTCTAATGAAGTTCCTGTTTGAACCAGTTCATCTTGAATCCAGTTTCAGTTCAGTTCATTTAGTGTCAGTCATATAAAAAATATTAGACTTCACAGAACTTGTTGCTGCTCGTGTCCTGCTTTCAATCCAGCCTATATATGTCCCCTTTTCCTTGTTTTTAAATCTGTACATTTTAAATTGTATTCTTTGTACAGCGTATTTGAGTGTTTAGAAAAGTGTTATATAAATAAATGGTATTATTGTTATTATTATACTGACCAAAATGGGCAGAGGCAAAATGGTTGTGTGTCCAAACCTCTATTGCTTTAAAACAGTCTTATAGCCTCTTTCAGACCACAGACAAATGTCAAATGTCAATCTAAACAAACATATCAACAACTTTTACAACTATTTTTATGTCACATTTTATCAGTTAATCCTGTATTTGCTTTGAATATGTCCACTCCCTATCCAAGGTGAAGTTGTGTAACATTTTTTTTTTTATTTCATGACAAAGGAGAGAATTCAATTTGTCAACTGGACAGGAGTTTTTTATTTCAATGCAAGAGGCCAGTGAGTTCTTTCAGCACCATGGACAGCGACAGCACCCACAGCAAACATTCTGAATATAAAATAGTACTTTTACTCAACCATTCCAAGGTCTCAAATGACTACAATTTAAAAGCAAAATGTCTGACTTGAGTAGGTTTCAGGATTTTGACCCTGGAGACCTGGTTTAGTTGAATCTTTGGTACATTTATATAGTGTTCAATTTAGTTTCAGTCATACAAAATATGTTAGACTTCACGTAACTTCTTGCTGTGTGACCGAAACAGGTAGATAGAAAATGCCTGTGTTCCCAATCACCTGTATTGCTGTAAAACACTCTTAAAGCCACATTCAAATCATGCTATACTTTTATACTTATTGGACAAATGTCACTGAGGTTTTCAGAATCTAAACAAAAATATCAAAAACTTGTATAGCAATTTTCATATGAGATTTTATCAGTTAATCCAGTACTTGCTTTGAATATGTCTACTTCCTATCTGGGCTACAGTTGTATAATGTTTTTCAATGCAAGAGGCCAGTGAGTTCTTTCAGCACCACGGACAGCGCCCACTGGAAACCCTGTGCTTAAAATAGCTGTTTTCTCAACCATTCCCAAGTCCCAAATGACTATAATTTAGAAGCAAGATGTCTGCATGATGCGTTTAGATTTTTGTATGATGTGGGTACAGTTTAGTCTTGGTTTAGTCCTGTTTTTTTACTGTGTGACCAAATGAAGACCTGGTTTAGTTCTAGTAAAGTCCCTGTTTAATCGTCAGGTACATATAGAAGGCATCAGGCAACCTATCAATTCAAATATAAGACCTGTTACCTCATTTAAATCATGTTATTATTTTATTTTTACTGTCTTAAAAGCATAAAAAAACATAATTAGTTCATTTTAAACATGTTGTAATGGTTCAAAGTTATTCCTCACTTACCTTATGCATTCTGGATGTCTTAATTATTCACCACAATGTGTTTTTAAGCACTTTTCAAAACTTTTAGAGACCATAGCTGAATTTTTTTTTTGCCACCATGGTAACTAGCATTCTAACATGCGCTTCCTGCTTACCGGAAACACATCATAATTACACGCAGATGGTACACAAAAGATTTATGTTGACCTCAAGAACTGTTTAAACAATAGCACATTTTACTTAAAGATATAACTTTTTTGCGGGGGGATCTGTACCCTGTTTGTTTCTGGAATGTTCCACAGTATGACATTAAACAGCTCTACCTTATATTTCTTAAACTACAGGTGTTTTTATAGCTAACAAAACAAACAAACAAACAAAAAAAAACTAGAAAAACAAACACTCTGACTGAGCAGCATTTCCTCTCCACACATCTGACCCGTAACTTAGTTTAATTTGGCTCCCATGGCAACTAAAAGGTTTAATTCCATACTGTGAAACTTTCCACAAAACTAATGTCTCCATGGAGAAAAGACTTTGATGGACCCTCCACCAGAAAAGCACCTTTAAATAAACTCTCTGTAAGAACGTAAACTAAAATGTGAATATCAATACCTTTTACAGCAACTTTTTTTATCACATTTTATCAGTAAATCGCATATTTTCCTCGGCAATTTTTTTATTTCCTATCTGAGGTACAGCTGTGTAATGCTTTTCAATGCAAGAGGCCAGCGAGTTCTTCCAGCACCACGGACAGCGCCCACAGAAAACTCCACTGCTGAGCTGCCTATGTGACAAACGTACTAAGCACCTCTGATATGAATTCAGAAAGTGCTTCACAGACAATAATGCCTTTTGATTTGGCCCTGATCACTGCTCGTGTTTTAGTTCATAGCTTCATAATTACGGATTGATTTCAAGCTGGATGCATCGTATTCATAAACTGTGTTAGTATTCATGGCAATTGGTTTTGGTTATATTGTTTTGAATGGGATAAAGTGGAAGTGCAATGAAGCAAGTCTTTAATTGGGAGAGACAGCGACAATCTTAAATGCTCAATGGGACCACGGCATATTAAAAAACTGCAAATGGACGAGCATGTGGTGAATGTCCAATGAGCCCGGACCGACAAACAAATACAAAAGCGCTGTTTGAGCACAGTGTGGATGGAAGATAGGGAGATGAGATAGTGAGATTGCATTTGGATAGTTTTGAGCTGACAATATTACTAAAAGATGAAAGCCGTTTTGTGTGAGGAAAGTTTAATCTCGCCATCTGTCTCCCCATATATTCACAATCTGTCCTGTGTTCTATATCCACTATCCGCCCTCCTTTGTGTCGGTCCAAACATTCTCGCTCTGCACGTATCAGACTTTATCTTAAATGTATAACATGAGCAGATGGAGTCTTGGTCACGCCGCAATCTTTTATTTTACAGCTTCACCACTGTCTTGTGCTTCATAAACTTCGTTGTTTGTTGTTGTAGCGGAGCCGCTGGGGAAACGCTAACAGTTTGAATACAAAGTGCCTCAGAAAACGTTCCGAATGTCCACACTATTCCTTACTTACAGCACAATTCAGGAGTCACGTTGTTTTCAGGGGTGTCTGAATGTCCAGTTGGTGAAAAAGTAGTGGGTATTGCATTGTGAAAGTTGGAAAAACAACGGCGTTCAGCGACAGGTGTTTAACTGGACACAACACGACAGAATGAAGCAGATGGAAGCTCTGGTTTATCGCACCGTTGATCCGTGATTCTGAATAAAACACTCGTCATGATGTTAACTGTGTTAGCGTTAGCTGCTTACTTTAGCCCCAGCTGTTAAAAGAATGATCGCGCCTCAGACAAAAAGCAAATAATCCAGTCTGTTTACGTGCTGTCCGGCGAGACGGAAAGTTCTTAGTCCATAAATACTTGACAGAAATGAAGTTTTATGTGTGATTATGTCTCTGGGCTGGTCTGGGAACGCCCTGGGAGGAGCTGGAGGAAGTGTCTAGGGTGAAGGAAGTCTGGGAGTCCCCGCTTAAACAGCTGGCCTCGGATAAGTGGAACAAAATGGATGGATGGGTCAAGTTTTATCGGAGTTTAGCTGACTTTTTTTCACCCAGACGGCAGAGTCACGTGACCTGAATGTAATGAGCTGCGTGTCTGAGTCGCTCTATGAGTGAGTGCACTGTAGAGGGCGCTAAAGAGTGCAGGATTATGTAGTGAATGAGGGGTTAGGGACCGGAGGGGGCATTCGGACATGGCCTATGATAGTTCTTTCTGCATTTAGCATCAGTTCACATGTCGGTAAAGCTTTGGATACTAAAGGACGAACTGAATAAACTATTTCTTCTTGAATGCAAATTACATCTGTAAAAAAAAAAGTCAAATTTTATATTCTAATTATTTGGCTTTTTATATTATTTGGCTGATTATTGGCTTTAATTGTGCCTTTTAGGGATTCACATTTGTGATCTCATCTTGATTATGTTTTACTGTAGACATTACAGTTTTCCTCTATGTTGAAAATAAACTTCTGTCCATTTCGATAAAACTATACCCAATTTAAATATGTAAAATCTTCTTTCTACCATATTATAATCTTCTCCCAATGAAAATATGACTGAAGAGATTTTAGACGCCATCCATGGTAATTTAGCAATCTCTCCTGGGCCCTAGTCGAACCCTCCTTGCAGAACAATTCAGTCCAAAACATTATAACTTCACAAACCTGATGCAATGTGCTATAGTTTCATTAAAATAAAAACAAAAAAAACAAACGGACTCTGATTTGGTTATGATATTCTACAATATGGCATGAAAAATGATCTCCTTGGAGAATTTTCTGAAGTGTGTAACATGTATATATGTTACTGAATGCAGGAAATGCTACACACTGTTGCTTTTCTATCACCATGTCGTATTATACTAACCGAGGTACGGGTCTGGCTTTGTTAAACTTCCCAATTACTTTCACATTTGACTATTTTTGGATTAAAACTTCATTCAAGTATCATTCAAATACGAGCTGATTAAGGACTACAGATGAAAATGAGCCTGTGTCACTAAATCTGGAACGTTTCCACGCTGTACTAACACATGTTCATTAATCTGCACTGTTACATATTTAATAAATACACATAAATAGAAATAAACATTGTGTTCTGACAGTGCTATGAAGAGGCAGCAACTTAGTGAGGAAAGCAAAGCGAACATGAAACTTATGAAACACGTTAGTCCGTTGTCATTTTCCAAACAATAAAAGCTAAAATGGTCTAAATGTGATGTTTAGCAGTTAATGCCCCATAGAATTGTAATACCTCCTCTTTAACTAATGAAACGTTTATAATTTTTTATCCATCCATCCATCCATCCATCCATCCACCTTCTCCCGCTTAATCCAGCTGGGTCGCGGGGGCAGTTTACTGCCCAATACTCATAGCACCTGACCCCCTATGAACCCCTCTGCAGGTGGTGAGCCCACAGGAAGGTGGACAACATGGTCCTTGATGTTAGTTCATAGGGGTGCAGGCATGTTTTGGGTTGATGGGGAAACCGGAGCACCCGGAGAAAACCCATCCAGACACGGGGAGGAACATGCAAACTCCACACAGAAAGGCCCAGGCAACCCGGGGATTGAACCCGCAACCTTCTTGCTGTGAGGCCTGAGTGTTGCCACTCAGCCACCGTGCCGTTATAATTTTTTAGATTTTATCCAAAAACGACACGATCTTGACCTGTTTTGCTTGATAAGTAGTATTACCGAGGCTCAATTGAGCTTTATTTTTGTGTGTCAAGAGGAAACAGAAAAAATTAAATTGCAAAAATTGTAGACTCTTAAAAGTGCATTGTGTAACTTTTCTCCATGGAGATGATATTGATTTGTCTGGAAAGCTTCACAGTACGGCATTAGACCTTTATATCTTCATGGAGACCGAGCCAGACCAAGTTACAGGTCAGATCTGTGGAGAGGCGACCCCGTTCACTGTCAGAACGCCTGTTTTTCCTCTTTGCTTTTGAGCTATAAAACCACTTTTGATTGAATACGTGTGAACTGGAGCTGTTTAATGTCACACTGTGGAACATTTCAGGCAGAGCAGTGACATTTCCATAGAAATAAGCAGGTGACGGACCGACCAAAAGTTACACAGTGCCTCAAACGCCTCTTAAAACCACGTACGGAACTTTACTCACCCACTTCGGACATCTCCGGCACACTGGCGAAGTACACGTCTTTGGCGAACCTTGGCGCGTTGTCGTTGATGTCGTGGATCTTGATGTTGAACTCGGTGTCCGGCTCCAGCTCGGCGAGGGTGTTCCGGTCCAGGACTTTGGCGTGGAGGATGTACATGGCCTTCTCCTCGCGGTCCAGCCGTTTGGTGGCGTGGATGTCTCCCGATTTTTCGTCGATCAGAAACAGCGTCCCGGCTCCGTCGCCGGTCAGGACGTACTTCACGTTCCCGTCTCCTTTGTCCATGTTTGAGTGGAGCTGGAGAGAGGAGAGACACAAGTGGAGTTAATAAAGGAATATCTGGGATTCATTTGATGTTTTTTGTTATGTTATAGAAGCTCATTACCATTTTTGAATCCAGATGAAACAAAAACACACACAAAATTAATACAAGAGAATGTTATTTTCAACTCATTCATTTAAATCCCCACCACGTAACCTTTTCACCAAAAAATACACTCAAATTAAAGTTGTTTTTTGTTTCGTTTAGAATATTTTGGATGTAGCACTGCAAGAAGTGTGCAAATTACTGCCGCCCCCTCTGTGTTACTCGCCGCACATTAGCACGGGATAAGCAAAGTCCACAAATTACTCAGAGGTTGAAAGAAAAAACACGAAAAGAAAAGAAAGAGATTTAAAAAAGATGCAAATTACAACAATAAACACTGAGATACTGATTCGCACGGGACTGGTATTATCACCGGACGTCTGTGTTTGGTGAAATATTGTAGGTAATTTGTGGCGGAATTTTTAGTTTCCAAATTACAGACGTGGCAAATTCGCACAGGATTAAAATTACAGGCGATGCAATTAATTATTATAATTCGCCAAAGATTCAAATCCTGAGCAAATACGGTTTATAATATTCAACAATATGGCAAATATCTCTTTGGAGAATTTTCTAAAGCCTGATTATAACATATAGACTGTTACACGATGTTACTGAATGCAGGAAAAGTTACACATTGTTGCTTTTCTATCACTATGTCGTATTATACTAACCGAGATACAGGTTTGGCTTTGTTAAACTACTACTTAGTTACTTTTCTTTCTTCTTATTTTTCCATTTAACTATTTTTGGGTTTAAACTCCCTTATTTAGTCCTGTTTTAAACCTGGTTTGGTCCTTATTTAGACCTGACCGAGTCCGGTTCTAGACCTGATAGAGGCTACGGTCAGACTGCAGGACTTAATGCACAATTCGGATTTTTTTGCAAAATCCGAGGTCGTTCACATTTCCAATTAAATGAGACTTGTGTATGATCTCCAGTGTGAACTTTACACGCCCCAAAAGTGTCCCGCCTGAGCACTGGAGGACACGACGACGTCACAGGAGCGAGCTCAGCGTTTATGGAAGTCCACTAAATGGACACTAGCACTGAGCACCTGGCGATCTCGCTGCTTGATGACATGTAGGTCGGATGGATGCGACATGGACGTTCACATATCCAAGTGGCCTGGGTCACATTTGAGTCAGATCAGATCTGTGTCGTTCAGGCTGTCATTAATAGACCAGCTACAGGTCACTTAGGGGTGAAAAAATCGGATTTGGGTCACTTCAGGCTGTAGTCTGAACATAGCCAAAGGGTTTTTTTTTTTTTTTTTTTCGGTCCATTTCAGCCATTTAAACGAACTCTGACTGATGAACCAGCATTTTTTTGTGCATATGTGAACGCTCCAACAGTACTCAGACCTCTCTGAAACGAACCGTACTGAGATCTTCCTCAGGAGGGTCTCTGTACAGTTCGATAAAATGTCAGCGGTACAGTTCCCCTAATCTGCCCATTGTGAACACAAAGTTCACTACGTCCTTCTTCCAGTTTATGCCTACTTTAGTGCAGAAGAGTGACATTTGTCATTTGTTTATGACGTGTAGTTCAGATGAATGTGACCTGGCCGTTCAAACTGAAGTCGCATGTCAAAAAATCAGATACGTATCGGTTTTAGAAGCACATATCCAAGTGGCCTGGGTCACATTTGAAAAAATCTGATCTGTGTCATTAAAAGATTAGACACAGGTCGCATAGGGGCAAAAAAATTGGATTTGGATCACTTCGGGCTGCAGTCTGAACGTAGTCTTAGATCCTGGTGGGTTGGGGATGGGACAAGATCTCGCGAGACAAAACTGCCACAAGATCGTGCACATATACTAAGAATGATCTTGTGAGATTTCATCCTGAAGTTTTTTACATTTGGATTGAAAAGCGAAGGCACTGGCGGGCTGTATCTTTTTGCGAATGTGTAGACAGCAGAGATAAAGTACATAAAATGAAGAGTCTAAAATTGGCAGCTGAAATGCATTGTATTATATGTATTTGTTACAGCCTAAATAATGTCAGAATCTCATCTTGTCTCGTCGCCGTAGATCCAATCTCGTGTCTCGTCCAACCCTACCGCTGGTATTTGGAAAACACATTATGTAATTGATGTTCTTGTTCTGAAAGATGAGATAGCAGGAGATGATTATGTGGTATAAACACAGCAGATGGGCGGATTTAATGGCCTAAAATTTCTCTTGTCCCTTTATAGATACATGATATTAGCAGCTCCTGAGGTCAAAATAGGCCGACTGTAGAGACCAGATGACCCGGTGCCACAAACGCTCTGAGTTGCAAATGGTTTTGATTGTGTTTCAGATGCGTCTTTCCTACAAAAATGAGTCCAATACTCAAAAATATACACTTCAAATGCCCTTTATTTCCATGTATTCCTCTAACACGGTCAAAAGACTGTTCCTCTCGGTCAGTTAAATACGGTCAGTCAATTCAAATACTGTTTAATATGTTACTAAATACTAAAACAATACTAAATACTAGGGATGTTACAATAACCAAAATATGGTGATGTCGTGTCGTCGAAAGTCTCACAATAATATCGTGAACCATCACAATTTTAACACTTTACGAAAGCGGTTCCATGTACAGTCCCATGTTCTTATAATTCCCCATATTTCTACTCTTCATTTTAGCTTTCGGTCCAAGAAAAGAACCACTGACGTTGCGAAATATGTAGTTTCCGCATTCAAGACCTATTCGCAATGTCATAACCTTGTGTGATTTCATATTAATTTGATCCTGAACGCGTAAAAACTCAAAATGCCACTGAGTTAACGCACTACGTGAGCAGTTCTCCAGTATTTCTCAGTATCCTAGAAGCAAACACAGAAAACTCCACTGTGTCAGATAAAAATTCGGAGTAGCGCGTCGCGTTAGAAAGCGTTATTTGCAAATCCGGTGTAGGTTTTAGCCTGTTAGCTTTGTTTTACCCGTGTTTGCATCAGCATTGTGGCGCTGAATGTTTATTTAGTACCGGGAGGTGAACTCTGTCCGTCTGTCTGGAGTATTCCCTCGTAAAGTGGGCAGTAAATTGGGTTGAGTCATTAATTATGTAATGGGCTGATTTCAAGCCGTTGCCTCAAAGGACTGGAGTGCCCTTATAACCTGTGTGAAGGTGAGATGAAATAATGGAGAATAAAGAGTGGGAGCCATTGCGAGACGAAAAGAAAGCGACATTAAAGGGCCCGTGTTTCGCCATTTTCTGATTTATGTTGTGATGCCGTTTCCTCGTCGCAAACAGACCTCGAGTTGTGTTTTGTTTTACTCACGTTTAACACACAAATCTTGCATATTTAGGCTGTGTTCTTCTCTCTAACTGAAAACACTCAATAGTAATACAGGAAGTGCTCCACTGTGTTTTCATTGTGTGATGATTTCAGCCCTGGAATTGCCCGTCTCTACTGAACTAAAGGTAAAAAATGTAGCTGTTGACATGAAAATTTAAGATATAAACACTTAAATCTATTAAAAAATGACTTCAAATTTGAAAAAAAATGTCTTGCTGCAAGGACAGATCATTTTACTTGTCAAGTTATCTTAAAATAAACGACTTCTAGACCAAAATTAGAGTCTCAGAACTCGTAAGTCGATAATAAATCCGAAAATAAGACGAATAACCTGATAGAAGTTTTAAAATCTTGGCCAGATCAGAGAAAGTGTCGTGTTGAAAAGTGCCACTTCATGACATCACAAGGTGGAACAGAGCATTTTGAGCTTTGGAGATGTAGACAGCCTCATAATAAACTGTTATTCAAACGTGTGAATGAAACAAAACACAAAACCCCAGGTCTGTTTTTGAGGAAGTCGCAACTTAATATAAAGATGCAACATGTCACTTTTCTAATTTAGGGCCTGTCTGGTGCTTGTCTCCATGGCGATGCTCAGTAGTATCCCATTGAACGTACTTATCTTCATCGTGGTGAGCAGGAAATGGCATTAAATCAAGTTACAGGTCAGATCTGTGCAAAGGTGACACCACTTGAAGTACGTGATACGTGTTTTTCAGTGAGTTTTAAGCGATACGATGGCTGAATAAACGCTGGATTGACACGTTTTAAAGCCTTACTGTGGAAAATTCCAAACAAACGTCACCACAGAGAAAGCAGGTAAGACGCGCTTAACCAGAAAGTTACATATTTCACACAAAATTCACATTTTTCGTGACAAAACTGTGTGTACGGTGTTGTAATAACATTATCCAGTTTCTTTTTTTTGTCATTTTTTATGCAAACGAGGTACATTTGCAGCTTTGATGTAAAAACAAAACAAAAAACCAAAACAAAATCAAAAAGAAAATGACTAAATATAAGTTTGTGTTGCCTTCAGTGGCCTTTGCGGTTTCAAGTAGGTGGTGACATCAAGCACGACTGCCCAGACTACTTCCTAGTTTTTCTAATTACGAACAGCTTTTATATTTCGTTTCATGCGAACTCTGAGCTTCTGCGTGAATTTCCTCATCTTATTTTGATCTGAGGACCGGGAGAAATGTGCTTAAAATGTCTGCAAAAATTGGAAGCTGATAACTATCTCTCCCCATTTAAAGAAACTCTTAAAATCAGTAATGAGGAAAACAAAATCCAAACATATGGCCCATCTTATTTCTCCAAAACTAATTAAACGAAACGCACTGTTACTGAACGTCCCATCGTCCCTTCCACAAACACAAACCAAAGAAGCTTCAAGAGCCTCTACCGACGCTCAGATATATTTACATTATGGATCCGTCGCCTTGTTTGTTTTGACACAAACTGCTAATTTTAGAAATGTAAATGTCCTTAGCTTCCCCGCGGATTCAATTTATGCACAACTCCGGCTCTGATCCCGCCATCAGCAGCGCCGCGCGTTCAAAACAGCATTCAAATCACCCCGCGCCATCCATCCGCACTGTTTGACGATTCAAAAGTCCTCCGTAAATTAGGCCTTTCGTTCTTCCACTTGATTGCACTTCTAAAAATGCACACACTCTCCACTGAGATGTTATTGTTGCGTCTGGAGCGATTCGCGGCGCGGCGCTAAGCTTCACGACATAGACTTAAGACTGAGATGAACTTTATTGATCCACAAAGAGAAAGGACTCGGACACGGCAGCGCACACGTCACAATATGAAAGGATAAGAAAGGTAATAAAACATTCTGAATAACTGCCCTGACGATGTAAAACTCGAGGTAACTTACGGCCAAGCAACATTTTAAATATATTCACGAGAGACAAGAGGGTTATGAACAAACAGATGAGGTAAAGATTGAAACAAAAAGTAAAAGTATAGCAGGAAGTGGAGTTCATTTATGGAACAGACTTGGAGAAATGTATAAAAATGTGCAAATATTCATCTTATACAAATACAAAGGCGACTTTTTAGAGACGTACCACCAGGAAATATTCATGAATTGCTCTTTAAAAGTTATTATTGATAACATATTATAAACCTGTGCCTATTTTCTTCTCGTTTGGACCTTATAACGTCTGTTTGAACCCGCTCTGCATGACCCTGGTGTTTTTATTTCATTATTTTGTCCCTAAATCAAGAATAATAACAGACCAATCAGATGAATTAATGAAGTGACTACTAGAAAAGAGGTGAATTAATGAAGTAAATACTGTAATATAATAATGTTATGTTATTATGTCCATTGTCTTTCTTATTGTCTGTTTAATACAAAGAAACATAGAAAAAAAATGCTAGA
Source organism: Odontamblyopus rebecca (assembly GCA_030686955.1). NCBI lineage: Eukaryota > Metazoa > Chordata > Actinopteri > Gobiiformes > Gobiidae > Odontamblyopus > Odontamblyopus rebecca. The sequence continues at coordinate 28,320,419 of CM060674.1, forward strand.
AATATAAATATGTTTTATGTCATACTGTTTATAATGTATATAATGTATATAATGTATATAATAACCTGTCCAGTGTGTATATTTGGACATAGGCTTCTCATTTGGACCTTAAAATATGTATTTAAACCCGTACTGCATGATCCTGCTGTTTTTATTTCATTATTTTGTCCCTAAATCAAGACGTGAACATTAATAACAGACCAATCAGGTGAATTAGTGAAGTAAATAATAGAAAAGAGGAGAATTAATGAAGTAAATACTATAATATAATAGTGTTATGTTATTGTTATGTCCATTGTCTTCCTTATTATCTGTTAAATACAAAGAAATGTTAAAAATGAATTAAGTAAATACTAGAAATAGATGTATGTTTCATGTCATACTGTATATATTGTATATAATAACCTTTCCATGGTGCATAGACTGTGTAGTTGGACATAAGTTTCTTGTTTGGACCTTAAAACGTCTGTCTGAACCCATCCTGCTGTTGTTATGCCACGTTTTGTCCCTAAATCGAGATATAAACATTAATAACAGACCAATCAGGTGAATTCATGAGGTAAATACTAGAATATAATAATGTTATGCTATTGCTGTGTTGATTTTCTTCCTTATTGTCTGTTTAATACAAAGAAATAAAAAAAAATGAATAAAGTAAACACTAGAAATAGATTCATGTCATATCACATATAATAACCTTTTCATGGTGTGTTGACTGTGTGGTTGGACTTCGGTTTCTCATTTGGACCTTAAAATGTTTGTTTGAACCTTCTCTGCATGATCCTGCGGTTTTTATTTCACTATTTTGTTCCTAAATCGAGACATGAACATTAATAACAAACCAATCAGGTGAATTGATAAAGGAAATACTAGAAAAGAGATGTATTCATGAAGTAAATACGAGAATATAATAGAGTTGTGTCATTATGTCGATTGTCTTCCTTATTGTCTCTTTAATACAAAGAAATATAGGGACAAAATGAACGAAGTAAATACTAGAAATAGATGTTTCATGTCATATTGCATATATTGTATAAAATAACCTTCCCGTGCTGCATAGGCTGTATATGTGGACATAGGCTTCTTGTTTGGGCGTTAAAATGTCTATTTGAACCCACTCTGCATGATCCTGCTGTTTTTATTTGACTATTTTGTCCTTAAATCGAGCCATGAGCATTAATAACAGACCATCAGGTGAATTAACAAAGTAAATACTAGAATATAACAGTGCTGTTACGTTGATTGTCTTCGTTATTGTCTGCTTAATATAAAAAAAACATGAATAAAGCAAATACGAGAAATAGAAATATGCAAATGTCAGTTTTAACCCACTCTGCACGATCCTGCTGTTTTCACTTCACTATTTTGTCCCTAAATCAAGATATCAACATTAATAACAGACTAATTAAAGTAAATAGAAAGAGAAAAATATGTTTAATGTCGTATTGTGGAACATTTCAGGCAAAGCAATAACCTTTCCATGTTGCATAGACTAAACAAACACTATTTTGTCCCTAAATCGAGACCTGAACATTCACAAACTCCTCGTGTTTGCGACAGGTTTGACTGACGGGGAAACCTCCGAACGCACCGTCAGTAACCTCCGTCTTAATTGGCTCTCCGGTTGCTACGATACGCACACTCGGACTCCCAAATATGGCTCCGAATTAGCCCCCGTAGCCGCGAACCCCGACGGGCTTCACCCGCCGTCCACTTAAACGCGGCGTCTGTACGGCGGAGTCAACCAGGCGGCCGCGCTCTACCTCCTCTGACCATAAACCCTCGATAAGATGAGTGAAATCTGACCTTTCAATCTACTATCTGGAAGTTGTCGGAAGCGGTAATGGTGTTTTTGCAGTGACAGCGCTGGATTCAGACTCATTAAATCGGCGCTTGCGACACGGGGTATATTTAGAGCACGGTTTCAAATGACAAGTAGTTAGAGAGGCTGTATTAATATTAATGTGGCGAGCATGCTGTGGGAAGGGGGAGCTAATTATTTTCCTTTCGACAGTTTGGGTGTCAACAGTGGAAGGGGGAAAAAAAATAAAAGTTTGGATGGAAGTCAGACGTAAACTGGCAGACGCGATGTTTGAATTTCAAAACGGGGCAGAATTAGTAACAGGGAAACAGTCGAGTTCAGAGAATGAGCAGCACGCGCTCGCTCCTTTGGTAAAGTCTATTCAAATGGCGACTGCTCTGGCTTAAAATTGTACATATATTTGCGTCGCGGGAGTGCAGATCCGCGCCTGTAAGAGCAGGGTTGTGTTGCCTCCGCTGAGAGTGACTGACAGGGCAATAATAGGGGGAATGCGTGTGGATTTGAAGCGTTCCGATTGGGGTTTTATCGCGGCACGTTTCACGGGAAGAAGTGGATCCTTTGGTGACACACGATCTGGGCGCCTGCTTTAAATGCATTGTGTTTGGAGTGGCGCGCTGACAGATACAAGCGCGCGTCAAGGATCAAGTAACACGGGGAAAAAAAGGTAAAAAATAGTTCAAGTAATTATTGGAAACAAGCAAAAGCGACGCAGTGATGTTTTCTGACAGCGTAGAGATGCATTCAAACAGCCTGGGTCATTTAATTGAGGAGATTAATGGGGAAAATAGTGTCTTAAAGTGTAACTTTCTGGAGGTGGTGTAAATGATCTTCATGATTCAGCTGAAATACAAAGTTAAAACTACACTTTGGAACATTTTCCATTGAGATTAATTCATCGTATGTCATATTATAGCCAAAGAAAACAAGATTTCCATGGAGACAGGCAGAAGATTCCCATCCTCCTCCTCCTCTAGGCTAAATAAGAGTCAGGTTTGTGGAGATGCAAGCCCACACAGACTAAAGACATATTTTTAACATCTTTATCTTTTGGGGGTAAAAAGTTACACAGTGGGGCTTTAACTAAGACATCTGACATTAACTCTTCTGCTTCTCAAGTCACATGTCATTATGTTTTTAGGATCTGGGCTTTATTTATTGTACCACACGTTATTATCTTTCAATTTTTCGTTTTTGGGTTCCTGCTACAGAAAGTGAATGTTCCATAGTATTGCAGACCTGCTTACCAAGGTCTTGTCTCCGTGGTGATAGATATGTCTAAAACCGGGCGTACACTGTGCGACTTTTGGCCTTTTTGAACCAATTTTTCACTCGTACAACTGTTTTTGGGATCAAGTTTTGGCTTAATCGTGTATCAGGGTAACAAGAATTGATGAATACTTCAGGACCAGCTCCTGATCGGCAATCGTAGGTCGCAAGAATATCAAACCAGTTTGAAATCCAGTCGCCTTTCGTGAGGGTTTTCACTATTGAAGTCATTTGTATAGTGTGAGAACATGAATCATGAGCCGTGAACTTTTAAACCCTGAGATTTGGTCGTACAGTTTGAGCTGGGGCTGTATTCAAGGCAAGAAATTGGCTAAACCTCTAACGCAAAAGTTAAATACCATAAAATACAAAATAAGCGCCGGGTCCCTTTTAAACGCCGGGTGCAAGTGTACATTTTGATAAATAACAGTCGGCTCCAAATAAACACAGAGTCTAAAGCTCATGCTGTAGACAGAAGTCGTGCCGCAACAACAGGAAGCAGGACTGAGGCCCGCGTCGTCTCTACACAAACCAAACCAATTTCAAATGAACTCGCCTACGTCTGTGTAGAAAGTCGCCTAAATTATCGCCATACTGGTTAAAAGAATTTGAGTACCAGATTATCCCAGTTTTATGAAGAAGGAATTAATCACCTGCACCAAATCGCCGCCTCGTCTCAAATAAACATCTGGTCTGTTAAGTGACTCAAGCTAATAAACGGCCCGGCTCTTATTTGGTATTTTACTGTATTACACCTTTAGGAGAAGTCAAAATGAACAGAGAATTGAAATCCCTTTATTTATATTCATTATAAGCAAAACCGTTAAGGTTCCCAAGTCAAATCACTTTTTATTTCACATCTCTACTGTACATTTACTGCAGATTCTAATGAAGTTTAATAAAAAAAAATAAATAAATAAACTATTTGGTCTCTCCTTGGGTTTATTGTACCTCGGGTTATTATGTTTAGATGTAAATTTAACTAGTTTTGAGTTAACTAGTCATTTGTTAACACCACATTATGTACAGTTCTGATGGGGAGCACAGTCACAGTTCCATAGAAACAGCTTTGCTTTGCCGGAAATGCTCCGCGGTATCGCAGATCTGACTTGTGACCTGACCTGGAGTTGCCATCTGCCTGTGTCCACGGAACATTCGAATAGCGAATAAAAAACAAACCGCCGCCTGATTCTCCGTCAGAAAAAGCCCGTAATACACCTTTAAGATAAGTCAAAACCAATGAGTTGAAATCCCTTTATTCTTATTCATTATTCTTAAGCGAAGCCGCCGATGCCCCGAGTCAAATCCCGTTTTGTTTCTAATGTAAAATAACGCGTTTTTACCACAATACCAAAAACCCGTCTCGATATTTATTACTGCAGATTCCAGTGAAGCCGCTCTCTCCCGCCACTCTCGGCTCTGCACCATAACGTCGTCTTTTGATTACCCCCCTTCTCTCTTTTATTACCATATCCCTCAGTCTTGGTTGTTAATTCTTTAAAACGCGCCCACCTACGAAAACAACAAATGACAGACCATCAAAGCTCGCCGCCAGATGCTTAATGCGCTTCATAATGGACTTTTTACAGTGCGAGGAGAGACTTATGTCATATATTTACATATCTCTACGCCTGTGTTTTCGCCCTCGTGGACCTTACCTCGTGCACTCGTGCTAATTACCCGGCGTCTACACCGACTTGTGGATAAACTTCTCCTCCCTCAATCTGTGTATAGATTTCCTAGTCAGTGTAAGTGCAAATAAAGAGGAAAAAGTGCATCCGTAAGCAGGTTTCGCTGGGTTATTAAGACATAGAAAGTTAAATTATTCTTCTCGGAAGAAGCTGCGGACTGGCCCAGGTGCATAAAGCGAAGTTATTCTGTATTTGATCTCCACGGGGAAGCTGTATGGAAAGCGTTAGGGTATAATTACTCTTTACGTAACATCTGCAGCGCTGGCCTAGATATGTGTGTTTAGACGCAGCTCCACGCGGAGTAAACAGTTTGAAGATAGGAAACTGTGTCCGTTTGTCAAATATAGACACTGATAGGACGCGTTAAAGGCAAAGCGGGTGAAGTGTCTTGCTCAAGGACACGACAAACAGCTGCACAACGATGAGCGTAAAAGATTTAGTGAACTATACGAGCCCGGAGTTGTGTTTTGCTCCATTCGCACACGTTTAACACATAAAATCCTGCATATTTAGGCTGTGCTCTTCTCTCAAACTGAAAGCACTCTGTTCAGTTCCACCTTGTGATGTCCTTAAGTGGTAATACAGGAAGTGCTCCACTGTGTTTTTAAACTCCATACGCATTCACTAGAATCACTGTGATGATTTCATACCAGGAATTTCCTATCGTTACTGTTTTTGAGGAGGTAACGACGTTATAATGTGGCTTAAAGTTCACAAGAGTCAGTTTTCTGTGGAATACGTGAACTTTAAGTGGCAATTTGTGGGGAAAAAGTGTCTTGCTCAAGGACACAACTACCAGCTGTACAAGTATACCAGCCTGGAGTTGACATTTTACAAACAAATCCTGCATATTTAACCTGTGCTTTCCTCTCAAACTGAAAACACTCTGTTCTGTTCCACCTTGTGATGTCATTAAGTGGTAATACAGGAAGTGCTCCACTGTGTTTTTAAACTCCGTACACATTCACTAGAATCATTGTGATGATTTCATACCCGAAATGTCCAATTTATACTGTTTTTGATGAAATAATAATATTCCAACATGGCTTAAAGCTCACAAAAGTCTATTTTGTGTGTAATAATGGAACTTTAAGTGGCAATTTGTGGGAACAAATGTCTTGCTCAAGGACACAACTACCAGCTGTACAAGTATACCAGCCTGGAGTTGTGCTTTGTTTCATTCACAGATGTTTTACGAACAAATCCTGCATATTTAGGCTGTGCTTTTCTCTCAAACTGACATGCGGTAATACAGGAAGTGCTCCATTGTGTTTTTAAACTCCATAAACCTTCATTAGAATCAATTTTCAATCTGTGCTGAACTAAAGGTAAAAGGAGCTGTTAACTTGAGAACTGCTCTTTCATGACATCACATCGTGGAACAGAGTGTTTTGAGCTTTGGAGCTGTAGACAGACTTATAATAAAGAGTTACTCATATGTGAAGGAAACAGAACACAACTCTGGGTATGTTTTTGATGAGGTAACAATATTATAACATGGCTTAAAGTTCACAAGAGCAAATTCTGTGCGTAATATCAGACCTTTAAGTGGTAATTTGTGGGGAAAAAATGGCTCAAGCTCAAGATCCCGCTTACCAACTGTGCAACCACGAGTATAACAGATATTGTGAAGTATAATTGTATATCCAAACACTCGCCATTTTAGTGTTTTGGTGAATATCTGCCGTTAAATCGTGAATTTTAAGCTGAATTTATTGTCACAGACCCGGGCCCCACTCAAGAGCTCCAGACTTTGACTTCACTTCTGTGTAAATGCGTCTGTGCACTGAGTAGGTTCTTCTCTATGGACAGAAACAAGGCCCGGTGGTGTAATAAAGATAGTTTAATGCCATATTCTGGTAGCCTGACTCATCAGCCGGTTTCACTTCGTGGAAACCGTCGAGCCTCGCATCATTACGGTTCATTCGCTCCATGGTAGGAAGGTACTTTTTTTATTTAACCTATCGCTGCTGTATGAACGCACAGTGGTGTCCAAGTAATCGGCGGCACAACAGCAAACAAAGCAGAGTGAACATGTTTGTTGTTTCTGTGAGGTGAACCTGCGAATTAAAGGTACGATAAAAAATGCAAAGTTATTATTTGACAAAGGAAGTCCAAAGGAGGATGGCGTCGGCAGTCTGATATTGCACCTCGGGCTGGTTCTGGCCAACGCAGCGCTTCACTGATTGGCCGGTGCTCCGACTACAACTTCCGGGATTCTTCCAAACCGCAGAGTGTATTTTGATTCCTGACCGAGTCACTGGAGAGAAATTAAACTGAGTGGAGGCACTAATACAGTGTTTTACTCCAGGCAAAGCAAGAGCATTTCCACAGAGACAAGCAGGTGGAGTACTGTGATCCAGAACATGGAACTATAATAAAGTCAGGAAGATGAATCCAAGATGGCGCCGTATTGTTTTCAATGGCCTGTGCTCATTGGCGCATGACCGCAAAAAAGGTTTTTATTTCCGCATTTACTTCCTTGTTTGCCCGATATGAGACGTCAGAAATGCAGTTCTGACCAATCAGAGCGCGAGCTGCTAGAGCGGGGTTAGCGCGGGCTCAGAGCGGGGCGAGGATAACTCTTACAAAGCCGATTTTTAGGCACATTGAGGATCTTTTTTTTTTTAAGTTCATGTTGCAAAAATACAGAAGAATCCCTATAAAATCCGACCTTTATGAAAGCTGACGATGCTCTGTCAGCCGAACGTGGGCCGTTTGATTTCTCTAAAAATGCATTGTGCTTCTATTGGAGAATTTTTCTTGGGCTGCAACAATTCCTCACTCGGCCACACATCAGTTTGCGGTCACGGATAGAGGGGGCGTGTCTTATCCAGCTCTCATTACACATCCATGATCCAGAAAAAAATACACTGTGCACCTTTAAATTTGGCATAGGTGGATCAATTTTGACACATATTCAGTGTAAAATATGTAACTTTCTTGTTGCATTTTCTATACATTTTCTATACTTTTCTTTTTACAATTATAATCGCAACTGTAAATATAACTGTTAAATTCTTGTTTTCCACACAGTTTGTAGATATTTTTTAATCAATGCAGCTTTCAAACACAACTTCACACTTTATTCAAGGTACGAGGCTGCGGATGAGCTGTGTGGAAAATGTAGGTTTAATTATTTCACGAAACATATCCAGCGATGGCCTAGATTTCCATAAATAAGATGGAATCGCATATGTCCGTGCATTTCAATAAGAGGTAAACACACCAGTATGGATTCTAACGTATGGCTTTAACTCTTCAGTGCGCTGATGCGGGGTCGAGTGCAATATAAATAGCAAAAGTACCACTCAAAGTACTCAAAGCCGGTGCGCTACTACAGCCCTATAGCCACTGTTTTCCTGCTTTCACCGTTACAAAAGCCACACGCAATCTGTAATCTGGTACACTGTTTTTTCCTGCGGTGTTTTGTCAAATTGAGCTGGATTCAAATGGCAAATGTCCCCTAGCTGCTGCTGCTGCTGCTGCTGCTGCTGCTGCTGCTGCTGCTGAACGGTGGATGAGTCACTGTGATTTAGTAACACGCCCGAGTATTTTCGGTCATTCATACGAGGGATAATTATAGGAAAACTGAATACTGGTGTGAAGATGGCTTTCCGTGGACGTACAAATATGAGTTTTGTAGCTTTAAAGGGATGACATGAACAAAAATGCTATTGAAACATACAATATCTACAGAAAATATCTATCATTTAGCAGTATTACTTTCTCTGGTGCTTTTTTAAAAGTATATTTGTATTTTTTCCTCTTGTGTAATTGATTTTTGTGTGTCGACCCTATATATCGCGTGTATGTTTTGTATAATTTTGACGTCAAGTGTGACATTAAACAGCTCTACTTTACATTTATTCAGTTACAGGTGGATTTATAGCTCAAAAGTACCGAGAAAAACAGGTGTTCTGACTGCGAGCGGGGTCGCCTCTGCACAGATCTGACCTGTACCTTGGTCTGGTTTGGTTTCCATGAAGATTGAAAGGTTTAAAGCCCTACTGTGAAACATTCTAGACAAAGCGATAACATCTCCATGGAGAAAAGCACCAGAAAATACACATTTCGCCTTTAATTGGAGTTATTTCTGACGTGATTTTGTTTTGTAGCTGGTCCAGTTATGAATGTTGATATTTTGGAAAATGTGAGTAAAATGTAATAATAAATTGTGTTCATTTCTATACTGTAATTTTGAAATGCTGGCAAATAGGGGAGTTATGATATCCAAGTCTCATGATACGATATTGTCACGGTATGAACCTCACAGTACGATATTTATTGCAATTATATGGTGGGGAGGCTCATGATATTACGATATTCTACATAATAACAAGACTGACTTTATAAAACGCTTTGACCAGTCATTTGGTACATTTACTGTCATTACGGATGGAACGAAATCCAAATCTCTCCATAAACATCTCACTGTACCATATTTATTGCAATATTTTGAATGTGAATCTGCGACTTTTTCCTCTAAAAATGCCTTCACAAGACTTAATCCAAAGAATGAAGATGTAAAAGTGCTTAGAACAGTTATTTCTTCATGTCGTCTGCACTGAAACGGCGCAAAGGATCATGGTCTGTGTAGTTCCCTCTGGTTTTTAGTTGTTTCTGCATCAGAACTGTTCATTTCTGCAAAGAGACTTGGGATTCGATATATTGTGATGCTCCACGATATTATTGTGAGACCTTTGACAATACGATATCACCATATTTCGGTTATTGTTACAGCCCTGTCTGGAAGTAAAGTAGGACTATGGATGGTATAGTAACTGAGAACCCAGAACTCTTGCCCCACAACAAGAAGGTTCCAAGTTCGACTCTCGGAACCTTCAATTAATTAATCATGAATTTGTATGACACAATTCATACACAAAGTAATTCAAAGTGCTTTACAGAATAGGAAAGACATTAAATTAAAGACAGTACAAATAAATCAAAACATAAATTATGATCCAAATTTACTCCCCTGTGCGCGCTCTGAGGTCCAAGGGGCAGCTCCAGGTCGTGGGGTCTAAAACGAGACCCAAAAACCAGGCGGACGGGTCCTTTTCTGTGACTTGCCCCAAACTCTGGAACATTCTGCCCCCCCATGTCCAAACAGAACCCACAGAGGAGAGTTTTAAGTCTCGTCTTAAAACCCACTTTGGCTTTTAACACCTCGTGAGTTGTGTGGTCCTCTGTGTCTTTCATTTATTTTACTTATTTACTGCTATTTGATGATTTTTATGGTTTTGCTTTTGTTTGATTTTAGTTTTATCGTTTTAGGACTGGTGTGATCACATTTTACTCATTTACCTTTTTGTGGTCTTCATTTTATTGATCTCTGTGCAGCACTTTGGAAACTGCTCTGGTTGTAAAATGTGCTAAAGAAATAAAGTGGATTTGGATTTAAAATTATAATTAAAAGAGAGAAAATAAGAGTGTGTAATAAAAATGTAAAAAAAATTCAGTCATTTACAGGCAAACAAAACAATTTTGAAACTAGATTTAAACATAGTCAGAGGAGATTTATTCTATTCTTCTTAGAAAACATTTGTGAACAGTTAATATAATTTACTTTTATTTTGTGGAAAGACAAGTCCCTAAATGGTATAACTTAGCAAGGGTAACCAGAATTTTAAAAGAAAACACTGGGACGTCCCCATTTTTATTTATTTTTGTTTTGTTTTTGGTGGTTGGTAATAATACAATTGTGAAACGAGTGCATTCACGACTCACATTTTCTTTGTATTTTGGGCATTTTTAAGCAGAATTTTTGTATTTTACCGAAACAAATGACAATTTACGCCTCTCTTTACTGTTGGCAGGGATCAGATGGGTCAAAAATAGAGACACATGGGACATTTCTTGTATAAAACTGGGAGAAATCAGTGGTTTTGGATAAATCTGCTGGGACAGGGGACACAGGACTCAAAACTGGGACTGTCCCGGGGAAACAGGGACGTCTGGTCGCCCTAAACTTACATCATATTCATAAAATACAATATAACTTGGACTAGACCAGGACCAAACGGAGTCTACAATCGAACCAAACCAGGATCAAACCAAGACTAGTGAACAGTCACTTCACTCCACTCCAACACGGACTTTTTAGACTTCCCCAAACATTCCGAACCTCCGGCGCTTGAGAAACTCGTATCGCCAAAGCGCGCCACAGCGTTCCCCGCCAGCTTTAACCCAACCAAAGCTCGCGTTAGCATGTAGCCGCGGTGTTTTTCCTCCCAGAGCGCTGGAGCTGCACAGAGAGGCGCCTTGATGAGTGAAGTCTAAAGCTCTAACACTGCCTTACTGTCTACAAAGCGGCCCGCGAAATCATTGGCAATTCTCCTCAGGTCCGGGCTAAGCATTGCTCGCTGCTGCAGAGAGGAGATAGCAAAATAGAGAGGAGAACGGATACACAATAATTACGCTAACCCTCCTTTTTTTTAAGCCAAAAGCGAGAATTTTTCACTCAGTGGCCACGCGTGTTAGCCAGGTTCAGCGGCACGGCGGCTTAAAAACGCCGGCTGGCTGCTGTTACAAGCGCGGCGGAGAGAAACGGCTAAGAAAACACAGCTCTTTCTTTGATAAATACTGAGAACGCTCACTGCAAACATTCGGAAAACACAACCTTTTACTATACGTTCTAATGCAGGCAATTACCGTGACGGGTTTTGAATAGGATTGGGGGCTTTTTGGAAAGTATTGCTGGTGGTTGCGAGTGCTTTCAGAAGTAGGGCGTCCCGGCTTCACACAAGAAGCCACTGTGACGGGAGAGAAGGATACTGCATAGGAAAACAGGGAGAATATGGGAATTAGAGTGAATTTTATGGGTTTTCATATGTTTTTTTTCTAATTATTATGATTTGGTTAAACGCTCAGAATCGATTTTAATGTTTTCTCAGGGTTTTTATGAGTCCAGTATGTTAAAGAATTAATTTAACGTTTTTTTGGAAATGTTCATTAAGTAACACTGGACCAAAGTTCCTGTTTAACCCCGAAATCAAAAGTTATATTAACGTTTTGAGAGTAAACGGACAACACTTTGTAGGGTTACCCTGGTGTAGCGAAACAACACACAGAGGTGTTTTATTTTTACACTTTATTTTAGTTAATTTAAAATGAAATTATGTACAAAACGGGTTCAAACTGGTCGTCTCTGGTGGGAGTTTGAAGTGGTGAGTGAGAGGTGCCAAATTAACCCTAAGGGAAGTTGATTGAACACTAGAGGAAGTTGATTTAACACTACTTTAAGTTGAATTGACACTAGAAGATGTTGAATTAACACTAGGAGACACTGAACTAACACTAGAAGTTGAATTAACACTCGGGGCAGTTGAATTAACACTACAGGAAATTGAATTAACACTACAGAAAGTTGAATTAACACTAGTGGAAGTTGAATTAACTAGAGGAAGTTGAATTAACACTAGTGGAAGTTGAATTAACTAGAGGAAGTTGAATTAACACTAGGGAAGTTGAATTAACACTAGAGGAAGTTGAATTAACACTAGTGGAAGTTGAATTAACACTAGGGAAGTTGAATTAACACTACAGGAAGTTGAATTAACACTAGTGGAAGTTGAATTAACTAGAGGAAGTTGAATTAACACTAGTGGAAGTTGAATTAACTAGAGGAAGTTGAATTAACACTAGGGAAGTTGAATTAACACTAGGGAAGTTGAATTAACTAGAGGAAGTTGAATTAACACTAGGGAAGTTGAATTAACACTAGGGAAGTTGAATTAACACTAGAGGAAGTTGAATTAACACTACAGGAAGTTGAATTAACACTAGTGGAAGTTGAATTAACACTAGGGAAGTTGAATTAACACTACAGGAAGTTGAATTAACACTAGTGGAAGTTGAATTAACTAGAGGAAGTTGAATTAACACTAGGGAAGTTGAATTAACACTAGAGGAAGTTGAATTAACACTACAGGAAGTTGAATTAACACTAGTGGAAGTTGAATTAACACTAGGGAAGTTGAATTAACACTACAGGAAGTTGAATTAACACTAGTGGAAGTTGAATTAACACTAGAGGAAGTTGAATTAACACTAGAGGAAGTTGAATTAACACTAGGGGAAGCTGAATTAACTTGAACCACACCAACTCTGGCAAATAACCCCTACTCAAACCCCCATTTAACTTTAAAATAGTTAAAACAACACTTTTTGGGATAACTCTGAATATGTTACCCTGAATTTTTAACCCTCCAGTTTTTGCTGTGTGGTAAGAATGTATCATAATTTTAAAGTCCCTGTTACGCCATTTTCTGATCTATGTTATAATGATGTTTCATTGTTAAAAATAGACCTGGAGTTGTGTTTTGTTTCATTTGTTCATTTTTCACACACACATCCTACATATTCAAGCTGCGTTCTTCTCTCAAATTGAAAACAGTTTGTGATATCTTGTGCTCCACTGTGTTTTTAAACTCCAAACACCTTCAATAGAGTCATTTTGATCATTTCATCCCCGGAGTTTCCCATCTCTAAGGTAAAAGTAGCTGTTAACGTGCAAACTACTGTCACAAGGAGCATTTTGAGATTTGGAGATGTAAACAAACTCACAATAAATGATTACTGAAACAAAATGCAAGTCCATGTATGTTTTTGGTGAGGGAACAGCATTGTAACATAGTGTAAAAGTCAATTTTGTGTCATACAGAACCTTTAAGTGGGGAAAAAAGTTGAAAAGAAAAGTACTAAAATACAGGAAGTAGCGTCAGGCTGTGTCACAATAATTACTACATCAACAGTAGATTTGAGGGCTCTATATTTATGTGTACAGTTTCTTTGCAATAATTGGAAGATTTTTGTTATTTTCTCATAATGTGGTAAGAACTGAACGGTAGAGGAAATGGTCCAAGCAATTTTTTGGTTCATTCATATGTTGCAGTGCGTTTTATGATACCGTCTGTTTAAAAATGGTTTAAAGGGATTGTCCTGCTTTATTGTTATTGTGTCAGTGGCGTAAAGGTGTTTTAATGTTATCGTTTATTGCAATATTTCTCTGTAGCAACGTATCACGCTTTAAAATGCATCATCGTGACAGGTGTAAGTAGAATAACGGTGAGTCTGAAAACCAATCTTCAACACTAACAACTCTGAGGTCAGTTACAGGCAAAAAACACATTTGTTTCTGTCACTCTAAACCTTCATTTCACACAAAATATCAGTGTTCTCATCACACTTGAACTCCTGTAAATTTAGAATTGGCGCAGAACCGTAATCGAATGGGGAAAATGCCATGATTTGCATAAACGTGGTCTGGTGAAATTACGCACTCGAACTCTTTCTTGCACGGTGCAGCGTCCCCCCGGGGGATACAGCGTGTACGAGATCACGTGCACAGGGCTTTTGGTTCTGAATGTGTGCGGGCGGAGGGTCTGCCAAACGCTTGTCTCCATGGAGATGTGATCGCGCCGCATGTTCCGGAGTAACACATTAACCTTTCAGGCCAATTTACCCTGCAAATTTCTCTGATCTGGCCAAGATTTTAAAACTTATATCGTTTTGTTTTCAGATTTATTATCGATTTACTAGTCCTGAATTGGTTGTATCTTAAAAATTGGCACATATATTTCTTCCGTGACTCAACTAAAATCTTAAATCAAGGCAATAAATGTTTAAAAGAAGCTACAGTCCATTTACCAGAGTTTTCCCCTGCAACACTTCACTTGTTTTTAGACTCAGTGATAGAAATCTGCGTGATCCAAGACCGACTACAAAATGCAATCATGCAAGACTGATTAAGTCATTATATCTAGAGTTTAGCGTCTTTGAACTTATTATCAGGCCATTCGTACTAATCATAAACTGGTTTTAAGTATGTTTATCTAGAATTTAACAGAATTTAAAGCATTTTATGTAGAATTTGGCGTCTGAGGACTTATTATCAGGCCATGAACACTGATCATAACCTGGTTTTAAGTCTGTTTATCTAAATCTTAGCGTCCATAAACTTATTTCCAACCCATAAACACTCAGAGACTGCTTTATTCTAGCCTAAAGGTAGTTTATTTTAAGATAACTTGCTGCATGGACGATAATTTCACTACTTTTAAGTCATTTTGTAGTAAATTTAAGTGTTTATATCTTAAATTTTGGCTAAGCTTTTTTGCCGTTTAGAGGTTGGATTTGTGAAGAGGTGTCGCTTTTTCACAGTAAGAATAAATCCAGTTAATTAAGCAGCTACAAGTATTGTACTGTGGACCATAACAGGCCACATGATAGCCTCACCATGGCGACAATCAGAGCGATTTACAGGCTGGATTTGTGGAGAGGCGAGCCAACTCACAGTAAGAACGAATTCTGTTGAAAAAACACTTTGAATAATTGCAAGATGCATAAGGTGTAGCGTCTGCCAGATGCTCTTCTCCATGGAGACGTTGCATGTTTCCTAGTGTTGCATTAAACTTGTCTGTGTCAAATGCGAAATTCAGGACAGTTTAGAGGTTGGATCTGTGGAGAGGCGAGGCATTTCAGTCAGAAAAAATGCAGCTAATTAAGCAATAACAACACTTAGAATACACTGATTGCAAGAGAGATAACTGCAGTACTGTGGAACATAACAGGCAACACGATAGCCTCACCATGGCGACAGTCAGGGCGATTTACAGGTTGGGTTTGTGGAGAGGCGAGCCAACTCACAGTAGGAATGAATTATGTAAAAAAAAAAAAAAAAAACATTTGTAATACACTTAGAATCACTGCAAGATGCATAAGGTGGAGGGTCGCTTTGCATGTTTCCTAGCGTTGCATTAATCGTGTCGGTGTCCATGGCGATTTACAGGTTGGATCTGCGAAGAGTCGAGCCAACTCACACTAAGAAGGAATTCTGTTTTAAATGAAATGAAAATACACTGCGAGATACACAAGTTAAATTCTTTACTGTGGGACATAAAATACAAAACTATAACCTCACCATGGAGACAAACAGGTGACCGATCCCCCACCAGAAAAGTTACATAGTGCACTTTAAAGTTATTGGAGTGGGAACCAAGCGAAATTACTGTTAAAATACTGCAGATTTTGTGGGGAGGTTGGACGAACTTGTGAAACACTGGACTTCTCATTAAACCGGTTCAACATTTGTGAATCTTAGTTGTTAAAATGTCTATTTTGCTGTTCTGATCTGTTGTATTGTTGTTTCATTTATGCATGTTTAACACAGAAATCCTTCATTCAAGCTGAGTTCTTCTCTCATAAAGGTGAGAAAATTGCATAGCACACTCAGATGGTCGATGTCCAAAAGCTTTTTTTTTTTATTTTAAATTACGTTTCGACTTTCTTCAGATATTTTTTTCTTGCTTTGGACCCAAGCACACCTAGTTTGAGTTCATTTTACCCTTAGAAAGTCTAATCTGTACTGAACTAGAGACAACACAAGGTGGAACAGAGCATTTTGAGCTTCGGAGATGTAGACAGACTCATAAAAAAGAATCTCAAACGTGTGTGAATGAATCAAAACACACCACCAGGTATGTTTTTGACATTCTACCGCGGCTTAAAGCTCACAAGAGTCGATTCCACATAATGAGAAAACCCCGCACAGCAGTAGCGGCTCATGTCTCTGCCTGAGAAAGCAATATTAACACTGAAAAACATCCAATCACCGGCATCTTACATATGTACCTCTCATCTGTTATCAGGGTCTTTGTAGCCTCTCCAGCCGCCTCCGCTCCTCCATATCCTACCTTCTGTGCACACGAGTGCCTCTGCTCACGCTGTACGTCGCCTTGATTATCGTAATCACAAAATCAGCTCCAAATGACAGCCGTGCTCGTGCGTGCGGCCTGATTGGAGAGCCCTGATTGAATTGAACGGGAAATAAACACTCTGTCCCACAATGCATCGCAGCGAAGGCCGGTTTTTACGAGCACCACGCCATCAGCGCCTTTTCATGACTTCGACCATAAAACGGCTTTTGATTCAATATTTTTCCTTGACACATGAAACGTTTATCCATCTAAAAGTGTCACTTTTAATTCGCCTGTTCATCACGCGCTCAAATCAGGCGGTATTTCTCGTGGCAGGCTGGGGAATTAGCGATTACTTGGCACGAGTAGCTCAGTCCCGGTTTTTTCACCTTTCAGCTAATGCATTATGGCCGCATGTTTTCCTGACAGTTTAATAGTAAATGATATGAGGCTTCGGAGGAGCGGGGAGGGAGGGTGGAGGGAGGGCGGAGGGAGGGCTGGGGGTGTAATTGCTGTCACGCCGCGGAGTTTGGTGCCAAAAAGCATCAAAGTGTCAGATGGAAAAGCGCAGTGCTCAAGACACTGACATCTCACTGCAGTGGCCCTGTATAATTAGTTTGGTGTTGGGTTTTAATGATGGGAATATCAAAATGCAGTTTGCCTCGTATCTGGTACATGAGGTGAGTAAAGGTGGGACGTCTTGCTTTGCGGGATGGTGTGTTTCATTCTGATAAAATTATGGACTCGAACATTATTATTGTTGTGGCCTCTTCTGTCTGTTTTTAAATATTCTGAATGGAGTAGGGTTGGGCGGTATCGAAATTTAGATTTTACCGGGGCATACAGTATTACCGTGACTAATTACGAATGATTTTATACCATTCAGAAACAGAGTCACAGCTTTATATTTGAAGATGAGGCACAAGTTCTGATCAAACCAAACTTTGCAGCGCGTTCGATCGCATCAGCATCAGCGCACGAGCTGTTTTTATCAGCGCTTATACTGTATGCAAATGAGCCATGCAGTTTGAAGTTTTGTTTCTGTAAAACATAAACAAATGTGCGCAAAGCTGCATTAAACACATTATTACTCAAAGTCTATAATGAGCGGAGCAGTGGAAATGTAGAGCGGTGGAGAGGACCAATCACAGCCCTTATCGTCTGCGTCGCTTCCCCTCGATGTTTGTGTCCTTTTGATGCGGAGCCATAAATCGGGCTTTACCGTCTCCTCCGTGAAAGTCTGACTTCGCCCTCGAGCGGGAACTTTCTCCTCTTCACCGCCTCGTCCCCTCTCGACTCTCGGCTTCAGTAAAACGTCTCCATCACAAAGTTTTGGGCTCAACGTTGCACACGAAGCGTCAGTCGGGTTTTTTTCTTCTTCTTCGCTGCGTGTGGATGGAAATCTCCGAGCGGAACCACGTTTGAAGAGGAGAGAGAGCGGAGGGAGAAAGTCCACGCTGTCATTTTAGGTCATTATGCAGATTTTTTTTTTATGACGGTAATGAAACTGATACCGTTGCTACTTTTTGATACCGCGGGAAACCATATTACTGCCCAACCCTAGTGCGGATCCCCTGGAGTCTGAAATGAAACTTGTTATTAATTGATTTTTTGTGATTAGTATTTGTTTACATTGACCTTTTCTATAAACTTCCCACTAGTAGTTTCCAGACACAATACAATACCAGGGGTTCTCATTGCAGCTCAGTCTTTGTTATCTTGGTCTACGTCATCGGAGGTATAATACTCCCTACAACAGAAACATAACCAGACTGAACAGCACTAGACTGGGTCCAGTACTGATGGTGAATAAACTTCACCTGCGTTAGAACTCCAGCCTTTTCCTCCAACTCTTGAACTACTTCAGTTTATTTTGCGAAGCATATTTTTACTCCTTTTTCAGTAATATATTTCAAAGTTTAACCCGTTTATGCCGGATCCTGCGCAGAGCAACATTGAGTCTCCTGCTTGTTGCTAAGTAGCGTTGCTAGCATTGCTGATTTGCCCTAATTTTTTCATGATGCAAATTTCATTTCATATTTCATTTCATCAAATGTCATGACACAATTTAATAAAAGCTGAGAGTCTTACCTTTTAAAGTTGATTTATTTCATGTTTTTATGTTCTTCAGAGGCTGAGATATTAAGGTTTTCAGAAACAATTCTTCAAAAACCCTCAGGCGATAAAGACCTTTACTCTAGAACAGCTTAGGCGTTTATAGGCGTTTTTTGCAGGCGTTTTAGACGTTAATGGGTGAACAGTACTCTGACATGAGTAATAGTGTGGGGTTACTCTTTCCACTGGGTGTGTGTCCAAACAATAACACAATTGCACATCTAGGCTAGTCCAATTTTTCCTGTTTGATCCAGTGTGTCTTGAGCGTTCATAACCTTCCCCCCAAAAAAAATCTGAATTTTTGTTGAAATTCACTGAGCTTCAACATGTTATAAGCATCATCTTGTTACGTTTGGCATAATTGGACGCAGCAGATTGAATGTAGATTTAAATTTTTTTAAGTATTGAAA
This sequence comes from Odontamblyopus rebecca, assembly GCA_030686955.1. Lineage (NCBI taxonomy): Eukaryota > Metazoa > Chordata > Actinopteri > Gobiiformes > Gobiidae > Odontamblyopus > Odontamblyopus rebecca. Next base: position 28,339,425 of record CM060674.1, read on the forward strand.
ATCAGATACTACAACTAACGTGATTCTCGTTTGAGCAAGTATCACACTGAACAGGACAAAATGTGGATCTTTCCTGGTTTTCTTGACAGATTCGCCGCAAAAACCAAAATCTAGTCAAGTTAAGATGACTTGAATTAAGAAAGTTTTATCATGATTTGAGTAAATTTCACGCGACAAGTCAAATAAACTGCTTTTTGTACTTAAAATATGAAAATACATCTTGCTACACTTCAAATAAGAAAAACAACAACTTTTTGCACTTAAAGAAGAAACAAAATCAAATGTTTCTTGAATTAAGAAAAAAAATCACTTCTACTGGCAGATAATGCTACTTGTTAATCTACTCAAATATAGTAAAATGTTCTTAATTTAAGTAATTTTAACTTACCTACATATTGTTTTTTCCAGTGTTGAGCTTTATGTGAAATAGTATACGTCAACATGGCAACATAAACACAATATTCTGTGTTGTAAAGTACTTTTTATAATTATTTGCAGTATCAAGTTTCACGCCTATTAACCGTTACTATCGAAATCGAGTTTGACATTTCGTTTTGTCTCAGCACGAGAAGATATTAAAATGTCTTGTTAAGCGTCATTGGCGTATTCCGACTGTTTACCCCACATTGCATTACATGACGAAAATATGGTAATAGTCTTCAAGTCAGAAAAACAATTCAAGAACAAATGAATTTAGTGTCAGAATCTGGTGCCAAAAACACCTCTGCTCAAAAGTGACACTGCTGGCATATCAATGGATTTCTTCTTTTAAAGTTCGCCTTGTTTCATCACAACAGGAGTCACTTTCGCGTGGCCTTTCAGACTGACAGGGTGAGTCTTTTCTTCCATTTTGATTTCTCCTTTTCTTTTAACAATGTTCGGATGAGGTGTTTTTTGGATGGGGAAGTTGTCACGCTCCCAACTACTCAGCCCCAGACACTTGTTTACGGCGCAGATGAGTTGGGTGATGAAAGCTCGCCTTCCTTCAGAGAAAATTGGCTGTCTCCAGGCCCCTCATTTCGTTCCGAGGAGCTGATGGGTGCGGCGGCGTTCGGCTCGGCTCCTGTCGGCAGCGAAAACAGGACAGGTGCGGTGACAGGAGCAGCGGTGATCTAAAAAGGAGCAGGGAGCGGAGATGTCCCGGAACTCAACTTTTCTGCCATCGGATGAGAGGTTTCGAGGCACAACTTTTTCAGTGTTGTGAAGGAATCATGAGCAGATTTTGCATTTCATTGGAAGGTCAAAGAAAAGAAATAAGTTCTTTTAGCATTAACAATATTTGTAGATTATTAATTTCCATTTATTCATCTAAAATTCTAATGTTGATCTCAGCCACTTCAAGTTTCTATGGATTTTAGTTTAAATTTGAGGCACTGATTTCTTATCTTAGCTGGATTTTTTTTTGCATATGAATAATTCTAGTTTTTATTTTAGTTTTTTACTGTTTCTGAGCTCTTTTAATCACAAATCTGAACATGTCCTGAGGTATCACCCATTTGTGTTCATAAGGAGAGATAATTCTAATGCCGTCCTGCGGATTGTTCCAGAAAAATCAGTAACATCTCCGCAGACACAAGCTTAGATCAGTGTCTCTCAAATTTGTCCCTCAGGGCACCAACGGATCTAAACCAGGTCAACAACAGGACTGTTTCAGGTCTACTTGAGGACTAAACCAGGTCTGAAAGAGAACTACTTAATTTGCGTCGAAAAGAAATGACCTAAAGTGTTAAAAAGTGGGTAATATTGTGATGCAAATTTATAATGTGGAAAGATTTCTCTCAATCCGTCTTTGTGTAAATGAATGTGATACTTTAGACCAGACCAGTTATTAACATGTGTAAAAAGCTCAGCGGACACAACTGTCTCCACGGTCAGGAAGTCCTTTGTTGTCTTCGCTGTCCCCAAGTGTAAGTTAAGTTGATTAAGTTGCAAATCTGTGAACAAAAGTTACTCTGCTTTGATATGTATGTAGACCTGTCCATATCTGCTGTAACAACAATAAACCTGTGTCTGTATTCCCAAAAACTCATCGGGCTTTGCAAATGAATTCTCTTTTCTTCAAGACCTACATCATTCTTTGCGCAACGATATGAAATCTGAATTTGTCAAACCCACAAACGGAAGAGCTGTCCAAGCATCACCGTCCCTGGTACACGTAGCACAGTCGTTTTCCTGTCATTGATTTCTGTGCAGTCATTCAATTCATTTATATTCTCTTTAAAATATGAGCTGCATTATCTCCATGCCATATTGTTTTTTATTAGCTAGAGGATTGTTTATTGTGCATTGTTTTGGCAGATACATTTTTAACTTGGTGAGTGTTGAACAATTTTATATCTTATCCACCTGGGACCTGAAGAAAAACAGTGTATGGCAGCATATACAGTTTTGTGATTTTCTATCTGTTTGGGGGTAAATTAGCACCTTAGCATTTAGATTTTGTTCATTTTATTCCGGGGACATTTTGGTGTTAAATCCATGTGAAGTTAACAAAAACTACTCAAGCTTCTATAGTCGTCTCAAAACGTTTTTAGACTCCCTTTTAATTTCTTCTTTTTTATCATGGTGCAGCCACAAACTTCTATTGAGTATTGAGGTTTTTTTTTAAAGTTATTATGGACATGATAGTACCCTATAATCCCACAGCTCTATTTAGGTAGAGGAACCTAGTCTCTGCATTAAGAGTTTATCTCAAAACACTTAAAAGATCGACTGGTTAACTCAGTGTCCACTATAAGGACACAAATGTACGGGCAACTTTGTAGATGTTTTCTTGACATTCTTTACTTTTCCTCACCCACTCTTCTGATCGGTCAGCCTTAATCAGACTCAGAGTGAGTGACGTTCATGTCTAACCAATCACAGTGAAGCGTGAAGTTCCACCTTTTAATGTAAAATGAGAATAATCTGCTCTATTCACGCTTACGTCACAAACCAGGAAGACGTTAGTGAGGAAAGATGCGATTATAACTTCCGTCGGATGGTACTTCCGGTCTTACTGGTCTATTTGCAGTGGTTGCACCTGTTACTACTGAGAATAGACCAGACTTACCGCCCGCCGGAAGTTATTAATTGCTTTTTCCAAATGTCTTTCTGGTTTGTGAGCCTATTTATTCAGTTTAGCTTGGGCATTCTCTTAAAATAAAATACACTGGGCTGACCTTGATGGATAGTACCCTAAATCTCCCTACAAATGTTCTTTTGTTACGGCCATCGCGCCGTAGTGTTTTTCTTTCCTTGTTTTTTTCCTTTTAAGGCGTGTCAGCTGATTTGCCGCACCTGGAGGAGTGCATCAGCTGACATAAAAACGAGCCACCATCATTCTGGGGCCAACGGGTCATCGTGCTGCAGCTACCTTTCGTTTTCCTTTGTCCTTGGATTTTTCTGCAGTAGTTCATTATTTTGTTATTTAAAATAAAAGATCAGTTTTGACTTTTTTCCAAGACACCTCCATTCTCCTGTTTTTTCTACATACCCGGTAAAACCATCATTTTACTTGTTACTGTGCCAGCACCCCTAGCCATCCCTGGCTCGTAACAGTTGGGGGCTCGTCATCTGGAGGTAGATTAAATGGGAATGTCTGCGAGTGTGCGTGTGTGTGTGCTCCGGTCTTTCTGTGTGTTTGTTCTGTCCTTTTCTCTAGCCTGCACACTAAGTTAAATATCACTTTCCCAGATTGGTTAGGGGGGTGTTCAGCTTGGCTGTATACAGTCATTCCTTCGGACACCCGTTTTTTGTTTTAGTTTGTTATTTTCGGGGTGAATCCTGGGTGGAGTGAATTCTCTGGCGGGGTAGGCGCAACAGGGCTTTGGCCGCTGTGCTTTGCCTTTAAAGTCGCCTCGAGCCGGCAAGCCCCAGAAGACAGACAGGCTAATTCTCTGGTTAGGTAGGGATCTGGGATAGAGTGTGTGTGCTGTGTGCATTTGCGGCTGGATATGTGTTTTTGTTTCGATGATTGTGTGAGTTTGATTGTGTGAGCATAAGTGTGTGTGGGAGTGCGCGTCCTGCGGCGAGTTGTTCAAGAGCGCGCCGCGCCTCAATTTGTGCGCACAGGTGGGAAGCGTCAGCTGACAAAGCAGATCAGCTGGGCCAGCTGAGTGAGCCAAGTGATCAGTGCTCGTCTCTCTGGTGAGTAATGGCTACCTTGACTTGGACTTGTTTGTAGCTGCTCCCACGTGGTCAGGGGTGAACTCGTGTAAGAAGTGTGATTTGTGTGCTATTGCCAGGTACTTTGATATTCCTGTCTCATTAACCATGCGTAAAGCGGAGTTGAGAGAGGCCGTATTAGCGGGTTTGGTCAGTAAGGGGGTTTTGTCCTTACCGAGCCTGACGGAAGTTTGTGTGGCGGCGGGAGATGCAGTGGCGTCCCCGGTGCATTTTGGAGCGGCAGCTGCCGGTGACTCCCCGCGGGACAACGCTAATGGGGTGGAGGAGGAGCCGCGCACTTTGCCACCATTTGAAGCATTTAGTATGGACTCTACTCCTGGTTCTAAGGTAGACACACGGTTGAAGGTTCGTTTAACCCGTCTCCGAATTCAGAAGGAGGAGAGGGAGAGAGAGTTTCAGCTCAGGCGTGAACTGGAGTTAAAGAAAATTGAGATGGAGGCTGAAACAGCTGTAAAAATTCGACAGTTGGAACTGCAGGCGCAGTCTACTAGCGTTGACCAACCGGTTGCAGTTACTCCTCATAACTCTTTTGATGTGACAAAGAATATCCAGTTAGTCCCGGTTTTCCGCGAGTCCGAGGTTGAGTCCTACTTCGGAGCGTTTGAGCGTATTGCAGCCGCGTTGCACTGGCCTAGGGATGTGTGGGCTATTTTACTGCAATGCAAGCTAAGCGGTAAAGCTTTAGAAGCTTGTGCGTCATTGTCGGTGTCAGACAGTCTGAATTATGATAAACTTAAGGGTGCAATTCTGCGGGCTTATGAACTTGTACCGGAGGCGTACAGGCAGCGTTTTCGGGGTCTTAAAAGATTGCCAACCCAAAGTTATGTTGACTTTGCGCGAGAGAAAAGTCTCTTATTTGACAGATGGTGTTCTGCCAGTAAAATTGACGGCTTAACGTCGCTTCGTGAGCTGGTCCTGCTTGAGGATTTTAAAAACTGTCTGCCAGAGCGCATAGTTGTCTTCCTAAATGAGCATAAAGTTTCCTCGCCGAAGCAAGCCGCTGTGTCCGCGGACGATTTGCTCTACGCACAGAACCACGTTTAAGCGTGAGCCGACGTTGAAAACTGGCGAAACCTCAGCTCAGTCTGGTAGAGTAAATGGTGCCCGGTTAGAGAGGTTAAAGCAGTGCTTCTATTGCCATAAGACTGGCCATCTTATTATGAATGTGAAGCATTGAAACGGAAAGAGCCTATATCAAAGCCATCAAAAGGGGGTGGGGCTTATCAAAACAGTACCTGCCGGTCCGTCTGCTGTTACCTCTAGCCAACCGTCTGCTCCTGATGAGTGTTTCAGACCATTCATCTTTGATGCCTTTGTCTCAGTTTCAGGAGAAGAAAAGCGCCCAGTCAAAGTCCTACGTGACACGGGTGGATCCCAGTCATTCATCTTGTCTGGTATTCTTCCCTTTGGTCCTAAGACTGACTGTCACTCAAGCACTATAGTGAAAGGTATTGGTATGAGTTATGTACCTGCTCCACTGCACTATGTCCATGTTGAGTCCGAGCTGGTGAGTGGAGTGTTTGTAGTTGCAGTCCGTGACCAGTTTCCTATTGATGGGGTAGATTTCATAATGGGAAATGACATTGCCGGTGGAAAAGTCTATCCTTCCCCTGAAGTTGTTGATTGTCCCATCCATGATTCTGAGACAGATGAGTTAGCCAAGAATCATCCCGAAGTGTTTTCTGTGAGTGTTCTGGCCAGAGCCCAGTCTCGAAAGTGTGCTCAGGAGGCTGAAGTTGATTTATGTGACTCAGTGCTTGCCTCTGTTTTTTTCTAAGGACAGTGTGCCCTCTTCTGGAACTTCTAAGTATGTTGAGGTTAAAAGCATAGAGCCACAGTTAAACTCTCTGGTGCCTCCCCCATTGACTCGTGATGCTCTTATCAAAGCCCAAAAGTCTGATTTTGTGTCCAAGTGTCGGGAGGGATTACAGCAGGCCACTGCTCTAGCTAAGGAAGCACTTTCCAAATCACAGGCCAGAATGAAAACGCACTTCGACAGGAAAGCTGTGGACCGTCAGTTTAAACCTGGTGATAAGGTTTTAGTTTTGCTGCCGAGTATTGGTTCTGCACTTTCTGCTCGTTTTTCTGGCCCATATGTTATTGAGAAGAAGGTGTCCAATACAGATTACCTCATCCTGACACCTGAACGTAGGAGGAAAACCAGACTCTGTCATGTAAACATGCTTAAGCCTTTCTTTGACAGAAACCCTCCCCTGAAGGCTGACCAGTCGGTGTTGGTGGTGCCTTGTGTGTCGCCTATGTGTTCTGTCATTCCAGTTGAGGAAGATTTTGTGGAGCCCTGTGCTGCTCAACAGTGTGGTAGGTTGTCAAACTCCGAGTTTATGTCCAGCCTTGAAACCAACCTATCATATCTCACTGATTTGCAGCGTGAAGATATACAGTCCCTGCTTCAGCTCTATCCCTCACTGTTTAGTGACACACTATCTCGCACCAATATAATAGAGCATGACATAGATGTAGGTTCTGCAGCTCCGATTAAGCAACATGCCTACCGTTGTCCACTAGAGAAGCGTGAGGCCATGAAGAAAGAGGTTAAATATTTGTTGGAGAATGGGTTAGCCAAGCCGAGTTACAGCCCCTGGAGTTCTCCCTGTTTGCTTACCCCTAAGTCTGATGGGTCACCACGTTTCTGTACAGACTTTAGAAAAGTTAATGCTGTCACCGTACCAGACTCATTTCCTCTGCCTCGTATGGAGGACTGTATTGACAGTATTGGTCCTGCAACACACATTACTAAGTTGGATTTGCTTAAAGGCTACTGGCAAGTTCCCCTAACACCTAGGGCATCTGAAATCTCGGCCTTCGTTACACCAGACCATTTTATGCAATACACAGTTATGCCCTTTGGTTTGAGGAATGCACCTGCCACTTTCCAACGCCTCATGCATCTGGTCCTCGGTGATGTTGCCAACTGTAATGTCTATTTGGATGATATTGTTGTGTACTCGAACACCTGGTCTGAACATCTTTCTACCCTGCGTGACGTACTGAAACGTCTTTCAGAAGCCAATTTGACCCTGAACTTGGCCAAATGTGAGTTTGGTAAGGCCACTGTAACCTACCTTGGTAAAGTTGTTGGACATGGTCACGTGAAGCCTGTCCATGCCAAAGTGGAGGCTGTGCTAAATTTTCCCACTCCAACCACCCGTAGAGAACTGCGCCGTTTTTTAGGCCTTGCTGGTTACTACCGGTGTTTTTGTAAGAACTTTTCTGTAATTGTTGCTCCTCTCACGGCCCTATGTAGCCCCTCTGTTCCTTTCACCTGGTCTGAAGAATGTGAATGTGCTTTCCAGGCAGCCAAGTCTCTTCTCTGCAGTGCTCCTGTCCTCTCTGCACCTGACTACAATAAACCTTTCAGTCTGGAGGTGGACGCCAGTGCCACTGGAGTTGGTGCGGTGCTGTTACAGGATGATGAGACTGGTGTGCCCCATCCTGTCTCGTACTTCTCTGCAAAGTTTAAGAAGCACCAACTGAACTATTCAACTATTGAGAAGGAGACATTAGCCATGCTCCTGGCCCTTCAGCACTTTAACGTTTATGTCTGTTCCACCAGTGTTCCAGTCTCTGTGTTCACAGACCACAACCCTCTTGTGTTCCTGACTCGGATGTATAACCACAACCAGCGGTTAATGCGCTGGGCCTTGTTGGTTCAAGGATACAACCTCATCATTCAGCACAAGAAGGGGAAAGATAACGTTGTGGCCGATGCCCTATCCAGAGACTGACGACCACCGCTTCTGCTATCCTTAGTCCTGTTGATTACCTGGTAGCTAATGTGTAGCTGCTGGGTGTGGCAATGACTCCTAAATGAAAAAAATATGGGTATTGCTGGTAGTTGGGACTATATTAAGGGAGGATGCTAATTTTTAAGGGGGAGTGTTACGGCCATCGCGCCGTAGTGTTTTTTTCTTTCCTTGTTTTCCTTTTTAAGGCGTGTCAGCTGATTTGCCGCACCTGGAGGGAGTGCATCAGCTGACATAAAAGGCGAGAGCCACCGTCATTCTGGGGCCAACGGGTCATCGTGCTGCAGCTACCTTTCGTTTTTCCTTTGTCCTTGGATTTTCTGCAGTAGTTCATTATTTTGTTATTTAAAATAAAAGATCAGTTTTGACTTTTTTCCAAGACACCTCCATTCTCCTGTTTTTTCTACATACCCGGTAAAACCATCATTTTACTTGTTACTGTGCCAGCACCCTAGCCATCCCTGGCTCGTAACAGTTCTGCTCGGACTTAAAATAATAATACACAATTGCTTCCGTTGTTCGCATATTGTATTAGTATGTGAGCTCTCCTCTCTGCAGATCTGACCTGTAACTTGGCTTGATTGCGTCCCCAGTTTGTGTCCTTGGGAGAGACAAGTTTAATGCCATACTGTGTACTATTCCAGGGAAAGCAGTAACATCTACATGGAGACAAAAAAGGTGGCAAACCGCCCAACAGTAAAGTTACCAAGTTAATAATAATCTAGGTTAAAAAAAAATGGCATTTACAACTGTTTTTTTTTTGTTGTTGTAATTTTATCATTGATTTCTGTGCTGTCATTCAATTCAGTTCCAGCCTATAGTCTATTTATAAAGTGAGATGCATTAAACAAACCCCCTGACCCTCCACAGTGACCTCAGAGACCTACCTTTCCCACGTACTGATGGTCGTTGCCGCCGTATTCCTCCAACAGGAAAAACTGGTTCCACATCCAGCCTCGTTTGGAGCGGTGCAGGATTTTCTCATTGTCCGAAATCCCAAAAAGATTCCCAATTTTATTCCCCGGGTTGAACGGCAGGGCTGCGCCAGGGTGCGGGATGCAGAATAGAAGCAGGAGGAGCAGGAACAGAAGCTGGTTGGTCGTCATTGTATCCTTTGGAGAAAATGTCCAACTTTGTTTTGAAATTATAAAGATAAGATTGGAATAATAATGAGTAGTGTTTTCAAAATGGACATTGTATTCCGTTCGTTGACGCCGTTCAGATTCCTGCAAAACAGAAAAAAAACGAAATTCAAATACTGTTATGACACTAATTTCATGTGACATCTAAAGAAAACAATACTAAAGACTTATAAGAACAAATATTATGCATCTTGTGGCTATAATTCCCTTTTAAACATGTGTTTGGCAATCCGAGATTTCACATTTTCTAACTAAAAGGTCCTAAATTACGCAACACTGACTCTCGTGAGCGTTAATCAGTTTCGATTCCTTTGTATGTCTTGTACATGTGAAGAAATTGACAAATAAAGGCTGGCTTAAGAGGAACCAGATAAGTGATTACAGATGTTACGCTTTGATGTAAATGTCAGTGTTGTACGTCATGATTGTGTTTTATTGTGTTTACTGTTTGTCTATTGTGTGAAGTTGTCTCATGTTATTTCTATCTCTTTGACCCGCAGGGACTACAGATGTAAAGTCGCCTTTGCGCTAATTCTGGCATATTTACAAGTATTTGTTCATGAATATGCATTGTCCCTTTAAATAAATAAAACTAAAACTTAAAAAAAAAAAACTAAACATCTACTACTGCTACTACTACTAAGTCATGTTAAAATGTTCCTCATCAAAAGCATATTTTAAGTTGCATTTTGTTTCATTCAAACTTTCCAAAATGTCAGTAATCTTTTATTGTTAGTCTACCGTAAAATACCAAATAAGAGCCGGAGCGTTTATTTGTCTCAATCACTTAACAGACCAGACATTTATTTGAGACCAGACGGCAATTTGTGGCAGATGATTATTTTCTTCCATCCCGCTCAGTAAAACTGGGAAAATCTGGTAACAGTGTGACTATAATTTAGGCGACTTTCTGTACAGACGTAGGCGAGTTCATTTGAAATGTTACAACAAAATATCTTTGGAGTGGAATTTCCAACATTTGAAAAGCGTTTATGCAAATTCGCCATGTGGTTTTGACTCTTGTTTCTGTCGAGACGACGCGAGTCCTGCTCCTGTTGTTGCAGCACGACTTCTGTCTTCAGCACCAACATTAGACTCACATTTATTTGGAACCGGCAGTTATTTCACTAGCAAGGACCACACCAGCAGCACATGTGCGAAGCGAAAAGGGTTTATTGCATTGAAACGAGGTGGGTCGGCTGGGCTGAGACTCAGGGTGGGGGTTCAGTCTCAATCTTCACATGGCCCAGCCGGAACGGGACCCCCCTCGTAGGCGTCTTATGTCTGTAAGATGAACAGATCGGGGCTGGGAGGTTGGGGTCGAGTTATTCGGAACAAAGTGGGTTGCCGGAATAGGCTGTTACAAATAGGCTTCTGGGAAATTGAGGTGTGGTAGACGTGAACTGTGATTCGCTGGTGAGGAGACGAGGGTGGTTGAGGCGTGGACCTGCTCTTGAACCTAAGTTAAACATATTAACTGCATTTATCAAAATATACACCTGAACCCCACGTTTTAAAGGGGACCCGGCTCTAATTAGGTGTTTTACAGCATATTTCCAAAGCTCAAAATGCTCTATTCCAACTTGCGATGTCATAAAGTGTTGTTTTTCAAGTTAGCAGCTCCATTTTTCCAACAAACATTAGCTAGTCCAGGGCTGAAATCATCCAAATGATTCTAGTGAAGCTGTATGGAGCACTTCCTGTATTACCACACAACATCAAAAGGTGAAACTGGACCATTTTCTCACGGATTACTCAAGTGTGATAGAAACAAAACACAACTCCAGGTTTTTGATGAAGTAACAACGCGATGTCACGAAGCTCAAAATAATCAACTTTGCATAATATAGGACTTACTGAAACAAGCGTGAATGGAACAAAAAAACACAATTCTGTTTTTGTTTTATGAGAGGACAAGAGCGCAGCATGATTAAAAGCTCCAAAAAGTTAATTTAGCCTAATATATGTGTATTTTAAAGCAAAGTGTTTGGTTGTTTTCAGTCAGATTGAGTCCCATTATGCAATCAGCACAGAGAAGTACTTTTGCTGTGTTTTGTGCACGCAGAAACAGCCAGACGAAATGAGGGGTTGCATTTGGAGCGGTAAAATAACTGGAGAGATGATTACTGTGTCACCTCCAGATGTCACGAGACAGATTGAAAATATGTTTTGGGCACTTCTCTTTTGAGAGTGGCCTGAATTACTTTCCAAACTGAACGGGTTTTGTGAGGACATGAAGTTCGATGTTGCAAAAGACAGTTTTTTGAAGGCGGCTCGCTCCAAGTATTTTGCTCGTTTTCCAAGATCATATGGAGCGAGTGTAAATTCAGCTCGGAAGAACTCACTTCGCTCCAGTCTACTTCATTCTTATCATTTCATCGTCCAGTGCTCTCTCCTCATCCGTTCATCGCCCTCTTCACTCTGCTCTACCTTCACTATCTTCATCCTCTCATCATCCCCTTCACTTTCCTCATCCTCTCACTGTTCCCTTCTCTCTCCTCATCCTCTTATCATGATCTTCACTCTCCTCATCTGCTCATTCTCTTCTTCTCTCTCCTCATTCTGTCATTGTCCTCTTCATTCTCCTCATCCTTTTATCATCCCCTTCTCACTCCTCATCCTCTCATTGTCCCATTCACGCTCCTCGTTGTCTCATCCTCCCCTCCATGCTTCTCACCCTTTCATCGTCCACCTCGCCCTCCTATTTCTTCCATCGTCCCCCTAACTCTCCTCATCTTCTCTTCGTCCCCTTCACTGTCTTCATCCTCTCGTTGTTCACTTCACTCGCTTCATCCTCTCATCTTCCCGTTCACTCTCCTCATTCTCTTATTATCCCCTTTACTCCCTTCATCCTCTTCACTTTCCTCATCCTCTCATTGTTCACGTCTCTGTCCTCGTCCTCTCATTTTTCACTTCTCTCTCCTCATCCTCTCATCATGATCTTCACTCTCCTCATCCGCTCATTCGCTTCTTCTCTCTCCTCATCCTTTCATCGTTCCCTTCATTCTCCTCATCATTTTATCATTCCCTTCACTCCTGTCATCCTCTCATCGTTCACTCCCCTCTCCTCATCCTGTCAGCGTCTTCACTTTCCTCATCCTCATCATCCTCTTCACTCTCCCCACAATCTCATCATTCGCTACACTTGTCTCATCCTTTCATTGTCCCCTTCGCTCCCTTCACCCTCTCATCAATCACTTCTTTCTCCTCATCCTTTCATTGTGATCTTCACTCTCTTCCAACTCTCATCGTCTCCTGCACTGTCCTCACAATCTCATCATTCACTTCTCTGTCCTCATCCTCTCATTGCTCCATTCACTGTCTTCATCCTCTCATCGTCCACTTCACGCACTTCATTCTCTCATCACCCCAACACTCTCCTCATTCTGTCATTGTCCCCTTCATTCTCCTCATCCTCTCATCGTCCACTTCTCTCTCCTCATCCTCTCATCCCACCTTCACTCTCTTTTCGTCTTATTCACTCTCCTCATTATCTCCTTGTCCCCTTCACTCTCCTCATCCCATGATTTTCTCACCGTCCCCTTCACTCTTCTCATCCTTTCATCCTCCCTTTCACGCTCCTCATCCTCTCATCATCCCCTTCATTCTTCTCATCCCCTTCTTTCTCCTCATCTTCATTGTCCCCTTGATTCTCCTCATCCTTTTATCATCCCCTTCGTCCTCCTCATCCCCTTACCACCCCTCTCACTCACTCTCCTCATCTTCTCATCGTCCCCTTCATCCTCCTCATCCTTTCATCCTCCCTTTCACTCTCCTCACCCTCTCATTGTCCCCAAAACTCGGCCTTAAACCACTAAAACTTCCTCTTTGTGTCCGAGTCGCTCTGAGTTGACCTAAAAGTCCGTTGGAGTTTGCGTCATTTCCTCTGAACATTTGCACATCTGTGGGCTGTAATTACGGGACACACCTCTGACAATGGCCACTTTCGAAAATAATTGTTCTTCATACATTCATTCATTCATACTGGGGTTGCATAATCCACTGAATCGAACCAAAATTGCGTTTTGCGTTGGCACAGTCATCAAATTGCCAAGGCTGCAATTATTTAGATAATGGAATCTCCTCTTCAGCTCTTCATAATTCACTCTTCTCACAAGTGTTAATGCTCGTGGAGTTGTTAAAAACATGCACTTTGAAAAGACGACTATTTTTAAGCGTAAATTGCAAATCAAAACACAATCATCATGCTTCAGAAAAAACACTCCAAATGGGTTTCTGTCCAAAATTGTGCGGCAGATCTTTAAAAAGTATCCACGGGTAAAAGTTTTTTTTCTCTCTGGCTTGTGTTGACAAAGACGTAGAATGTTGGAAAACAAAAGAACAAAAAAGTAGTTCTCTCCACTTTCTTAAAGGTTAGCACTGACTCACACTATAGATTTCTTACTTATGGTAGTTTATCTTCTCAAAATGACCAGAATGCAATTTGCTGCTTTGCTTTTAAGGTCCAAAATTGCATAAAATGGACTCTTGTGAGCTTTAAACCTTGTTATTACGCCGTTACCTCCTCAAAAACGTACTCTGGGTTGCGTTTTGTTTGATTCGCACACGTTTAAGTAGCTCTAATTAGTCTGTCTATGTCTCCAAAGTGTTAAAAAGCCGCTTCTTTTCTACTTTTTGTTCAGTGGAGATTGGCAATTCCAGGGCTGAAATTATGCCAATGATTTTAGTGAAAGGGAATGGAGAAAGTGAATGAAGCACTTCCTGGATCACCGCGTGACATCACAAGATGGAACAGAGTGTTTGGTGTTTTCGAGCAACCACGGACCGGTTTAATGTCAGACGGTATTTTCACAGAGCGGCCTTTAAGGTGCGGCGGATAAAAACGACAAAATAAAATGATACGACCAACACGAAAAGGGTGGTGTTCTGTAAATATAATAACAAACGTTTCCAAAGACGTGTTTTTTACTCGCCGTAGAGCTCTTAACGGTCTTCGTCCTGTTTGTTTATCTGATCTGCTTTTATCATATGAGCCTCTCGGACTCTCAGGTCCTCAGGTCTTTTCCTTCAACCGTCCCAAGAGTTCAAACTAAAACTCACGGTGAAGCGACGTTCAGCTTTTATGAGGAACAGTCGACCTGAGGATCTGAGGTCTGCTGCGAGTGTTCATATTTTTTTTTAAAGTAAACTTATGTCTTTTTAATTTAGCTTTTAATTGAAACTTTTACTTGTTTTTAATTAAATTCTTATTATTACGATATTGTTTTAAATTCAGTGATTATGATTATTATTTTACTTAGTCTCCATGTAATCTTAGCTCTCAATTTTCTAGTTTTATTATAACTTTTAGACGCTTTATGTTTCTGTGTTGTTTTTGTCTAAACTGCTGTATATACGGATGAAACCAGGGGGTGGGGGTTTGGTTTCTGTTGTTTTTAATCAGAGTTTTTTTTTCTTTTTTTTGCATGTGAAGCACTTTGAGCTACATTTCAAATACAAATAAACAAATAAAGTTTGATTGATTAATTGACTGAATATTAGCGTTAATGTATCATGTGACCGAGACAAACATCTGGACGTGTGTCAAGATTGAGTCCAGATTGAGTCGTAAACAGATGGAAAGGAGAGAATTCGGTCATTTTTCAAAATAAAACATTGTTCAGACTCGGATAAGAACTAAAATGGAAATATTGTAAGTTATTTATTCTTTCTGTGTGACCTGGTACCAAACGACCCACGGACCGGGGGTTGGGGACCGCTGTTTTAGGGAACAACTCAGCCTTAAATCTGCAGGTTTGTGCGTTAAACATGTGTGAATGAACCAAAACACAACTCCAGGTCTGTTTGTGAAGAGGAAACTACATTATAACAATAGGAAATGGTGTAATATGAGCCATTTTTGCTTCAAATTATATCGATTTAGGTCTAATTTCAATTTTTAAGTAACTTTTTGAGAAGAGTGTCTAGGCCAGTCTAGTCTAGTTTCCATGGAGACTTTATTTCTTTGTTAAGAATATTCAACAGTACAGCATTAAAAGTATCTGTGTGTATGAAGATAAGTAAGTGACAGTGCCAGCTTATGTTACAAGTCAGGTCTAAGGAGAGGCAAGCCCGCTCACAGTAAGAATACGTGTTTTTCAATGTATTTTTCAACATAAAAAAGATCCAACTGAATAAATGCAAAATAGATGAGTTTAATGCTGCATTGTGGAATAGTCCAGGTTAAGCAATAATACAGCAAATCTTCCACTAAAAAAGGTACACCGTGCACCTTTAAACCTGTTGTATCCTTGTGAACAAATAATATCACCTTCTGAAAACAAAGCCGACAAAAGCCAGCACTTTGTAATGACTAATCTTCTCTTTTGCACGTTTTCCAGCAGCTTTTTTGTTATTTTAAACCCAATATTGACACAGTGACAGCCGCCTCCTCCCGACAACTGCGAGGCGTCGTAATGAACAGGTGCAAAACTCGGAAAACGCGGATCTCTTCGGGTTACGTTTCGTTCCACGGCCGCCGCGACAGATGCTGGAAATGTGTCTGCAATTATCTGATCTAAAAACACAGCTAGCCCCGGTGCAAATGTGATCAAATAAAAGAACGGAGCGTGAGAACGGCGAAATGGCTTAGGTGGGATTTCACAGTCTGTAAACTTTGGCAATTTGGGCTGAGCTGTTAAATATTGATCTGCAGAATACAAATCATACCATACAGAGCGCGCAAAGGCCTCCAAAAGTATGAATTGTGCATCAGGTATGTCAGGTAGGGCATCTGGGGTAAACAAACAAACACAAACACTCGTCCTGTGGTCTAGAGCAAGAACAATGATCTCACGAAGGCTTTTTGCCGAAACATTATTTAAAAATGAGAAGAAGAAAAAAGGTTTGCGACATTGGACATCTGAGTGCGCTATGCATTTTTTCACTTTAACTAAACCAAAAAAACAAAAACAAATATTTATTCAAGTACCTATTGAGTTACTTTTTGGTTGGGGGTCTGTCACTTGCTTGTTTCTATGGATATGTCATTGCTCTTTCAGAACTGTTCCACAGTATGACCTTGGACAGCTCCACTTTACATTTATTCAACTACAGGTGGTTTTATAGCTCAAAAATACTTAGAAAAACAGGCGTTCTGACTGTAAACGGGGTCGCCTCTCCACAGATCTGACCTGTAACTTATATATCATGATATTATGTATCATTAAGAAGTTGCAGATATGATAAATACCTTGATACGTAGGCCCCGATGCGATACATATCTCAATACAGTGCGATTTTGATTCGATATATTTCAAATTGATTCGATACTGTTCAATAAAAATCGTGGCTCTGATACTAAAAGCATCTTTGAGTGTCCAAAAAAGCACTATATAAGATTATTATTATTAAAAGTCTTTGTTAAACCACTTTGTTAAACCACAATATGAAACACGGCCATTTTAATCATCAAAACAGAGAATATGTCAAGGCGAGTTTCCTTCCACTAAACAAAACATTTCAGTAAAATGTCTCTGATTTTACTACTTACAGGTTTGTGTTTGAGTAAAATGAACATTTGTATTTCATTCTATAAACTACTGACAACATTTCTCCCAAATTCCAAATAAAAATATTGTCATTTAGAGCATTTATTTGCAGAAAATGACAAATGGTTAAAATAACAAAAATTAAATGTTTTCAGACCTCAAATAATGCGAAGAAAATTTTAAAACAACACAATACTACTCTTTGAACTCAGGAAGAGTTCAGAAATCAATATTTTGGTGAAATAATAATAATGATGAGCACAGCAGTGGTTTTTCTCCTTCTCCTCCTTCTCCTCCTCTAGGTTTGGTTCAGGTGATCTCCTCATCAGTGCCTCATGAAGCAGAATGAGGTGTGTTTGTGTTGAATTCAACGGACGCTGGAATGAAACGACCCAAACACATGTAGAGACGATGATTTTAGGAAAAAAACGCAGTGGTCTCTTGTTTTTTTTCCAGTGACGTGTATGGATACAGCAGCCCGCGCTGTCGATACTGTGTCTGTTTGGTCTGCATGAAGATCGAAAGGTTTAATACAGGAGTCTTCAGCTTTTTTTCTCCAGTGAGATACATTTAAGAAACAAAAATGCCAGAGAGTGACCAATTTCAGCAAAGAGAAAGAAAGTGAGTAAATATAAGAGCCACGGCGATGGGGAACAAAACATAAACGGTAATGAATCAAATATGACTTATCCACAATACAGAGATTCAGAAATCCCTTGGAGAGCTACAGTTACAGAGACCCTTGTTTTAATGCCATACTGTGAAACATTTCAGACAAAGCAATAACATCACCACGGAGAAAAGCATTTGATGAACCCTCCACCAGAAAAGTTACACAATGCACCTTTAACCCATTTACGCCTGCAAAAAACGCCTGTAAAAAAACTGTTATTCTAATGTTTTTTATCTCCTGAGCGTTTTTTGAAGAATTTTGATTTTGTTTATGAAAATCTTAACATCCCAGCCTCTGAAGCTCATAAAAACATGAAATGAATTGCATTTAAAAGGAAAGACTCTCAGCTTTTATTAAATTGCATCATGAAATTTGATGAAATGAAAAACGAAATGGAATTTGCGTCATGAAAATGAGGACAAATCTACAACAAAGCCCCATCCGGCATAAATGGATGAATGGAACTGTTTGTAGCCTCCTCTTTTTTTAATACATTTAAAAGGTCGCCTTACAACAACATAAACAAATAAAACACACAGTTAAAGCCTTCAGTTAAAGTGGGACAGTATTTAATTGATTGTTTGTATTTAGTGTTGTATTTTATTAGTATTTAGTATTTATTTTTAATCCTACATACAAGACACAAGTTTGTCTCGTTCTCCGTTCACGAACAGGCCTCATGCGAAGCTCAGAACCTCCAGAATTCCCACCCTGAGCTGCAGAGGCTGCACTAGCACTGACTCATGAGGCATTTTAGGTTTAAACCAACTGGATCTCAGCTTTGGAACTGGCGACGCAAACGAGAGACTCATGTGAGGCTCATTCTGCTTTCTCGAGAATCAAAACGTCAAATTATAACCAACAACTTGGCCATCGTGTGCAATGTTTTTTTTTTGTAATTAAGAATAAATCAGCATTACGTTTGTTATCAGTAAAAGCTGTATTTGATTTGAACATGTCTACCTCGTATCTGGCAACACACATCATCGGTTTATGGACTTTAAAAATCAAAAACGTCCATAGAATTCCTGTAAGCGCGCAGCCAAATGTCGATGAACCAAACGGCGAGCCTCAGAAACGCCTGTATCACACTGTCATGGTCTAATTTGCTTCGGACTTCATGCTTCTCCGCAGTCGTCGTCTGAAGCATGCTGTTCGTTTCCATGGCAACGTCAATATCTTTCATTAATTCTTTCCACTGCAAGAGAAAAAAGCTGCACAGACTCGGGGTTTGTGGCTTCCGTGGAGCCGGGGACGGGCCAGGAGGAAAAGCTTAAGGGGGTCCAACTGTTTCTCAGTGGAAGACTGGAATCAGCAATGCACCAGATTTGTAGAGACGGCGATAATAGAGTTTCCAGTCATAAAAAAAGTAGTAAAAATGTGTGGAGTTTTTAACATATAAGATCCTTAATACTAAACGTAACATTTAAACAGTGGAAGAAGTGGCAGTTTTGTTGCTTAAGTAAAAGTACAGATAATAGAGTAAACAAATCACAAACTAAGGGTGTCACGTGAAAAAATCTACGTCAGTAAAAGTATTAAAGTACCTGTTTTGTATTTAAAGAGTAAAAAGAAAAAGTTTTGCGCAGACTTCGAGATTTAATTAAGCTTCAAATGTTTTTCAAATGCTGATTTTTGTTCAGTTTATTTTTTATTTTTTGTATATTTTTGTTTGCTTAAATTATAACCTTGATCAAAAAAATAATAATAATAACTCCCTTGTTTTTTCAGCCGGTCTCATACATTAATAAAAATAATTTTACTTTTCAGTCCAGTTAAAAAAAATGTAATGGGGTAGAAAGTACAGATATCTGCTCTCAAGTGTTAAGTAAAAAATAAAAAGAATCCACTTTAAAATCTACTCAAGTAAAGTATAGATACTAGAGGTGGAACGATATCCAAGTCTCACAATACGATATCGTCACGTTACGAAGCTCACAGTACGATATTTATTGCGATATCCTGGGAAAGCTCACGATATGACTTTGCCCAGTCATTTGGTGCAACATTTATTGTCATTGGGGATGGAACGAAATCCAAATCTCTCTGTACGATATTTTCACCATAAACATCTCACCGTAACATATTTATTGCAATATTTTGGCTGTGAATCTGCTACTTTTTCCTCTAAAAACCACTTCACAAGACTTAATCCAAAGAATGCAGATGTAAAAGTGCTTAGAACAGTTATTTCTTCATGTCGTCTGCACTGAAACGGAGCAAAGGATCATGGTCTATGTAGTTACATCTGGGTTTTTTACCTATTTCTGCAAAGAGACTTGGGACTCGATATATTGTGATGGTCCACGATATTATTATGAGACCTCTGACGATACGATATCACCATATTTAGGTTATTGTTACATCCCTGATAGACTCTACTACAGTACTTTTACTTTATCTTCCAACGCTACATTGAGCCGTGCAGTTTATCTGGTTGTTTAATATATATGTTTTTTTTTGTTTGTTTGTTTACTGTGTCCTATAGTTTCCGCCAATGTATCTCGAGGGACATTTTACACTTCTGGACACACATTTCTTTTAAGTTCAAGATTCTTAATACCAAACGAGGCATTCATTCACAGTATTTTGTTTCCCTTTTTTTTTTTTGCTTATTAGAATTTGCTGCACATTCACAACAAACGGTGGATTCAAAAACCATCAACAGACTTTGTCCTTTTAGTTCAGATCAAATTTTTTGCCTGCTCACAGCTTCCTATTTTTCTTTTTTTTCTGCGAATGAAGATCACCCGCGAATCAACTGTTGTGTTGATGTGAAAGAAGTTATTTAAAAAAACAAAAAAAAAAACAAAGAAAACTTCCTGGAAAATCACTGTTGCTCAAGAGCGAGATTGACTTAAAACATTTTGTATTTTGTAATTTGAAGGTCAGTTTGGGCTAGTGCTAAATTTAGCAGTTGATTTTTCACGTATTTTCTACATTCTAAGGTTTATAAGTACAAAAGAACAAGCACTAAATGACGTCTGTGTATGAAATGAAATTATTAAGACTGGAAACTTGATTAGAAAAGCCTGTTTACTTTCAGACCAACTACGTGAAACTATCGGGTTTAAAAACAGACAAACTCTGGTCTGAAAAAAGAGGGAGAATCTAATAAAACAAATGTCCATGTTAGTGAAATGAGCAGCATATTGCTTCATTCACTTCTCTCGTTTAGGGCAGTTTACAAGGTTGACTTTCTCCGAGCGCTCAGAAATTATGAAGTAGTTATATATTAGATTTAAATTCTTACTTAATGAAATCCATAAACTCTCATTGGACTCATTCTGAACGTACATTATAGGCTATAAAATCCTGTTTACTGTGACATCTTCATTGCTGCTAAATGACTTTCTTAAATCGTCCATTCCTCTTTCTGTCAGCAGAGGGAGATCTAACGTAAATCTACTGGAAACTGGGACCTTACTGTACGTATATAACGCATAGACATTATTTTAAGTTCTGAAACGTGAAATACAAACGTCAAATTGACCAAAAGCTCATTCAAAATCCAATAAAATGCACAATTTAAAAATGCACCGTGTAACTTTACTTGTGGAAGGTCCGTCGGATGCTTTTTTTTCCCCATGGAGATTTTACTGCTTTGACTGGAGTGTTTGACAGTATGACGTTAAACCTTTCTATCTCCATGGAGACCAGACCACACCAAATTACAGGTCAGACCTATGGAGAGGCGAAGCTGTTTACAACCAGAATGCCTGTTTTTCTATGTATTTTTGGGCTATAAAACCACCTGTAATTGAATAAATGTAAAGTGGAGCTGTCCAAGGTCATAAGATGAAACATTCCTGGCAGAGCAATGCTGTGTTCATAGGAACAAGGAGGTGACAGACCCCCAAACAGAAAGTTACATAGTGCACCTATAAGTATCATAATCTACTTTAAAATTACAGCTAAAAATTCAAATATTGTCATGAACCTTTTGAACAGGAAATTGAGCACAGAATTATTGTATCAGTACTGAAATTACAGATTTGAGCAGGTACTAAAAAAGTCACATTCGTTGGACAAAAATTAACCTTTCGAATGATCTTGAGCTGTAACAGAGCAAGTATAAGAGCACATAGACGAGTTTACTGCCCTACAGCCTGGTCAGAAATGAGTTAATGTCATTTCAGGGGGTATTTCAGACCTCCTTTATCCTTTGAATAAATATCGTGAGCCAATTTGATTGTTTTAATGAGAAAATAAATGGCTATGACAACCGAAACATCCAAAACCATATGAGAAACCACTGCTTTGAAACTTTGAAGCCGTTTTTCTCAGTTTTACACCTGGGAGAGTTAAGGTCTTTTCCATGGACCACTGTGGAAACTACCTGGACCACTGAGGGATTACACAGCTATACAGAAGACCATATGGGAAAAGAAAAGGACGTACGACAATTTAAGGCTGAAAATCACATTTGTTTGTCTAAAGAAAGTGTTTTTTTTAGTATCACTGAGTAGCAAGTCTATTCCTTAGTATCAAAATCAAGTTAAATGTTAGTTTGTCCAACTTTTCGTGGACAGGGAAGGGCCGATCGGTGTGATTTAAACCACGACAGATGCAAACAAAAGCTCAAAGCAGCTTTAAACAGTGAAGTCTGAGCTGCCGGTGTGTGTTGTGTGTGTGCATGTGTGTGTGTGTGTGCATGTGTGTGTGTGTGTGTGCGTGTGCGTGTGTGTGAGTGAGTCCGCCGTGTGCGCCTCTCATCTGAAAAATGTTCTTCACATGCTCCACTGCGTTTCCCCAAAGTACAGGCGTACTTTTGTCTAGTCTTCCATATTGCGGCCCATTCCTCTTTCTCGGTGAAAGCACTTTCGGATGAGGGCTGTAAAATGAATCGCTACAATAAAAAGGACTCGCATTAAGCTGCGTTCACACTTTTACACTAAACATATTAAAGTTCATGTTAAAAATTGAACCTGCAACTTAACCTGGACTAAACAACGACTTATCCAGGACTAAGCAAAAACTTCACCAGGTCTGACCAAGAACTAAACCTGCAACTAAACCAGGACTAAACAAGAACTAAACCTGCATCTTAACCAGCACTAAACAAGGACTTAACCAGGACTAAACAAGGACTTAACCAGGACTAAACAAGAACTAAACCTGCATCTTAACCAGCACTAAACAAGGACTTAACCAGGACTAAACAAGGACTAATCCTGCAATTTAACCAGGATTAATCCTACAATTTAACCAGGACTAAACAAGGACTAAACCTCCAACTTAAGCAAGGACTAAACCTGAAACTTAACCAGGACTAAACAAGGACTAAACCTGTAACTTAACCAGGACTAAACAAGGACTAAACCTGTAACTTAACCAGGACTAAACAAGGACTAAACCTGTAACTTAACCAGGACTAAACAAGGACTAAACCTGAAACTTAACCAGGACTAAACAAGGACTAAACCTGTAACTTAACCAGGACTAAACAAGGACTAAACCTGTAACTTAACCAGGACTAAACAAGGACTAATCCTGAAACTTAACCAGGACTAAACAAGGACTAAACCTCCAACTTAAGCAAGGACTAAACCTGTAACTTATTCAGGACTAAACAAGGACTGAACCTGTAACTTAACCAGGACTAAACCTGAAACTTAACCAGGACTAAACAAGGACTAAACCTGCAACTTCACCAGGACTAAGCAAGGACTAAACCTGAAACTTAACCAGCACTAAACAAGGACTTAACCAGGAATAAACAAGGACTTAAACAGGACTAAACAAGGACTAATCCTGCAATTTAACCATGAATAAAGAAGGCCAAAACCCACAACTTAACCAGGACCAAACGAAGACTAATCCTACAACTTAACCAGGAGTAAACAAGGACTAAGCCTGAAACTTAACCAGGACTAAACAAGGACTAAACCTGTAACTTAACCAGGACTAAACAAGGACTAAACCTGTAACTTAACCAGGACTAAACAAGGACTAAACCTGTAACTTAACCAGGACTAAACAAGGACTAAACCTGTAACTTAACCAGGACTAAACAAGGACTAAACCTGAAACTTAACCAGGACTAAACAAGGACTAAACCTGAAACTTTACCAGGACTAAACAAGGACTAAACCTGTAACTTAACCAGGACTAAACAAGGACTAAACCTGTAACTTAACCAGAACTAAACAAGGACTAAACCTGTAACATAACCAGAACTAAACAAGGACTAAACCTGTAACTTAACCAGAACTAAACAAGGATTTAAGGATTAAACCAAGTCTATATCAGGACTAAACCAGGACCAAGTCTATATTTTTCCTTGTATTTTACAGATTTCTATAATTATACCTTATTTGACATCTGTCTCTTGCTATTTCTGCTTCTTATTTGGAACATATCATCCCATATCTCTTTGTTATTATAATCCGCTGTGAGCTACTGTGTCCAAATAATTTCCCTTGTGGATCTATAAAGTTTGTCTAAGTCGAAGGAAGAAAACAGAAACATTCCACATATTGAAACTATAAATCCAGACTTGCAAACTGATCTACGCTTTTAAAAAACGCCTCAACACAGGTTAAACATTCGATTTCTGGTAATTTGCCCTCATTTTTAATCCCCTTTAATGGTGCCAGGTTAGTTCTGTGTCATCGGCGCCTCCGTCTCCTCAGCAGGATGTCCGTAAATGGGCAAACATGGATGTCTGAATAATGCATGCTCTTCGGGGACTTAATCCGGCTAAATCTGCTCCCTCCGTCTTAAACAGTGTATTTAGCAGCGTTTTTGTGCCTCGGGGCCCGGGGCGAGAGAGAGCGGAGATGACAAGTGTGCACGAGGCCTCTCCCCGGGGCCGGGCTACGTCAGGCGCGCGCCCTAATGCTAACGCTAACGCTAATCCCCGGCTTTTGTGTCCTCGAGCTGCTTCCAATGTCAGAGAATTCAGCGTGTGGTGAACGAGCCCGTGACACGGAAACAAGAGCAGAGACGCTGGAGCCGTGGACGAGGATTTTATAAATAAACGGCTGGAATTAACTAGTCACTCACTGGAAGAGGTGAATTACTGACGAGGACTGAACCAGGACTAAACCAGGACTAAACCAGGTATAAGCCAGGACTGAACCAGACCTAACCAGGACTAAACCAGGACTAAACCAGGACTGAACCAAGACTAAACCAGGACTAAACCAGGTCTAAACCTGGAATAAATCAGGTTTAAACCAGGACTAAACCAGGACTAAACCAGGTCTAAACCAGGGCTAAACCAGGACTAAACCAGGACTAAATCAGGTTTAAACCAGGACTAAACCACGACTGAACCAGGGCTAAACTAGGACTGAACCAGACCTAACCAGGACTAAACCAGGACTAAACCAGCTCTAAACCAGGTCTAAACTAGGTCTAAACCAGGACTGAACC
This sequence comes from Odontamblyopus rebecca, assembly GCA_030686955.1. NCBI lineage: Eukaryota > Metazoa > Chordata > Actinopteri > Gobiiformes > Gobiidae > Odontamblyopus > Odontamblyopus rebecca. The sequence continues at coordinate 28,364,041 of CM060674.1, forward strand.
TGGACTGAGCCAGGAATAAACCAGGACTAAACCAGGTTTAAACCAGGGCTAAATCAGGACTTAAACCAGGTCTAAACCTGGAATAAATCAGGTTTAAACCAGGACTAAACCAGGACTAAACCAGGTCTAAACCAGGGCTAAACTAGAACTGAACCAGGACCAAACCAGGTATAAGCCAGGACTGAACCAGACCTAACCAGGACTAAACCAGGACTGAACCAAGACTAAACCAGGACTAAACCAGCTCTAAACCAGGTCTAAACTAGGTCTAAACCAGGACTGAACCAGGACTGAGCCAGGAATAAACCAGGACTAAACCAGGTTTAAACCAGGACTAAACCAGGTTTAAACTAGGACTAAATCAGGACTAAACCAGGTTTAAACCAGGACTAAACCAAGTTTAAACCAGGTTTACACCAGGACTAAACCAGGACTAAACCAGTATCATTAGCAGAGTATATTTTTATGTATTTTTATATATTTATGCCGCAGCCGTGAAGCTGATCACCTCCGATGATGTGTTTATGTAATAAATACACTAAAGTAAAACACAGCACTTGCAGACCGTAGCGGACGCCCTGGTGTCAAGTATTTTTCTCCCGTTGGTCCACGGTGTCCAAGAGTTAGGGACGTCTGAACTCAAATGCTAAAGCGTTCAACTAGAGGCATCCAGTGAGTTTCTTGATTCCCCAGTCTGAACGCAGTGACGTCAGGCTTTGCTGCTCTCTCCCTTCAGCTGGAGTCCCCGGTGTGCGATCTGAACACTCCAAAAGTTTGGCTCTCTAAATGAATGAGAACTTATGATCGTACTAATGGGCTGTCAAACCAATGGTCCTTTTTTTTTTTAACTAATGCAATGGACAAATGGTATAACTAATGACATGGACCAATAACATTATTCAAAATAAAATGTTCGTATTAACCCACTCTGTATGATCCTGGTTTTGTCCATACATAAATTCCTTTTCCTAATATGGAACTTGGCTCGAAATTCGCCCCTATAACTGCTATCCTCATGAGCTTCATTTGACTGGTCTTGCCCAGTGTAGATTTATTGTATAAGCAGTTCTTGAGGACAAAATAAGTTGACTATGTACAGTCAGTATCTGCACGCGTTTTACTGTTCGATTATGAGGAAGTGTGTGGTTAGCATGCTACATGTTCACTTTACTTTGATGGTCACAGCTGTGCCTTGTCTTTTTAATTGGACTTTTCTTCTTTTTTTTTCATTTCTAAAGGAACAATCTCTAAATATAATTTGACCTTGCTGTGAGCGAAGAGCGCGCTAATGATTTTAAACACAACAGCCTGTAATACATGTTAGCGACGCGCTGTAACTAAACCTGGACTAAAACATACTAATAATCAAACTATTATTGATTCTCCTGTGTTATTTTTGTCCTCCTCTCTACCCCCAAACCCCCCTCCACCGTTGGGGGTGGTCTAAACCCTGAATAATTGCCCGTTAACCACAGAACCAGCGCCTAAACCCCGCCAAGCACACATTCACTCTCTTCATTCACCGTTTGTTTAGAACGGACCATTCACCTCCACATCCTGGTCCCGGGGTTTTAAAGGAGGTGGGCGGAGTCACATTTGCATAGAGTTTACCCCAGAGTGCACCGCGGTCTGGGAATTGTACTACGCCTATTGTGAGGCCTTCTTTTATAGGTCTAATGCCAACTGGTAATTACACCGTTGAACTGCTCTGACGGTTAGTGGAATGCATGAGCCGGGGCAAAGATTCCACTATTTACGAAGAATAAGCAAGTTTTGGAAATAGTAGATTATAATAACGTTTAATGTGTAGCATGTTTTCTGTGATTTGCTTGTTTTCATTGCTTTGTGTGGAATGTTGTGCATTATTGCATTAAATATCAAGGGCATAGGTTTTGGTCTAAGCTTTGGTAGGGACATTATCAGCCCCCCCTTATTGCAGATGGATGCCAGGGCTTTATTCTGTTGCCTACAGTTAATCTGCAGTCTAATAATTAGGCTAGATTATAACACGTTTGCAATTTCATTACAGATCAGTGATATCAACTTGTTGTGGGCACTACTTACTCCTTCAGTGGTGAAATAACTTCTTATATACCTTTTTTTTGGTGGTGGCATGATTGTTTTGCCTGATGTCTCTGCCGGTTTCACTACTTCGTGGTTGCGCTTCCCCAGTTTACCGGGCGGCACTTGGCCAATGAATAGCAGCATGGATAACCCTGTCGTCATATCACTGAATACATCTCAGAACGTCTACTAAACAAAATGTGAACTAAAACGTGTTAAATTGATGCTATAGAGTTTGGAAAAAATATTGGGATAAATGTATATTTTTCTTTATTAAAATAAAATGGCAAATATTGGTATGGACTATTTTGTTTTCCCCAAATACCGGCTGTGGCATGTCCCCACCGTCCGTATGCAAATCTACGCCTCCTAAGTGAGTCTAAATCCAGCATTTGTTTCATTACAAATGTTGTCATTGCTAAACAAACACCCTGAAAAAACAAGGATTCTTAATGTGCCTGGGTTTCTTCTCCATAGATCTGAAATATAATCATATTCCTTGATTGTCTCTTTGCAGAAAACTTAATTGGCGTACATTCCCGGGGGACTCTTTACCGCAAAGATTTCTTAGTGAAACTTTAAAGCCACGCATACAGATTGTACACGTCTCGTTTACACTGTAGAATGAGCAAACCCACGGCAACGGTTTCATCAGAGTCTGTCATTTGTGGAGAGAGCTTCTTGTTCAAACACAATTTGCAATATTGATGAGAAATGTCCTTCCATCCATTGAGCTGTTGTCTTTTGTTTACGAAAACACACTCGGGGCTCATAAACTGAAACTGTTACACTGCAGATTCCCCGCACAACATAATCTGGACCAAATTCGTAATTTAGAGACGGTTGCCATGGCGAATCAAAACATCTCATTTCTACCTGTGTTGTCAAAATCTCAAAAATGTGACTGGAACCCATGAATAAACCATCGATCTTGTCCAAAAATCCGAAATATTTAACTGTATTACAATGTAGAATTTGAAAAAGTACAATTTATCATGACATTGTAGCTTTAAATTATGTATTATTATTTATTTAAACAAGGACAGAGCACAGAAAACATTAATCTTAGATAGAAAAGATGTTCCGGGCCGAATTTAGCTACAAACTACTTTCCATCTGCAGTCCCTGGGCAGGTACAAAAATACATTAAAGAACTAAAAAAAAAAACATTTCCATTAGACCAACTCTAACAACTATATTTCATCTGTAACAGTGTAACAGTCCAATTCCAAACAATCCAAATGAATCAATTCTAATTTCTATAAATATAAGATTTTAAGAAGAGCTGGTAAACTGGACAATATCTGGAGGACTTAAAGAGGTGAGGGGGTAGAAGAGGCGAAAAGAAATCTGGTGATATCGTATCGTCAAAGGTCTCACAATAATATCGTGGACCATCACAATATATCGAATCCCAAGTCTCTTTGCTTAAATGATGCAGAAATAGCTAAAAAAAAAACAGAAGGAACTACATAGACCATGATCCTTTGCTCCATTTCAGTGCAGACGACATGAAGAAATAACTGTTCTAACCAGTTTTACATCTTCATTCTTTGGATTAAGTCTTTTGAAGGCATTTTTAGAGGAAAAAGTAACAGATTCACAGTTTTGTTTTTGCCTCCACAAAATATTACAATAAATCTGGTACGGTGAGATGTTTATGGTGAAAATATCGTACAGAGAGATTTGGATTTCGTTCCATCCCTAATGACAATAAATGTTGCACCAACTGACTGGTCAAAGCGTTTTATAATGTCAGTCTTGTTATTATGTAGAATATCGTAATATCGTGAGCTTTCCAGCCATATTCTGAGCTTTCCCATGATATCGAAATAAATATTGTACTGTGAGGTTCATACCGTGACGATATCGTATCGTGAGACTTGAATACCGTTACCCCTCCAGTATCTACACTTCAAACTCCATCCCTGCATCCAGCTGCTTGTGATCAGAAACTGTAACTGGCTGTAAACAGGACAGTCTTTTGTGATGTCACGTAGTACTTGAAACTGCAGAGGCCACTGAAGTCCAGCACAGACTCAGATACAGGCATTTTTCACCAGAAAGCTGCAATTGTACATATAGTTTGGTACTGGAGCTGCTAGAAATGATTATAGACAGTAGATACTGATTTACACTGAAAATATACCTGATCTGGCCAAGATTTTAAAACTTCTAACAGGTTACTCGTCTTGTTTTCAGATTTATTATCGACTCACTAGTTCTGAGACGGCTTCATTCTCGTCTAGAGCTCGTTTATTCTAAGATAACTTGTCAAGTAACGTGATCTTGCTGCATGGACACTACTTTTAAGTTATTTTCTGATATATTTAAGTGTTTATTTCTTCAGTTTTGGCCAAGCTTTTCTGCAGTGTGCTCAATGTAGATTTACTGTTTAGTTCCACTTTAAAGAGCCCATATTATGTAAATTTTCGGATCTCTTATAATGTTGTTTCCTCATCAAACACATGCCTGGAGCTGTGTTTCGTTTCATTCACACATGTTAAACACACAAACACTGCATATTTAAGCTGAGTTCTCCTCTCAAACTGAAAACACTGTGTTCCTCCTTTTGATGGCCACGTGGTAGTACAGGAAGTGCTCCACTGCGTTGTTAAACTCCAAACACCTTCTCTGGAATTATTTGGATAATTTCATCCCTGGAATTGCCCATTTCTACTCACCAAAACGTAAAAAGGAACTTGAAAACTACCAAACAGAACATTTTGAGCTTTGGAGATGTAGACAGACGAATATTAAAGCATTAGTAATGAAACAAAACACAACTCCAGGTACGCTTTTGTGGCGGCAACAGCATTATAACACGTCTTAAACCTCTTATGAGCCAGTTCTGCGTAATACAGGACCTTTAAACTCCCCGTAGCACTCTTGCTCGCGCCTGTTTACCCCCTCCTCTGCCGTTACATGCACATTTCTCAAATCACAAAACGACGCCTTCCAATTACTCTAGTGTGATGCTTGTGATTGCATTTTCTAATTATCATTCGGAGGCGTCCTTGGGCTTTAATGGCATTCTGGGTATTAATCTTTGATGTGTTGAGCCTATTAAGCATTAGGGCCACAGTATCTTCCCCACGACTGGCCCAAACACTCCATTAAAGGGGGAGCAGGGCTGTCAGCTTAACTTATGGAGCCGGTTAGTATGCCACGTACGCTCAAATGTCGGTGTTAAGAATATGTCACGCTGTCACTCCTGGTCATAAGGGTATATTGTTTGCACTGTGTCAGCGTGGAGGCTAAGGAAGGGCTTAAAATATAATGCAAATCGTGACATGGCAACAGTGCTAGTTTGTATTATTGTGCACGTGTAGGACCTGCACTGTAAAGCTCGCTGATTTGGCCAAGATTTTAAAACTTATATCAGGTTATTCATCGTGTTTTCAGATTTATTATCGACTTACTAGTTATGAGACTGCTTCATTCTAGTCTAGAGGTTGTTTATTTTAAGATAACTTGCTGCTTTGCCAGATAATTTCACTAGTTTTAAGTCATTTTCTTATAGATTTAAGGGGGCAGTTTGGAATTTTGGACACAGGGCCTCATTTCCTCGTGAACCAGAGTGTTGGAGACGTGTGGAGACGCTTTTTTAAGAAATTTCATCCAGTCCTCGTGTTTGCAGATTGTTGGTGCTAGGCTAGTGCATGTCAATGGTCATAGTTCTCCTGCCACCAAAAACAGTCTTACCCACTCCACAAAACACTCAAAGCAAATCTGTTATAACTCCAGACTGTCCATGTGAACGTCTGTGTCCATAGAATCATTTTCGAAGTAAAACCAACCTTATATTTGAAGGATTAATGTCTGAGCAGCAGCAGTGAGTTGTACTTCCTGACAGAAAGCTCGGCAGAGGCGGACTGATATATGAGAAAATAGTCCCTCAACATGCGACGATTCATGTGATGCAAGGTTAGGTTTTTTTTAGTAGCAGGGCGACTATGGCCATTGACATGCACTAGCTTAGCACCAGCAACCTCTGCAAATACAAGGACTGAATATTTTAAAAAAGTGTCTCCACACGTCTCCGACACTCTGGCTCATGAAGAAATGAGGCCCAAAAATGTCCAAAATTCATCCCTTTAAGTGTTTATATCTTACATTTTGGCCAAGCTTCTTTTTGGTGTGTGAACCACGAAGAAAGGACTTTGCTACGAAAAGCATCTAACAGAATCTGAACCTGTGATACTCAATGCGTCATTAGTTCACCCACATTACGAGGCAATGCGAGTGAAGTGTCTTGCCCATGGACACTTCACCCACATTACGAGGCAATGCGGGTGAAGTGTCTTGCCCATGGACACGACGGCAGAACTTGGTCAGAGCGAGGAACCGATCCTCCGACCTTCAGGCTGGGGGATCGCTGACCATAGAAAGGAAAAAAAAAAACATTATATTGACGTTACAAAAGATGACGAACAGACCTATACAAAGACCTTTAACAGAGAGGAGTGCGCTTGGAAGGGCATCTGACAGAATCTGACTCATGCTGCTTTTATAATATCAAACGCGCTGGCCACAGAAAAGCTCCGCAGAGACGAAAAATAAACGAAACACAGATAGTACGATGAGCTGGTTTACTCAAGTGCTCGGCAGATTGCTGTAGTACGTATTATAAAAAAAAAATGTTTGTGGAGATGCTTTTCCTGCAAAGGGCAAAGCCGGGCACCGTTCTGTAGAATTTGCTGAATAAGTCCGTCTTTGATCGCGAATACAAACTCGAGGGGGGATGAAATCTGGGCTCGTACTTAAGTCTGTGCGGATTTGTGCGTAACATGTAGATGGTGCACACGGCTGGCCTCACAGCGCCCGGGAAGAGGAGGGCAGTGAACTAGGCATTTTCCTCTCGCTGTTCGCTCACACTGCACAATAATTATAGGAGCGGTGTACAGCAGAAATGTAGGAGCAGACAGTATACGGCGCGTTATAATGGAACGCCGGTATGTGCAGAGCCGGAGGAGCACCTGAACGCACCGTGCAGCAGCCAGAGTCTAAATACATGTCTTTAAAGCGCATAATTATGGAGAAAGGGGACTTAACAATACCATCATGCTTTCAGATGAGTGCCTGTGTAAGTCTATGGGGAATGCACTGTTTTTGAATGGGAATTTTACATAATGATCCAAATATACATTTTTTTTTGTAAACAATTGGTTACATAAACTTACCATATTAATCGTGTGGTCTCTGGTGCTTTCACTGACAAAAATCATGTCTTAAGAGTTGAATAATATAGGAGCAGACAGTATATGGTGCGTTATAATGGACTCCGGTTTGTACAGAGCCAGAGGAGCACCTGAACGCACCGTGTAGCAGCCTGTGCCTAAATACATGTCATTAAAGTACATAATTATAGAGTTAATATTATAGATATTGACCGTTTCTGAAGGAGTGACTGTTTAAATCTATGGGAAATGTATAGTTTTTAAATGGGAATTTTAAATAATGATTCTTTTTTGTTGTTGTTGTTTTGTAAGAAATTGGTTACATAAACTTTCCATTTTAATCTTATGCTCTCTAGCGTTTCACTGACAAAAATAATGTCTTAAGAGTTTTTTTTTTTCTTTTTTTTGCACAATTATTATTACAGCAGAAATGTAGGATTGTATTTGATGCGTTATAATGGAACACTGGTTTGTACAGAGCCAGAGGAGCACCTGAACGCACCATGGTTGGTCATATCTAAATACATGTCGATATAGTGCATAATTATGGACGAGGTGAATCATAAAGTTTGAAATATTTTCTGACTTACTGTTCCTGTATAAGTCTATGGGAAATGTATTATTTTTTTCATGAGAATTTTAAATAATGATCCAGTTTTTTGGTTACACAAATTTGCCATATTGACTGTTTGCTTTCAAGTCCATTCACTGACAAAAATCATGTCTTAAGAGTTGAATAATTTTGTAGGAAAGTAGTGTGAGTGTATATGTTGCATTATAATGGCCCAGCAGTTTGTACAGAGCCAGAGGAGCACCTGAACGCACCATGTGGCTGCCTGTGTCTAAGTACATGTCTTTAAATGACCTGATTATGGAGAAGGTGGAGTCATAAAGATTGTTGTGATATTTTCAGATGGAGTTCCTGTATAAGTCTATGGGAAATACACTATTTTTGAATTATGATCCATAGCATTTTTTGTACGAACATGCAAATGGAACCAGTTTCTGATGGGAAAATATTACAGAAAATAAAGGCAAGGTGCATTTTAATCACAGATTTCAATATAATAATATACTGGTGACATTTTGTGGACTTTTTACCATTTGAACTGCGAACACATTTTCACCTTATGGTCTCCAGTCCTTTCGCTGACAAAATAATTAAGAGTTGAATAATTCTGACTGGATATGAATAATTGCACGATAATTATTGGAGCGATGTACAGCAGAAATGTAGGAGCAGACATTATATGGTGCGTTATAATGGCACGCCTGTTTGTACAGAGCCGGAGGAGCACCTGAACGCACCGTGGTTGGTGGTGTAGCAGTGTCTAAGTGCATGTCTGTATAGCGCATAATTATGGAGAAGGTGGAGTTAATAATGTCACCGAGCTTGTCATGTTTTCAGATGGAGCTCCTGTGTAAGTCTATGGGAAATGTACTGTTTTTGAATGGGAATTTTAAATAATGAAATTTGTTGCATAAACTTTCCTAATTAATCGTATGGCCTCCAGTCCTTTCACTGACAAAAATCATGTCTTAAGAGTAGGACTGTCAACGTTAACGCGTTAACACATGCAATTAATCACAAAAAAAATTGCACTATTGTTTTTTAACGCAGATTAATCACACAGTTTATTTTGAACGCACAGGCTCCTCTATCGAAAGCGCGACAATGACCTGAAAGGCGGCGCAGGTTATTAGGTCAGTGATCAGGTCTGTCCATACAGGACTTTAGATAAAAATAAGGCAGTTTGCAGATATTGCAGCAAATAACTCTCTTTCCACAGAAGCACAACGAGTTCAAAACACCATCTTAAAGCAAAACACGGGTTTGGTTCAGCGGCAGCAACGACGCTACTTGTACCAACAACAAGACGAGCACGACAAACAGCGTTGGCGGAGTGAACCAATGCTGTCAACAAAACTACCAGCGACAGAAACAAGAACTTTCTGATAATAAATTGCATTTTTGTCAAACTATTTTGGTCTTTTTTTGAAGAATAATTAACTGTGATTAATCATGATGAATCAAAATTCTAAATCTGATCTTAAAAATGACTATTTTGACAGCACTACTTAATAATTTTGCACAATAATTATAGTAGCAATGTACAGCAGAAGTGTAGTGTGAGTGTAACAACGGTTTGTACAGGGCCAGAGGAGCACCTGAACGCACCGTGTAGGAGCCTGTGTCGAAATCCATCATGTCTTTAAAGCACATACTTATGGAGACGATGGCGTTAACAATATCATAAAGATGTAAAGATAGAACTGTACTCTCAAGGACGTCATTAAAACAGAAATGTGTCTCTGTATGCGGAGTCCAGAAATGGAACTTGTTAAATCGTCGTTTTGAAAGTTGCACTAGTGTTTCTAAATGTAAGAAAATGTACAGGGATAAAATAATGATGGACGGAAATGTTTAAGTGAGTGAAAAGAGGGATATTGTATTGTTCATGCACATGGCTCATTGGCGAGGTGGTTTGGTTTCTGGGGTGCGGATTGATTATTTAAAGAAATGTTTAGTTTATTTGATCTGTGAAAGGAGCAGGGCTTACGCGATTTATCTTCTTCCTCTTCCTTTTGTTCATGCAGCAAAGAGAAGACAAAAATAATGGTTGGAATATGTATTTATGTTAATAGTCAGATTTGGTTGTTGTTCTCTTTGAGTGGATGCCAACAAAATAACAGCCTGAGCAATAAATTAATACATATTTTATTTTTTGTTGTAATCGTCAAACCCTCCTCCACCCTTTTCCACCGCAGCAGCAAAACTATCTACCTCCACATCCTCTCCATCATTGACATTTTTTCCTTAAAACAGACACATGGGTCAATGACGTATAAGGATTTTCAACAGGCAAATTTCACAATATAAAAACTATGATTTTATATTGAATTTTTAAAAAAATATTTCCAGTGTCAGGTGCGTAAATCTGTGTTTAACATTTATATGAAGCATTTTTAGTGTAAAATGTCATGTGGTGCGACCGAGAATAACCTTAAAATTGTTTTATTTTCTAAAACAATCTAAGTTGTGAGTAATATGAAGTGTATAGAAACAAACTGTTGGCGTTTCTTTAGATTTTTAATGCATGTTGATATTTTCTTTTGCTCCAATATGACAGTCGCCTGCTTGTGTTTAATGAACAAACTACTGCCCTGGAAAACACATCAAATGAAGAAAAATGCCTTAAGAACCGTTCACCCAAGTCGACTTTGTCTGTTATTAAACTCCAGCCATAGAATTCCTGCTGTTATTAGTGGCACCACATGATGCACGGTCACACCACATGACATTTTAACACTTTAAATACAAAAAACATGCAGAATAACTCATGATTTCTGAAAAAAAAAATGATTTCGTTCCATTGAGGTCAGAGGAACTACAGAAATGTGCTGAATTATTATGAAATTTGAACCTTTTAACTGAGGAAATTGCAATTGGACCGGTAAAATGGGCTCTTAAAAGCATTTCCAAATCTTATATAATGGCTTTAGGAGTTATATTTGATTCGTACCTGTAGGCTTCAGTGTTCAGACTATTTTCGTTTTCACCTCCTCCCCATCTCTGCTCGCAGCTCTGTTTTCACTAGCGATTATTAAAAAATAAGTGGTTTTCATGTAATACACATTGAGCTAAAACAAATGTTGAAAAGCCACTTTTCAAATAAGGAAAATCTGCTGTTTGCTTTGATGAAACGGCGCAATGAAGAGGCTGGGTCTGTGGTGCTACAGTTTTGAACAGAAAGTCAATGAACCCATTTGTATTAAAGGTGTATTGTGTAATTTTTCTCCATGGAAATGTTATTATTTTGTCTGGAATGACTCACAGTGTGGTATTAAACCTTTTGTATCTTAATGGAGACCAAATCAGACCAAATTACAGGTCAGATCTGTGGAGAGGCGACCCCGTTCTTGGCATTTCTAGGTATTTTTAAGCAGTAAAACCACCTGTAATTTAATAGTTGTAAAGCACACTGCAAATTTATCTGATCTGGCCAAGATTTTGAAACTTAAATCAGGTTATTCATGTTGTTTTTAGATTTATTATTGGCTTACTAGTTCTGAGACGGCTTAATTTTAGTCTAGAGGTCATTTATTTTAAGAGAACTTGTCAAATAAAATGAATTTGCTACGACTTTTAAGCCATTTTCTGATAGATTTAAGTGGTTATATCATCACATTTTGAGCTTTTTAAGGTCATATTGTGGAACATTTCAGGCAGAGCCATAACGTATCCATAGAAACAAGCTGGTGACGGACACACAGTGCAACTTTAAGCCTTTAAGATCAATAAATACAGTAGAATTTGAAATAATTATCTGTACGTGTTATGGTTCATAGTCAATTTTCCACTATTTTTTCCATTAGATTTCTGGATAATATAATAATTATCAACATTTAATTAAAAGCCGTATTATTTAGTTCATTATTTATTTATTATTATTTAAATTTTAGGGTTTTTTTTGTTTTTTTTTTACTTGCTTATTTACTTATATTATGCTTTCTTTCAATTTATGTGTTAATTTATATTGCGCCTACTCTGTGCAGCACTCTGGAGACTTGTGTTGGTAAAATGTGCTGTACAAATAAAGTTGGATTGGATTGCATATTATTTGTATAAGAAAAAGTCTCGTTTTAAATGTCTCCAAATTGCTGTGTGCTTTTATTCTATGAAACAATCCGCGCTCACATTACCCGCACGTGTACATTTGGACTTATATTAATTCTCGACGTCTTTCCATTCGGTTTGAACGTGTGCAAACGACAGTCATCGGGAGCCCTCTTTTGAAAACGTCATTACCATAAAAGAGCCTATTTCTATGTCGAGTTCTTTAGATGCAGATGGAGCTTTCAAGTGTCTAAATGCTGAACATGTGAGTGCGTTTCTCTTATGAAAATCACTGTCTGATACTTTGCTGATTACGTTTCACAATAAAATTCGCTGTGGAGATGGAGCACTTTGAACGGCTCGTCATTTGCAGCAGCTATAACAAAGGTACGGCACAAACGCTGACAATAAAAGCGGAGCAAGTTAAATTGGATTTCTCGTGCTTGTTTTTTGGGGAAAATGAATATGTTACTGGTGTATTTCGCAATTAGAAGTCACATATTGCGCTATTTTTTGATATGTTATAATATTTCCCCATCAAAAACAGACCTGGAGATGTGTTTTGTTTCATTCTAACATTTTTTTAAGACACAAACCCTGCAGATTAAGGCTGCGTTCTTCTCTCAAACACTCTGTTCCACCTTGTGATGTCATGTGGTGAAACAGGAAGTGCTCCTTACACCTTCACTACAGTAGAATCATTTGGATAAGTTCATACAGTAATTTCATCCTTGGATTTCAATCTCCACTGAACTAAAAAGGATCTACGGAGGTGAAAGGAGATGTTAACTCGAAACCTACCACTTCATGACATCACAAGGTGGAACAGATCATTTTGAGCGCTGGAGATGTACACAGTAAGAAAGAAGGATTACTCAAAATGGTTGTGAATGAAACAAAACCCAACTCCAGGTCTGTTTTTGGTGAGGTAACGGCATTAGAACACGGTTTAAAGATGACAAGAATCAATGCTGTGTAATATAGGACCTTTAAATGAATGATATGTGTGTATATTTTGTATGGATGCGTATTAAAAAAACAAAAAATACAAAATATGATCAGATCTTGAGAGCCAATATCAGCATAAGAATAGAAGCTATATTTGATTTGTAGCTCTGGGGAAACAGAAAAGTCACGATGACCTGAGAAGTTTCAAATCAGAATCTTACGTACCTCCTCACGGAAGAGCCCAAGTCCTTTTTCTGAGGCTTTTGGGAAAATCGGAAAGTCAATAAAATGACTGTTGTGGTTTATTTTTTTAGCTCTAAAAACATTTTTGATTGACGGAGGGCGGAGCCAATGGCATCTACAGATGCAGAAGGGTCTGGAGAATGTAATGAAAGAAATAAAGTCAATTTGGCCAAATGAGACTGGCAATAAAGTTCCCTTGAATATCTGTAGTTTAATGTTTTTATTTGACAGGGACATGGGTCAGTGATATGAGGCCTACATTTTCTGTCCAATTGCAATTTCTTCAGTTAAAAAGGTTCAAATTTCATAATAATTCACCACATTTCTGTAGTACCTCTGACCTATTCTGTTATTCTGCATGTTTTTTGTACTTAAAGTGTTAAAATGTCATGTGGTGCGACCGTGCATCATGTGGTGCGACTAATAACAGCAGGAATTCTACGGCTGGAGTTTAATAACAGACAAAGTCGACTTGGGTGAACGGTTCTTTAGGCATTTTTCTTAATTTGCTGTATTTTCCAGGGCAGTATTTTGTTCATTAAACACAAGCAGGCGACTGTCATATTGGAGCAAAAGAAAATATCAACATGCATTAAAAATCTAAAGAAACGTCAACAGTTTGTTTCTATACACTTCATATTACTCAGAACTTAAATTAATATCTCAACCATGTTTTATGCTAAAAAACATGCTTAATATTAATGTCAGACATAGATTTATGCACCCGACACTGTAAATATTTGAAAACAATCAATAGAAGTTGAAAATCCTCAAAGTCATTGACCCAAATACACTATGTTCAACAATAAAGTCACATTTTAATTGCGTACATTTCATTTTCCATAAAAGTGCATTGTAAAACCAGTTCTTTATGACAAAGTTAGACCCCTGTGCTGGCTGCATGTCATTATAAAACATTTCAATCAACTGCAAACTTGTATTTAATAGACCTGCGCACCTCTGTTTACTGCCTTTGGATAAGTGTTGGATGATAGTGGTCCACCCTGTGCTGTCTGGCTTTAATTTGAACTGTTTTTATAGTCTGATAATCAGGAAGTGTGCATTAGAATACCAGTTTTTGTTAGCTTTTCCATAACAGCAACCCTCCACACTGGTCTGTGAGAGCTGTGAAAAACTCTCATAAAATCACTGGGGTGAATAATTATACTAGGACACTCTGAATGCATAAGGTGAGTGAGGAATAACTCTGGACCACTGCAAGCTGCTCAAAATGAACTCGCTCTGTTTTTCACATTTTCAAGATGGTAAAAATCAGGTACAGCGTCTTTAACACGTTTTCTGCTGTAGCATCTTGCACAGAAAAACCCTGAAGACCGAGATAAACAAGCGTGCTGCCTGAAAGTGCTTCTATAGAATATCTGCGCGTGTTTTCGCTTTTCTAACTTCCTTGACAAAGATACAGTGAATAGTGAAGGTCACCACGGAGGCGTCATGATTACAGCTCAACATTTGTACTCCAAACATTTGTCCGATCTGTGGATTTACGGCCCCCTCCCGCCGTATTTCCTCTGACAAACAGCTAACCATTTCGACAAGGTTGGTGCTAGGAAGCTGCCCGTTGATTGGCACTTTGAGTATCCCTGCTGATTGCAACGCCGCTATTGACAAGGCAGTAACCAACACACACACACACATATACGCAAGCAAGCCCACACACACACTCTCCCCTCCGTGCACCAGGCTGCAGCTTCTCCCGTGACCACTTGGGGGAGCCCTGGCCCTTTGTGAAGTCTGCAGCGAGAGCCAGCTATAAGCAACTCCTGTTTTGAAATCCTCTGAGCAATTTTGCCATATACTCAACATTTCCGTGCTCAAAAGCTCTTTAAAAAAAATGCAGGGGCAACTTGCTTTGTCGAGGCATACATCAAAAACGACACCGCGACAGGGCCATAAGTGCATTTTGACACAAATCCAGCGTCGATAGACATGTTTTGCACTTGTGGAAAGCAGATTCTTGATGCAGAAATTGCAGGGAGGGCATTAAAGTGTGGTTCTGATCATGGACACAGCTAAGAAGTTGATATTTGTTTTCCCGTTTCGGCGCCCAGAACCGTGCTGAATCGTAATCTCTCCCACTTTCGCATTCAAAGGTCATCGCATATCTGACATTAACACCAAAGTCAAGCAGCTAATTTGCTCCAGACAATATCGCGCAGCCAAAGCCCACGGGGGGATGCAGCTCGGATTCGTGTGACTGCTAAGCGGCATGCCTGGAAAGAGGGGAGGAAGAGGGATGGAGAGAAAGTCGGAGGAAGAGGGAAGGAAGGAGAGAATCCACGGAGGAGAGGATTAAGTTTGTATGGCAGGGTTGCACATGGCACAGACCACTGGAGCTTATACTGCCCTGGTTCATGATAAACGGCATCATAGTTTTTTTTTTTTTCCCCTCTCGTTTTTTTTTTTTTTTCAAGATAGGAACGCTACAGTGACTCTCCATCAAAAATCTACCCACCAGCTCAAAACAGACTTTCACGTTGCAGGATTCTCGCCGCAAAACTCCAAAATTCATCGTCAGAGATCAACATAAAAGATAATTTACGAAAAATACGTGTGCGAAAATCATCGAGATTGTGACACAGGTTTTTTTTGTGTTCATATTTTGGATTTCACTTCTGCGAGGCAAGTCCGAATGTGATTTTGCCTGTGACTTATTCAAATGAGCAGGCTTCATTTGACATTTAAGACTGGATAGATAACATTTTGTCCCTTAACCTTGGGCATAAACAGGACAGACCCAAGTGGATATCTCTAAATGTTAAAATTCTAAAAAGTCAACTCTTCAAGGCTTTCGTTTGGCTCCAAATCATAATGAATATTCGTATTTTTTTCGGGTTGCTTTGGGGTTAACTGTGCAGACATACAAAAGTAGGGTTGTGAAACATACACCCAGTATTGTCAGAAGAATTGGACTAACTCACTGGCTAAATAACCAAACCCTGTAAGGCAAATGAATGTGCAAAAAAAAATAATTACAGATAGGACGAAATGGCATGTTTTTCTAGCTTTCCGCACAGAAGCGATTGAAATGTTCGCTTTGAAGTTGTCTTTTTCAGCACTGAACTGTCGTCAGCAAAGGGCAGGAGGCTGCTTTGAAGCCACAAAATGCAAGAACTGTGAATGATAGAGAAGTGGCCATATCCATCAATGTTGGGAGTGAGGATAATTACATGGGAATGGAGAAATGAAGTTGAGAAAATGATTCTAGAAAGCTGGTTTGTCAGCCTAGGCACAGGGAAAGAACATGGGCAGTGTTATAAGGTTTGACCAGTGCAATGGCAGTAGATTTGTGAAAGAAGTAAGTGGAAATATACAACTGTTAACAATCTGGAAGAAATTTTGAGGAATTTTTGAAGCCAATTTTGTAAAATTTGAATTCGCTTTTTAATTTCACAACAATCTGTCAAGGCATTGGACACTGACAGCTCTTTGAGGTGGACCAATGCACAAAAAACGAAAAAGTAAGAAGTGTTAAGCCGAGAAAAGCTAACCAAATCTTAAATTTTGTCTTAAACCTCACACATTTTTACGCACGTTGAAATTTGAGTTGAATTTCTTGATCAATTTGATGTCACAAGCAAAGGACATTGACTTCCCTTTGAGCTTGACCAATGCACAAATACAGAATGATCTAAGAGATGTTGGTCATCGGCAACAAAATCAGTCTTAAATCTGTAAAATTCTCAAATCATGTGATGAAACTTGAGTTGAATTTCCACCGTGGTTTGATGTCACATAAGCAAAGGACACTGACATCCCTCTAAGCTTGACCAACGCTCGAAACACACCGAAAAACAGGAAGGAAATCGTCACCCGCA
This sequence comes from Odontamblyopus rebecca, assembly GCA_030686955.1. Taxonomy (NCBI): domain Eukaryota; kingdom Metazoa; phylum Chordata; class Actinopteri; order Gobiiformes; family Gobiidae; genus Odontamblyopus; species Odontamblyopus rebecca. Next base: position 28,380,930 of record CM060674.1, read on the forward strand.
ACTAAATCCTGTTTTCAAAATCGTCCTAAAGTTCGATTTCTACCTCGGTTCGACGGTGCACAGTCTGAAAACACTGACATGCCCATTAGGATTCGCAAAACAGCAGAAACCCTGGAATAAATAAAGTGGTACCGTACCTTTAACTGTTGCCGGCGTTATCATCCATGTGCGTGAAGCCAGAAGATCGGCGCTTTGCTTCGCGTTGTCGTTGGTTACTGGAGCGGTCGGCGAGCGCTTACATTTCCAGACTGCGATCGGCGCGGTGGCTCAGATAGTGTGGCGTGGTGTGTATGCTATGCTCTCCTCTCTCCCCTCTCTCTCTCTTTCGCTGTGTCTCTCTTCTTCCCTCCCTCCCTTTCGCTCTTCCTCACTCTCACTCTCTCTCTCTCTCTCTCTCCTCTCTTTCGACCAGCAGAGCATCACTTTTGGCGAGCCGGGAACCGAGGCGACTCCGCTCCTGATTGGCTGCCATTCACAAGTTAGCGATAAAGAAAAGAAGCCAGTGAGGACGAGAGAAGAAGAAGAAGAAAAAGGGAGGGAGGGAAAGAGGGGAGAAGAGAGAAAAGGGAAGAGAGAGGAGGGGAAAGGGGGAAGGGTGGAATGGGGGGGGGGAGGGCCTACATCCAAGCGGACATGAGTTGACTATGGCTTGGAGGAGCGGAGAGGTTAGACAGTGCTTTTCCGTGTTTTCCCGGGCGGAGGAGAGATGGCGAGTGGGGTCTTTAAATCAGTAGGATAGATGGATCTGTCATGGGCAGAGACAGCGGAAGAATAGTGGAGCAGAGGATCAGCGCTAATGAAGAAGGAGGCAGCTGTGTACAAGGATGTAGTCCACTGTATGTCTTCATCACAGGGCCTACGATAGATCAACTCTTAAACATGCAGTTAGTTTGGTTTAGTGTTATGTAATGTGATCGTTTACAATATTGTCGGGGAAGTCCAGACTCATCTCTTTATGTATTTTTTTTATATGTCAGCCCTGGTCACTACTCCCTCGAACCCGGGCGTCCAATCAGATTTGTTTATTTCGGCGATGCGTGCGAAACGAAAGAGCTCATTGGTCACGCGTCGCTCTGAGCAAAATCAGTTTTAGTTTGTCGATTCTACAAGAAATTTACAATGTTTTTCTGCCCTGTTTTTTAATCCACGTAAACAGACATATTTGTTTTGACCTGGCGGGTTCCTGATTGGCTCGTCCACCTGTCAATCACGCCCACGATCTAATGTAAAATGTGTGAAAAATGTTTTTTTTTTTAAATGAATTAAAAGAGTGCGGGTGGGATTAAATAAACTTTGTTCTTCCCACTCCTTTTTTGGGCAGATTTTTGGTTGTTATTTCCGTTATGATTTGACTAATGTTTTATGAATAATACGTAGATCCATTGTCAAAGAATGTAAATGTCTTACTTGCCAAAAATAAATACATAAATTAAATACTACTACTACTACTTCTACTACTACCAATAATAATAAATGATAATAAAATCTGAATTTGAGGACATTCACCAGTAACCAGACTCACATCTGTGTAAAGTATGAAGAAATGTGTATTCTGGAGCCCGAACAATGTACAATGTGGATATGTCTAAAAGATAATGAAGAGTTTACTCAAAATACAGCTGTAGTAGTAGAAATAGTAGACCTAGCACGCAATAGTAGTAGTAGTAGTGGTAGTGATAATAGTAGCAATAATCTATGTAGTTGTAGTTATAATAGTACTAGTAGTTATAATAGTAGTAGGCCTAGCAGGGGTTGTAGTAGTTATACTAGTTAATAGTAGTACTAATAGTAGTGATAATAGCAGCAGTAGTAGTAGAAATAATAATATTAGTAGTATTAGTTATATTATTATTATTATTATTATTATTATTATTATTATTATTATTATTATTATTATTATTATTATTATTATTATTAGTTGTAGTAGTAGTAGTTGTAGTAGTAGTAATAGTTACAGTAGTAGGGCTAGCAAAAAAATTTGTAGTTGTATTTCTAGAGATAGGAGCAGCAGTAGTAGTAGTAGTAGTATACATAGTAGAAGTAGTAGTAGTATAAATAATAGTAGTAGGTCTACCAAGAGTTGTAGTTTTATTGAAAGTAATAGTAGCTAATGTAGTAGTATAGTCTCTATGTAGTAGTGGTAGTGGTAGTAGTAGTGGTAGTAGTAGTTGTAGTAGTAGTGGTAGTAGTGGTAGTAGTAGTAGTAGTAGTAGTGGTGGTGGTAGTAGTGGTGGTAGTAGTAGTAGTAGTAGTGGTGGTAGTTGTAGTAGTGGTAGTAGTAGTGGTAGTAGTAGTAGTAGTGGTAGAAGTAGCAGTAGTGGTGGTAGTAGTAGTAGTAGTAGTGGTAGTAGTAGTGGCAGTAGTGGTAGCAGTAGTAGTGGTGGTAGTAGTAGTAGTGGTGGTAGTAATGGCAGTAGTGTCAGTAGTGGTAGTAGTAGTAGTAGTGGTAGTTGTGGTAGTAGTAGTGGTAGTAGTAGTGGTAGTAGTAGTAGTAGTAGTGGTAGTAGTAGTGGTAGTAGTAGTAGTGGTAGTAGTAGTAGTAGTTGTGGTAGTAGTTGTGGTAGTAGTAGTCGTAGTAGTCGTAGTAGTAGTAGTAGTGGTAGTGGTAGTGGTAGTGATAGTAGTGGTATAGAGATAGTAGTAGTAGTGGTAGTGGTAGTAGTTGTGGTAGTAGTAGTGGTAATTGCGGTAGTAGTAGTGGTGGTAGTAGTGGTAGTAGTAGTAGTAGTACTAGTGGTAGTAGTGGTAGTATTTGTTATGCTATGCTAACTGTAGTAGACTTGATGGATGTGTGGACTTGGGGGCTTTTCCTCGTACTTCACGATGGTAATATGAGAATTGTATTGATTCTGTTGGCCCTCGTCTCCATGGAGATGCTATTAGAGAAAATGCCATTATACATATCTGGCATTTAATCAATCACAGGTGATTTTATTGCTCAAAAAAACCCTGAAAAACATCTGTCATTACTGTCTGTGGGGTTGCCGTGTAACTGACGTGTAACTTGGCCTGTATCACTGACATCTTTTTAGATTTTTTGAGCTATAAAACTATAAAATTGATTAAATGTAAAGTAGAGCTGTTTAATGTCACACTGTGGAACATTCTAAGCAGAGTTATGCCTATCCAAAGAAATAAGCAGGTGAAAGTATGTCCTAGAAATCAAGCAACGACCTTTTTTTTTCCCTTTTTTTTCTGTGGACTGGAAGAAGCCGAATTTGTATCTTCTTTTTCTTTTTTACCCAGAGTTTTTGAAGGTCCGTGCGCACATTTTTCACAGCGTTACGTAAGATCGAGAAGAGAAGATCCGTCCAATCGTCCGTCAGCACATGAGTGACAGCCGGCTTCCTGCTGCTGCGTTCAAAGACCCACTGTTCAAAAGAGCGCTCTAAACCAGAATCATGTTTAAGATGGACTCTGTGCCGAGCTGAAGCTGCTCCGGAGACACACGAGTGTACAGACGGTGCGCTTCACCGCAGACGTGCAGCAGTTCATCCACACACTCATTTACATCGCTCTATATTTGTGTGTTTATAGGTTGTGTTCATATTTTCAGTTAAAGTCCAACATGTTTCTGTCACAAGCAACGGTCTTGACCCATTTTAAATAAGAGGAAAATAACCAAAATTTCAGATGCAGGACAGCTGTATGGGTAAAAGACACATTTTAGTCACAAAAATAAAATGCTTAAAAAAAGAAGATAAATTTCACTTGTTTAAAAAAAAAAGAATAATAATAACCAAATATAAATGGGCATTTGTTTATTTTTTCATTGTTATTATACTATTAAATAAAGGTCATTTTCAGAAAGCTCCATTAAAACCAATGGGAAGGACATCTCAGAATTAAATTTAAACTGATCCTACACAAAAACGAAAAAAATGCCCCAAACTTCAAATTTTAGATAAACCGGAAACTTCCCAGAAAACACACAGCTTAAAAATGTACAAAAATGTTGATAGGAGCCACTGAGGGTTAAGATGGACTCTGGAAATACAGGGAAATACAGTAATGTTCAGACGTGTGCTTCACCAGGGACGTGCAGCAGTTCATCCACACACTCACTTACATCACTCTATATTTGTGTGTTTATAGGTTGTGTTCATATTTTCAGTTAAAATCCAACATGTTTCTGTCACATGCAACAGTCTTGACCCATTATAAACAAGAGAAAAATAACCAACATTTCAGATGTACGACAGCAATGGGTAAACGACACATTTTAGTCATAAACTACAAAAACTCGAGCGTTTGTCTCCTGATCCGAAGGTTGGCGGTTTGAATCACACATTAATGATTAAATAATAATAATAATACATTTTATTTATATAGCGCTTTTCACGATACTCAAAGACGCTTCACAAATATAACAATACAAGGAACACAACATAACATTACAAATGCAACATTAAGTTCATAAAATTAAACGTTCAGAGAGAACATGTTAAAAGCAGCTTTAAACAGGTCTTGAGGTTGTTTTTGAAAGTTGGGAGATCGGTGCAGTCTCTGAGTTGTTGTGGTAGTGAGTTCCAGAGGGTGGGGGCAGCGATGGAGAAGGCTCTGATGGAGAACTGTGTGAATACAGAAATATGACATGTATATAGTGCGTGAGGTTGTGATGTATGAATGTGACTGATCTTATCTCTAGGACTGAGTTACCATTTTGTTAGTTGTTTTTCATGGTATTTTATTGGCGTATCTGCCATTTTATATCAACCTGTCCAGGGACTGCAGGTGGAAATGAGCATATTTGCTATAACCTGGCACAAACATATGACCTCTTTTGTCTAGGTCAGTGTTTTTATGTGCATTGTCCCTGTCAAATAAACTAATAAACTAAACTGAATCCTGCTCTCGACATAAACACCATTGGTCGAGCGGTCACGTCCACTGACCCACAGGTTGGCCATGCGATTTCAGCTCCTACAGATGAGTGCTGTTGTCGTGTCCGTGGGCAAGACACGTAACCCACTTTGCCCGCGGTGTCGGCGTACACCGGAGCGTGAATGTGTGAGGGGTTCCTTGTTAGAAAGCGCTTTGAGAGCCTGATTCTTTACAAATAAGAATAATTTGCACAAAGCTCCTTTAAAACCAATGGGAAGGACGTTTAAGAACTGATTTTAACTGATCCTACAATTAAAAAAAATGCCACAAACTTCAAATTTTACATAAACTTGAAGCTTCCTAGGACATAAAAATGGGTAAAAATGTCCATGGGAGTCACTGAGGGTTAAGACGGAGCTGTTCTGGAGATACATGAGTATACAGACATGTGCTTCAGCAAGGATATGGAGCAATTCATCTGCACTCTCATTTATAACACTCGATATTTGTGTTTTTATAACTTGGGTTAATATTTTCAGTTAAAGTCCAATATGTTTCTGTCACATGCAACAGCCTTGACCCATTTCAAACGACAGAAACATAACCGACAGTTCAGAACTGTGGCAGCAATGGGTAAAAGACACGTTTTAGTCATAAATATTCGACGCAGAGCAATGGCCTATCCGTAAAAACAAGCAGGTGATGTACCCCCACTAGTAAAGTTACACAATGCACCTTTAATACAGCATGTTCTAGAAAGCAAGTCACAGCCATAGTTCCTCTGTGTGAGCGAATGAAGCCAGATTTGTTTTTTTGGGGGGTTTTTTGGGGGTTTTTTTTCCTGACCGCAGAGTTCCTGAAATCCATTTTGTATCGGATGGATAAATGGAAGTTTGTTTATCTTTTCACTGTTTTTAAAAGATTCAGAAATAAAGATCCATTAAAACCAACGAGAAGGACGTTTCAGAACTGAACTGAAACGGCTCCTACAAAAAAAACAAAAAAACAAAAAATGCCACAAACTTTAGACCGACTCGAAGCTTCCTCGGACGCATATAAAAATGGAAGAAAAATCCATAGGAACCACTGAGCGTCAAGATGGGCTGAGCTGGAGCTGCTCTGGAGATACACGAGTTTACAGACATGTGGACGTGGAGCGGTTCATCTACAATCTCATTTACAGCACTCGGTATTTGTGTTTTTAGAGGTTCTGTTCATGTAGTATTGCAATAATCTATCAGGATTTAGATTAAAGAAGACGCACTGTGTTTTGTGTCTGCTCTGTAGCTATAATCTCTGACTCCTGTGGATCATTATGTTATAATTTGAACATTTTAAATTGCAATATTCATCTAAAATTACTTGAAGGTCCATTGTGTAACTTTTTGGCTTTAAATAAATGATAAAAGTAACGCAGAATTAAAATGCGTGAGACTCTCAAACTGATGTCGATTATAACTCCAACCACTTTATTAACAAGAAAATAGAATTAAGTCGATTTTTTTTTTTACTTTTTTTTTTCTTTTTGGCTGTTGGTCCGTCACCTGCTCGTTTCTATACATAAAGAACGTCATTGTTCTGCTTGGAATGTTCCACAAAATGACATTAAGCAGCTCTACTTGACTTTTATTCAATTACAGGTTGTTATAGCTCAAAAATACCTAGAAAAACAAGGATTCTGACTGTGAGCCGGGTGGTTTCTCCACAGATCTGACCTGTAACTGGTCTAAATGATGGTAGAAAGGTTTAAAGCCACACTGAACATCCAAAGCCATTTCTTTTTCTATTAAAGTTGTTCCAAAATGATGAGGCGGTGCAGCCGAATCCTCCGTGTACCAGCGAGAGCACAGAGCGGGGGGCGTGTGCCTGCGGTGGTCAAAATTAGAAAATAAGTGATTAAAGATGATTCAAACCTGCACAAACCGCTGCAAATACGACTCCGGGTGAGTTAATGACGACCGAGACCAGGACCAAGACCAGGACTAAGACCAGGACTACAGGACCAGGACTGGACCGGTGCTAAACCAGGACTAAAGGAGCAGAACCAGGACTGGACCAGGACTAGATCAAGACTAAACCAGGACTAAACCGGGTCTGAACCAGGTCTGGACTGGGTATAAACCTGGTCTAGAGCCAATCTAAACCTGGTATAAAACCGGTCTAAACCTGGTCTAAACCTATTCTAAACCTGGTCTAAAACCAGTCTAAACCTGGTCTAAAACAGGTCTAAACCTGCTCTAAACCTGGTTTAAAACTGGTCTAAACCTGGTCTAGAGCCGGTCTAAACCTGGACTAAACCTGGTTTAAACCTGGTTTAAACCTGGTTTAAAACCGGTCTAAAACTGGTCTAAACCTGGTCTAAACTTGGTCTAAACCTGTTTTAAACCTGGTCTAAACCTGGTTTAAACCTGGTTTAAAACTGGTCTAAACCTGGTCTAAAACCGGTCTAAACCTATTCTAAACCTGGTCTAAACCTGGTCTAAACCTGGTCTAAACCTGGTTTAAAACCAGTCTAAACCTGGTCTAAACCTGGTCTAAACCTGGTCTAAACCTGGTCTAAAACCAGTCTAAACCTGGTCTAAAACAGGTCTAAACCTGCTCTAAACCTGGTCTAAACCTGGTCTAAACCTGGTCTAAACCTGGTCTAAACCTGGTTTAAAACCGGTCTAAACCTGGTCTAAACCTGGTCTAAACCTGGTCTAAACCTGGTCTAAACCTGGTCTAAACCTGGTCTAAACCTGGTCTAAACCTGGTTTAAAACCAGTCTAAACCTGGTCTAAACCTGGTCTAAACCTGGTCTAAGCCTGGTCTAAACCTGGTTTAAAACAAGTCTAAACCTGGTCTAAACCTGGTCTAAACCTGGTCTAAACCTGGTCTAAACCCTAAACTGTAATATGGTTAAAAGCTCTGAAAAGTCGATCAGCTTTAAACTGAAGTCAGGTTAGAGTTCGATCGTGATATTTTCAATTGTGAAAAATACAAAGTTTAAATCTTTTCTGTCCTTTCATCTGAAATGCTAAACAAAAGTCACACTCACATATTCACGGTTCCGGAGCTGGACAGCGGTCGTTTTGATGCTGTGAGGTCTGGAGTTCGATCCCGGTGAGCAGTGTTCCTGTGTCCTTGGGCAAAACCCTTCGTCTCTTTTCTTCGGTTCAGTGAAATGTTTGTATTTATCCGTCTGCATGTAACTCTAACAGGATGGAGTCTTGGTTGGTGCTTTCTTGAGGCTGGAGGTGGTGGTGATTATGAAGTGGAACCGTGTTTTGTGTCTGCGTTTTATTCTTCACGTTCTGAGAGTAAATTTAGTCTGTGTCAGACCTAAACCTGTGCCGTCCCTGTGGTGCAGCGCTGCTGTTTGTTATTGGGGCGCCCGCGGGTACACAAATCCTTTCTCTCCTCCACTCTTCTCTCTCCCTCTTTCCTCGCTCTCTTCCTCCTCTTCTCATCTCTCCTCTGCCCTCCTCACCCTCATTGCCTCTTTCTCTCATCTCTCCTCTTCCCTCTCATTTCTCTTTTCTCTCTCTTCCTCATCTTTCCTAACTGTCCTGACTTCTCTGTCTCGTGTCCTTTTTGTCTTTTCTCTCTCTCTCTTTTCCATCTCTCTTCTCTCTCCTCCTCTCCCTCTTTTCTCCCTCTCTTCTCACTCTCCACCTCCACTTCTCATCTCTTCTCTCTCTCCTCCTTTTTGTCTTTTCCCTATCACCTTTCTCCTCCTTTCTCTCTTTTCTCCTCCTCTCTCTCCTCTCTGCCCTCTTCGCGCTCCTTGCCTCTTTCTCTCATCTCCCCTCCTCTCTCTCTCATCTCTCTCTTCCTCTCCTCTTTCTCTCCTCTTCTCTGCCTCTCCTCTCTTCTCTCATCTTTCCTCCTTTCCATCTCTCTCTTCCCTCTCTCTTTCCTCATCTCTCTTCTCTCTTCTCCTCCTCACTGTCTCTCTCCTTTCATCTCTCTCCTCCTCCCTGTGTCTCTCCCTCCTGTGTCCTCATCTCTCTTCCTCCTCTCCCTCCTCTCTTTTCTTCCTCTCTCTCTTCATCTCTCTTCCTCTCTCTCCCTCTATCTCCTCATCTCTCTTCCTCCTCTCTCTCCTCTCTTTTCTTCTTCTCTCTCTTCTCTTTCTTCATCTCTCTCTCCCTCTATCTCCTCATCTCTCTTCTCTCCTCATCTCTTCTCTCTTTTCTTCCTCTCTCTCTTCCATCTCTCTCCTCATCTCTTCCTCTCTCCTCATCTCTCCTCCTCTCTCTCCTCTCTCTTATTTCTTTCTCTCTCTCTTCATCTCTCTTCTGTCTCTCTTCATCTCTTTTCTCTCTCTCCTCTCTTTTCTTTCTCTCTCTCTTCATCTCTCTTCTCTCTCTCCTCTCTTTTCTTTCTCTCTCTTCATCTCTCTTCATCTATCTTCTCTCTTACCTCTCTTTTCTTTCTCTCTCTCTTCCTCTCTCTTCATCTCTCCTCCTCTCTCTCCTCTCTTTTCTTCCTCTCTCTCTTCATCTCTCTTCTCTCTCTCTTCTCTCTCTCCTCTCTTTTCTTTCTCTCTCTCTTCATCTCTCTTCTCTCTCTCCTCCTCATCATCTCTCTCTTCTTCTGGGCGTGAAACAGACATTTTCCACACATCACCTTTGATACACTCCTCCGTCGTCTCTCCATCTAATCTGCCTTCAATGACAAACCGCCACAGAAGAACCGACCAGGACCCGACCAGGACCCGACCAGGACCCGACCAGGACCCGACCAGGACCCGACCAGGACCCGACCAGGACCAAACCAGGACCAAACTGGGAGCCAAGGGGAAAAATCCCATATGCTGTAAATCTGAGGGGCGCTGAGGGGTGGAGGGGCAGAGGGGTAAGAGGGAGGAGGGGGAGAGGTTCAAAGGGGCAGATTTTAACCCCGTTTGTCTTCATCTGTTTGGACGTCACTGTGAAAACTGGAAATGGGCAGTAAATTTCTGTTCAGTGACATTATTTGTCCCTAAGGTGACACTTGGGAAAACATAAACAGCTGTTGTGGCTAAAGGGGCATTAAAAAGAAAAATGGAAGTCAGTTACTCATTCAAATTCATATACATAAAAATAAATAAATTGAAAAAAAAAAATCTGAAAATGTGTCGTATTGGTTTATTTAATGTCAACCTTAAAAAAAACAAAAAAACAAAACGGTTTTACTTTAAAGACATAAATATATTTATTTTTTATTATTTTTTCTCTGTATGGACAGCAAATTTTGAATATATATATTTGTGTGTGTGTGTGTGCGTGTGTGCGTGTGCGCGTGTGCGTGTGTGTGCGTGTGTGAGTGTGTGTGTGTGTGTGTGTGTGCGTGTGTGCGTGTGTGCGTGTGTGCGTGTGCGCGTGTGCGCGTGTGCGCGTGTGTGTGTGTGTGCGTGTGTGAGTGTGTGTGTGTGTATATATATACATTGAAACCAAGCAAATCTGGAGCAACAAAATGACCTGTGTAATCCTTCGTAGACAAATTCATAATTTTTTTTAAAGGTTGACACTAAATAAACGAATACAACACATTTTATATATATATATTAAGTTACATTAGTTCATGTAACCAAATAGTTGGATTTCAAATCATGTACATGTCTTTTTCTCACCACTGTGATCCATGCATGAAAATATGTATTTTTGTGCGTGTGTTTTGATGAAATACATAGAAAAATCAGGTACGGGGGTTTTAATTTAGGTCAAGGTTTAGAGGTCAGTGTTAGTAACAAGTAGTAATCATGGTTAAGGTTATGATCTCCAGTAAATGAATGCACGTCAGCGTAATGCCCTCGAACAGCATGGAAATAGAGCGAGCCTGAATATGTATGTGTGTGTGTGTGTGTGTGTGTGTGTGTGTGTGTGCGTGGGAAGGGGGGGGGTCTGTGCATGTGGTGTCATCTCTCCTCATTTCTGGCTCCATGATGTTGGATGCATATCAATACGTCTCTATAGAGAGGGGGGGGGGGCATCAGGAACACAGCACGGAGGAAAGAGGGGAGAGAGGAAAGAAAAGAGAGGAGAGAACGTGCTACAGAGGAGATCAATGCACAGACAGGCAGGATTACGCACTCGAAGAGCTTATTAGATGAACGAGGGACCTAAATGTATTCCAATGCATTTCAAACACCTCAATAATAAATATGGCAATGAGAATGTGCTGATCTTAAAGGAGTCTATATGAATCTGCGGTTTATTCACTGCACAAAGGGTTTATATCTTTATGGGCGCCGGGTTTGATGTGACACATTTTGCCCTGCAGCCACAGAGTCACAGGATGAAGTCGAACGTCAGCCCTTTTCCACGCTACAGTCATACGGTTGTCAGGGAAAGGTAGGGCATCTGCATTAAAAATCAAATCACGATGCTGTGGCGGCAGAGATATGATGACTTAAAACAACAACAACGTCTTTCTTATGCAATACAAATATGTTATACAAATCTGTCCCTTTTACTGTGTTTTGTTTGGGCTTCTATGATAGTTTTGTCATATGCTCATATGTCATAGTTCAGAACTTGCCCCCATCACTACACTAGTTTGTTGCCTTGACAGACTCACTGCCACAGTGAGATCTCCACCGAGGAAACACTGATCTGTGCCGTTTTTTGGCTTCTGACAGAATTCCACCACCTCTAGCAACGGACTTTAGCTTCAAATGTGCCGGAGTTTCCCTGTAAGGAGGCGATGTCGGTTGCCTACAGAGAAAATAGTTGAGATTTAAACCCTCTACCTTCTGGTCAAACACCTAATTAACTGCTCCACTTATGCCTAAATACATATTAAAATCTTAATTCCCTCATTCTAATTCACTAAAAGTTAACAAATGGGGTTTGAAATCTAAACTGAGACAATCCAGTATTAGGTAATGTTGGTAAAAAGTCTACAGAGCAAAACACAAACCAGCCACTCTCTCGTTAGTGTGTGGACACTTGGCACACTGCACCACTGTTGCTTAACTCAGGGATGCCCAAACTTGTCCTCCTTAATTTGGCTCTGAGATTTTAAAAATCTATTTTGATTCAATTTTGTATTGAGAGACTCGGGAGATGGGAACAGAGCCAATCTTATCTATTTCCTAATCTTTAAAGCCAATTTAATCATACATTTCTTTTTTTTATGTGCAAACTGTGGTTTGGCCCTCCACTCGCTAATGTTCAGATGTTTTGGCCCAGTGAGAGAAAAACTCTTCACCTAACTGAAAACTTCCAGTATTTCTATTATCGTTCTCTAAAAGTTTGCATATCAGCTTCAATTAACCAATTTAGACAACACTGTAGTAGCTCAAAACATGTGAGATTTGAACCAGCAAACATCTCATTAGTGGGTGGACACTCTGAACTAACTACGCCACTTTTACTCAACTTGAAATCTCCTACTTACATTATTATTCTTTAAAAGTTTGCATATCGATTTGGAAATGGACCAATTTAGATACTGTAGTAGCTCAAAACATAAGATTTTTTTCATGGTTTTGGGTGGTTCCTGATTTATATTCAGGTGCGACTTATATATTAAGGTGCGACTTATATATAACATTTTTCACACTGACAGTCCACAGACCAAATCTATGAATCGTGTATATGTATCAAAAATGAAAAAAACAAATCATTATCCGTTTTTTCATTTTGGTTTTAGAGACAAATAATAAAGAAAAGAGTTGTTTTTTAAATTTTCTTATTTTTAGTTCTATATTGAAAAACAAACAAACGAATGATACACGGATTCTTCTCTATTGGGTTGTTTTTATTACTATAACTTCTATAACTTTCCTTTCAAGATGAAATGTCAGTTCTTGGTCTCTGATTTTATAAAATTTCCTCAAAAAAGTGCGACTTATACATGTTTTTTTTGTCTTCTTCATTATGCATCTTTTGGCTGGTGCGACTTATACTCCGATGTGACGTATAGTCCGTCGTTTTTTGGATGAAAAGCGCTCTATAAATAAAGTTTGATTGATTGATCTGGATTTGTTCGCTCAACAGTAGGCGGGTGCTTTTTTTATTTAACCAATCGCTGCTATTTGGTGGTGACGTTTGTAATGCGCCTGAACGCTCAGTGGAGTCAGAATAATCTGAGCACAACAGCAAACAAAGCAGAGTGAACATATCTGTCAACGAGAATTATCGTTTCTGCGAGGGGAACTTGCAAATTAAAAGTATGATAAAAAATGCAAAGTCATTACTTGACAAAAGACGTGTAAAGGAGAATAGTGTGCACAGTTTGGTTCACAGTTTGGCCTGGTTCTGGCCAGTACACCGCTTCACTGATTGGCCGGTGCGCCGACTACAACGTATTCCGATTCCTGACTAGTCGCTGGAGAGAAATGAAACTGAGTGGAGGCACTAGGTGGCGCCAGCGTGGCTATCTGACAAATGGATGGACTCTAAACTCACTATGCCACTTTTACTTAACCTGGAAACTCCTATTTACGTTATCATTTGTTTTGACTTTACAATGAAGACTGCTAACTCTGCTGCCTGTGCAATACTGGGACCCTGTGCAATAATGTAAGATAGTAATTTATTGTATATATTGTTTTAAGATAGCAATTTATATGATACATAATTTTATAATCCTTATCTTTATAGATCCTTATAGTGTTTGTCTATTTTTAACTTAACTGTACTTCTATTGCTGCTACTGTTTCTTGCTGTTCTCTTTACTGTGCGTTGCAACACTGAAATTTCCCCATTGTGGGACAAATAAAGGACATCTTATCTTATCTTAAAGGTTTGCATATCGACTTCAAAATGTACCATTTTTGACAGTACTGTAGTAGCTCAAAACAATATACGAACTGAACCAGTAACCATCTGATTAGTGGATGAACTCTAAACTAACTACACCGCTTTTACTAAACTTGAAAACTCCTACTGCCATTATCATTCTTTAGTAAATGTGCATATCGATTTGAAAATGCACAAACAATATAAGATTTAAACCAACAAGCGTCTGACTTGTGGGTGGACGCTCTGTACTAACGACGCTACTTTTGCTTAAACTGAAAACGTCTACTTCCCTTATTATTCTCTAAAAGTTTGCGACTTTACATTACGGTAGTAGCTCAAAACAATATAAGATCTGAACCAGCAATCATCTGATCCGTGGGTAGACTTTAAACTAACTCCACCACTTTTACTCAACTTGAAAACTCCTCGTCCCATTATCATTCACTAAAAGTTCGCGCATCGATTTGAGAATGCACCTTTGAGCCTGTATAAAACAAGAGGCTGCCGTGGCTGTGGCAGGCTGCAGATTAGGCCGGAGTGTGATAGGCCAAAGACAGGAGGAAACCAGCAGACTTCCAGCTCCTGTCCTCCACGCCTCGCTCGGAGCTGATAAACGCCGCAGAAGGCGACTGATCCGCGGGGTGCCAGTCACAGAGGCACAGAGACGCGTCCTGGGTGAATAATCCGGGGGGGGAAACGGGCGTCGCGGCGGCCGGAGACGTTCCCGCTCTGGCCTTATCGGACCATATCTGTTTGAATAGATTATCGGCTCCGAGCGGCAGTGGATAAATATAAACGAAGGCCAAAGTGATTAACACGGGGACGAGAGGAGAGGTAGGCTCCCTGTGATATGCAGCCGAGTCCTGACACTTCTCTCAGTTTGTTTATGCGCATAACCAAAATATGGTGATATCGTATCGTCAAAGGTCTCACAATAATATCGTGGAGCATCACAGTATATCGAATCACAAGTCTCTTTGCTTAATTGAATAGTTCTGACGCAGAAGTAGCTAAAAAAAACAGAGGGAACTACATAGACCATGATCCTTTGCTCCATTTCAGTGCAGACGACATGAAGAAATAACTGTTCTAAGCACTTTGAACTCTTCATTCTTTGGATTAAGTCTTGTGAAGCATTTTTAGAGGAAAAAGTCACATTCTCACCGTTTTGTGAAATATCGTACCGTGAGATGATTATGGTGAAAATATCGTACACAGAGATTTGGATATCGTTTCATCCCTAATGACAATAAATGTACCAAATGAGGGGTCAAAGCATTTTAGAATGTCAGTCTTGTTATTATGTAAAATATCGTAATATCTTGAGCCTCCGCACCGTATCGTGAGCTTTCCCACGATATCGCACCATGAGTTTTAGACCATGACTATATTGGATATCGTTACACCACTGATGCCAAGTAGAGCGGGTAACTGGCCTAGTCCAATTTAAACCGATTGTTCAAAATGTATGGAACAATATTCCTGTTGTTAGGCTCTTTTTTTCAGACCAGTAGTTTGTTTTCATAACCTCGCGGTCATTTTCTCAGAGTTGTCCCGTGATGTTGCGATGGCCTGTTCAGTCAGCGGATTTACACAAGTTTTGGCCATAAAACTATCATTAAATCTGAAGGTGATCACAAGATGTTGTCGTGTAGTTTTCAGGGGTCTGTGCTCATTGGCGCATGGGCCCAAAAATTATTTACTCTTCTGCAAGCTCCTCCCACCCGGGTGACGTCTATAATGTGCAGAGCGTAGAGTGTTTAAACCAGTCAGAGCGAGAGCTGCTAGAGCGGGGCTTGCTTAAGTCTTACAAAGATCACTTTTAGGCGTCTTGAGGATTTAAAAAATTTAAAATAAATAAATAAATGATGTGAATATGGAAAAGAATCCCTACAAAATCCGACCTTTGTGAAAGTTGGACGCCTTGTTAGCTGGACATGGGCAGTTTGAATTCCCCAAAACTGGGACATCCCCATTTTTTTTTTTGGTGGTTGGTAATAATAAAATAGTGAAACAAGTTCACATTTTCTTTGCGTTTTGGTCATTTTTAATCCAATGTTCTGTATTTTACCTAAACAAATGACAGTTTATGCCTCTTGTTACTGTTGGGAGGGATCAAACTGGTCAAAAATAGGAACACCTGGAACATTTCTTGTATAAAACTGGAGCAAATCTCTGGTTTTGGGTAAATCTGCTGGTGCAGGAGACGCGGGGCTCAAAACTGGGACTGTCCCGGGTAAATCGGGACGTCTTGTCACACTATAGAAAATACATTGTGCTTCTGTGGGGGAATTCTTCCTGGGCCCAAGCTCCCGGGAGCTGCAGTACAAGTTTGTGGCATACAATATTTGTAGCATAAAATTGAATCCACCAGTTTCCTTTAAAGAAATCAAGAATGAATCACTGTAATAATTATAACTTGAGGGAAAAACAGCTATAACTCTGTTTGAAGGTGACTTTCAGCCTAATGTCTATTGTCATCTTTAATTACTGGTTAGAGTGATTTCTGAAATAAATACAATTAGATTAACAAGAAATCAAGAAACGCAGCCAATCCCGCTTAGGTAAATTATGGGTTTTGATTGTCATATCGGCAGAACAAAAGGCAGAAATCTAACTTTATATTACTGCCATTGTGATGTTGTTGCATACCGGGAAGTAAGTTGGCAAATTACAGTGACTTCAAAACCCTTCACAGCTTGGTAAGTGCTAATGAATGCACAAGTGTTCTGTGCAAGCTGCAATATAAAAAATCTGCATTATTCATACAAAAGCATTAAAGTGGGAAACAATCGCTCTTTTCGCACAATGTCCAATTTGTTTAAGAACTGCCTCTAGACAAACCCCTGACCTTTCCCTTCACCAACCGCAGTCTTACACGATCTGCATTCACGTATACGCTCGGTTTTAGCATTCGAGTGGATCTGCGGTTACGGCCTACAGTGTTCTACAGTAAGGCCATGTTACGGGTCAGATCTGCGGAGAGGCGACCCCGCTGACAGTGAGAATGCATGGGTTACAGTTATTATTATTTTTCGCGATATAAATATGTAATAGTGTCAATGAATAATACATTTGTTCGTGCAGTGCTGTGGAACATTCAGTACAAAATAGTAGCATCTCCGTGGAAACAAGTGGGTGGTGAAAAGTTCCACAGTGCACCTTTAAAATGTATGTACCTGCTTGTTTTCCATTATTTAGTTTAAGCTAAAATTAACTTGTACTGATGCACTGTGTTGAGGTTAAATTATGTCTACTATTTACTGTCTGCACCTAATTATTAAATGTAATCAGGAAGTGCGTGTTTGAATGCTAGTTGTTGTTCAATTTACCCTGAAGGAAAACCTCTTCTTTCGTCCCTGAGAGTTGTAAAAGTTCAGTTTTTACTTCAGTTTTTCACATTTTAAAGTAAGAATCACGGTGTCTTTAACATCGGGACCACATTTCCAACATTTTTATTTCATTATATTTTGATAATTAGTAATAATTCATTTAAATTGGATGGTTCAATAACAGTGACGTGTAGCAAATCTATTTATAGCAAACTGAAATTAGTGTTAAATATCCCCAACCTCCCCTTGGCTGGTTGTGACCTTGGCATCTGACGTAAAAATCCTGCCAAATCTTGCTCACTGTTGTCGGAATTATAAAAAGCGGCATTGAAACTAGATACTGGTCTGAGCTGGTATAAGTGCAAAAAAACATTCACAGGACAGAAGTGAACCTTTCCTGAATAGATTTAGAATGAGCTTGAGCTGTATTAGAACAAGTAAAAGAGCACATAGGCCATATTTGCATGATTTTTTTAAAATTCCGAATTAATTGTTCTGCATTAAATCAATTGGAATTAAAATATTCTCCTTCAAGTTTACATGGAAATAATAATCCCGAATTGAAGTTTACATAGAAAACACATTAAATCACCTTGATTTCTGATTGGACAGTGACACAAACATATTTACGCCAACCAGATGAAAACACTTCAGCTGCTCTGTCATCTCGGTTTGTCGTTACGCCGCCGACACAAACACGATCCAAACTGTTTCCGCGGTCGTTCCGATGACAATGAAGCAGCAGCTGGAGAATTCTCTCCTCACGCTTTACGTCTGTGAGCTGAGGAGGAGAAGGGAAGAGTGTGGGAGAAGGAGGAAGAAGACAAACTGAGTCTGAGGCTGCCACACCTCAGCCCACTCCCACATCCCGCTCACAAATCCAAAGAGACGTGGAGGAAAGTCCCAAGAGACGTACTGGAGGAGCCGGATCGAAGGTCGAGCCAACGAGCACCAACCACCGGGATTATTTTGAAGAAGAAGAAACGTTTACATGATCCAGGAATAATCGAATAATCAGCTTTAAAATTGGAATAAACCAAGTTTAATTCCGAATTTTCATTAGGTGTTTACGGGGTCTTTTTTTGAAGCAAAATTCATTTTCATTCAGAATTATTAGGATTTAAAGATCTCATGTAAGTGTGGCGATAGACTAGTATACGTCCATGGACCACTATGGAACCTACCTGGACCTCTGAGGGATTACACAGATATAAGACCACATGGAAAAATAAAAGAAAGTACTACGATTTAATGTTGAAAATCATGTTTTACTGCTTAACCTCGTTTTTTATGATCATTGTGGCATGAGAAATGGTGGTAGTCATTTCCTTATATCGAAATTGAAGTCAGTATCGTGATTACACTGAACCCTTGATGTACAAATGAACAAACCATTTCTATTCTTCCTCTCTGTAGTTTTGCCTTCACTTTTTTTAAGCCTGGACAAATATAGCGCCTCTTACTAAGTGTGTCTTGTTTACATCTGAATGGGTAATGACTTCTCGCTAACAACCTTGTGGATAAAAGCAGACTATTTGGTACATCTCTGCATAGAATTAGTGTTAATTTACTTGCTATTTACACCCGAGGGACATTAATTACGCTTTTGTTAGTCTGCCCCAGCGAACATCAGAGAAAGGAGCCAGCCGTGTTACCAACCAGGCAGAGTACAAAGTCTGTTCTTTCTATTCAGTGCGATTCAAAAGGGTTTCGCGTTAGGAGCTCATCTGTGCAGCCATTTCCAAATTCCCATTGTGTGTCTGTCTCCCTCCTGATGAAGACACTATTGCATGAAATCAAAATTGTCGAGTGCTGGAGGAGCTGCTTCTCAAAGTGAAAATGTTTGGGTGAGTCTCAGGGCAATTCTGTGAGGATTCAAGGAGCGCAAAGCTATCAGTGAGCAGAGTAATTAGACAAAAATAAATTACAGAAATGAGAGTGGAATTACACTACAAACTGTGTACGGTGATTTAAAGGGACAGTTTGGAATTTTGGACATAGGGCCTCGTTTCCTCGTGAGCCAGAGTGTTGGAAACGTGTAGAGACACTGTTTTAAATCTTCCATCCAGTCCTTGTATTTGCAGAGGTTGCTGGTGCTAGGCTAGTGCATGTCAATGGCCATAGTTGTTCTGGCACTAAAAACAGTCTTACCCACTCCACAGACCCGGGGAAAACTATTAGAACTCCAGACTGTCCATGTGAACGTCTGTGTCCATAGAATAATGAATAGTTAGTTAGAATACAACTAACCTTGCATCACATGAATCGTCGCATGTTGAGGGACTATTTTCTCATATATCAGTCCGCCGCTGCCGAGTTTCTATCAGGAAGTACAACTCACTGCTGCTGCTCAGACATAAATCCTTCAAATACAACATTGGTTTGACTTCTAAAATGATTCTGTGGACACAGACGTTCACAGGGACAGTCTGGAGTTCCAATAGTTTTTCCTCGGGTCTGTGGAGTGGGTCAGACTGTTTTTAGTGGCAGAACAACTGTGGCCATTGACATGCACTAGTTTTGAATCAGCAACCTCTGCAAATACAAGGACTGGATAGAATAATTTTAAAAAAAAGTGTCTCCGCATGTCTCTAACACTCTGGCTCACTAGGAAATGAGGCCTTATGTCCAAAATTCTGAACGGTCCCTTTAATAGTGTTGTCTACTGTTCCTGGCCATTTCTTTTGGGAACTTTATTGCAACCTAGGTGCAAAGTGTTTGAGTTTGTGCTGACTTTAGTGGTATCTGTAATTTCAAGTAGTTGGTGACATCAGTCATCAGTCAAACTTTATTTATAGAGCACTTTTAATACAAAAAATGCAACGAAACATGCTTTACAGTGATAAAAAAGTACAAGTGTTTCTGAGATGTTATCCATACTGTGCTCCAAGGCAAAAGTCTACTAAGTTTTCAGTGATGTTTCCGATTACATGCGGTGCGAGGCAACTTAACCTTCAATAATACGGCTCATAGTCACAAAGAGTTTGTATCTTAACCTCCCATTTCGTTGAAGAGTCGTCTCAATCCCCTTAACTTCTCGAAAAATCAGGGTCATGCCTAATCCAAACAGCAGAACTCCTGACTCCACAGTTCTGAATAGGTTAATATCTTCTATGTCCTCCACGGGCAGAGCCGCTAGACACACGACACGCCAGTTCTCCCAACTGTCCATCGTGTAGGGTTAGGGTTTAGACTTTGCCCAATCCTGAGCTTCTCGTAGAAAAAAAATAGTCTCAATTGCGTTGAGTGTCCAAGTCTCTAAAAGTATAAAACACATATACATAGACCGAGAGGCAAAACAGGGAAGATAAGAGAGGACAGGAGAGGAGAGAAAGGTGTCCGCCCTCGCCAAGAGCAGAAGAGGAAAAAGACATCACAAAAAACTGCCCTGATTACAGTTTTTGTTTTATTTATTTTATTTGTATCTTCATGTAAACACAATTCCAAAAAGTAATGCAAACTATTAAGAAGACATGACAAAATTAAAGCGGCGGAGTATCCAAACCCTGTCCTCCCTCTTACACAGGCCTGCTCATCCGTGTAGTGCAGCTTCCGATCCCCCTTCCTCACTCCCTCTCTCTCTTTCCTGATGAAGACTCCATTACATTAAATCAAAGTTTTCCGATGGCGGGGAAACTGCTTCTTTAAGTAAAAGGGTGTCTCCCGAACGGCTCCCAATTCTGCGCGTCAGCTCGGGTTAGCGTCACCGCGGCGTGCTGGCTCCGCCGTTCACCTCCACAGCCCACCAGCCAGCCCTGATTAGGTCTCTGATTTCCCCCATGGATCCCAGAGGAGAGCCCCGTGTGCATGCCTGATCACTATTTGCTGTGCTAGCATAACAACAACACCAGCTGCTGAAGGCGGATTGATACGGCCCTCTGTGTAGGAATGACAAGGCAGCATTAGCGGAGCAGTGAAATCAGTATTGAGTTGATTGTGGTGGTTTTGGCAAAGCATTTCAAAACATGGAAATGGGAAACCGCCATGTGCAATGAATAAATAATGACAGGGAGGGTAGTTCACTTGGCATGGACATGATTTGCGATCTGACCACAACAAAAAACGAGTAAGTAAACAAGAGATTTGAGAAAGACGTGTTTGTGAGCGCCGTTAAGACTAAATGAAGTGACTAGCAGTTTGATCCTTGGGCTTAGACAGGGCAATTATTATGCACACTTCATTATTTGGAGCTTTTTATCGTGTTATAATGTTGCTCCCTCATCAAAACATGCCTGAAGAAGAGGTTTTCGGGTCATCTGTGCACCCACAAGACAATTCGCCCATAAATATACAAAAATAACTTGACAAACCTGATGCGTTTTACAGTGGTTTCATTATCGGGGTGCACCCTGTGTTGTGTTGTTACTCTGAAGGGGGAGTGAGTAAGCACGGAGAGCAAAGGGAGGGGAGACTCAGAAAGAGGGAAGAGCGACAGAAACAAACGTTATACTTATAAAACAGCAAAAACCCTGTGGGAGCGACCACACAACCGCAAACGTCAGCACAACAGAGTCAGCACCTTCGATGGATAGCGGCACATCACACTATTGAGCAGCTGATTTTCTTTCACGACAATGACTAAGTGACGCTGCCAAATCCTACACATATTATTGATTAAGAAAGTAAAATTGATGTAGTACAGTAAGTATAGAGCAGTGATTGTTTACTGGTGTCAGCGAAAACGGGGTTAATCAGCAAAATGGCGTTTTGGAAAGCAATTAACGACTGCACAATAAACATGTTTGAGAGTGTCTGAAAAAGTCGAGTTTGCAGAACAGGTTTGATGGAGCTTTCCATCAATGAGCTCGTACAGTGTAACATGTGCTCGAGTATCCTGGTTATGATCGGGTTTTTTGAGTATCCTGGTTTTGTGAGTGTCCACGTAGACGCAGTATCTTGGAGACTCTCACTGGATTTTTCGCAGAACATCCAGGATCCTGTGGCCTGTAGATGCAGTATTAAGCATGTGCAAACTGAGGTAACAGATATGGCAGGAGCAGGAGCTGCTTTACCAAAACGACTCAAACTCCTAGAAGTATTAATATTTCATACGTAAAAACAAACTGAGGCCGTCTTCGGTTTAATACAGTCACCTTTTCACACCAGACTCACTCATGTATCTGTCTCTGCTGATGCTGAAGTAAACTGTCGCTGTGAGACCTATTTTTCAACTGTTAAAAACACCTTTTACTGAAGCTGTGACAGAGCTCCAGTCTCATGTTCTTACTTGAATATATGACTTCTTTTTTGTATCTCCACAGAAACTGCTTGTTTGCAGCAATTGCATGTCACTATGACTATGGTTTTGTTATACAGTTGTCCCTCACTATAACACGGTTCACCTTTCGCATATTTTTTTGGGCATTTTTCTTTTTTAAATGTATGAACATGCATTGTGTTCAGCACCCCGATTGGCTGAGGGAGAATCCGTGCATTGTTTTGTGTGTAATCATAGGTGGCATGTCTGCTTATAAGAATAAAAAAACAGCGCAAACAACTCCCCATAACTATATTTTTCCGCCCCTCTGCTCCTCAGTTTAGATCACGGGCCGATTTGAGCGGAACAATCCCCCTCCCCGCTCATATTGTGCAGGGGTTTTACAGTTTTTACAGGCTTTACGGGGTTTTTTTACTTTGCGGATTTTGCCTATCGTGGGTAATTTTTAGAACGTAAACCCTGCGATAAATGAGGGGCCGCTGTAGTGAAAAGTCCCACACAGCGTTTTGATTTACGGCTGCCGTAAAGTGCGTTGATGCCACAAGAACACGTGAAACTGGATCTGTTCGATCATGTGACTGAATCCGACACTGTCCGATACTCATAAAAGAACTGGATCGGGAGCTGATACCGATACTGAATATTGGATCGGGACATCCCTAGTTTCTACATGTTAAGCTCCTTGCCATATCTGTGCCATACCGGGACACGAGTATCCTGGTTTTTCTGAGCGCATGTAAAAACTATGTCCAAAATACAGTCATAACCAGGATAAGGCTCATAACTTGGATACTGAAGAGGATGTAAACGCACTCAATATGTCAAGCAATATATGATTATAGAGTTGTAAAGGTTTAAAAAACTGAATATAGGTTCTGTGTTTGACATATTCTTCATTATACACCTGAAGTTAAATTACTAGCACGGCTTTCACACTGTGCTATTCGTAGTCCACGGTCTCCACTTCTCAGAAACCCAACACAAACCAGACAGACCACACTCTGCTGCTAGAATATAATTGCTCTTTAATAATAGTGGGAGTAAAACTTGTGTTAAAATTGTCTAAGATGGCAGATCTGAGCTGTGTCTGAAAATACGCCTGATTCACTGCGGCGCACGGGGCCACAATAAGCACTCAATCATCGCCGTGGATACCGAAGGGTAATTTTGAACTCGGCAAAAATGGACAGATTGCATTGTGGGAGAACGCTGTCTGCAGGCTGTGGAAACCGCTTTTTCAACTGAACAATAGTCGTTCTATGTATATTTTGTTTTCGGTGAAATAAGGCGAGCTGTTGTGCAGAAAATCAAACGTGTAGCTCAAAGTGCAGCGTATTACGGGGTCAGACTGCTCATTCGGGCTGTCAGAAGGATTGAAAGATCAGATATTCATTGATACTAAAGCTTGTATCGAAGCTAGATACTCATTTGAGCAGTTATCTATACTAAAGAGTCCCATTTACAGGACAGAAATGATCTTAAGCACTATCAGACCAGCATACACCCAAGGACCACTATGGAATCTACCTGGACCACTGTAGGATCACACAGATACAAGGACAAATGTTTACAGTGACCAGACGTCCCTATTTACCCGGGACAGTCCCAGGTTTGAGCCCTGTGTCCCCTGGCCCAGCAGATTTATCCAAAACCATTGGTTTATCCCAGTTTTATACAAGAATGTCCCTGGTGTCCCTATTTTTGACCAATTCGATCCCTGCCGATGAGTAAAGAGAGGCGTTAATTGTCATTTGTTGAGGTAAAATACAGAAATGCTGCTTAAAAATGACCAAAGCACAAAGAAAACATGACTATACTGACTCACATAGTCCTGAATAAGTCATGAATGGGCCGAGTGCATAATATTTTTCCTCAATAACGCTGTCATTTCACCAATTTATTCTTACAAACCGGGAGTGTCGCAGTTTTTGATTCTGAAAATGTGGTCACCCTATACATGGTCATATAAAAGAAAGTGCTATGATTTGAAAATGACATTCTGTTGCCTAAATGTAGAGTTTTTTGGTATCGTGGTATCGGAACCAGTATTGATGCCGCGTTGCATTGAATGTCGGTAGTGGATAAATCCGAGTCACTTCTCCCCGATATCAATTCTAAATGCGTTCCATTGCAAGAGCTGGGGAAAATATGGACTCCCGAGAAAGTTTTATGTCCAACCGACTCCTTTCTGCACCAAACGAGCCCGAGTTTGTGTTTCAGGACCTCATTTTGATTGGCCGTTCTTTGCTCTTTCTCGAGGTGGAGCTCTGTTTTCCCCGAAACCCGAGCACAAAAGAATACGCCATGAGTACCAAGTTTATTCCTTAGTATCTCCAATTTTAGTCGAGGTAATTCTATAACTGTGACCTACAACAGCAATCATACCGTAAACAAGGACCAAAATAGCCTGTCTTGCTCAATGATTAGATAATTATAGCGTCTTTATTGCGTTAAATCAGTGTTTAAACTGTCGTGTTGATCACTTAAGTAGATGTATTCTGTATTAAAGCTCATCACTACTTCCTGTGTTTTTGTATTTTTCTTATTTATTTTCCACAAACTGCCACTTCACTGATGCAAAACTACCATAAACATCTACCACAGGCGCTATCCCGTCAAACCAAGTAACGATAAAAATAATAAAATAACAACACCATTGAAACCTGTCAAACGCGCTTTAATTAAAACAGGGAGTTTGGTGAGAGCTGGCTCCATTGTTTGGCAGCGCGATTCAGAACAGCGAGGCAGATTGGTGAATTGTTATCTGTGCAGGTGCTGAGCGGAGAGTGGCCACAGCTGAGAGCATTGTTCCGCCGAAAACTATATAATGCTCAAAGCCTGAAACAAATCCAAGATGGAGTGTCAGGAGTAAACTGCTTTGTCAAGGCGCGAGGCGGTGGAGGCACAGTGCTCAACTCCGCCGAACAAATGTACAGGAAATCGCCCGCTTTTGTCAACAAAGGAAATAAGCGATTGTTTCTTGTAGTGTTTGAGTGAATTGTGGAATGGCGTAATGCGATAATGAGCCCAAGATGCCATTGTGGACGGGTTTGTTCAGTCAGATCTGGTTCTGGCTCTTCATTTTTAGGTTTGCCTGGAATGTTCCGCAGTATAACATTAAATACATATAGATTTTTTGTCATTACGGGCGTTTATACTGGGAAAAAAATAACATAAAAACCTGGTCAAACAAGTGTGTTGGATGGAAAGAATGACGGCATCTCTACAACTGAATATGGATCTGTTTAATCAAAGACAAACTTGGGAGTGTGATGTTTTAGATCCTTAACCTTATTTTTTAATTTTTTTTAAATTATTATTTATATTTTCTTTTAATTATTATATACATTTTAATAGTTTAATGTAATTAATTTATCTTAATAATAATAATAATAATAATAATAATAATAATAATAATAATAATAATAATAATAATAATAATAATATTCAATTTTCATTTTAAGCACTCACACAGATGTACATGTTATAATATATACTGCATATGCATTGGAATATGTATATTGCATTTGCAAATGTAATATTTTATTACTCTTGTCTCTGGGAATGTGCTTAGTTTTATTTTATGTGAAAATTTAAATAAAACATTCGTAACACATGCTTGTCTCAGTAAGCAAAAAAAAAGTCGATAGTTTGCCCTTAAAGATACACTGAGTAACTTTTTTGAGGCTTTTCCTGCTTTTTTCCCTGAATTTTATTGCGGATAATGTTACACAGTATGGCATTCAATGTATCTATGGAGACAAGTGGCAAATGGAGACAAACGTCACCATGGAGACAACCGGCAATACCCTCTCCATGGAGACCAGAAAAGTTATATGGTACATCTGTTAAAAAAAAACAACAACAATTAGAGCCCTAGTAACTTTTTGGATGGTGCTCTACCTGCTTTTCTCCCTGAATGTTATTGCGTAGAATGTTCCACAGTTACGGCATTCATCTTAGTTATCACCATGGAGACAAGCGCCCAACTAATGGTGGTAATATCCATCATACATTCCAGGCAGTAATACTTCTACGGAGACAGGCTGGTGGCGTATTCTCCGCCAAAAAAGTTACGCAGTGCAGCTTTAATGTAAGCTCTGTTCACGATTACGTCACAAACCGGGAAGACGTTTGGAAACATGCGACGATAACTTTCGGCGGGCTCTGCTTGCGGTAGTAAGTCTGACAAAATCTCGGAAAAAATGAGAAAATATCCCAGTTTTCTTCATCTCCGTGTCACTGCAGCTCATCAACAATTCCAACCATACCTCAGTTTTCATCATTTCCCCGCTGACGCACAACTCCGAGCGCACTGGGTACATGCGATTAGAAGAGATGATATGGAGCGAGCGAGCTGCCAGAAGTATTCGTGTGCCTAGGATAGAAATCCGTGCATATTTGGGAAATGCGAGACCTACCGTTCATAGCTATGTGAAGTGATGACGCAGTTTTGACAAGTCAAGTTGCATAATCGTAACTTTTCATTTTGTAAATCTGGATGTCGTAACTTTTTAATTTGTATTCTGATGGATAAAATACATGCCAACACATTTTATGTACGACTGGACTCATTCGAGAGTTTATGAATATTTTTTTTAATGCTCAACTACAGCCAAATATGCACAGATTTCTATCCTATGCACACAAATACTTCTGACAGCTCCGTGAGATGATTGCGCCAAATTCCAGATGATTGAAAACAGCACATACGTCTGCAGTCTTCTTTTTATCAGTGATCAGATTTACTTCAGCGGGTTTGATCACGGCCGGTCGGCGAGCCCAGTGTCGGGAACTACACCGGAAGTCGTCGTCGCATGTTTCCCAACGTCCTCCTGGTTTGTGACGTAACGTGAATAGAGCCAATAGTGAAAAATAAATGTGTATTTTTTTTCTTTCATTTAATTAAATTTGTAACATTTTTGGTGGAAGGTCCGTCAAATGTTTTTTTCTCCATGGAAGATGTTATTGTTTTGTCTGGAATGCTTCACAGTACGACATTAAACCTTTCTATCGTCATGGAGACCAAACCAGACCAAGTTACAGGTCAGATCTGCGGAGAGGCGACGCCGCTCACAGTCAGAACGCCTGATTTTCTACACAGTTTTGAGCAGTAAACCAGTGGTAATTGAATAAACGTATGCCGTAGTAGTAAATGTTTAATGTCATACTGTGGGACATTCCAGGCAGAGCGATGACGTATCCATAGAAACAAGCAGGTGACGGCTTCTTCACCTGGAAAGTTACACAATGCATTTTTAAGTAAAGTTTGTCAGTTCAGGTATAGTATAAAAGCAGCTCTTAGGGTCTGCTGTCTGCATATACAGTAATTATAATGTGTTTTTATCATCTGCGAACCAGGAAGTAAAGCTGGTAAGATGTTAGCATACTAGTTGTTGTTTGTTGAAGCAATTCTCTCTGGTCTCTAGTTGAAAACTGCTCATAAACTCATCTTTTTGAATCGTTTCCATGCTTGGATTGCAGTGGGAAAGTGAGGAATAACTTTTTTACCACTTAAAATGAGCTAGTTCTGTTTTTCAGGGTTTTTAAGGTATTAAAAATCAGATAGAGCGCCCACAGTGCAAAGTCAAACCTCAGAATTACATTTTGAAATGATAGCATCGTGTTCAATATTCTCCGTTTATCTGATATGATACACTGCAGTTACAAAAAGAGAGGTGGCTTTAGTTTCTTTTCAATATACCTGAGATGAGCCTCTGATACGAGCTGATGCTTTGTCACACCGCATACGAGAACTTTATATAAATACCTTTTTAACCTTTAACTCTTTATATAAATGACTGTCTACATCAAGTGTCAGCAGCGATAATGTGCCAGCGCAGACTGGACAAAGAGGAGGACTAAGGGACTGCGTCGTCACCCATAGCATTCAGCTCCAGTCAAATGAAGTTCATCGAGGCTCGCAGTGGTAGGGTGACGATTACCATATTTGGAATCAGGAGTATCATCGCGAGTGTCATAGCAACCACAGAGCCAATCCGGAGAGAGGCTGTTGAAGGTAACGCCCCTCCCCGCCCGCTGGTTTAGCAGGAAGCGGATCAATCAAACCTCTTGCTAAAAGATGGCAGGAGCGACCTTGGAGAAAGAGGATTTATTAATGGTCATATCGTGATTTAGGGACAAAATGGTGAAGTTCAAACACCAGGATCATGTAGAGTGGGTTAATACAAACATTTTAAGACAAATGAAGAGTCTGACAGCAGCAGTTAGAGTGAGAGGGGTGGACCAAACATATTAAAAGACACAGGAGGTGAAAGAGTTACAAAAGTAAAAGTTTGTTTATTGTTAAGTGAATTTGTATTTACTTTAAAAATGCTAAAACCCCTCCTGTGCACCAAAAGAGCAACATCAGAAAGGTGAACCTGGTGAGCCGGCCAAACAGAACAAAAGGATGCGGCACCGGGCCAACCTCCTACAGGGCCATAGATGCCGGTGCCGACATCGCTAACATAAAGAAAAGAAAAAAACATCCCCAGACTATCCTCATCAAACCAAAAGATAAAAACAGGACAGCCGGTCCTACCTGGTCAAACACAAAAGGCTAACTGCAGCTAACAGGCGTGGTGTGGCCTGCACCATGGATGTATAATAAGAGCTGGATACGGGAAAAATCTCCTATAGAAGCACAATGCATTTTTTGCTAAATCAACCTTCCTGTGTTCGGCTGACAGGGCATCTCCAGCTTTCATAATGGGCGGATTTTGTAG
Source organism: Odontamblyopus rebecca (assembly GCA_030686955.1). Taxonomy (NCBI): domain Eukaryota; kingdom Metazoa; phylum Chordata; class Actinopteri; order Gobiiformes; family Gobiidae; genus Odontamblyopus; species Odontamblyopus rebecca. The sequence goes on from CM060674.1 coordinate 28,409,746, forward strand.
GGATTCTTCTGTATTTTTACAATATGAGCTTTTTTTTTTTTTTTTTTTAAATCACCAAAGCACCTAAAAATCAACTTTGTAAGAGTTAGCCACGCCCCGCTCTGAGCCGCGCTAGCTCCGCTCTAGCAGCTCGCGCTCTGATTGGTCAGAACTGCGTTTCTGACGTCACACATTGGAATAATAATAATAATAATAATAATAATAATAATAATAATAATGCATCAGTTTTCAATCAATCAATCAATCTTTATTTGTATAGCCCTTTACAACACCATCGGTGACCAAAGTGCTTTCCAATTAAAAACAGAAAATACAACAATACAAAAGACAGAACATACAACAATGTAAATAAAATACAGTAAAACACACAATGCAGAAAAATTACATGCCACAAACTACTAAGTATTAAAAGCCATTTTGAATAAATATGTTTTAAGCCTAGATTTAAAAAGGTTAAAATCAGTGATGCTACGTAGCTCAAAGGGCAGATTGTTCCACAGTCTGGGACCAACCACAGAGAAAGCTCGACCACCCCAGTTTTATACAGCGCTTTTCAGGACACTCAAAGACGCTTTACAGAGCATTATTCATTCACTCCAGACCTGGTGGTGGTAAACTACTATTGTAGCCACAGCTGCCCTGGGGCAGACTGACGGAAGCGAGGCTGCCAATCTGCACCATCGGCCCCTCTGACCACCACCACCATTCACACACTCAACACTTTTATACTAGGCAATGTGGGTGCTGTGCCTTGCCTAAGGACACTACGACAGTTTTTTGCCACCTGCGCCCCCCTGTGGCACCTGGAATTCCCAGTGTCTCCCATCCAAGTACTAACCAGGCCCTGCTGAGCTTCTGAGATCTGACGGGATCAGACTTTGACAAACCAGTATGGCCACAATGAGCACAGACCATTGAAAACAATTCAGTGGTCAAACAAACGATTCATCTTCCAGATTTTATTATAGTTCTATGACCTGCACCAAGCAGCAGACATGGCAGGGGGAGTGGGCAAGGTGACGAGTGAGGGGAGCGCCTGTTTATACCAGGACCAGCCACGACACCAGACATACACAGATATTAAAATATGACCGCCGAGGGGGGCCTTCACCTAACAAGGGGTGACAGTTTTTCAATAGGAATTGAACTGAAGCAAGATGCAATAGTTACGGAAGCGCGTCCATGCTCACTTTTTATTTGAAACACGGCAATGAGCTATGTTTATTTATATATACAGTCTAAGTTAGCCACGTAATATATTTATCTTATTTAGTGAAGTACTTTAAGCTTTCTACCATGTTATAATGTTGTTCCCTCATCCTAAACAGCCGTATGTACATGTTTGAGTAATCTAGTGATCTCTCCCAAGCCCTATTTGAACCTTACTTGCTTGATTACTTCGATTCTGTCCAATCTTCAGCCCAAAACCCGATTATTTCATAGACACAATACAAAGAAATACATTTCAACTTTCCAAACCAAAATTCAGTAGTTTGTTGACGATCACTGATTGCGCTGTAATGTTGCCCTGAAGGGGGAGCAACTTAGCGTGGAGAGGAAATGACTTCAGAAACATTTATTTATCTTATTTGGTGAAGCATTATAAGAGATCACTGGTCAAAAATGCCGTAGAAAAACATAAGCAACTCCTCGAACGCCGCGTTGCTCATTTTGGCCCGAATCAATAGGTCGTTACAGTGATCATTAGAACCGGCCCATTCACAGCACATCTATCCACATCGACTGCGGCCCCGGCTCCATCGGAAAGAGCGAGCGGCGAGCTGCGGCTGGTTGCGGTCGTTGCTCAAGGGCACGTGGGCAGTTTAAAGGGCTGTTAGTTATTACCACCTGCACAAGTGTAGTCAATCTACCGAACAGCGCGATGCCTATCAAAGGTTATTCAGAAGTCAGGTCCCTTTAAGAATCACTCAACTCCACTGCCCGGAGCGATTCAACGCCGCGAGATGTACTCCGATGATTGACGCGACTGACGATAATTTCAGTAGAACTGAAGACGGATCGTTCTTAGTAAATGTACAGCTTGGTCATAGGGATGTGCTTAGATGCCCGAAAGGTTAAAAAAAAAAAACATAAACCTGTGTGCAAACTTGGTCATCTGGTCTGTCGGAAAACTTTCTATCAGATGCAGTGCTTTTCCCATTTGAGTTTTGGAAAGATTTCACAGATAATACGTTTTTAAGACCTTATTAAGACCACTTAAATGAAAATTGAAAGCAACATCGCACCCATTATCCAGGCGAAAAACACCAGATCTAATTCTAATAATGACCATTACTCACTGCTTTCAGTAACAAAAACTTTTACATTTATTCTAAAATCTCCTTCAGAACTCATTTATAGTCGTATGCGTTGCTTGTAAAATGGCCAAAAATCATTTATAACGTTCTAATAAGACAAACTAAGCTTTCACATTGTCTTGTCTCACGTTGCACTGCAGCCCGGGTGAGTTTACAAAAACAGGCTCATGAAATTTAAGACCTTTGTGAAAAAATAAGACTTGGGCAACATAATTTAAGACTTTAAGGGCTTAATTTAGGAACATGAAATTTAAGACCTTTTTAAGACTTGTAAGACCCCACAGCGACCCTGTTAATAGCACAAGTGGCATATTCTAGTTTGATTTATTTGTATTTACATTTTTAATTATGCTATTTTGCACTTTCCATCTACAATTGATTTCCATGGTTCCGTTTCATGTTAAACACTAAATATAAAGCACACTTCTTACATTGACAAACTTCCATCCCGCTTAATCCAGCTGGGTCACGGGGGCAGTTTGCTGCCCAATACTCATAGCACCTGACCCCCTCTATGAACCCCTCTGCAGGTGGTGAGCCCACAGGAGGGTGGACATAGGGGTGCTGCATGTTTTGGGTTGATGGGGGAAACCGGAGCACCCGGAGGAAACCCATCCAGACACGGGGAGAACATGCAAACTCCACACAGAAAGGCCCAGGCGACCCGGGGATCGAACCCACAACCTTCTTGCTGTGAGGCCTGAGTGTTGCCACTCAGCCACCGTGCCGCAACAAACTTGACAAACTTGTTATGGTATATTTCAATAAAACTACAGAAGCAGCCTTATTTTTTCTTAATTCCAACCAAACATTGTTCATTTAATATTAATTAGAAATTGGTTGTATTTTTATCTAAGATTTCTAATTTAAATAAACAATATTGTCGAAATTCCAAAACAATATTGTTCAATGTTAAAAGAGAGCGTTGAGTAATCATGAAGCAACATTTTTACTCTATTTTAATTAACATTGTGCTTTGAATTTAGTCATAACCAGTTGTTGCAGTTAAATGTCTTTAACATTAGAACACTGTGGTTTGATCCTGGTTTAATACAGATGTAGACCTGGTTTAGGTTCGTTATTGTCCTGGTTTAGTCGAAGTTTAGTTCTATTTTTAAAGACGCCCTGTGTGCGGGTGGAGGGTCCGTCACCGTGGAGATGTTTTGCCTGGAAACTTTCACAGTATGATATTAAACTTATCTGTTTCCATGGAGACGAGCACCAAGCCAATTCACAGGTCTGATCTGTGGAGGAGTGGGGCAATCACAGTAGACTACATATTGTTCAGGGTGTTATTTGATTGCAAAAACACCTATAGGTAAGGAATAAGCAAGTTTAATGCCATACTGTGGTACATTCCAGAAAAAGCAATCTCTGTGGTAAGATCTATGGTGAGCTACATAGTGCAGTCTAAAAAAAAAAAGTCTTTTTGTAGCTTTTTTTTTGTTATAATGTTGTAGCCTCATCAAAAACATGCCATGTGTACATGTTTCAGTAATTTAGCGATCTCTCTCAAGCCATATTTGAACTTTATTTGAAGTTAGAAGTACGATTCTGTCCAATGCTCAGCCCCCAAGTCAATTTTTCTCAGACATATATGGTAAAATTATGATATTTCAACTCCACAAACCTGATTTAATGTGCAGCAGGAGGAACGCTGGTTGTGTTGTGATGCTGCTCTGAAGGGGGAGTGGCTTAGCGTGGAGAGTAAAGAGAGAGAGGACTCATTCATATGTGTTTTTTTGCCGGATATAGCATTTTCAAAACAATAAAAAAAAAAACCCTCCTCGAACCGCCACCTTAACGTGGTGGAGGGGGTTTAATTACCCGAATGATCCCAGGAGCTATGTTGTCGGGGCTTTATGCCCCTGGTAGGGTCACCCAAGGCAAACAGGTCCGGGGGGACGGGTCAGACGAAGAGCGGTTCAGAAGCCCCTGATGATGAGCAACATACAGAGGCCAGTTACGGTCGCCGGAATGGCGACACCGGGGCCCCACCCTGGAGCCAGGCCTGGGGTGGGTGCACGCCGGCGAGCGCCTGGTGGCCGGGCCTTTCCCCACGGGGCCCGGCCGGGCCCAGCCCGAAGGAGAGCGGCGTGGGGCCGCCCTCTGGTGGGCCCACCACCCGCGAGAGGAGCCATAGGGGTTGGGTGCGGAGAGATCTGGGTGGCGGTCGAAAGGCAGGGAGCCTCGGCGACCAGATCTCCGGACATGGAGACTAGCTCTGGGGACATGGAATGTCACCTCGCTGGGGGGGAAGGAGCCTGAGCTTGTGCGGGGAGGTCGGCGTTACCGGCTAGATATAGTCGGCCTCACCTCCACGCACAGCTTGGGCTCTGGAACCCAACTCCTTGAGAGGGGTTGGACTCTCCATTTCTCTGGCGTTGGCCGCGGGAGGGCGGCGCGGCGAGCTGGCGTGGGCTTGCTTATGGCCCCACAGCTCAGCCGCTGCGTGTTGAGTTTACCCCGGTGAACGAGGAGGGTCGCGTCCCTGCGCCTTCGGGTCGGGGACAGGTCTCTCACTGTGGTGTCGGCCTATGGGCCGAACAGCAGTGCAGAGTACCCGGCCTTCTTGGAGTCTCTGGGAGGGGTACTGGATAGTGCACCAGCCGGGGACTCCGTTGTTCTACTGGGGGACTTCAACGCCCACGTGGGCAACGACAGTGACACTTGGAGAGGGGTGATTGGGAGGAACGGCCTCCTGATCTGAACCCGGCGGTGTTCTGTTGTGGACTTCTGTGCTAGTCACAGTTTGTCCATAACGAGCACCATGTTCGAGCACAAGGGGGTCCATCGGTGCACGTGGCACCAGGACTCCTAGGCCGGAGGTCGATGATCGACTTTGTTGTCGTGTCATCTGACCTCCGGCCGTGTGTCTTGGACACTCGGGTGAAGAGAGGGCAGAGCTGTCAACTGATCACCACCTGGTGGTGAGTTGGGTCCGCTGGCGGAGGAGGAAGCCGGAAAGACCTGGCAGGCCTAAGCGTATCGTGAGGGTCTGCTGGGAACGTCTGGCGGAACCTTCTGTCAGTGTGGCCTTCAACTCACACCTCCGGGAGAGCTTCTCCCAGATCCCGAGGGAGGCTGGGGACATGGAGCCGAGTGGGCCGTTCTCGGCCTCCATTGTCGATGCGGCCGTTCGTAGCTGTGGCCGTAAGGTCTGCGGTGCCTGTCGCGGCGGCAATCCCCGAACCCGGTGGTGGACACCGGAAGTAAGGGATGCCGTCAAGCTGAAGAAGAGAGTCCTACCGGGCCTTCCTGGCCCGGTGGACTCCTGCGGCAGCTGACGGGTACCGTCGGGCCAGCGTGCTGCAGCCCGGGCGGTTGCAGAGGCAAAAACTCGGGTCTGGGAGGAGTTCGGGAGGCCATGGAGGAGGACTATCGGACGGCCCCAAGGAAATTCTGGCAAAGCCGTCCGGCGCCTCAGGAGGGGAAGCGGTCCTTCACCAACACTGTTTACAGTGCGGGGGGAGAGTTGCTGACCTCGGCTGGGGATGTTGTCGGGCGGTGGAAGGAATACTTTGGGGATCTCCTCCAATCCCACCGTCACGTCCTCCGAAGAGGAGGCCCGAGGCTGGGGACCCAGAGGCGGACTCATCCATCACCCTGGCCGAAGTCACTGAGGTGGTCAGAAAGCTCCTCGGTGGCAAGGCTCCGGGGGTGGATGAGATCCGCCCTGAGTACCTTAAGTCTCTGGGTGTTGTGGGGCTGTCTTGGCTGACACGTCTCTACAACATCGCGTGGCGGTCGGGAACAGTACCTCTGGACTGGCAGACCGGGGTGGTGGTCCCTCTGTATAAAAGGGGACCGGAGGGTGTGTTCCAACTACAGGGGAATCACACTCCTCCAGCCTCCCCGGTAAAGTCTATGCCAGGGTGCTGGAGGAGAGTTCGGCCGATAGTCGGAGCCTCGGATTCAAGAGGAGCAGTGTGGTTTTCGGCCTGGTCGTGGAACACTGGACCAGCTCTACACCCTCCATCGGGTGCTCGAGGGTTCATGGGAGTTTGCCCAACCAGTCCACATGTGTTTTGTGGACTTGGAGAAGAGCATTCGACCGTGTCCCTCGTGGTGCCCTGTGGGGGTGCTCCGAGAGTATGGGGTCCGGGGCCCCTTTGCCAAGGGCTGTCCGGTCCCTGTATGACCGGAGCAGGAGCTGTGTTCGCATTGCCGGCAGTAAGTCAGACCTGTTCCCGGTGCATGTTGGACTCCATGGGCTGCCCTTTGTCACCGGTTCTGTTCATTGTATTTATGGACAGAATTTCTAGGTGCAGCCAGGGGCCGGAGGGGGTCCAGTTCGGGGGACCACAGGATTTCATCGCTGCTTTTTGCGGATGATGTTGTCCTGTTGGCTCCATCGAACCAGGACCTGCAGCGTGCACTGGGGGCGGTTTGCAGCCCGAGTGTGAAGCGGCTGGGATGAGAATCAGCTGTTCCAAATCCGAGGCCATGGTTCTCGACCGGAAAAAGGTGGATTGCCCTCTCCGGGTGGGTGGGAGTCTCTGCCTCAAGTGGAGGAGTTCAAGTACCTCGGGGTCTTGTTCACGAGTGAGGGGAGGATGGAGGCGTGAGATTGACAGAGGCGGATCGGTGCGGCGTCGGCAGTGATGCAGTCGCTGTATCGGACCGTTGTGGTGAAGAGGAGCTGAGCCGAAAGGCGAAGCTCTCGATTTACCGGTCAATCTACGTTCCTACCCTCACCTATGGTCATGAGCTCTGGGTAATGACCGAAAGAACGAGATCGCGGATACAAGCGGCCGAAATGAGTTTCCTCCGCAGAGTGGCCGGGCGCTCCCTTAGAGATAGGGTGAGGAGCTCGGTCACACGGGAGGAGCTCGGAGTAGAGTCGCTGCTCCTCCACGTCGAGAGGAGCCAGCTGAGGTGGTTCGGGCATCGGGTCCGGATGCCTCCTGGACGCCTCCCTCGGGTGGTGTTCCGGGCATGTCCCACCGGTAGGTGGCCCGGGGGAAGACCCAGGACACGCTGGAGGGACTATGTCTCTCGGCTGGCCTGGGAACGCCTCGGGGTCCGTCCGGAGGAGCTGGAGGAAGTGGCTGGGGAGAAGGAAGCTTGGGAGCCCCTGCTTAGACTGCTGCCCCCGCGACCCGGCCCCGGATAAGCGGAAGAAGATGGATGGATGGATGGATGGATGGATGGATGGAAAACAATAAAAAGTACCTAAATACTGTATGTTATGTGTTCGCAGTTAATACCCCGTAGTGTAGTGTAGTGGAGTGCACTTATATGAATAGCTTGAGATTGTGATTGACAGCAGGAAATAAAATATCTGTCATGGCTGAATGCATCACTTGTTTTCATGGTAATTGTGACTACAGCTAGAATTCTAACAGCGCACTTATTTTAACGTATGATTTTGGTTGAAAGGAAACGGTGATTGTGAAATGGTTTAGGAACAATATGGGAAATTTCTGATTAAATTCACACTTTGAACATCACACCGAATTGATACGGTCTCCTTACGTGATGTTTGTAGGAGAATACTGGCTAATTTTCCACTCAGTATACCAGATACTGTTTTAAGCATCATCATAATGTTCATAAAGTTCACAAAACTATTCGTCAGAAGGGAAGTATTTCATTTCTGGTGCGACTGCTTGTCAACTTTATATAGTGCTCTTCCAAGGTCCAGCAGGCATTAAAACGTCTTACTTTCTTTTTCATACATCATCTATAGGTAGGAATTCATTGAAAATGTGTGTCCGGAGTACTGTATTCAGGATACTTTCACTCTGAGTTGCATTGTATTTTCGATTTTTGACTTTCTTGTGGACTTATAGTTCTGCGTCGACTCCACGCAGACTTCCGCCATCGCCTTTGTTTTTGATCTATGGATCTGCGCCGAGGTCTATGTGCCGCGAAAAGAAAAGAAAAGAAAATGCCTGGAGCCACAAAAGGCTTTTGACATCTAAAATGAAGACAGCATATCTTTATTTTACCTGTCTGCTCTGTATAAAAGACTACAGTGTGATGCACTTATGAAGTCAGCGAAATGCTACGGAGAATATGTGTCCATTCATATATACGGTCTGAGCTACTGCAGACGTTTAATCTCTGAAAAGGTTAACATGAACCATCTCCAACGCGATAGAAGCACAGAACAGACTCACCATCAGCAGCACAGAAAGATCACTCACATAATCCATTTAATTGTGTCCTTCTTCAGTGCTTATTTAAGCACTGAAGAAGATTACCATTATCTACACATTTCAAATCACATTTAAAGACAGACAAACTTAAATAAAAATGCATTGTAATTCAGTCCTCATTATTGAGTACTGGAAATGTATGTAGAGCGGGGGTAGAGAGGACCAATCACAGCCCTTATTGTCTGCGTCGCTTCCATTACTTGTGTTGTTTTGATGCATAGTTAGAAAGTTTCAGAGGTGCACGTAGGTCGACACAGACGCTTTGATGCACGACTGTGAATTAGACTTAATGGACTCTATTCACGTTTACCGAAAGATGTTTGGAAACGCGCGGATGAAGACTTCCAGAGTAGTTACCGACACTCTGCATGTGATAAAACTGTGGATTCAGCAGCAGCGGTCTTCACAAAAAAGCTTTCCAATTACAATTTTATATTATTAAAGACAAATTCTAATACACAAATTAATCTGCAATTTATGAAAGAAAAAATAAAGATTTCAATGACATCTAGATGGAGGAAACCATTTTCTATCGCCAACAGAGCCGAAAGGAAGTCATCATCCGCAAGTTTCTGAACGTCTTCCAAATACGGTGGAGTTTGAAGACTAACTTTTTCCTTTGTCTTTTGGAAAACTACTATGTTCTGAATCCCACCTGTACCAGAACACAGTAACTCAAACCTATTATGCATTTTTTGGTACATGATTTTCGTTACTTTGCAACACCGTCTTTACTGCACTTGCGTAATCTTGCGATCTCTCCTGCGCCTTATTCAAACCTTCCTTACGGTTGTAGGTGTAAGATTCACCCATGCTCCAAAACGACAATTCTCCATAAATATACAAAAACATGATACTAAACTGTACACCGCAACTTCACAAACCCGGTGCGATGTGCAGTAGTTTCAATGACGGGATGTATGTAATGTGATAGCGCTCTGAAGGGGAAGTACCAGCCTAAAAAGCTAAGAGAAAACTGAATTACACAAGTGAATACATCGTTTTTGGTGAATATGGCATTTTCAGAACAATTAAAGGTAACATGGTGATCTAAATATGTTACGTTTTTGCAGTTAATATGCCATAAAAGTCTAATACGGCCTGTTTAATGACACGTATCCATAATCCTGGACATTAGTTTGTAGATAAATCCTGATATATTGCGTCCCATTGTGCCGGTGTGGATAGTGGCATCGCTCTGTCTCTGTCTGTCTCGGTGCTCAGATCCTTGTGAGTCGGTGACAGTCTGAGCAGTGGCAGTGTGTGGGCAGAGAGCTGTAGGACACAATAACAGCCCTGAGGAGACTGGGTACTGCAACTGCTAATACTGTTAATACTGCATACTGAAAATACAGCCGGGTCTATGGACATCCGCACAACTACACTTACCTGTTGAAAATTAAATAAAGAGATGCTGTTTGGCTTAAGGGTGAGTGTTTTTTTTTATTATTAGAAGGAAGGATATGTCAGAATATTCACTCTGCATATGGTAAAAGAGAGACCAGAGAGAGTTCGCCGCATCGAAAATGGGATTAAACCAGGTCTAAACCCAAAACTCAGGACTAAACAAGGACCAAATCAAGTCAACATCAGGAGTTAAGTTGAATAAATTTACCAACTAGCTTTGTGCTGCATTGTTTCTATGAAAAACGCTTTATAAATAAAGTCTGATTGATTGATTGAAGTGTGAACCCACCCTAAATCCAGAGTTAAACCTGGACTAGACCGGGATCAAATCAGTCCCACAAGATGAAACTAAGGCTACGTTCAGACTGCAGAGCTTAATCCTCAATTCAGATTTTTTTCGGTTGTTCACATATCCAATTAAATGCAACTTTTATGTCTCCAGTGTGAACTTTCAATGCCCCAAAAGTGTCCAGGAGGCGCACTGAAGGACACGACGATGCCACAGTGTTTACAGAAGTCGCCTAAACATGGACGCTAGCATTGGTTCTGATAAGACCCCTCCAATTTGGGCTGAATACAGTTATCTCCCCAAATATTAATAAACTCACTAACCTCACTTTCCCTCCAATGACTCGACTCCGAGCCTTCAGAGCCTGAAAATTCTCCTGCATTGTCGTCCGTCATGGTTGTTGCTTTCTTCCAGTTTCCGCCTGCTTTAGTGCAGAAGGGTGACATTTGTCGCTTGTTTATGACGTGTAGGTCGGATGAACACGACCTGGCTGTTCAGACTGAAGTTGCACGTCAGAAGATCGGATATGTTTCGGTGTTAGGAGCACATATCCAAGTGGCCTGGGTCACATTTGAAAAAATCAGACCTGTGTCGTTCAGGCTGTCATTAAAAGATTAGATACAGGTCACAGAGGGGTGAAAAAAAAGGATTTAGATAATTTCAGGTTGCAGTCTGAACGTACTTCTACATCCGGACTAAACCAGGATAAAACCACCAGCAAATCAGTGTAAATGTAGGTTTAGTATTTCATCCAGTAGGGACTTAAAGTGCATGTATTTAAACTAAACCAGGAGTAAACCCCAAACTAAACCTGAACTTGACCAGGACTAGAACAGGACCAAACCAAGTCCATATAAGAATTTAAATGGGCTCAATTTAGGGGCAGATACTAGAAGTGTGATCTGGATCTAAAACTGGACTATACCAGGACTAAACCAGGACTATAGGAGACTAGGGAGAGTTCACCACTTCGAAACTGGGACTAAACCAGGACTAAACCCAAAACAAAATCTGAACTAGATTAGGACTAAGCAAGGACTAGAACTAGACTAAGAATTGGGAAATGGGCTCAATTTAAGATCAGATATTACAAATGTTAATGCACTATAAATCTGGAAATTAAACCTTGACTAGACCAGGACAAGCCCCAGACTAAACCCGGACTAAACCAGGATCAAACCACAACCAAAGATTAAACAAAACCTGAATTGAAAGGACTAAAAAAGGACTAGAACTTGACCAAATCATGTCAGTATAAGAACTTAAATCAGCACAATGTATGATTAGATACTATTAGTGTGACCGCACCGTAAATCTGGACTTAAACCTGGACTATACCAGGACTAAACCAGGACTACAACAAGACCAAGCTAAAGTCTACATCTGGACTAAACCAGTACCAAACTATGACCAAACCAGAAGAAAATACTGTGTATTGAACCCCGTAGGCAGGGATCTGAAGTGTCTAAAGTGCGTGTTGATTTTTATGTAACATTTGACTAAAAATCGTGTCTAGTTTTTCCACATCTGCTGCACTAAACTGACACTAACACTTCCCCGTCTAATGCTCAACACAGAAGCACAGTTTGGCTTAAGGGGGAATGTTTTTTTCTTCTTTTTTTATTACAGAAGATTAAGTTGCTGTAGAACATTAGGGCTCCACAGCTCTGCAAAATAGAGACTAAGCAGAGTTCAGCACATCGGAACTAAACTAGGGTTAAACGACAGCAGCTCAGTTGGTAAAGTGTTTCGTCCGTCTTGTGTGACTGGTTCCTTGTTGTAAAGCACTTTTTGAGTGGCTCGAAAACAGAAAACGCTATAGAAAATTGTGACCATTTACCATTTAGAACCACTAAAACTAAACCTGAACTAGATCAGGACTAAACAAGGACTAACCAGCCCCACAGAAGAACTTAAAGGGCTCATACTATGCAGGTTTTGGGATTTTTTTAAATGTTCTTTCCTCCTCAAAAACATAGCCGTAGTTGTGTTTTGTTTCGTTTTATTTCAACACCCAAACTCTGCACATTTAGACAGAGTTCTTCTCTTCTTTCACCCCTGGAATTGCCAATCGTATCTGAGCAAAAAGTAAAAGGGAGCTGTTAACTTGAAATCTACAGCTTCAGAGCCTTTTGAGTGTTGCAGATGGCGACAGACTAATAATGCAGGATTATGCAAACGTGTGAACAAAACAAAACACAACTGCAGGTATGTTTCTGAGGAGGTAACAACATTACAACATGGCTAAAAGCTCACACGAGGACCTTTAAATAGCGTCAGTGTGGAACAAAATGACTGCATGGATCTCAAACTAAAGCTGCTAGACCGAGACCAGACTGAGACTCGGATGTTTTTGTGAAATCCGATTTTTTTTTTGCGAGGTCGTTCACATTTCCAATTAAATGCGACTTGTATGTGATCTCCAGCGTGAACTTTAAACGCCCCGAAAGTGTCCTGCAGGGAGCGTGTTGAGCACCTGGAGATTTTAAAGTCGCTGTCGTACCGGAGCCAGAACATGTACAGCTTATTTGTTTTAAGGAGGAGACTGAGAAGGACGAGGTTTTTGGCCACGGCGTTTTGTGGGGCAGCGTCAGCCGAGTGTGCTGGGATTGCTGTGTGCTTCGCTGCTTCACCAACACGGAGTTCATTCACAATTTTCGTATGACAAGAAGGACGTTTGAGTACATTTGTTCGCTTGTTGATGACGTGTAGGTTGGATGTAGGTCGGATGTGACGTGGCCGTTCAGACTGAAGTCGCGTGTCAAAAAGTTCGGATATGTATCGGTTTTAGGAGCACATATCCAAGTGGCCTGGGTCAAATTTGGAAAAATCAGATCTGTGTCGTTCAGGCTGTCATTAATAGACCAGTTACAGGTCGCTTAGCGGTGAAAAAATAGGATTTGGGTCACTTCAGGCTGCAGTCTGAACGTAGCCAAAGGGGTTTTTTTTCGGTCCATTTCAGCCATTTAACCAAACTCAGACCGATGAACCAGCATTTTCAACCGTACCCAGGCCCTGAAGACCTTGCTGAGACCTTTCTCGGGAGAATCTCACTACGGTTCACTAAAAAGTCAGCGGTACAGTTCACCTAATCTGCGCCTTGTGAACACTAAGTTCACCAGGTTCTCTTTGCCTTTTTTAGTGCATTGTAACATCCTTCGCTCACTGTAGATATGTCACGTGACTGTAACCGGGAACGCTCAGCTTTTCTTTTTTTGTGGGAACACTCGGCTGTAAACACGGCTGGCTGTTGTCGTTGTCGTGACTATGCCAACGCAAATACAAAAATTAAAGATCAATACTTTGAGCTACCTGGACGAGGTGTGGACCAGAAAGGGGATTGTGACCCCATCAAAGCTCAAGTGAACCAGAAAGAGAACCCGGTCCTCTTTGTAATAAACTCACAATGTGAACACAAAATCAACCAAATCCAGTTATTTCTCTGTTCACTTCAAGGGGACGATATGTGAAAACACCTTAAGTCTATATCATGAACATCAACTGTGACTAAACCAGAACTAAACCAGTGTAAATGTTTTTTATATTTCATCTTCTAGGGACCTTAAATGCAGGTGCCAGTGTAGACTCCTTTTACTGGAACACCATTCATATTTATTTAAGATTTTGCTGAAAGTTTTTCCTCGTGTGCTTCACTAACCTGACACAAACATACCTCTGCCTCCTGCTCAATAAGGAGACTGGAGTTTGGCTTAAGGGGGAATGGTTTTATTAGAAGGAAATGTCAGAATTTTCAGGAAAAATGTTTAACAAAATGTATTCACTTTGCTACACCGAGGCTGCCTTCCCACCTGCACACAGCTCATCAAAATTGAAATGAAATCCAGAATTAAACTGGGAGTAGACGGGGACTATAACAAGACCAAACCAAGTCTATATCAAAACCAAAAAAACAAGTGAATTCAGCTTTAGTATTTCAACCAGGAGCGACTTAAACACACAGAACTGGAGATACTATGGCAGTGTATTATAGCTACAGCTCTCAAATGATATAAAATGAAGGCAGTTACCATAACAAATATTGATTTTCTTTTAGCTCATTTAACTGAAACTAATGTTTAGTTCTTCTGTTTAATGGTTATATCATTGAAAACCATGAATTTATTAAGATGTTCCAGCCCTATCCTGAATCAGGGGTGAGCAATTATTTTTCCCCAAATAAGATTGTGGAGGCCGGGGCCAAAATGCTTAACTCAATTCTGCAGAATATGAAGTGTATTTCTTTCTAAAAAGCAGTAAATAGCATTGTTCTAACGCACTGGTAAGAGTTTATGTTATGACTAAGCAATGAAAAGGTAGGAGATAGGCTGCCTTACAAAAAATGTCAAAAACACAAAATAAAATAAAAGCAGTGCAGCTCTAGTCTGTGCATGAGGAAAATGATAATGATGATTTTTATTCCAAATGAGCTTAAATGGGCCGGTCAGAGTCAACCAAAGGGCAGTTTGTGCCCCAGGAGCTGCACAAATCTGATCTAAACTCAGGTGGTGGTGGTGGAGAGGCTGAGGAGGCTGATGGTAGAGCTGCTGCAGGGGGGACGGCACTAAAAAGGAAGGAGAAAACACTTAAATGAATGACTTGAGATGTGTTTGGTTAAGATTCAAAAGTAGCAGGTGGTATCGACATACAGGATCTGCAGTAGTTTTATAGTTAAGCCCTATACAGGATTTGTCTGTTTTGTGTGAAAGTGTGATTTTATAGCTCAGCCTTGTACTTGAACTGTTGTTCTCTTTGTTTGCTAAAAGTCACAGTCGGGCCTCTGTGTGGATCTGTGTGTTTAACTTAAACTGACCTGACTGAGCTGCGCACTCTGCAGTGACTCCAGAGTCTGACGTCTCTCTCCAATGTCACATTCTTAAAATATATCTGCTGTGCTTCTGAACTCTGGTATTTATATAGACACACCCATTTCTACTCTCATTAGCATAAAGCTGTATATGTGTGTCGTCTCTTGTGACCGTCTTAAGTAAAGTTTGCAAAGCGGAGCATCCTGATCTGTAAACTTGTACTCAAGCATCTACTCACCTGGGTCTGAAGTCATTTCTTAACAACTATTTGTTTACCATAAAATACCAAATAAGAGCCGGATTTCAATTAACCACCGGGTCTCCTTTAATCGCCGGGTGCAGGTGGAAATTCTGATAAATAAGCGCCGGTTTCAAATAAACGGTGAGTCTAATGTTGGTGCTGAAGACAGAAGTCGTGCTGCACCAACAGGAGCAGGACTGATGCTCGCGTCGTCTTTACACAAACCGAACTTAAAACCACACGCCTCATTTGCATAAACTATAAGCGCTGAAAGAACCAGCTCGCTCCTTGTGCCCTGATGCGGCGGATGAACGTTCTCGCTCTGCTGCTCCAAACCCGCTGCGTCTGTCATTTGTTTTAAAGTCGTTAAAAAACGAATGTCTGCATGTTGTGGGGAGGGTTTGAATGACTTTCTGTAATTCAGGAGTCGCTTTCAAACGTGGGAAACTCTCCGCTTCATAGATATTTTGTTGTAACATTTCAAATGAACTCGCCTACGTTCTAAATTATAGTCACATTGGTTAAAAGAATTCGAGTACCAGATTTTCCCTCTTTTCCTGAGCAAGATTTTTGTGAGGAAGGAATTAATCGCCCCAAATCGCCGCCTGGTCTCAAATAAACGCCTGGTCTGTTAAGTGACTGAAACAAACAAACGCGCCGGCGACTATTCGATATTTTACGGCAGACGGTATATATATTTTTTATGGTATTTCTCTTGTGACTGTCTTATATGAAGCTAGCGTGTAAAGTGGAGCATCAAGCATCTCTTCACCCTGGTCTGGAGTCATTTCTGAACAACTATTGGTTTATTTAACGACAACAGCCGTCTCCCAGTATCAGTGTGTTTTCCCCCAGTACAGAAATACTATATAAGCAGCTCTTGAGGTCAAAATAAGTTCACTGTTGTCAGCAGAAAGTGTTTTACTGTCCAATAACCATGAAGTGTGCAAAAATAAACCTCCGCTCCGGACTGGGAAAGTTGTGAATAGCACTTATATTTCTTATTATTCAGTGCAGTGAATAATAAGAAAAAGGTAAGCGAGGAGTAACTCTGGACCCCTGCAAACGGTTTCAAATGAATCTGTTTATTTTGGGACGGTAAAAAAAAGAGGTACAGTGCTTTAAAATATAAATAGAGCTGTACTCCTCGTAATGAAGTGCGTGCGTTCATTTGAATATTTTAACAAGCCTCGCAGCGAAATCATTTGTTTTCATACACCATAAGTAGAAATGGTCGGCGTCTGAATCCGCAATAGCGCCGCATTATTCACTGTCTAATTGGGCAGCGCTACATTCCCGAAATTTGTAAGGTCCCGATAATGAAAGCAGACGCGGCTAATGAGCTAATTATTCTTGATCCCAATATGACGACGTTCGCGCGCGTCCCCAAAAACAAGGATTGTATAAATAGCGTTACATAACTCTGTAACTGAAGGGTAACCGTGGCGACGCGCGATCAGAGGTGTGAGCTGGAAATAAAATGAAACGAAGGTTGATTTTTTTTTAAAAGTGTGCGTCCCTCTGTGTTATTGGGCTGATGTGGAAACTGTGTCGCTTTAAAAAGGGTAAAAAAAAACATTGGGCAAAAAATAAAAGTTATGGTTGACAGAAATATTGAATAAATACTCATGGTCGGATGGTCCGTTTGATGATTCTGCTGTGTCCTTGGGGAAGACATTTATCTACGTATCATTTTATCAGTGTGCATTTGTTTGGACTCCCTCCTCCTCTTTCTCTCCATTCTTTTCTCTCTCTTTCTCTGCCTTATTTTCTCTCTTTTCTCCATTCTTTTCTCTCTTGTTTCCCATCCTCTCTCCTTCTCTCTCTGACGCCCTCTTTCTCTTTCTCTCCTTTCTTTTCTCTGTATTTCTCTCATTCCTCTCTCCTCTCTCTCTGACTCCCTCCTTCTCCCTTCTTTTTCTCTCTTTCCTCTCCCTCCCTCTCTCTCCTTCTCTCTTTTCTGATTCCCTCCTTCTCTTTCTCTCCCTTCTTTTCTCTCTCTTTCTTCCCCTTCTTCTCTCTCTGTGTGACTCCCTTCTTCTCTTTCTCTCCCTTCTCTCCTCTCACCTTTTCTCCCTCCCTCTCTCCTTCTCTTTCTCTCCCTTTGTTTCTCTTTCTTTTTCTCCCTTCTTTTCTCTCTCTTTCTCTCCCTTCTCTTTCTCTCCCTTCTTTTCTCTCTCTCTGACTTCCTTCTTCTCTTTCTCTCCCTTCTCTTCTCTCACCTTTTCTCCCTCCCTCTCTTCTTCTCTTTCCCTCCCTTCTTTTCTCTCTTTTTCTCCCTTCTTTTCTCTCTCTTTCTCTCCCTTCCTCTCTCCTCTCTCTCTTCCTCCTTCTCTGTACCCCCTTTCTTTCTGTCTCTCTTTTTCTCTTTCTCTCTCATTCTCTCCCTCCTCTCTTTTTTAAAGACAACACAGTAAAGTGTATTTACCTTGTTCACATGTTTCGGCCGCGGCTGATTCATCTCCAACAACGACTGAAATACGACACGTCACGTCACCAGCACCATGGACAGTTCTGAAGATGCAGCAGCTCAAACATGTCGACAACGTAAATACACTTTACTGTATTATCTTCAAAAACGAACCCAAGAAGTTCAAGTTAAAATACATCAGAAGACAAAATGAACATGGAATGAACAAGGAAAATAAAATAAGTCCTAAATGGATAAACACATTAAATCAAATTCTGCAAAATAAACAGTTTATTTAAAGGTAAGCAAAAGAAAATGGATGGATGGACATAAAAAAAAAACATAATATAATATAAATATAACTTCTTAGAATTTTTGTGATACATTTTATAGTCCTTTCACTATCTGTATAGGCAACTTACTGTAATCAATTTGTCTTTTTTAAGTAAATGAATAAAAGTAAAATAAGAATAATTCATCTGGTATTTTGTTGTCAGTATTGCCCACTCGAATTGCACAGATTAGCAGCCACTTTTCCATCAGTCTGCCCCAGGCCATCTGTGACTACATTATAGTTAACATTTAATAATAATAATACATTTTATTTATTAGGCACTTTTCTGTCTTACAACAACATAAATAAATTCAGTATGATTTAATAGTGTATTCATGATGCAAAAACATTTAAAGGTCCTGTACTTTCTGATATATGTTATAATGTTGTTTCCTGATCCAAAACAGACCTGGAGTTGTGTTTTGTTTCATTCACACATGTTTAACACACAAATCTTGCACGTTTAGGCGTCTCTCACACACTCTGTTCCACCTTGTGATGTCATAATATACAAAGGAAGTGCACCATGTGTTTTTTTTACACCTTCACTGGGGTCATTTGGACGATTTTATCCCCAGAATTGCCCATCTCTACTTACAAACAAATGCTAAACGGTCACACTTAACTTGAAAACAACCACGTCATGACATCACAAGGTGGAACATGGCGCTTTGAGCTTTGGGGATGTAGACAGACTAATAATGCGGGATTATTAAAACACGTACGAATGACAGAAAACACAGCTCCGGGTATATTTTTGATGCGGTAACGACATGATGACGTGGCTTAAACCTCACACGAGTAATTTTTGCGCGACATTAGACCTTTAAACCTTTTTTATACACATTACCACACCGTTTTAATTACTTTTCTCCTCCCAAGTAATCGGAACAGACAAGCTAAAGGCGGATAAGAGCCCGCGTATTAGCCGTACACGTAAAGTGAATAGCAAAACATCGTGTTGAATCAGTTGCTTTCACGCACGCCGGAGTTACGTCCGCGAGCGCCGCACAGACACAAACACTCGTAGCGTCGCTCTTTTATTTCCTGACCCACATAGAATTGGTTATTATTCCTTTTGTGGCTTATGTAAGAGGCTCCATTGAATGTAAAATGTGCGGCTGCTGTAAGGAGGAGGCCGCGCAGGCAAACAGCACAACAACAGCAGTGGGAGGCTGGATAAATAAAGCCATTCTTTTATTATGTATTTATTCCTCTCTCTCCATCGCCCTCCTGCTCTCTGGCTTTATCTCTTTCGCTCTCTCTTTCTCTACGCGCTCCCTCTCTCTCTCTTTATCGCTAACTCTCTCTCTCTCTCGCTTTATCTCTTTCGCTCTCTCTGTCTCCATCTCTAACCACGTCTTAGTCTTTCTCTGCTTCTCCCTCTCGCTTGGTCTCTTTCTTTCTTCCCCTTTCTCCCTCTCTCCTTTGCTCCCTTTCCATCTCTCTCTCTCTCTCTCATTCCCTCCCTCTCTGTCCCCCTCTCCCTCTCTTTTTCTCTCCCTCTCTCCTTCGCTCTCTCCCCCTTTCTCTCTTTTCTCTCCTTATCTCCCGCTCTCCCTTTTTCCTTCTCTCCTTTGCTCACGCTCCTTCTCTCTTTCATTCCCTTCCTCTCTCTGTCTCCCTCCTTCTCTTTCTCTCTCTTCTTTTCTCTCTTTCTCTCCCTCGCTCTCTGTCTGCTCTCTCCTTTTCTCCCTCTCTCCTTCGCTCTCTTGTTCTCTCCCTCTGCTTATCTCCTTCCCTCTCGCTCTTTCTCTCTTCCTCTCTTTCACTCTCTCTGTCTCCACCTCTCTCCATGTCTTAGTCTCTCTCTGTTTCTCCCTCTCTCGGTCTCTTTCTTTCTCTCCCCTGTTTTCTCTTTCTCTCCCTATCTCCCTCTCTCCTTCGCTCTCTTTCCATCTCTCTCTCTCATTCCCTCTCTTTCTGTCTCCCTCCTTCTCTTTCTCTTGCTTCTTTTCTCTCTTTCTCTCCCTCCCTCTATGTCTGCTCTCTCCTTTTCTCCCTTTCTCCTTCGCTCTCTCATTCTCTCCCTCTCTGTCTCCATCCTTCTTTCTCTAGCTTCTTTTCTCTCTTTCTCCTCCTCCCTCTCTGCTCTGTCCTTTTCTCCCTCTCTCCTTCCCTCTCTCTCTCTGGCTTTATCTTTTCACTCTCTCTTTCTCTATGCTCTCTCCCTCTCTCTCTTTATCTCTAACGTTCTCTCTCTCTCTCTCTGGCTTTATCTCTTTCACTCTCGCTCTTCGTGTCTTAGTCTCTCTCTGCTTCTCCCTCTCTCAGACTATTTCTTTCGCTCCCTATCTCACCCTCTCTTTCACTCTCTCTCCATCTCTCTCATTCTGTCTTTGTCTCCCTACTTCTTTCTCTCCTTTCTTTTCTCTCTTTCCATCTCTCTTTGCATCACTCTGTCATTCTCTCCCCCTCTCTTTCCATGTCTTAGTCTCTCTCTGCTTCTCCCTCTCTTTCTCTCTCCCCCTCTTGCTCTTTACCCCCTCTCTCTTTACCTCCCGTTTTTCCTCCTTCCATCTCTTTCTCTTTATCTCTAACTCTCTCTAGCTTCGTCTCTTTCACTCTCACCCTCCCTCTGCTCTCCCCTCTTTCTTTCTTCCTCTCACTCTCTCTTTATCTCTCCCTTCTATCTCTTTCACTCCCCCCACCCTTCTCTCTGTGTCCCTCCTTCTATTTTTCTCTCCCTTATTTATCTTGTTCTCTCTCTCCTTCTCTCTACTCCAACATTTCCTTCTCTCTCTCTCCTTCTCTTTCTCCCTCCTTTCTCTTCCTCTCCCTTCTTTCTCTGCCTCCCTCTCCTTCCTTCTCTCTCTCTGTCTCCCTCCTACTCTTTCTCTCCCTTCTTTTCTTTCTCTCCCTTCCACCCTTTCTCTGACTCCCTCCTTCTTTTTCATTCTCTTCTCCTCCCCCCTTTCTCTCCTTCTTTCTCTCTACCCCCCATCTCTTTCCCTCCCTCTCTCCACACACTCATTCTTCTCTCTCTGCTCCCGTCTTTTTTCCGCACCCCTTTTGTTTCATGTTGCGCTGTAAAAACTCTCTCCCTTAACGTCGTAAAAATCCAGAGAAGAAAAACTCTGATTTGTTTTTACCAGTTTAAATTTCTCCACGTATTTGCATTTTAAAAACCAGTTTCGTTCTAAATTGTCTTTATTTGTTTTGTGCTCGATTTGTTTTCCGTCCAGTTCTGATAAAAAGTGCAGTTTGTCCATGCGGTGGTTTTATGCACAGAAAGGAAACGTATCAGGAAATAAATCAATAATAACGACGTCGGGGTGGGGTTTAAAAGGCATTAAAAGGGAAGTAATAATCGCCCGGGCGCTTTCCTTCCATTAGTCCTGTTTTTGTTTCGTTTTGTTTTTCACCCACGATTCATCGAGAACTTTGAATTTAAACAACAAAATGCACTTGTAAAACTGAACGAATTAGACTGAAATAAAAGCAGATTTCTTCACCGGCTGCTTTTACTGTGATGAAAATCAAATGAACGGTGAGTGGGCTCGCATCTCCACAAACCCGACTCTTACTGGGCCTGGGTTAGGGCTTCCTGCTCCTTGTTTCCATGGAAATCTTTCATGGAGAATGTTCCAAAGTACAGCTTTAACTTTCTATTTCCATTAAATAAAACGGCTGACTTTGCACCTCCAGAAAGTTATATACAATTACTTTAAAGAGGGGGTATTTACTGCTGTGGGGTAATAAAGAGAGGTTATTTACTTCTCGGGGGTAATAAAGAGGGGATATTACCTTCTCTGGGCTATTAAAGAAGGGGTATTTACTTATGTATAGTAATAAAAATGGGGTATTTACTACTGTGGGGTAATAAAGAAGAAGTATTTACTCCAGTGGGGTATTAAAAATGCATTATTTGCTCCTGTAGGGTAATAAAGACAGGGTATTTCCTTCCCTGGGGTAATAAAGAGGGGGTATTTACTGCTGTGGGGTAATAAAGAGAGGTTATTTACTCCTGTGGGGTAATAAAGAGGGGGTATTTACTCCTGTAGGGTAATAAAGAGGGGGTATTTACTCCTGTAGGGTAATAAAGAGGGGGTATTTACTCCTGTAGAGTAATAGAGAGGGGGTATTTAACCCAGTAGGGTAATAAAGAAGGGGTATTTACTCCAGTGGGGTAATAAAGAGAGAGTATTTCCTTCTCTGGGGTATTAAAAATGCTTTATTTACTCCAAGGGGGTAATTCTTATTTCCTTCTGTGGGGTAATAAAGATGGGGTATTTCCTTCTGTGGGGTAATAAAGATGGGGTATTTCCTTCTCTGGGGTATTAAAGTATTAGAATAGTAATAAAATACACAAACCGCGTCGGTGAAATGATGTGAGAACAACATTATTTTTCCCTGAATGACATTTGACTGACTCTAAATACTGAATGTATGTTCATGTATTCACCCTTATGTAAAATATAATACTCCCTACAACTGCACAGCTGACTGATAAATACTAAATGTACCGTGTGAATCAAATAAATCGTCGTTGGTACAGTGTTGGTACAGTGTTGGTACAGTGTTGGTACAGTGTTGGTGCAGTGTTGGTGCAGTGTTGATACAGCGTTGGTACAGCGTTGGTACAGCGTTGGTGCAGTGTTGGTACAGCGTTGGTACAGCGTTGGTACAGTGTTGGTACAGTGTTGGTACAGTGTTGGTACAGTGTTGGTACAGTGTTGGTACAGTGTTGGTACAGTGTTGGTACAGTGTTGGTACGGTGTTGGTACAGTGTTGGTACAGTGT
Organism: Odontamblyopus rebecca; assembly: GCA_030686955.1. Taxonomy (NCBI): domain Eukaryota; kingdom Metazoa; phylum Chordata; class Actinopteri; order Gobiiformes; family Gobiidae; genus Odontamblyopus; species Odontamblyopus rebecca. Next base: position 28,432,457 of record CM060674.1, read on the forward strand.
TGGTACAGTGTTGGTACAGTGTTGGTACAGTGTTGGTACAGTGTTGGTGCAGTGTTGGTACAGTGTTGGTACAGTGTTGGTACAGCGTTGGTACGGTGTTGGTACAGTGTTGGTACAGTGTTGGTACAGTGTGCGCTCAGTTGTGTGGAGCAGAATTGCAAACATCTTCCTCCTGCAGGTTATTAACGGTGTAATTAATTCAGTGATTCGTGATTATTAACGAGGAATCCACAGCAGCAGAAAGAGCAGTGTTCAATTAAACCACACACGGACTCACCGCTGCTGCGCCGGAGATGTGACACACTCCACTAATGTGCGGCGAACACGAAACACACAACACGAAACACACAACAGGAGTACACACAACAGGAGTACACACAATACAGGTACACACAACAGGAGTACACACAATACAGGTACACACAACAGGAGTACACACAATACAGGTACACACAACAGGGGTACACACAACAGGGGTACACACAACAGGGGTACACACAATACAGGTACACACAACAGGGGTACACAACAAGGATACACACAATTCAATTAAATTCAATTTATTTTGTAGCGCCCAAAATCGCAACAACAGTTGCCTCTAAGGGCGTTCCAAGATATGGATGAGTAAAACATACACACAGACATATCAAAACAGGAATAAACAACATTCATGTAAAACAGCAAATGAAACATTGTCCAGTCATCCCCTGTCCTTAGACCCTCCTTCTCAGCAAGGAAAACCCAGGGTCCTGGGAAAAAGAAGAAACCTCAGGGAGAACTACAGTGAAGGAGGGATCCACTCCCATGGACGGACAGGCTATAGATGTCCAGGCCCGTGGGCCAGTTCGGTATGGCCATATCTACCCAGGTGGAGAAGGAGCTGGGCGAGGAGGGGAGGCCGGGCAAGGAGGAGGAGCCGGGCGAGGAGGAGGAGCCGGGCGAGGAGGAGGAGCCGGGCGAGGAGGACGAGCCAGGCGAGGAGGGGAGGCCGGGCGAAGAGGAGGAGGAGCCGGGCGAGGAAGAGGAGAGGGGTCCAGCTGCCATCAGGCGTCTGAAAGAGTTCCACTCCACAGGGGGAGTGGGACAGGGGACAACATGTGAATAGCAATGAACGAGCTACAGATGAGAACATAGTGAGTGATGCTGATGAGAAAATAGGAGGAAACAGAGGACAGTGCTCAGGTTGCCACACTTCCCCCAGCTTGTTATCTCCTGCGGCAGCTTATCTTAGTGACATCAACTAAGTAACCTGGTCATAAGCTATTCCGAAGAGGAAGGTTTTAAGCCTGGTCTTAAATAAAGAGACTGTGGAGCCTGTTTAACATCAACAGGGAGTTGATTCCATAACACAGGAGCTTGGTAACTGAAGGCTCTCCCCCCCACTGTACTTTTAGACACTCTAGGAACCACTAATAATCCTGCATTCTGAGAGCGAAGTGCTCTATTTGGCTGATAGGGGACAATGGCATCCTGAAGATATGATGGGGCCATATTGTTTAAGGCTTTGTATGTCAGGAGGAGAACTTTGAATTTAATTCTAAGCTCGACAGGAAGCCAGTGAAGTGATTTTAACACAGGACTGATGTGATTCTTTTAGTTCCTGTTAGGACTCTGGCCGCTGCATTTTGGACCAACTGGAAGCTTCTTAAAGTACCTTTAGTGCAGGCGGCGAGCAGAGAATTACAGTAATCTAGTCTGGATGTAACAAATGCATGGATACGTTTTTCAGCATCATTTTTAGGCAAAATATTTCTGATTTTAGTTATGTTTCGCAGGTGAAAATATGCAGTTTTACAAGCTTGGTTTATATGAGCTGTGAATGAGAGATTTTGGTCAAATACGACTCCAAGGTTTTTTACAGTAGAGCTAGAGGCTATACTCACATTGTCAAGTGAGATTATCTGGTCGGACAGAGAATCTCTCTGACCTTTAGGACCGACAACAATGACCTCTGTTTTTCAGGGTTTAAGAGCAGGTAATTCAGGGTCATCCAGGTTTTGATGTCCTTCACACAGGCACTGAGCTTATCGATTTGATCAGTCTGATTAGGTTTCATTGATAAGTACAGCTGAGTGTCATCAGTGTCATCAAACAGAAAAAGAGAAATCATAATTGGGTATATTTGGTGTGCAGTAGAAGTAGTAGTAGTAGTTGCTGTAGTAGTTGTAGTAGTTGTAGTAGTTGTAGTAGTTGTAATTGTTGTAGTAGTTGCAGTTGCCATAGCAGTAGTAGTGTTAGTGGTAGTTGTTATAGTAGTTGTGGTTGTAGTAGTAGTAGTTGTAGTCGTTGTCATCGTTGTAGTAGTTGTCGTTGTAGTAGTAGTTGTGGGTGTAGTAGTAGTAGTAGTAGTCGTTGTAGTAGAAGTAGTAGTAGTAGTAGCATTAGTACTTGTACTTGTAGTTGTGGTTGTAATAGTTGTAGTATTAGGTGTAGCAGTAGTCGTAGCAGTAGTAGTAGTAGCAGTAGTAGTTGTAGTAGTTGTAGTAGTAGTAGCAGTAGTTGTAGTAGTTGTAGTAGTTGTAGTAGTAGTAGTTGTAGTAGTAGTAGCAGTAGTAGTTGTAGTAGTAGTAGCAGTAGTAGTTGTAGTAGTAGTAGTAGTAGCAGTAGTAGTAGTTGTAGTAGTAGTAGTAGTAGTAGTAGTAGTAGTTGTAGTAGTAGTTGTAGTTGTAGTTGTAGTAGTAGTAGTAGTAGTTGTAGTTGTAGTAGTAGTAGTTGTAGTAGTAGTTGTAGTAGTAGTAGTAGTAGTAGTTGTAGTAGTAGTAGTAGTAGTAGTAGTTGTAGTTGTAGTAGTAGTAGTTGTAGTAGTAGTTGTAGTAGTAGTAGTAGTAGTAGTAGTAGTAGTTGTAGTAGTAGTAGTTGTAGTAGTAGTTGTAGTAGTAGTAGTAGTAGTAGTAGTTGTAGTAGTAGTTGTATATCATCTTTGCACTGTTTTTCTTAGGACCTTTTCCATGTTTTTGATATTTTTATGACTTATTTTACTGATTTTTTGCTTTTTATTTTGAATTTATTATCACCATTTACATTTTTTCCCTCTTTGACATTATAATTCCCACATTTGTCTCATTCAACAGCACATTTAAATGGACAGAACGCAGCCTCACACCTGGCCGGTACTTTACAGCCACAAACCGTTTAAAACCGCGCCGACACAGATTATGACACTGCAGCGAAAACCTATTGTCAAGTTCTGAAAGATTTTTAAAACGTGAAATTATCGGCATTGTGGTGTTTTTTGTTTTGTTTTTTCCGTTAAACCTCCGTCGCTGTTGCTGTTGCTGCCGCTGCTGCTTTTGTTTGCGGCCGGCGTTGGAACGTCTGCGTGTGTGAAGCGCCGTCTTTGTGTGAGCTGTCATGGCCGCCCTGACCTGCATTCATCTCATCTCATCAGCACATGTTCTAGAGATGCACTGACAGGACTACAAGAACTACAAGGAAGGACTACAAGTACCACGAGCACGGCGAGCACGGCAGATCGATCCAACACATCTGCCGTCAAAACGCCTCCGTCAAAACGCGCTCTAAAGGTGCATTGTGTAGCTTTTCTGCACGTCCAAATGCGTTTTTTTTTTAATCGCTTTGTCTGGAACGCTTCGCAGTGTGGTGTTAAACCTTTCGATCGTCACGGAGACCGAAACGGGCCGCGTCACGGGTCAGATCCGCTCAGAGGCGACCCCGCTCACACTCAGAACTCCTGTTTTACTTCGTGTTTTTCAGCTTAAAAAAAAACAACACCTGTAATTGAATAGACGTGAGGTAGAGCTGTTTAATGCCACGCTGTGGAACATTCCAGGCAGAGCAGTGATATCTCCGTAGAAACAAGCAGATGACGGACCCCTAACCAAAAAGTTACACAGTGCACCTTTAACATTTAGATACTTCTTTTAATTCTTTGGTAGGTTTTTTTAAAGGGTACAGTTGTTGTTCCTGGGTTTCAGAATGATGAGAAATCTGAATTGTTGCCGTAGCGATTAACAATTTCAAAACTACTCAAAATGTCCCTGATGTGTGAGGGAAATGCGCAGGTGTAGGGAGTATTATCTGTTACATAAGTGTGAGTTGTACAGTTGTAGGGAGTATTATCTGTTACATAAGTGTGAGTTGTACAGTTGTAGGGAGTATTATCTGTTACATAAGTGTGAGTTGTACAGTTGTAGGGAGTATTATCTGTTACATAAGTGTGAGTTGTACAGTTGTAGGGAGTATTATCTGTCACATAAGTGTGAGTTGTACAGTTGTAGGGAGTATTATCTGTTACATAAGGTGAGTTGTACAGTTGTAGGGAGTATTATCTGTTACATAAGTGTGAGTTGTACAGTTGTAGGGAGTATTATCTGTGACATAAGTGTGGGTTGTACAGTTGTAGGGAGTATTATCTGTTACATAAGGTGAGTTGTACAGTTGTAGGGAGTATTATCTGTTACATAAGTGTGAGTTGTACAGTTGTAGGGAGTATTATCTGTTACATAAGTGTGGGTTGTACAGTTGTAGGGAGTATTATCTGTCACATAAGTGTGAGTTGTACAGTTGTAGGGAGTATTATCTGTCACATAAGTGTGAGTTGTACAGTTGTAGGAAGTATTATCTGTTACATAAGGTGAGTTGTACAGTTGTAGGGAGTATTATCTGTTACATAAGTGTGAGTTGTACAGTTGTAGGGAGTATTATCTGTTACATAAGTGTGAGTTGTACAGTTGTAGGGAGTATTATCTGTTACATAAGTGTGAGTTGTACAGTTGTAGGGAGTATTATCTGTTACATAAGTGTGGGTTGTACAGTTGTAGGGAGTATTATCTGTTACATAAGTGTGGGTTGTACAGTTGTAGGGAGTATTATCTGTTACACAAGTGTGGGTTGTACAGTTGTAGGGAGTATTATCTGTTACATAAGTGTGGGTTGTACAGTTGTAGGGAGTATTATCTGTTACATAAGTGTGGGTTGTACAGTTGTAGGGAGTATTATCTGTTACACAAGTGTGAGTTGTACAGTTGTAGGGAGTATTTATTTCCTTATTTTTTAAAGGTTACAGTTGTCGTCCCTGGGTTTCAGAATGATGATAAATCTGAATTGTTGTCGTAGCGATAAACAATTTCAAAGATACTCAAAATGTCCCTGATGTGTGAGGGAAATCTACACTGTCAAAACACGCTTCAACGTTTATTTCTGGTTATTTAAAAAAAAAAAAAAAGTACAGTTTTGAAACGTGTGTGTGTGTGTGTTTCAGAATGATGAGGAATGCAGACTGTTGCCGTAGCGATTAATGATATAAAGCTAAATAATGTTGCATAAGACACAACGCTGAAACCTATGAATATGTCGATTTTCTGGTGGAAGATCTGTCATGTGCTTGTCTCCATGGCGATGTCAGCACTCCCCGGAATGTTCCATGGTGTGACGTTAAACAAATGTATCTCCATATAGAAAAGCTAGTGTAAAGTACAGGCCAGATCTGTGTGGAGGCGACCCCAGTATTATCTGTTACATAAGGGTGAGTTATACAGTTGTAGGGAGTATTATCTGTTACATAAGGGTGAGTTATACAGTTGTAGGGAGTATTATCTGTTCCATAAGGGTCGTATGGAGTACGGTATATCCCCGTACGCCTCACAACAATAAGGTTTGTAGTTTGATTCCCGGGCGTATTGTCGTCTCTTTGTGGAGTTTTCTTCTTTCTCGCTGCCTGTGCCTGGGTCCGTTTCCTTATTTTTGATCCGTGCCCTCATTTTTATTTTATTTTCTTCCGTATCGGCATTATTATTCATTGTTTTATGTTACACCATATACCGCCGAAGCAAGTTCCTAGTTTGTGATTTTTTTTTTTTTATCAGACAGTGGCAATGAAACTTCTTGTATTTCTGTTATCTATTTTTCTCTGTGAATGTGGCTTGACATATGTTCCTCTGAGGGAGTTTTTTTGTTGGAAATAACAAATAAATAGTCTGTACAGTCTTTAGGATGCATACGCAGAATGCAAAATGTAGCCGTAGCAACAGCAAAATAAGAAAAAAAACACTCAAACTGTGAAATCAATTGTTTATAATTGTGTATTGGCTTTAGGCAAACAGTGGGTAATTACAGCTCCCCTAGCAACCATACCGGCGCCAGGGTCCAGCAGGGCGCACCGTGGGACATTTCTATGTTTCTGTCGCACGCCGCAATGTTTAACTTAACAGTAATAACAGAAGGATGTGCTGCCATGGCGACGCTCAACCTTTACAACGAGGAAAGGAGTGCGTTAAATTACGGTTTATGTTGCGAAGTTTGATAGAAGATCTGGGATTTGTGTAGCATAAAGAGGCTCGTATTCTTGTGCCGTTTGCGTTCAGTTCTTCAGTGCAGTCCCTTTTGTTCTGACGCGCTGTTTACAAGTATGTCAATAGACTTGCATTATAAACGTGTGTGCGGTTTCTTTTGGTAACGATGCGAGGTTAAGGTGCGCTGTACAGGCTGTGTTCACGCTTAAAAGGGAATTCAGGCACATTTGAAGCTAAAGTTCATTGCTAGAGGTGGTCGAATTCTGTCAGAAGCCAAAAAACAGCACATCAGTGTTGCCTCGGCGGAGATCTCGCTGTAATAATAACAATAATAATACATTTTATTTATGAGGCGCCTTTCTGGACACCCAAGGTCGCCTGCAACAACATAAACAAATTAAATACGATTTAAAACAAACAGTTAAAAGCCACAGTTAAAGTGGAAACGTATTTAATTGATTGATTGAATTTAGTATTGTAATTAGTGTTGTGTTTTATTAGTAGTTAGTTTAATTAGCTGTGGTCGTGAGCCTGTCAAGGCAACAAACTGGTGTAGTGATTGGGGCAACTTCTTCTTCCACGTAAAACGGCGATGAGTTTCACACTGAAGAAGCTTAACACCACTTTAACCCATCTTACAAGAGCCACGAGTCTAACAAACAAAACGCTCTGCCTGGTTCACTCATTAGTGTCTGGAAATGTTATAAAACAACTTTATAAGCAGCTTTACACTTCCCTCTGTCGATTTCCCACTGCTTAACTTAACTTAAAAGTTTGGATGCCTCGCTCCTCGTACCTTTTGAAAACAGATGAATTAAAAGTGCTCAATCATAGTTTTCTGTTAAGGCAACTCAATCATTTTGAAATTGTATTGTATTTTAGCATGTGCTGTATACATGAAGTTTATTTTTAAATCATCCATATTTGACAGAATCAAAATAACAGGACTTTTAATGACTTAATTCTACTAAATTGCACCTTGTCTATGTTTTTAAGTTATGCTCAGTTATACCCACAATAGTTTAATACAGGCACGTCCAAACTATGGCCCCTCAGGCTTCCAGGTGAATTGGCCCATATGACCGCAAGTCGTACTTTTCACTGCATGTTCTTGAAATCTACCTTGATCAAGTAAATGTAGTGAGTCCTTTTGAGGGTCTGAGCCTGAACAAAGGTCTGAAGGGTCATTTAAACCTGTTATAAATACACAGATTTGAAATACTCACTGTTTTGAGCATCGGTCTATGACCCTCGATCGGCCTCACGCTGGTCTGTGTTATAATATGTGGCCCTTGATGAAAAAAGTGTTGACACCCCTGATTTAATCAAAAAGTCTTTGTTATTTTGTTACTCAAAAATAAAAACACATTACAGCAACTTGACACAATTAAGTTAGGTTAAGTTGGACTATTTCTAAACCTCTGAGTGTACACAACGTCATCTATTTACTTTTACATTCGGGTTTACAGTGGAAGATCCAAACTACTGACCCTCTGGTTTTTGACTAAAAGCTATACCCATTATAGCACTTGGACCCCTTCCCCCCTTATTTTTTATACTATAATCTAAGGCCTTGTCCACACGTAGTCGGGTATCTGATAAACCGAAGATGTTTTGCTGCGTTTTGACCCGTCATCCACACAAACACGCATCAAAAACGAGTATTCAGGGAAAACTCCGGCCAAAGTGAAGATTTTTGAAAACTCCGTTTATGCCTGTTTGTGTGGACAGAGATAACTGGGGTTTTGCGTTTTAAAACGTCACTGTCTGCTCCAAAAAAATATGAATCTGCCCTGACGTCAAACGTGTGACATTTGTTTAGGCGACTGCAAAAGCCAAAGCCAAAGCCACAGCAGACTATGCACCGGAGACGTTTCTTTTGAAGTTCATACTCCAAAACTGTGTTTAGGAGCAATACTGACTCCGAGTCTGTCCAGACAGAGGAGCTTGGCGCCATGTTTTCTGTTGTTTAAGTTTAGGCAGAAGTGACGGTGAAGTGAGGGCTCAATGGAAATAACGCCATCTACAGGTTTGGAATGCGTATGAATGTGGTTGAAAACGCAGATGTTCGGTTATGTGTGGAAGGTATTTTTTTCGAAGACGAGGTGGTGTGGATAAAACAATTTTTATAAACGGAGAGGGGGAAATGTTCGGTTTTAAAAATACCTGGCTACATGTGTACATGGCCTAAAGAATGATATTGATTTTGTATCACATGTGCTTGGACAGCATTGATTTTTGTGTGAAACCTACTGCACCACTTCTGCTCTTGTGGTTTATTCCATAGAGTTATATATATATTGATTGTGCTTCGGTGAGGTTCGAACTAGTGACTCTCTGGTTTTTGGTGCGAATGCTGTACCCGTTATACCACTTTTTTCCCCTCTCCCTTTACATCTTTTGTCGTTATCCTGTAGAACTCATCCATAGAGCGATACTGTTACTGTATTTTATGTGCGTGAGTGAGGTTCTGACTGCTCACCCACTCGTTTTTGGGTGAACGCTATACCCCCCGCGCCGCTTTTGCCCCATCGCTCTTCCCTCTCGTACTGTAATCCATACCAGTGATGTTGTTTTTGTAGTACATGACTGCTTGGTGACAGGGCTGTGTGTATTTGACATGACCTTTTGGCCTGATTTGTCTGACGGGGCATCCGGCACAACATCTGTCATAAAGGGGCGCGCGTGAAGCCGCCGTGGGATTTAAATCCATTTCAAATCTGACGTCTGATCTAACACGGGGATCAGCCGTCTCCAGATATTCCACACTCTGTCTGCTCTTGTAGAAATCGGCAAATATCTCAACAGCGTGACAGTCAAAATGCAATTTGAATGGAACAATTTGTATGTTTCCGTCATTACAGAATGTCGCGGTGACGTTTATTGTAAGAAAACTTGTACTGTTCGTTTGACCCATTCTCGAGTCCCTGGTTAATGCTGTGTTCAGAGCGCAGAATCAGGGACTTCGGGTTTGGATGCAAAATTTATGCCGGTGCCTGTTTATTCTGGTCCAACATTTCCACTGCGCATTTGAGCGTCAGATTCCAAAGTTGAAAAATCTGAACTTTTGGCAAAATTCGGCGTACGTCAGTGGATTTCGAGTAGTGTTGTTCCCGTACCATTTTTTGGGGATCCAATACACATTAATGATGCACATTAATGGACACATGAAGACAAGTGTAAATGTGCCAGAGTTAGCATACAGCTAATTTACATTCGTAGTCCATTGGCAGGTTACTTACAAGACAGACACATATACTGTTCCCTCACAACATTCAAATATTTCAGGTGCACACAACGGGTGCTCTGGTACTTATCTATAAAGTGCAAGTGGGTATTAAAGTGCTTTTAGTATGTTTAAAGTGCTACTGTTTCAATCTAAATATATAAATAGGTAATAAATAACAAGGTGCAGTAGGACAAACATTCTTTGGTGCATATACAAGTAGTGGTCGCAATTATAATTACAGGATAAACTTTGTATATTCACTTGGTCTTTGTATATTCACTGATACCAATACCAGTCCCATACCACATAGTCTGAAGAAATAAATTAATTGGGACGACCAGGCGTCCCTGTTTACCCGGGACAGCTCCACTTTTGAGCCCTGTGTCCAAAACCAGTGATTTGTCCCAGTTTTATTAGAGAAATGTCCCAGGTGTCCCTATTTTTAATAATAATAATGATGCATTTTATTTATTTGGCACCTTTCTGGACACCCAAGGTCGTCTTACAACAGCAGCTACATTGCTTTTCACAGACACATGTCCTCAAAGACACTTTACAGAACATTATTAACAGCATTGTTCATTCACTCCAGACCCGATGGTAGTAAGATACCACCAACACTCACGCACACACTTTCACACCTACAGTGCATGTTTTGGGTTGATTTCGACCAATTTGACCCCTGCCAACAGTCAAGAGAGGCACAAATTGTAATTTGTTTGGGTAAAACACAGAAAAACATGCTTAAAAATGAGCAAAACACAAAGTAAATGTGACTACACTGACTCACATCTTAGTCTTGAATGGTCTATGTGTAACAATTTTCCTTAATTACGCACTCATTTCACAATTTTATGATTACCAACCACCTCAAATGGACGATGTCCCAGTTTTTGATCTTGACAATCTGACAAGACTAATTCGACTTAATGTTGTTACAGTACAAGAGCAATAAATAAATCTACTAAAAGAACATCTCTAAAGGAACTCTAGAAGAAAAGATTTTGAGTTAAGAGAAAAATATATAATGATTTTGACCATAAGTAGAGCTGATTTAAGTACTTATACTTTTCTAATGTGTTACTTTCTACTGCAGTGCATGGATAAAACCAACAGTGAGGCCTGTGAAAAGATGCTCATCCTCGGAGCAGATGGATAATGGCGCAGAGTAAACAAAGTCTGAGTTAGCGCTTTTGTCGAGCTGAACTCTCTGTAGTTGAGTTTCTAAGTTTCTATGTCGAGCGTCGACACTAAAGGCTAAATGAAGATATCAAAGAGGAAGCACAAATGTCTTTTCTGTTTTTATTAGAACGTTTTAGGCGTCTGCAGAGCCTCTACGTTTAACCTTTTCTCTGAAATATATGCGGCATCAGAGCTCTTTTTTGTTTTTATTTCATTCAAAAAGTATAAAAAGACATTGAAATGAAATGAAAAAGGAGCAAAAAGAAGAACAATCTTGTAGTTATTTCACCCCTTTTCCAGACACTACATCTGCACCGATAGTTACTTTAAAACAGTTCAAATCATTGTTTCATTTCACCCACAATTATTAATCAACTGGAAACAGAACTGGAAACCTTTATGCACAACAACTTGTTTTTTTTTTCATACATACACATTGCAGCATAGAAATTTTGCCGATTCCAGTAACGGTATCGGAACAAGCCTAGTTTCAAGTATTCAAGATTCAAGGTCAAATATCGTTTATTTGTCATGTGCGGGTTCAACACAAGGTCGACAGCTCAGTGAAATGCTGAGGATGAGAAGAACCGTTGACTCGCTAAGATATTCAAGAAGTACTAATAGCTGCAAAAAAAATAGTACTCAAACTAAAATGAAAACACTTGAAAAGTTTTTGCAAATACAAGGGAAAAAAGTAAACGATATAGTACAAAATATAATAAAATACAGATATAATAAAAGTGTAATAGAATATAGTAATATACAAAGGTGCTGGTAGTATTAAATAAGGTGTAGGTAGAGTATTTCACAGATCAGTTCCATATTGCACATAATGGTATTGCACGTGAGTTGTGGAGTATCCGCCCTCTAACGTAAAGGTGCCCAAGACATTTACTCATTAGTCATTGGATTTCGCTCCATCCAAGGCATCGTTACAGTTCATTCATTCATTGGTGAGCGACTACGACCCACAGCTGCTCCATCGGCCCCTCGACACAAACATATTCACATTTAAACATTCAGAATAGGAAATGTGGGTGAAGAGTTTGACTGTTTTTGTTACCTGGCGTTCCTCCTGCTACTTGTTTCTGTTGGCTTTACGTGGGCTTTATTCGTGAAGAACACTCCGAATTTTCTTTAAGTTGGATTTTTTATGGCTTTAACTTCGCATACATCACTATTGAAGGTGTAAACAAGGAAATTAGTAATAATACATTTTATTGCAAGGCGCCTTTCTAGACACTCAAGGACACCGTACAAAGACAATCAATTAAAACAGGCAATAAATACAAAACAAAGAGAGAGAATGGACAGTGCAATGCAAGTAAAATAAAACAATCAGCAAGGAAATGGATGATTAAGTGGGGTATTGCCATTTTCTCTTTCAAATTACTAGGGATGTAACAATAATGTAAATATGGTGATATTGTATCTCACAATAAAATCGTGGACCATCACAAAAAAAACTACATAGGGAACCACATAGACCATGATCCTTTGCTCCGTTTCAGTGCAGACGACATGAAGAAATAACTGTTCTAAGCACTTTTACATCTTCATTCTTTGCATTAAGTCTCGTGAAGCATTTTAGAGGAAAAAAGGAGCACATTCACAGTTTTGTGAGCAATAAATATGGTACATGTGAGATGTGGATGGTGAAAATATCGTACAGAGAGATTTGGATATCGTTCCGTCCCTAATGACAATAAATGTTGCACCAAATGACTGGTCAAAGCGTTTTATAGTGTCAGTCTTGTTATTATGTAGAATATCGTAATATCGTGAGCCTCCCACCATATCGTGAACCTTCCCACGGTATCGCAATAAATATCGTACCGTGAGGTTCGCGCCATTTCGTGAGACTTGGGTGTCGTTACAAATGACCCTACACATTACCCAACAGGCACCAGGCATCTTGTGAGAACTAACTGCGGCAATGACCTGTAGCTGACATTATAAAACGAGAAAAGGCACTATATTTTTTACAAGTATATACTCTCCTGAATCTCAGCAGAACTTTTCATCCAACCCTCTATGCAATCTGACACCCCTAGTAATAATGAATTGTTCTTTTGACAGCCCCAACTCAATCTACAGTATATACTCCCTTCCTTTCTACAACCACTGTACTTTATGTCCACCATTTTGCTACCTGAAATGAACTCTCCCTCTCCCCTGGCTTCCCCCTGCAGCTAGCTCTCCGCTCTGTGTAAAACTACTTTGAGAACAGCGCCTCTCTCCAAGTCTATACCTGCTACTTCTTTTTCTGACAAGTGGTGACATGCTAACTGTCTATCTTTCTGTGCCCATTAAGGGAGAGTTTCCTACATATTCTGCTCTCCTGGCTGCCAAAAGCCCGAGCTTTTTGAGTTTTTCTCTTTTAAACTTCCATAGATATCAAGCTGTGATGTATTGAATAGCTCTAGTGGCTTTTTGACAGCTTAGTCGGTGTTGCTACGTCTGGTACCTGGCTGGTGGTAGCTGGGAGAAAAAAAAAGTCTCTCTAGTAGTTTTAGGTGTTGGAAAATGTGTTCGATTTGCTGCAAAATTGGCCAATTTGTCTAAATGTGCACTGATTTTTCGAGTCTTCTAATAGAGGAAGACTTTATTAAAAACTGTAGTGATGTAGGCAGCTGCAAAATATATTCATCCAACAAAAAAAGCAGTTCTCCAGCAAAGGTTCAATGAGATTTTGAGGCATTATGGAGCATTTACCAGTATAGTCACTTTTCATGCTTACTGGAAGACGTTTGGAAACATGCGGATGACGACTTTCGGTGTAGTTACCAATGCTGGAGATGTGTTAAAACGGTGGATTCAGCAGCAGCGTCTTCACGACCTGCCAAAGCTTTCCATGGGGGATGTGACTCTAATTAGCGTCGTAGTACTCAAGACCTTTTTTTTTAACGGTCTTGGTCTCGTCTCGGACTCGACCTCATTTGGAGTCGATCTTATCTCATCTTATTAAAGGCGCTTGGACTTTCGGGCTCGGTCTTTTCTTGGACTTGAGGTCTGACGCTCAACAAGTGTGATCATATTTCATTACGGCCGCTGCTGTCGGAAATAAACTTTCTCACTGCACGACACCACACATGCTTGTCCGCAACATCGTGTACCCTCGCGTACCAGCGTGTATTACAGGAAAGGCTGATCTTTTTTAAAACATCCTCCCTGTCCATCTGCCTCGTAACAGAACACCGCTCCTCACCTTTTCACGCTCTCTCCTCCCGGCTTATATCGCACACAGGCTTCCCCCTCCATTCACACTGATTAGAAGAGTAGGATGAAATGCAAAGCAAAAACGAATCCAGATTTATGTTACAGTGTCCTCACAGAGCAGGTCTACAGCACAGAGCAGGCCTACCGCTCCTATCTGACTAATAAAAGTGCACAAATACATCTGTATTTGTTACAACAAGGTGGACATAATAAATAGAAATAAAATAATAAAATAAATAATAAATAAAAAAGATAAAACCCACTGATAATTGGTTATAAATGGTCACGGGGTTTAAGTGGGATGAAAGACGTAAGCTCCACCCCCAATCCCAATTTAATAATAATAATAATAATAATAATAATAATAATAGTAATAATAATAATAATTAAAGCCGCAAGCGGCATCGAACGGCCCTCGCGGGCCGCGCGTCCCACTCGGCCGACCCGACGCTCCCCCGGGTGGCGCTGACGCTCCCCCGGGTGGCGCTGATGAGCCTCTTGTCTCTGTGTGTTTGCGGCTTTGGGCTGAACTTGTCACCAAACACATAAAGTCCACAGACACTGGAAATGCTGACGTGCCAACATAGACAAACATGGGCACTTTGGGACATCGCCATGGCAACACCGTGCAAAATACAACTTTGGCCCCTCGGACTTTTTTGTTTGGACTGACCTGAAGAATCACTGTGCTAAATTTCATGTTCTTCAATAAAACTATTAAGCCGTTCTATGACTTTGAAATGTAAGAAATTGTAGAAATTTTCCCATAAGGATAACATGGAGGCTTTGGCGCATTGCCATGGCAACCCAGTGAAATGTACCATATGGTTGTCATTGACTTTTTTGATCGGGATGACATGAAGAGTCATTGTGCCAAATTTGAGAATATTCTGTGAAAGTAAAATATTTTTCATGAATGGGAATTTATCTGATATTTCACATTAGGATAACATTGGAGCTTCCGCGCATCACCATGGCAACACGGTTAAAAATACCATATGGTTTACATTGGCTTTTTTGATTGAGATGGCCCAAAGTAATTTTGGGGCAAATTTGGTACATTTTAGAAAAACTAAAATTTGGCCCTCCATGCAAAATTTTGTGGTGTTCTGTAGGGGGCGCTATCACACCATTTTCGCACGTGTCACAATTAGTCGGCTTTGGCACAAAAGTTTTACAAGTGATTAAAATTTGAGTTGAATCGGACTTTGTATGGCCGAACGGGAGCAAATTTTGACGTTAGAAAATTGCAAAAAATCGGAACAAAATTTGCAGGTTCGCCGCGCGTAAACCGTGACAGTTATTTTAAAAATTCAGCTATCGTTTGATGCCCCACTTCTCTAGTTGATGTACGACGATTTTCACCCCAGTGGGTGAAGCGCCTTCAGAGGAGTTCGTTCAAATGCGACGTGAGCGAAAATGCTGACTCGGCAACTTTTTTATTTCAATCCAAGATGGCTGCCTTCTGGTTTGTCAGGGGGCGTGGCCATAATAATATTTTTTTTCTGTCTTGACATGAGGAATGTCTGTACCGAATTTCGTGACTGTACGACAAACTTTACGTCGGGACATCTCCCATAGGCGCAATGTATTTTGACTTTTGCAGGTGGCGCTGTCGCGCCACTTTTTTATACCCATACATGCAATATATATTTTATCAAATTTTTCGCCACTTCTGAATTTTGGGCAAAATTTGGTGAGTTTTTGAGCGTGTTCAGGGGGTCAAATTAGAGCTCAAAGAGCAGAAGAAAAAAGAATAAATAAATTAAAGCCGCAAGCGGCATCGAACGGCCCTCGCGGGCCGCGCGTCGCACTCGGCCGACCCGACGCTCCCCCGGGTGGCGCTGACGCTCCCCCGGGTGGCGCTGACGCTCCCCCGGGTGGCGCTGATGAGCCTCTTGTCTCTGTGTGTTTGTGGCTTTGGGCTGAACTTGTCACTAAACACATAAAGTCCACACACACTGGAGATACTGATGTGTTAACATTGATGAATATGGGCACTTTGGGACATCGCCATGGCAACACCGTGCAAAATACAACTTTGGCCCCCTGGACTTTTTTGTCTGGACTGACCTGAAGAATCACTGTGCCAAATTTCACGTTCTTTAATAAAACTATGAAGCCGTTATATCACTTTGAAAAGTAAGAAATTGTTGAAATTTTCCCATAAGGATAACATGGAGGCTTTGGCGCATCGCCATGGCAACCCAGTGAAATATACAATATGGTTGTCATTGACTTTTTTGATCGGGATGACATGAAGAGTCATTGAGCCAAATATGAGAATATTCTGTGAAAATAAAATATTTTTCATGAATAGGAATTTATCTGATCTTTTCCATTAGGATAACATTGGAGCTTTTGGGCATCACCATGGCAACACGGTTAAAAATACTATATGGTTTACATTGGCTTTTTTGATTGAGATGACCGAAGCAATTTTGGGCCAAATTTGGTACATTTTAGAAAAAGTAAAATTTTGACCGTCCATGCAAAAATTTTGTTGTGTCCTGCAGGGGCGCTATGACACCATTTTTGCTCGTGTCACAATTAGTTGGCTTTGGCACGAAAGTTTTACAAGTGATTCAAATTTGAGCCCAATCGGACTTTTTATGGCGAGCGGGAGCAAATTTTGACGTTAGAAAATTGCCAAAAATCTGAACAAATTTTGCAGCTTACCGCGCGTAAACCATGACAGTTATTTTAAAAATTCAGCTATCGTTTGATGCCCAACTTCTTTAGTTGATGTACGCCGATTTTGACCCCTGTGGGTGAAGCGCCTTCAGAGGAGTTCGTTCAAATGCGACGTGAGCGAAAATGCTGACTCGGCAACTTTTTTATTTCAATCCAAGATGGCTGCCTTCTGGTTTGTCAGGGGGCGTGGCCATAATAATATTTTTTTCTGGTTTCACGTGAGGAATGTCTGTACCGAATTTCGTGACTGTACGACAAACTTTACGTCGGGACATCTCCCATAGGCGCAATGTATTTTGACTTTTGCAGGTGGCGCTGTCGCGCCACTTTTTTATACCCATACATGCAATATATATTTTATCAAATTTTTCGCCACTTCTGAATTTTGGGCAAAATTTGGTGAGTTTTTGAGCGTGTTCAGGGGGTCAAATTAGAGCTCAAAGAGCAGAAGAAAAAAGAATAAAAATAAATAAAAAAAAAAATAATAATAATTTTAGCAAAAACAATATATCCTTTTACATAGGAAAGACATATTATACATTTTTTGAAAGCTCTCGAGCTTCCCCACGTCACCGTGGGGTCATTGGTGAATGACGGGCGCTTACGCGCCCGTCATTCACCATCTCGTCGGGGTCCGCCATTGACCCCCCATTGATTTCCATTCATTTTAGCAGCTGTAAAGATGGCCCATGCCTTCGGCATGGGGGCTTAGATACAGCTTGATGTCAGGAGTGTGTTTTGGGGACAGGAGGCGCTTCGCGCTACTTTTGTCAACATTGAGTGAATGGGCTTCGCCCATTCACTCAATGTTGACGATGACTTGTTAGCAAGAACAAATATGGATGTCCCATGCCTTCGGCATGGGTTGCTAGGATACTGCTGTTCACGGTGAGAGCGATCGAGGGACGAAGTTCAGCGCCGCGCTGAACTTCGTAAGACAGTTAGCAACGATGATGCCTGGGCTTCGCCCAGGCATCATCGTTGCGGCAGCAATAGGCCCTACGCCCTGTAGGGCTCGGGCCTAATTAAAGCCGCAAGCGGCATCGAACGGCCCTCGCGGGCCGCGCGTCGCACTCGGCCGAACCGACTCTCCCCCGGGTGGTGCTGACGCTCCCCCGGGTGGTGCTGATGAGCCTCTTGTCTCTGTGTGTTTGTGGCTTTGGGTTGAATTTCTCAGTAAACACAAAGTCCACACACACTGGAGATGCTGATGTGTTAACATTGATGAACATGGGAACTTTGGGACATCGCCATGGCAACACCGTGCAAAATACAACTTTGGCCCCTCGGACTTTTTTGTTCGGACTGACCTGAAGAATCACTGTGCTAAATTTCACATTCTTGAATGAAACTAATAAGACGCTATATCACTTTGAAAAGTAAGAAATTGTTGAAATTTTCCCATAAGGATAACATGGAGGATTTGGCGCATCGCCATGGCAACCCAGTGAAATATAGCATATGGTTGTCATTGACTTTTTTGATCGGGATGACATGAAGAGTCACTGTGCGAAATATGAGAATATTCTGTGAAAGTAAAATATTTTTCATGAATGGGAATTTATCTGATATTTCCCATTAGGATAACATTGGAGCTTCAGCATCACCATGGCAACACGGTTAAAAATACCATATGGTTTACATTGGCTTTTTTGATTGAGATGGCCCAAAGTAATTTTGTACAAAATTTGGTACATTTTCTAAAAATGAAAATTTTGACCATCCATGCAAAATTTAATTGTGTCCTGCAGGGGGCGCTATCACACCATTTTTGCTCGTGTCACAATTAGTTGGCTTTGGCACGAAAGTTTTACAAGTGATTCAAATTTGAGCCCAATCGGACTTTTTATGGCGAGCAGGAGCAAATTTTGACGTTAGAAAATTGCCAAAAATCTGAACAAATTTTGCAGCTTAGCCGCGTAAACCATGACAGTTATTTTAAAAATTCAGCTATCGTTTAATGCCCCACTTCTCTAGTTGATGTGCGCCGATTTTGACCCCTGTGGGTGAAGCGCCTTCAGAGGAGTTCGTTCAAATGCGACGTGAGCGAAAATGCTGACTCGGCAACTTTTTTATTTCAATCCAAGATGGCTGCCTTCTGGTTTGTCAGGGCGTGGCCATAATAATATTTTTTCTGGTTTCACGTGAGGAATGTCTGTACCGAATTTCGTGACTGTACGACAAACTTTACGCCAGGACATCTCCCATAGGCGCAATGTATTTTGACTTTTGCAGGTGGCGCTGTCGCGCCACTTTTATACCCATACATGCAACATATATTTTATCAAATTTTTCGCCACTTCTGAATTTTGGGCAAAATTTGGTGAGTTTTTGACCGTGTTCAGGGGTCAAATTAGAGCTCAAAGAGCAGAAGAAAAAGAATTAAAGCCGCATAGCGGCATCGAACGGCCCTCGCGGGTCACAGATCGCACTCGGCCGACCCGACCCGCCCCACACACTGAGTCCAGCCCATTGCGCCCAATAAACGCCACCCCTAGCAAATGCCATGCCCAGCACCAGAAAAATTTCATAGTGCACTTTATTCTTTCATTCTTTTAGGAGTCTTTGCGCCCCTGCTGGCCAACCGTGAAAAATGTCCCATGTCAGTAATATATGTTTTTGCTTATAGCTATTCACAGAATTTAAGTGGCAAATTTGGTCCAAATCTAGTAATGTTGGCGTTTCACGTCTATGTGCATGTGGTATTTGCTTAAATATTTGGGGGGGAGTCTTTGCATCCCTGCTGGCCAAGAGTGGAAAATTTCCCATGTTTGTAATGTCTGTCTAAACCATAGACTGCATAAAAGAAGTGGACTAAGTGAGCGTGACGTCACCCATAGCGTTTAGCGTCGCTCAAATGAGGCTTGTGATGCTAACGGCTACAGGGGCAAATCTGGAGCCAGGCTCTATGTTATGAATAGGGTTTTTGACGGGCAAAATAGCGGGGAAAAAATCAGGATCATGTAGAGCGGGTTCATACGAACATTTTAAGACCAAAATGACGAGGCTCACAGCTACAGGTACAGAGAGACGAGCAATAAGATCCCAATGTAAGTTAATGGGAAAAAGGGAGAGAAGGAGCCGGAAGAGTCTCCTGGCACACTTCCTATTTGGCATGCGGCGGCTAACGGGATAGCTATGTCCACTCATATATACGGTCTATGGTCTAAACCAGGACTGAAGCAGGTCTAAACAATTATAACAGTTATTATTAGTCATGATTTACAGTTCAGTTTGTTTACTGTTTACTTGAGCAGTCAGTATTGTACCATATAGCAAACATAAGGCGAGGAGCATTTTTGGGAGAAAGAAGTACTGCATTTTATCATTCTAACATGTGACATTTCATGAAAAAAAATCATCATATATATATATATATATATATATATATATATATATATATATATATATATATATGATGTCATAATATACAAATTAGATGGGTAAATTTAATCTCTACATAAACTTTGGGTCATCCTTATTATAATATTTTCCTAATTTACAGTATTTTTTTTAATCACTTTTAAGTTACAGCCTTTTGAAATTAAAATTAGGGTTAAATAACTGCATGCCTATGGTGTCATTCTAAATCATTTAAATCCCTCAATGATATTAAAATAATTTCTAATTATTTATATGTTTTAACTGAATAAAATGTGCAGTTGTGCATGTTTATCAGTGTATTAGATGTGATTTCATCCAGCGTACTTTCAAACTCAGGGCAGTGCGTCCTGATTGGCCAAGACACACATCAAAGGAGAGAAGTGCCGGTTTCCTAGGCTCCTGATTGGCTGAGAGATCACCCCACTGATGACGCAGCAGTAGGCTTTAAATAGTGCCGCGCAGACTTGCTCCTCCCGCTCCTCTGTACCTCGTTCGAAGTCAGAGCTGCAATTTCCCCTGCTTTGGATTTATATTTGCGATCATCGGATCACCGGATTACTGTTTTGTCGCTTGTCTTTTGTCTGTGAACATTTGTACATCCTTGTAAGTCCTTGGACTTTGATTGACTGAGGACATCGTGTGATCCTTTGCCTTTTTGTCAATTGAAGACCGCCTGGGATCTCCGGATCAAGGTAGGATCATGAGTTTTTTTACTTTACATTGCTGGTTAAATCAAATGTGTGGTGAAGTAAAGCTGCTTTGTTAATGGAATTTAGCTCCATTGACAATGAATTGTCTATTGTCTGAAAGTTCTGCTGTCTGTCAGAAAGCAGTATGCCAGGGGCGGGAAATTGTTGCTAGGCAGATCAGACTTAGTCTAGACCTGGTCTAGTTTCGTGCGTGCGCGTGAGTATGTATGTGGGGAATGTATTTTTACTCTGTGTAATGATCGATTTCAATCTCATACAATAAGCGATCTTGTAAAAATACATGTACAGCGCCCAGAGCATCGCGGCTGCTCACGGGTCACCGCAGCGGCTCATGGGGCACCGGCCTGTGGCGAACAGCGCGGCTCACGGGGCACCGCGGCTGCTCACGGGGCACCGCTGCTCACGGGGCACCGCTGCTCACGGGGCACCGCAGCGGCTCATGGGGCACCGGCCTGTGGCGAACAGCGCGGCTCACGGGGCACCGCGGCTGCTCACGGGGCACCGCGGCTGCTCACGGGGCACCGCGGCTGCTCACGGGGCACCGCGGCTGCTCACGGGGCACCGCGGCTGCTCACGGGGCACCGAGGCTGCTCACGGGGCACCGCGGCCGTAACGCGCGGAGCTCGTCAGTACAGGGTGTGTGGCTCGGTTAACTGTGTGTAGCTGGAGTGTCAGAGCAGCTTGGCTCTTTTTTCGCCTAGAGGCAGAGGGGATTCTTAGTTCTGCTAAATAATTTAATTTTGTTAAATAATTCTGGGTCTGATTGAGACGTTATCTAGACCTGGTCTAGTTTTGTGTGTGCGCTGTGTGCGTGCATGTATGTATGTGAGTGCATACATGTGTGTGCGTGTATGTGTGCGTGAGTGCATGTGTGTGCGTGTGCGTGCATTTATGTATGTATGTGTGTGCGTGTATGTATATGTGTGTATATAAGTGTGTATGTGTGTGCGTGTATGTGTGCGTGAGTGCATGTGTGTGCGTGCATTTATGTATGTGTGTGCATATAAGTGTGTATGTGTGTGCGTGTATGTGTGCGTGAGTGCATGTGTGTGCGTGCGTGTGCGTGCATTTATGTATGTGTGTGCGTGTATGTATGTGTGTGTATATGTGTGGTTGTATATGTGTGTGTGTAGTATGTGTGCGTGTATGGGTGTGTGTTCGTGTGTATGTCTGGCTTGACCAATCAGAAAACAGTTTGGCAAAAGCGGGAAACTGTCGCTATGCAGTTTCTGGGGGCAGTACGTTTTGTTTTAGTGTCCTTGGTTTTGTGTGTCTGAGAACAGAGCGTATCACCAACAGTTTTACTTATGTTCTGATTAAGTCCAGGTCTAGTCCATGTCTTAAATGGTTCTGGTGTAGACCTGGGTAGTCCTGCTCTGGGTCTAGTCCGAGTGTAGGTAGATCTAGTCTGGGTCTGGAGTTGGACTAGACCTGGTTTAGACCTGATCCTGATCTGGTTTAGACCTGCTGTGTGTCATTGTGTTCGTTTAGTTGGATGTACATGGCTCTGGTGTAGTCCTTTTTCAGTCAGATCCTGGTGTTGAAGTGGTTTGAAGTAGACATGATTAAAATATTATCTTTTTTATAATTTACTGGACTGTCTGACCTGTTGTACTCACAGACCGTAAATATGAGTGGATTAAGTGAGTGTGACGTCACCCACAGCGTTCAGCGCCGCTCAAATGAGTCTTGTGATGCTAACGGTTACAGGAGTGAATCTGGAGCCAGGTTATGAATAGGTTTTTAGCGAAGAAAAAAAAAAATCAGGATCACGTGTTCAAACGGGTTCATATGAACATCTGAAGACCAAAATGACGAGGCTCAGTGCAGCAGGTATAGAGAGAGGGACAATAAGATCTCAATGTAAGTCAATGGGAAAAAGGGAGAGAATGAGCTGGAGCCCACTAATAAATATAATAATAAATAAATAAGAATGTGTCCAAAAGGTCCTACTTTGATCATGGTTTATTTTCACACAGACTTTTTTGGCTTTTAAAGGTCCTCTGTTTTTCTCCTAAGTATGTAATATTGATATGCATTGTTAAAAAGGAAAAGACAGTAAGTGAGGTAATGTACTCTTGTGTTTGACCTGTTCTCCTTGTTTATTCCTGGTTTAAATTTCCTCCTAGTTTACTCCTGGTTTGCAACTTGTTTAGTTCTAGTTTAGTTGTAGCTTTATTTTTGTGTATGTGCTGTGCAAAGTGCAATCTTATTTGGTCTCGGATGTTTTCTGCATGTAGTTCAGTCCTGTTTTTGAAGTTGTGATTCTACTCCTGGTATAACCTTGTATTTTAGTTTTTTTCTCGTTCTGGTTCTTGTAGTCCTAGTTTAGGTTTAATTTAGTCCTAATTAGTTGCAATACTAGTCCTGGCTTTTTGGTTCTCATTTACTCCTGCTTTATTATAATATTCAGTATTTTCGTTCATTCCTGACTTAGTTCTGGTTTAGTTATATCATTAAGTTGTGTAGCTAAAGGTTGCAATATTTAGTCTTAGTCCTTTATTGTGACTAATGTGTACACCAGTGACTCTTGCTTTTAACATTTTATGTATGTTTTCAGATGCCTCGTCGAAAGGGACACCTCAAGTCCATTGCGTCGAGGAAGAGGCGAGAGGACCAGCTCGCGGCCGCTGCCCTCCTTCGTCTCTCCCCAGCCCTGAGCCCATCATTCGTATGTTTATCTTTTATTTATTCTATACATTTTGACCCGCCTCTACAAGCTTGTGTTTTGTTCATTCCTTTGTAGGCCATGGTACTGGTTCTCGGCATTCTGTGCGGAAGCAGAACTGGAAGACTTCCCCCGTCACCGGAAGGCCTTACAAGTTGTTCATTCCGCCAGAGTGTCCCGATAAGAAGGTTTGTTTTCATATAAATTGGCGGTTTTTGTATTCTAAAATGAGATTTCATGCTACCACAGACATTCACTAAGAATGAGCGAAAAGCATTTGTTGTGGAATATTAAAGGTGCAGTGTTTTTCTGGAAGGGGGCACATGCCCGTCTGTCTTGCTTTGTCTGCAATGTTCCACAGTATAGCAGTAAACGTGCCTATTTTGCATTTATATAATTAGGGGTGAATTAGTAAAAAGAAAAATTCATGTTTAAAATCAATTTTAAATGCATGCATTCTTACTGGGAGAGGGTGGCCTCTCCAGACACTTGCCCTGTTAGAGAGGTCAGAAATGCTTTATATCATACTGTAGACTATAGCAAAAAGCAACCTTTAATTACATTATTTATGACTAAAGCATATGTACAGTTTAGGTAATAGACTTTCCAACAGAAGGATTACAGAGTGCACTTGTTTTGTTTTGTTGTCTCTAGTTCGTTCTGATTGTCGGGCACTCTCATCTACGAGCTATCGTGGATGGGTTCGTGCCGATGCCAGAGGGATGTCTTTCCTTTGGCTTCAGTTCGACCCCTGGAGGTTCTGCACGTGACATCCACCGAGAGCTGGCCGCGACCGCGCTGACCAGAGGTGAGCTAGTAATGAAAATATTGTGTTTTTGAACCTACAAAATTGAATAATTGTTTTGATAATGTCCTGAAATAGTTTGAATTTGCTGAATCCAAATTTTTAAAGGTGCCCTATGTAACTTTTTTGGTGCAGGTTAAGATACCTGCTTGTCTTCACGGAGATATTCTTGTGTTTCTTGGAATGTCCCACCATATGGCATTAAAGCTCATTCATCTTACATTTTTATTGCACAGAAGTACATCTGATTTGTACCTGGTGATGTTGCCTGTGTCCAAGGAAAGAGATGGCCATCCAGACAAAACAAAAACATCTCCATGGAGACAAGTGGGAGGCATCCCCTCCACCACAAATGTTACATAGTGTTTCTTTAAAAAAAAAAAAAAAGCTTTAATTCAGCATATTTAAGAAGATAATTTAAACAAATGATCTTAATTTATTGGTACAACAAAACATGTGTAATGCCATTTTGTTGATTATCTCAATGTCCATGTGTTTAAATGATTTCTTGGGAATTAAAGTTTTTGATTTTCATAGAGCCTGCTCTGGTCTGCCTGCTCTCACCGTGCAATAACCTTCACGCCAGCCGCACTGTTGATGAGGCTGCAGCTGAGTTCGGCCGACTCCTGGCCTATGTCTGCAGCCGCTGGCAGAGGGTATATTTTTTAATTATTATTATTTTTTGCTTGTTTGATATTTCACACTATGTTAACGTGTTAATGTTTCACATAGGTCTGTGTCATGGATTTTCCGAATCGTCTGGTTGATGATTTGGAAGTCCAGACCCTCCTGAGACAGGAGTACCACCGGGTCTCAGCGCGCATGGGTATAATAATGTTTCAAATGTTTGTTCAATACTTTAGAACACTTTCTTTTGAACAGTGTTGCATGTGTCCCCTTTATATTTAATACAATGGTTTAGTGATGTGCTTATGTTTTCAAAGGAATCCGCTTTTTCCCTGTGGCTGAGCAGTTTCCGATGGATCGCCTGGAGCTGTGGAGCTGGGACGGCGTAAGTTCAGTGTTCTTATTTGTTCATTTGTGTTTGGCTCTGCACTGCCCCCTGTGTGCCAGCTTTAACAGGGTCACATTCAGCACATTTTCTAATTAAGATGAGATCAAACTTCTCTATCTCCTCCCTAATGGGTTAAAACACAATCTTAAATCTGAGTTTATATTATTGTTGAATGGTTGATTTACCCTTACTAATTTTTAATGGATGTTTGCTTATATTCTTAATGTTTCAGGTCCATCTGAGCGACAGCCATGGGATGGGGATCTATGCCCAGCTGCTGTGGCAGGCTTGCTACACGCAGCTACAGACACCGGATCCCGCTGCCCCGGTGTCTCCTCCCCCATCCCACCCCCGACCTGCCACCAGGAGGGTTAAGCCAAGAGTGGTGGTGACTGGACCTGTGCCCGTACCACCCCCACCCCCTACTGAGTGGACACTGGTTGGACGAGGCAGAAAGGTAACAGTGACACAATGTATGAATTGATAGGGTTGATATAGATTGTGCTTTGCTGCAGATCAGTTGCCATGAAATTGTACAAGCATCTAAAACTGTAGCAACTGTTCTATTCAGTACAAAGTGATGTCACAGAATATTAATTGATATTGATATTAGTGAAGTCACATATAATTTTCCATTGTTTGAAACTCAAACTCAAAACTTTGTTTTTGTTTTTTTAATCAAGCTATGCAAAATCTCATGTTGATGAGTTAAATTTTAAATAGCACATATAAATAGCACGTTAAATTTTAAATAGCACATATATGGGTGGTGTTTTATTTGAGATGTTTTCAGGCATAAATGGTCATTATTGTGACCCTTTTACTATACCTGGATATATGAAATGCTACAATTATTTATTTTATTTAATGGCCTTTTTAAATCACAGCTGTTTTAGTGTCCCAATATTGTATCTGGAGGGTGAAACAGTTTTCTATTTCTGTAATTTGGTTCAAATGCTCTTTGTTCCATAGACTCTGTGGCTTTAAAGGTGCCCTTATATTTGCTAATGAAGGGCCCGTCACTTCTTGTATTGCTTTGCCTGCAATGTTTTCAGTATAATCTGATCCAATTTTAATTTATTCTATAGTGTTTTATAGCCAAAGAAACTGGTCTGATAATGTAAACTGCTTGTCTCCATGTAAATTACATAGATAAATATTTGAGTTTTTTAATGGCTGATAGTGTTACCGATGGTTTAGACTTCAGAGAAACCAGTGACAGATATATAGGTCTGATTTCGATTATTGTCCATGAAACTCACTCATATCTAATTTTATAATCATAACCTTATAAGAGAGCAATTAATACATATTTTGTACAGTTATAAGCACACTAAAGTGTTCAATTTAAGCATTTTATATTTATTCTTTATGCATAGAGATAGAGATTTAGGGCGGATAGCCAATTAATGAAAACAAGTAAATATTGGCTCGATATATCAGCCAAACAATATCTGCATATGTCTGCATTTTAGAATTAAATGTAGAATGCTATGACATTGTATGAACACAACTTATATATTATTCATGCTTTATTGATTTGATTTTTCACAGAAGAACCAGAGCTCTCCTGTGGGAGTCCAGACAGGACTGGTTGAGGTGAGTTTATGACATGACACTAGTCACATAGTTCTGATCCAATGATACAGACCATAATATGAAAAGTTTTGATATATGCACAGGTGGAGCCTGCTTTCTCCACACACTTCTCGCCTCTGGTGTTCAGCCCCGCCATGTTGGTTGAAATGGACAAGATCTCTCCATCCAACCTTGGCTCTTTTCCTAAGGAAAAGAAGGTATTTTTACTGTCAAATTGAGTTATGTATAAAAGACTCAGTTTTTGATTTTGCAATTTGTAAAGAAACCACCCTTTTCTTTTCAAAAGACGTCTCAGCCAGGACGTCGCAAAGCTGTTGCCCTTAAACGCCAGCCCCAGGGAGCGGTCAAGGCAACGGCTGGGAAAGGTGAGCAAGAGGGGCTCACCTTCCAGCTCAACATCCGGGGAGGAGGAGCAGAAGGTGGGTGCAGGATTACAGATATATTCTATGTCCTGCATATATAACTGACTTGTACATGTTGTTCTGTAGCCTGTTGTGGAGGTGAGGCACCGCCCCTCTCTCTCACGCTCCTCTCCCGGTCCGGAGGTGAGACCCTGCTCACCTGTCAGCTCCCCACCTGCATTGGAGGATGACCAGGTCAGTGTTGTATGTGTTGATGTGTACATGCCAAATGTGTGATTTTACTCATCAGTCATGCTTTTATTTCATAGGCGGTTGTGGAGGTGAGAAGCCTTTCCCCTCCTTGCCCCTCCTATGCCGACGTGGTGAAACGTTACACTCCACCCGTCATCTCCACGTCCGGATTGGCACGTAAACGCTTGACACGTGCCAGCTCCACATCCGGGATGGAGGAGAATGTCTCTCGCGAGACAATAAAACTACCTGCCTCAAAGCGCCGTCGCTCCCAGCGGCAGGTGAGCTTGTCATGTCTTTCCACAGCCTTTGTCCTGTTTTTATTAAAAATGGTAACTAATAGTATATTGTCTTTACAAAGTTTGAGGCAGGATCTACACTCGAGGTGAGACCTGTCTCTCCTCCCGTGTCCCTGCCTGAGATGGAACTGGACCAGGTATGAGCCAAGTTTATATAATGGAGTGATGTCATGTGTCTGTGACTGTGAATATAGGCTAATGTATAGATGTTTTTGTAGTGTGGACAGGTGGAAGTGGCTCCAGGAACATCACTCAGCAGATCCAGAGAGATGTTGACAGACCAGGTGAGATGTCAACAAAATATATATTTGATATTTTACGAGGTAATTCAATTGAGAACGGCTTCTCCTTTACAGTGATGACCTTGGACCTATGTAGCATGTAGATGGGATTTGTATGTATGTATGTATGTACGTATGTACATATACATACACACGTACATATACACATATACATACATACATACACATATATATAGACACATACATACATACACACACACACACATATATATACATATATGAGTGATTTTTCTAGTAAATATAGATATATATGGTAGAAAAAATTAAATGGGATTTGTAGTTTGAAGACACAGTAATATTAATTGTCTTTGCATCTTGTAGGCCTTTCCTTCTCCTGAGACCTGTCTGCTGCCTTCTTCTCCACTCCCTCCACTCAGCCCTCCTCATCTGACCAGCCTTCCTTCTTCTTCTGCAACCAGTCAACCTTCTCCGCTCAGCCGTCCACCAGCTGTCCAAGAGGAGAGTGCTTCTGACAAAGGGGACAAAGATAAGTCTTGTTGTGCACAGTGTGATGTAGTACCTGTTAGTGATAGGGAAAGTCTTCCTTCTGTAATTAGGGGTAGTTTTCATCAGGGCGATGATCGGTTCGTGTATGGAGGTGTACAGTGTATGGCGATATCTCTGGTAGCTTTAGCCCAGCATACGGTGTTGAATGTGTTTTCGTGGGATCAGAGGCAGTTAGACAGGGTTTTGATTCTTGGGGATGCACTGTACACCGAGCGTCGGAATCTGGGCTCGATTAGTGGGATTGGGTATTTACTTGTTACAGACTTACCGACTGAGTCTGTTATAGATGGGCAGCGGTTCAGGTTTTCTTTCAGTGAGCCACGTAATGGAGCTGCTAATGTCGTAGAGCATGACTTCATTGAGGCAGGCGCATGGGTGACGTTAGATGGTGGTTTAGAGCAGATGTTGGCACAGTACGACACATGTCTTATGACACTCTGTGGTAGTACTTGTGCAGTTATTAAAAACAATGGTCGGTTTGCGGTGGTCGACTCTCACTCGCGTAGTGCTGATGGGTTGGTAGATGCTGATGGCAAAAGTGTGGTTGTGTATTTTAATAGTATAGATGAGCTGTATAGTTATTTTTGTGCATTGGCTGCATGTTATGGTAATTGTGATGAGGATAGTGATGACGTGTCTTTTAAAGAGTTTGAGATCACTGGTGTTAATGTTGTTGTAGCAGAGGACAGTCTGAGGGGCTTAAAGCGCAAAGAGGCCGCAGAAGTGTGTTCTGTGCCCCGAAACATGTGTAAGCATGATACTGATGTTGACTTGGATGTGCTGTGCAGCAGTGTTCAGGAGAATGCCCTGTCCTTCAATCCACTTACTGAAAGTGATTGTAAGGACTTGTGCAGACACATTAAGGCAGACTATCAGAAGGTTGGTGTAGCAGATCCTAAAACTGTAGGTCCATTAGGCGCTCCGTGTCACAAAGACAAAATTGTTGCGGATGGTAATTGTTTCTTTCGGGCGATTTCGCAGGCCATTAGTGGTACACAAA
Source organism: Odontamblyopus rebecca (assembly GCA_030686955.1). Lineage (NCBI taxonomy): Eukaryota > Metazoa > Chordata > Actinopteri > Gobiiformes > Gobiidae > Odontamblyopus > Odontamblyopus rebecca. The sequence continues at coordinate 28,461,914 of CM060674.1, forward strand.
AAGATCATAGGAAAATTAGACTTGCGATTGTTAAACACCTTTTAAATAATCCTTTAAAATATAACACGGTACTGCGCGATGGTTATTCGTCTGTAGAAGACTATATCAGCGTGTCAAACATGCGTAAAGTTGGCACATGGGCCACTGAAGTTGAAATTCATGCGACTGCGGATTATTTAGGTGTTAATGTATTTACATTTTATAATGGACATTGGCTCAAATATGGTTGTACTACCAAGCCTTTGTCATCCAGTGGCATCTATCTTGAAAATGTTAATGGTCATTATGAAAACGTAACTTGCGTCCAAAATCCTAATTCCCTCACTTGTTATGAATGCTGCCAAATGTATCGCTTGTCAGTGGAGGGCTACAATATTAGGCCTAAAAAGGTAGCCTTTCAAACACAGGTCAGTCAGGTAAATAAAGACATTGAAATTAATCAAGAACCTGTGTTATCAAAGTATTTACTAAAGAAAAAACAAAAACATCTAAAAAGCACCTACAACAAACACCACCACATGATCAAAGAAATAATGAGAGAAAAGTATTTACAAAATCGAGAAAATGTTAAAGAAAAGAATTTGACACGATACAGGTCTAATTTGGTATATCAACAAAAGCTGAAAGAAGCAACCAAAATAAGAGCTAAACAAATATATAGACATGATGTAGAGTATAGAGAGGGGAAAAAGGCTGCAAACAAACATAAATACACAATGAATTTAGAGTATAGGCAGAAAATTAAGTCTGCAATCAATGCTGCAAACAAACATAAATACAGAATGAATATAGAGTATAGGCAGAAAATTAAGTCTGCAATCAATGCTGCAAACAAACATAAATACAGAATGAATATAGAGTATAGGCAGAAAATTAAGTCTGCAAACACACATAAATACAGAATGAATATAGAGTATAGGCAGAAAATTAAGTCTGCAAACACACATAAATACAGAATGAATATAGAGTATAGGCAGAAAATTAAGTCTGCAATCAATGCAGCAAACAAACATAAATATAAAACCAACATAGAATATAGACAAAAACATAAAGCTGCATGTAAAAATAAATACAGCATTGATACACATTATCAAACGAAACTTAAAGCAGCTAGCATCCAGAAATATAAATTTAATTTACAACATAAACAACACATGAAAGCAGCCAGTAAACATAAGTATAAATCAAATCCCCAACATAAACAAAAAGTGAAAGCAATTGGCAAACAAAAATATCACAGTAATGATAAATTTAAAAATAGGACCCGGGCAGCATTCAGGAACAAGCAAAAGCAGATGAAACTAAAATAGGAAAACTTCACTTTTGTTATGGAGCAGTTTTTCAAAGAAAGCGAAGATGGTCCGGAATACATTTGCTGCGTTTGTCTAAAACTGTTATTTAAAAACCAGGTCTTACCTTGTAGAAAGGATGACTTTATGGCTAAACCGAAATGCGCGGATGTAGCTAATGCCTGTATCTCAGAGGCCTATTTACATGCGTGTGTTAACGATTGTCCATCGCCATGCCCGCTCTTCGATTGTCGAGGAAGTTTATGGATCTGCTACACTTGCAACTCAAAACTTTGCAAAGGTCAAATTCCACCTGAGTGTTCAGTTAATAATTTACAATTGGACGACATTCCACCTGAGCTAGCCTGCTTGAACACTATTGAACAGCACATAGTGGCACTCAATATTAATTTTATGCAAGTGTTAGCGTTACCAAAGGGACTTCAGAGAGGTATTCATGGCCCGGTCGTCTGCGTACCTTCGAGAGTTTCGGAGTCGGTTCGGTTTTTGCCGCGTAATAATATGGACGGTTGTTTATTGCCGGTAAAACTAAAGCGTAAACTTACATATAAGGGACATTACGAGTATCAGTATGTAGACACAGAGCGCGTACGGAGGGCCATTGCGTTTCTTAAGCAAAACAATCAGTATTATTTAGACATAGATTTTAATGATGAGTGGGTAAATGGGTTTTCTAGGGAGGAAGCTATAGATACGGGTGCGGACGTTAATGTAGAAGAAGCTGTTAAGGATACTGGTGTGACCGTTAATGTAGTAACAGAAAACCAGGCGGAAGATTTAGATGACGAGCTTCTCCATGATAGACAGCGTCATTGTATGTATCAGGATACGTGTTTCATGCCTGTAGATATAGCTCAGGAAGCTCTTGATCATTACTTTGAGGGGATTTTGAATTTGGCTCCAGCCGAGGAACAGCCCTGTGAGTTTGTTGCGTGATAAAGAAAATGAGGCTAAATGCTTTCCAAAGGAGTTTCCGTATGGTCGTAATACGTTTCATAGTCCTCGGCCTATTCGTTTGACCATGTGCCGATATTTTATTAATAGACTCATGCACGTGGATGGTCGATTTGCGCAAAATTTTAAGTTTCTTTTTTTGGCATTGTACATGTTAGAGGTTCAGCAGGTCGTGTCAAAAGTATCTATAGCGTTGCGAAAGGGACATTCTGGTCACGGTAATGCTGCTGCAGGTGATGCAACTTTAGAAAATTTGTTACTGTATGATAATGGCTATCGTTTTATGCAGCCTATTAGAGGCACGCCGCCATTCTGGCAGTCGGCACAAAAAGATTTGTTTGCGTGTATTCGGCAGCTTGGTATTCCGACGTGGTTTTGTTCGTTTAGTTCTGCAGATCTCCGCTGGTCAAGCCTCCTTAAAACGCTCTTAAAGCAGGAAGGTAGTACTCGGAGTGTTAACGATTTAGATTGGGCTGAGAGATGTGACCTTTTGCGTCGTCACCCTGTAACTGCGGCTCGTATGTTTGACGCCCGTTGGCATCGCTTTTTACGTAAAGTTATTCTGTCCCCAGCTCAGCCCATTGGTAAAGTGATAGATTATTTTTATCGTGTAGAATTCCAGCAGCGTGGATCACCCCATGTCCACTGTCTATTTTGGATAGAAAATGCCCCAAAGCTGGGTGTAAATAAAGATGAGGAGGTAGTTCAGTTTGTTGATAAATATGTTACCTGTGAACTACCATCAGATCCAGATTTATTGGAAAAAGTGACTTCAGTGCAGCAGCATTCTAAACGTCACTCAAAAACATGTAGAAAAAATAACAAAGTGTGTCGTTTTAACTTCCCGCGTCCGGTGTCAGCGCGTACGTTTATTAAACATAAAGACCCTGAGTCAGAGCCCCTTGTAAAGAAGGAGAAGGCTCAATTCATTATGAGCGTGCTGAAGAATGCTGTTCTTGATGAAAATAACCTGTGTCTTAGTGCTGAAGAGTTGTTCGCGTCACTGGGGTTAACACAGTCCACATTTGAACAGATATACAGCGTTTTAGACGGACACACACACACAGTTTTAAAGAGGGAGGTTAGAGAAGCCTTTATAAACAACTACAACGAGAAATTATTAAGTTGCTGGAATGCCAATATGGACATTCAGTTCGTTGTAGATGCGTGGGCGTGCGTCGTGTATATTATTTCATATATTTCTAAAGCCGAGAGAGAGATGGGTTTACTTTTAAGTAATGCACAAAAAGAAGCTTCCAAAGGTAATGTTAGTGCGAAAGAGGCATTTAAAAAGTTAGGCAGCGTTTATCTTCATAATCGTGATGTCTCTGCGCAGGAAGCTGTGTATCGCGTAACAAACATGCACTTAAAGGAGTTTTCGCGTAAAGTTACTTTTGTCCCCACTGGCGATAATATAGTGCGCATGAGCCGACCAATTGGCGAAATAGATGATGAAATGGGGATGATATTTGGATGACAAACATAATTGATAGATACTTAAGTAGACCAAATGACAGCACATTTAATGACATGTGCATAGCGACATTCGTATCCGAATATCGCTTACTTGGTCCATCTGATAAATGTAAAAACCCAATTCTTTTACAAAACGGATTAGGCGCGATTACTAAAAGAACACGGACCAAGCCCGCCGTCGTTAGATATGCGCGGTTTTCTGAGACTAAAAACCCAGAGTTATTTCATCAAAGTATTCTCCAGTTATTCTTTCCGTATCGTGTTGAGGCCGACCTTAAGCCGCCTCCATTTGAAACATTCGAACACTTCTATAAAACCGGCGATGTGCGTTTAAGTGACGGATCGGCCCATTTGGTTAAGTTGATAGTTGATTCAAATAGGCGTCGCTTTGAACTTGCAGCTGAGGACTTGGAGGAGGTGTATGAGCAGATGGATTGTGGAGAGATTCAGGAGGATGCGTGGGGCTTGCTCTGCCCAGAACAGGAAGTGGAGAGGTTAGAGACGAGGGAGGAGTTCAGAGAGATGTTACAGGGTGTTTGTTCTGAGCATGAGCAAGAGGCTATTCCAGACTTGGCTGTAAGGAATGAACAGGTTTGTCAAATAGAGAAGAGAAATGTCATGAGTCGTCAAGAGGGTCTTTTACTTGTGAAAACTCTGAATGAGCAACAACTGTCCATTTTTTACAAAATACGGCAATGGTGCTTAGAGAAAGTAGCTGGTAACAACCCAGAGCCATTGCATGTGTTTATCACGGGTGGGGCAGGCACTGGGAAAAGTCACCTCATCAGGGCGATTCAGTACGAGGCGTCGCGATTGTTTGCTCCGATTTGCCAAAGTCCAGATAGTGTTAGTGTTTTACTAACGGCTCCGACAGGGATAGCAGCATATAACTTACAGGCGGCTACTATCCACACCACGTTTAGTATCGGCACTAAGGTTTCCCTCCCTTATAGTCCACTAGGAGAGGAAAAGATTAATACACTGCGCGTTAAGTACATGGATTTACAAATTGTAATCATTGACGAAATATCCATGGTTGATAAAAAGTTATTTACTTATATTCATGGTCGGTTGCGTCAAATTAAACAGTCACGTGACTTTTCTCCATTTGGAAATGTCTCTATTATCGCTGTTGGGGATTTCTTTCAATTATCGCCGGTCATGGGTCAGGCTCTGTACAAAGAAGTTGTAGGTGTTAATCTATTTACAGATTTATTCAAAATTGCAGAGTTAAAAACTATAGTTAGACAAAAAGATAATACTTTTGCAGAGCTATTAAACCGGCTTAGAGTGCGCTCCAGAGGGACACCAATGCTTCATGATGATATTGATATATTAAAACGTTGTGAAACAGGTGAAGATCCTGACGTTTTACATATTTTTACAAAGAATAGCTTTGTGACAAATTATAATTTAAAGATACTAAATAAAGTATGTCCGGAAAAATTACAATTAGTGCGCGTGATTTTGGATATGACAAAAACACCGGTAAGTTAACAGAAATACAAGGCCATCTCCATAAATCCAAACAAGCCAGTTTGGAGGAGACGTTAGTCTTAGGTGTAAATGCGCGCATTATGCTCTGTAAAAATGTAGATTTGGCTGACGGTCTAGTAAATGGGGTATGTGGTATAATTACATATATAGTTGGAAATTCACAGAAAAACCTGCCTCCTTTAGCAATTTATGTTAAATTTGACGACGATCGAGTAGGCGCGCAGAGGAGGAGGCAAACACGTACCCCTGCAGACCTGACTGGTTCTACTCGCATAGAACCAGAAGAAGAACAAGCGAATAAACGAGGGGAGAAGCGTCGTCAGTTTCCGCTTAAACTCGCGTGGGCGTGTACGGTTCATAAAGTACAGGGCGTAACCGTAGATCAAGCAGTGGTGTCCCTTAAACAGGTTTTTACAGCGGGTCAGGCGTATGTGGCCCTTAGTCGTGTTAGGAGTTTAGAGGGTCTTATTATTCAAGACTTTGATGCAAATGCTATTTATTGTAATGATGGTATTAGAGCGGCGCTTGAGAACATGCCTCCCTTCATAGTGGCGAGTGCGCCCTGGCACTTACAAGAGGCACATGTCTTAACATTCTTTTTTATGAATATTCAGGGTTTAGTGCGACATGTGTCAGATTTGGCCTCATGCACACAGCATTGGCAGCCTAACTGTATTGCTGTGGTAGAGACATGGTTAACTGTAGATTCAACTTTTCAAACTAGTCACATTGAAGGGTATAATTTCCATAGTCGTCCCCGTAGTTTATCCTATCAGCAGACTCATCACCCAGCTCTGACTAGTTTACTGGGCCAACAGCACGGTGGTGTTGGCATGTACTGTGAAGAAAACCTTAACTATGAAATCACAGTACAGGATTTCAGTTTAGAGTGTTTAGTGAATTATTTTGCAGAGCAGAAAATTATAGTTGCAGCTGTTTATCGCCCACCGTCATATCCCATGTCTCTATTTAAGTATAATTTGGATAGATTACTGAATTGGCTGAATTCACATTGTGCCACTGTGGTGGTGGTGGGAGATTTTAATGAAGACATATTGAAATCTACAAGTCTCTGCAATTTTATGACGGAAAGAGGTTATGCTCAATATGTCAAATCTCCCACAACTGAGAGGGGGACTTTAATTGATCATTTATATGTGAAATCTACAGAGTATGACATAGACTCTGTAGTAGTGCCAACGTACTTCAGCGACCATGAGGGGATCGCATTTTCTTTTAAATGTACAGAGGCCACGATGTTAGACTAAATTGGGATTCATTAATCAAATTATTTTAGTTTTGTTCTAAATGGACAGTTGTTGCTTATTGACAACTCATCACATTTATATGGGCGTGTTGCGTTTTTAATCATGCGGTTATAGTTTTTTTGTATTCAGTTGTAGCAGTTATTTGTGTATAAATTAACAGGCGGGTATTTGTAGGGTTTTTAATTGTGTGTTGGTTGTTTGTGGTTCATATACATGTTAGTGGTAGTTTATTGTACATATGTATTTGTAGGGTTTTTAAGTGTGTGTTGGTAGTTTGTAGCTTTTATACATGTTAGTCATAGTTTATATGTATTTGTAGTTAATATTACATACAGTGATGAGTGCACACATACTGTATGTTTTTCAGCTCAAATGTTTTGTGGCCTTTGTCCAAGTTGACTGGTTCTCTGTTTCTCCATCATGTCTCCCCTCTTCCACTTCTCCTCCTCTCCCTTCCCCTCTCTCCCCCTCCTCTGTCTCTCCAGCCCCTCCTGTTCTCTGTCACCCCTCTTTCTCCCTCCCATCTCTCACCCTCCTACCTATCTTTTCCTCTATCAGCTCCCTCATCTCTCCCTGTCACCCTTCATCTACTTTCCCTCCAGCTCTCTCCTTCTCTCCTCTTTCTGTTCTCTCCCTCCCTGCTTTCTGTTCTTTCTCTCTCGCCCCTCTTTCTGTTCTCTCCCCTCTTTCTGTCCTCTCTCCCTTCCCTCTTTCTGTCCTCTCCTCTCTTTCTTCCTCCTCCCCCCCTCTCCCCTCCCTTTCTCCTGTTATCCCATCCGGGGGCAGGAGATCGGGGAGGGGAGAGGGGAGGAGGGGGGAGACCTCCTCTCCCCCAGCTCTACTCAGGGGGAGGGGCGGCCCTCTCCTTGAACCACCACCTTATCGCGGTGGAGAGGTTTGCGTGCCCAGATGATCCTCAGAGCTGTTTTGTGAGGGGCTTTCTGCTCCTGGTTCGGTCCTAAGACAAACAGGTTCAAGGTGATGGGTCAGACGAAGAGTGGTTCAGATTTGCCCAAATAATATGAAAACTGTAAATTGTGTTGTACAGTAATGCTTAAAGATGTGTTTTTATTTATTTATATTGTCATGTGTTGTAATACAGTGTTCGGTATAATGGCTATTGGTTATGCTTTTGGTTTTCTAAAACAACATGCTGCGCTAAATGATTCTTCTTTGTGTACTTATAATAAATAATAATAATTGTAATGTATAGTTTATTTGTGATGACACTTGGTTATGTTTTAGTTTGCTTTAATAACATGCTGTGCTATTGTATATAAAGACTGAATAGCAAAAGAAATGTGTTCATCAGTGTCCAACTGTTTTTCATTTGCCCAATGGTCTTTTTAACATTGTAAATGGTCTTAGTCAAGTTTATCCGGAGTGGCAACTTAAATAAAAAGTCTTGATTGAATCTTGTTTCTGTTTATTTAATAGAAAATGTAATTCTAAATGTGTATGTACAAATATTTTAGGTAATTAATTAGCTGAAAAGTTAAAACATTTACAAAGACTATGTTTTAGCATGTATAACATTTAAATGGAAACTTGGTGAAGATTGGTTCAATACAGAGGACAATATTTCAATTAAATGCACTGATGCATAATTCAGAAGATATCTGTTATAATTAGGTTTGAAATACCCAATTATATCATAGTAAATAAGCTTTATAAATGATTTGCACTCTAATAACTATCGATAGGTTCTTCTGCTGAGTGACGAAACGGTCTTAATTTAAAGGTGCAATGTTCATACATGCATACATACATACACTTTTTTGGGTGGTTAATAAATTGACAGAAGGTGTATTACTCAGCCAAAATGTAACGAAAAGAAATTTTTGTCAGTAGGATAACATGAGCGCTTACGCGCTCGTCATTCACCATCTTGTCGGGGTTGCCCATTCACTCCCATTGTTTTCCATTCATTTTAGCAGGTGTAAATATGGCCCATGCCTTCGGCATGGGGGCTTGGATCGCGCTTGATGTAAGGAGTGTGTTTTGGGGACAGGAGCGCTTCACACTACTTTTGTCAACATTGCAAGTGGCATCGAATGGCTATTGGTGGCCGCGCTTCGCACTCAGCGCTCCCCTCGGGTGGCACTGACGGTCCTCCGGGTGGCACTGACGCTCCCCCGGGTGGCGCTGATGAGCCTCTTGTCTCTGTGGCTTTGGCCTGAACTTGTCACTAAACACATAAAGTCCACACACACTGGAGATGCTGATGTGTTAACATTGACAAACATGGGAACTTTGGGACATCGCCATGGCAACACCGTGCAAAATACAACTTTGGCCCCCTGGACTTTTTTGTTTGGACTGACCTGAAGAATCACTGTGCCAAATTTCACGTTCTTGAATTAAACTAATAAGACGCTATATCACTTTGAAAAGTAAGAAATTGTTGAAATTTTCCCATAAGGATAACATGGAGGCTTTGGCGCATCGCCATGGCAACCCTGTGCAATATACCATATGGTTGTCATTGACTTTTTTGATCGGGATGACATGAAGAGTCATTGAGCCAAATATGAGAATATTCTGTGAAAGTAAAATATTTTTCATGAATGGGATTTTTTCTGATCTTTTCCATTAGGATAACATTGGAGCTTTCGCACATCACCATGGCAACACGGTTAAAAATACCATATGGTTTACATTGGCTTTTTTGATTGAGAAGGCCCAAAGTAATTTTGTACAAAATTTGGTACATTTTCTAAAAACTAAAATTTTGACCATCCATGCAAAATTTTATTCTGTCCTGCAGGGGGCGCTATAACACCATTTTTGCTCGTGTCACAATTAGTCGGCTTTGGCACAAAAGTTTTACAAGTGATTAAAATTTGAGCCCAATCGGACTTTGTATGGCTGAACGGGAGCTAATTTTGACGTTAGAAAATTGCAAAAAATCTGAACAAATTTTGCAGCTTCGCCGCACGTAAACCGTGACAGTTATTTTAAAAATTCAGCTATCGTTTGATGCCCCACTTCTCTAGTTGATGTACGCCGATTTTGACCCCTGTGGGTGAAGCGCCTTCAGAGGAGTTCGTTCAAATGCGACGTGAGCGAAAATGCTGACTCAGCAACTTTTTTATTTCAATCCAAGATGGCTGCCTTCTGGTTTGTCAGGGGGCGTGGCCATAATAATATTTTTTTTCTGTTTTCACATGAAGAATGTCTGTACCGAATTTCGTGACTGTACGACAAACTTTACGTCAGGATGTCTCCCATAGGCGCAATGTATTTTGACTTTTGCAGGTGGCGCTGTCGCGCCACTTTTTTATACCCATACATGCAATATATATTTTATCAAATTTTTCGCCACTTCTGAATTTTGGGCAAAATTTGGTGAGTTTTTGAGCGTGTTCAGGGGGTCAAATTAGAGCTCAAAGAGCAGAAGAAAAAAGAATAAATAAATAAAAATAAATAAAAATAATAATAATTTTAGCAAAAACAATATATCCTTTTACATAGGAAAGACATATTATACATTTTTTGAAAGCTCTCGAGCTTCCCCACGTCACCGTGGGGTCATTAGAATGACGGCGCTTACGCGCCCGTCATTCACCATCTCGTCGGGGTCCGCCATTGACCCCCCATTGATTTCCATTCATTTTAGCAGCTATAAATATGGCCCATGCCTTCGGCATGGGGGCTTGGATACAGCTTGATGTCAGGAGTGTGTTTTGGGAACAGAAGGCGCTTCGCGCTACTTTTGTCAACATTGAGTGAATGGGCTTCGCCCATTCACTCAATGTTGACGATGACTTGTTAGCAAGAACAAATATGGATGTCCCATGCCTTCGGCATGGGTTGCTAGGATACTGCTGTTCACGGTGAGAGCGATCGAGGGACGAAGTTCAGCGCTTCGCGCTGAACTTCGTAAGACAGTTAGCAACGATGATGCCTGGGCTTCGCCCAGGCATCATCGTTGCGGAAGCAATAGGCCCTACGCCCTGTAGGGGCTCGGGCCTAATAAATAAATAAAAAAAAAAAAAAAAATAATAATTTTAGCAAAAACAATATATCCTTTTACATAGGAAAGACATATTATACATTTTTTGAAAGCTCTCGAGCTTCCCCACGTCACCGTGGGGTCATTGGTGAATGACGGGCGCTTACGCGCCCATCATTCACCATCTCGTCGGGGTCCGCCATTGATCCCCCATTGATTTCCATTCATTTGAGCAGCTGTAAACATGGCCCATGCCTTCGGCATGGGGGCTTTGATACAGCTTGATGTCAGGAGTGTTTTTGGGGACAGGAGGCGCCAGCGCTACTTTTGTCAACATTGAGTGAATGGGCTTCGCCCATTCACTCAATGTTGACGATGACTTGTTAGCAAGAACAAATATGGATGTCCCATGCCTTCGGCATGGGTTGCTAGGATACTGCTGTTCACGGTGAGAGCGATCGAGGGACGCGCTGAACTTCGTAAGACAGTTAGCAACGATGATGCCTGGGCTTCGCCCAGGCATCATCATCGCTATGAGCAATAGGCCCTACGCCCTGTAGGGCTCGGGCCTAAAAAAAAACAAAAAAAAAAAAATAATAATAATTTTAGCAAAAACAATATATCCTTTTACATAGGAAAGACATATTATACATTTTTTGAAAGCTCTCGAGCTTCCCCACGTCACCGTGGGGTCATTGGTGAATGACGGCGCTTACGCGCCCGTCATTCACCATCTCGTCGGGTCCGCCATTGACTCCCCATTGATTTCCATTCATTTTAGCAGCTGTAAATATGGCCCATGCCTTCGGCATGGGGCTTGGATACAGCTTGATGTCAGGAGTGTGTTTTAGGGAGAGAAGCGCTTGCTACTTTTGTCAACATTGAGTGAATGGGCTTCGCCCATTCACTCAATGTTGACGATGACTTGTTAGCAAGAACAAATATGCATGTCCCATGCCTTCGGCATGGGTTGCTAGGATACTGCTGTTCACGGTGAGAGCGAGTAGTGACGAAGTTCAGCGCCGCGCTGAACTTCGTAAGACAGTTAGCAACGATGATGCCTGGGCTTCGCCCAGGCATCATCGTTGGGAGTAATAGGCCCTACGCCCTGTAGGGCTCGGGCCTAATAATAATAATACATTTCATTTATATAGCGCTTTTCAAGATACTCATAGACACTCTACAGAGAAAGAATAATTAAAAAATACAAAGATAAAAACTTTTTTTTTTTTTTTTTATCCATTTAAATGGATTTGCTTACAGGTTTTCACACTTCAAACTCCCCCGCAGCCTGGTGTTTGTGATCAGAAACACTTGGCTATAATCAGGGCAGTCCTGTGTGATGTCACGTAGTAGTTGAATCTGCAGTGGCTCCTGAAACCAGCAAAATGGTCACGAAAAGACTTAAAACAGTAGATGACGCCATTAAAAAACTACATACAGAGTTGTACCCAAAAAGCTGATTAAGTGCTTAGAAAAGTTAACTTTTTTAAATTTTTATTTTACCTTTATTTTTATGTATTTGTTTTAAATAAATGGTTTCTTAAAACCACGAAAAACAACCTCAAAACACTCCAGGTTTTAAACATGTATTGCTTTATTTTTCCAAGTGAGCTGCACTTGAGCGAACACTCAAGTAGCCTGTTTTCCCACAAAGAACACATTGAGTTTCACAGTTCCTGTCGCTTTTATATAGAAAGAATAAAGAGGTGAAAACAACATAACTTAAAGGTGTACTGTGTAATTTTCCTTGTGGGGGGCTTGTTACCTGCTTGAGTCGAGTAATGCCCTATGGAGCACTACAGGCAAAGCGATCGCATCTCTGTGGAGGCAAAAAAGGTGACGCCATAATGCACCTAGAAGTGTAAAAATAGCTTTTCCAATGGAGGGTCAGCCACTTGCTTATCTTCATACCCGGAATGTTCCAGAGTACGGCATTAAACCCTTCTATTCTTTCGATTATAGCTCTTTTTATTACCTGGAAACCCTATGTTCTTCCTCGCAAACAGAAGAGCTCATCTGCTTTGCCTCTTTGCTTGTATTTGTCAAGGACCTCGGCGTGAATGAGCCGTGCGGCGTGTGGCCTTGCTCTTTTGTGCGCGCCGTTTGAAATGCAGAGAATTGAAAAGCGTCAGGTCCAAAGCGGGTCTCATCCCCACAGCTCAGGGGTCAGTGCGAAACCAACGACAAATCCACAGAAAACAGTTTGTCCTGAGCGTGTAATCATGTGTTCCACAGCTCCACTCAAACCCAGCGCCCGGAGAGAAGGGAATAAACAGGAAGCACTGTAAAGACTCTATTTAGTTTGTTGTGCTCGGATTTCTTTGGCAATGGAAATCAGATGGACAGGGATATGACTATAACTGTGATATAAGAAAGTAACTCTTTTAAGCATTTTTTACATTTGGTATGAGCACAATGGCAGCACTAAAGTTGGTCAAGGCATTTAAAAGGGAAAACAAGTAAAATATCTCGGTGTTATTGGTATTAAAACTTATCTCTATGGCCACAAACGGGTGAGGCAGCCAGGCCAAGCTGCAGGTCAGGTCTGTGGAGAGGCGACCACTGTGCACTGTGAGATTTTTTATTTTTCTCTGTAGCAATGCAAAGAAAAAAACTGAAAAATATTTGACTTTTTATGTTATATTCTGCAACATTAAGTTAAGTTTACATGGAAAGAAGCACATGAGGCTCACATCAATACATACTACTGTTGTATCCTTTGGCAAGACACTTATTCCAGTTTGTAAAATGATTTGGATGCATTTAGAAATACAATTATGAAGAAATGGTACCTCTTTTCTGAAGTAGGTAAGTGGAGGAGTTTAATTGGGATTCAGTATTCACACTTCAATACTTTATCAAGATGTGAGTCTGGTGACTCTCCCCATGTTCTGCTGGGCATGACTGACGGGTGGATTAGCCAATCAGGGACAGGCATGGTCCGCTTGTATCAAAACAAATATGGGCGCTTATGAGGGGGGAAAAAATTGGCAAAAATATAATTGATTTCTGCAGGATCGATAAGCAAAAGAGCACTAAACTCTGTTCATCTGAGGTCTGAGAATATGTGAGCTCCTTCGTTTCTCATGTATGGAAATAAACAAATCTGACTGGATGTCTGTGTTTGAGCCTGGACTGAGTTGCGACAGAGGGAGTGTTTACTGGAAATTATGTTTTTTTTTATTTTTTTATTCTGAATTTAAAACATGTCAAATCTCCTTGATTTAATTCCGCTCAGAGTCTGGGGGTGGGGAAGGGTTCTGATCGGACAGCGACACAAACATATTCACGTCTTTGAGAAGAAAAGTCACACTTCAGCTGCTCCCGGCTTTTCTGTCATCTCGGTTTGTTGTTACGCCGCCGACACAAACACGATCCAAACTTTTTCCGTGGTCGTTCCGATGATAATGAAGCAGCAGCTGGAGAATTCTCTCCTCACGCTTTACGTCTGTGAGCTGAGGAGGAGAAGGGAAGAGCGTCGGAGAAGGAGGAAGAAGACAAACTGAGTCTGAGGCTGCCACACCTCAGCCCACTCCCACATCCCGCTCACAAATCCAAAGAGCAGAGGAGGAAAGTCTGAAGAGACGTCTGGAGGAGCCGGATCGTCCGGATCACGTCAGAAGGACGACCAACAACCACCGTGATTATTTTGAAGAAGAAATGTTTACATGATCCAGGAAGAAATTCATTCGTCTTTAAAATCAGAATAAACCCCCACTTACATCGGAATTAGGCCTACATTTAATTCCAAATAATCATTTTCATTAGGAATTGAGTGTTTACATGGCCTTTTTAAAGCGGAATTCATTTTTATTCACAATTAAAGCTCTCAGATAAACGTGCCATTTCCGGACCAAGCAGTGGAGGTGTAGTCTATTGAATGTGTTTTATTCTGGGTGAAACCGAAGCCAAAAAAAAAATAGAACCTGAACCCACTCAGACTGAACATGCCAACTCCACAAAGACCATGGAAATCACACCTGAGACCTTTTGGCTTTGGAGCGAGAGATCTTACCACTCCACCGTCATGTCATCTTCCATCATGCAGTTCTGAAGGAGTCACAAACACTTGGACCGGACTGGCCCCTGACTCACGCCTCATGTTATCGTGAAGAGCATGTTAGCGTGTGTTGTCTGTTGTGTAGCTAACACTTGTGCGTCCGGGCTAATGGAGGTCTGATCCCAGTGTTGTTGATTTGTTTTGTGCATCACATGCGAGGCTCTTCTGGAGGTGAAGAAGTGGCTCAAATAGAGGCTTTTATTACACAAGATGAGGCCAATTACAGCTCAGAAACACAGAATGTACGTGGAGAGGCTATTGAAAGTTGAAATGCGTTTGTTTTATAATATATGGAAATAACAAAGGACCAACAGCTACAGCAGACATACATATATCTATATACATATCTATATATCTCTATATTTATGTGTAAAACTTTTAGAAAAATCCTATATTTTAGCTTTAATACACTTCAGGGTAGTTTGCCGTGAAGCTTGTAATATGGTTTCCTCATTAAAAACATGGGGTTGTATAATTTTGCGCAGTCTTTCTTATAAGAGCTTTCAGGACTCGGGGAAAACCGACCTCCACCTCGAGAAAGTGCAGTGGAACGGCCAATCAGATCGGGGTTCGGAAAAACAAAGTCTAGTTCGGCGCAGACCGAGTCGGTTGGATTTACGTCACAGCAAAAATGGCAGTGCACAGTAATACAGAAAGCCAACAGAGCCACTTCCGCTAACATAATAATAATAATAATAATAATAATAATAATAATAATAATAATAATAATAATAATAATAATAATAATAATATATTTTATTTATCAGGTGCCTTTCTGGACACCCAAGGCCGCCTTACAACAACATAAACATATTAAATATGAGTAAAACATACAGCTAAAGCCGACAGTTAAAGTGGGACAGTATTTAATTGACTGATTGTCAATCAGAAAGGTTTTATTGCCATATGAGTGAACAGATTCACAACATCAGGAAATTCCTGCGGTACTTGGAGCAGAATGTAGACAAACACTAAACATGCAACAGATAAAATAGAATCAAATAAAGTAGAAAACAATAAACTATAATATAACACACAAATTTACAAGACTATAAAGCAGGTAATGATCGGTGCAAACAGACAGGTGCAAAAATACAGCACAGGGTCATAGTATTGTATTTAGCGTTGTATTTTATTCGTATTTAGTAATGTATTAGACAGTATTTGATTGATCGTATTTAAGTGACTTACAATTAGGCTAGTTGTCGTTACACCAACACACATTTTCAGTTATGTGATAGTCTAGGTCACCTGAAACTGAAATGAACAGAATTATATTTGCTGTATATGTGCCGTCTCTGTTGGAGTAGTTTATGTGTGCTGATACGACTTGCTCGGAACTTAACTTGGGGCGTTCCTTTGGTATTCATAAGCAACAACATAAACATGAAACTTTCTTGGGCCATATTTTACCCAACTGTTGCAATGGAACGAGTTCACGACGGATTTCAGGAGAACAGACTCGGATTTCAACTACCGACATTCAACAGAAGGGGGCATTAAACCACGGTCAGTGACAAATGTAGCGTCTGACTGTAGTGCGTTAATACAGCCTGACGCGCAAGTAGTTCCGGCAACGGCCAAATCACTGTTCTGTATCACTGCTCTATGCCATCGCCATGACGTCACCATAGCAACGGGTATTGTTATAATTACAGATGAGCAACCAGATGATCTCAGGTTCTTCCAGTTTGAATGTTTTTTTATTTTATTTTTTTATGACAATTATTATATTGAAGATACACATGATTAAATATAATAAGGCTTCATGACAAAAGTCCATTTGTAGTTTAGTAAAAAATATCAGTATAGATACCCCACCTTGGGACATCCTGAAGTGCTCCTCTGTGTTTTTAAAGTCCACTCACCATCACCAAACCCATTCTGATCATATGTTTGTTGACATTTCAGTGGTTGTACAGGTTGGGCTACTCACTTTTACCAATTTGGACTTTTTTTACGGTTTAAAATGTTATTTCCTGGTTGGAAATCGTGCCATGCTGCTAAGGAATTCAATAACCGAGCAAACATTCCTTTCTTTTCTTTCTTTATTTATTTCATTCAAAACAAAAGCAAATGCAGCATACTTGGGTCTATACAACGTTAACATAAATATGAATGAAACGGAACAGTAAGAGGCAAAATATTATAACATTTGCTCCTTATCAACTCAGAATTATACTACAACTCCACTGGGTTACGCTGTGTACATTCAACAAACAAACAAAAAAACAAAGATATTCTTCTTTTTACACTAAAGTATTATATCTTTTCAATATATTTTCTTAAAAACTTGAATAGACTTGAATAGAAAGTGTTATTTTCACAAACGAGACTGTTCCATAGTTTGACTCCTTGGATTGAGACACTTTGCTCCTTTGGTTTTCTTCTAAATTCAGGTTTAGAACAAAAAAATGAGTTCCTCTTAATGTATAACAGCTTTATCTCTTTTGGGAGCTGTTTGGTAATGTTATTTGTTGAGCTTTGTGCAGTTTTGAGGAGGTTATATTCTACCAATTCTTTAAACTTGAACGTTTCTAATTGTATAAACGTTGGATTTGCGTGGCACTGTGTCCACTTCCATTCACGACACTAATGGCACGTTTCTGTAAAAGCAAGACTGGTTTAATGTATGTTTTACAGGCACTTCAATGCGATAAAAGTCAGACATTTATTATTGTTTGCGTGTAAATTGTGTTGGACAGAATTCTCCCTAGTGTCGGGTCATCAGTATATAGAAAACAGAACAGGTTTTCTTTGCAAATTGCTTCTTAATTGGTGTAAAAGTATAATTTATATTCACAACAGGTATCATACCACTAAATTAAGTCCAAATTAGAGCACGATCACAACACGCCACACACATTTTAAGCCGTCTCCACCTTTTTTTTTCGATTGCGTTTTGGAGTCGTCGTCTCGCACACACACGCTGGACGAGGCGAATGCAGGTTCTTTCTTCCCGGTGTAAAGCTCCTGACAGCTCCAGGGGCAACACAGAGAACGGGAGGTGTGAGTGTGTGTGAAGCAGGTCTAAAGCGCGGGAACTGCACGTCCATCACCGCACCAGCACCGCGCCGCTCGGCATTCTGGGAGCAGGGAGCGTGTATGCCTCCCTCCTCTCTCTTTTCTGATCTATGTTATAATGTTGTTTGCTCATCACGAACGTACCAGGAGTTTGTTTCATTCACGCGTTTCGGTGCATAAACCCTGCAGTTCTTCACTCTGTTCCACCTTGTGATGTCATGCGGTAATACAGGAAGTGCTCCACTGTGTTATTAAACTTCATACACCTTTACAAGAATTATTTGGATGAATTTGGCACCAACAATAAGCTTGTCCATGTCGTTTTCTTTTCTTTTTCTTTTTTTTTTTTGTTGTAAAATATTTGTTCTATACTGAAAATGTTAATAAATAAAGTTTTAAAAAAAAGTTAAATTAAAAACAAAACAAAAAAAGTGAAGGGAAATTAAATTATAAATTGGCCAAAATATAAATATAAGTCGGTATAGCAGTATGGTTATGCTGCACTACCACATTACTTTTGTTTTATTTAATCAAATGTGTGTTGGGGTGGGGAGATTTGCTGTTTTATGTTTGTTGTAGGTATTGTTTTACACTTTTGTGTCTTGATTTCATGCTTATTGTTGGATTTTGTTAAATGTTATATTCTATTGCTTAAAGAATGTGTAAAATATAGCTTTTAACTTGAAAACTACAGCTTCATGACGTCACAAGGTGGAACAGAGGTGGAGTATTTTGAGCTTTGGAGCTGCAGACAGATTATAATAATGCAGCGTAACTGTTCAGGAAAACAGCCTTTTCTTCTTGTGTTTGTTAGTTTTTGCTTACGTAAAAAAAATACACTTGAAAGAGAAATAAAGTCCAGCTCATTTACTTCAAAATTCAAATATTAGAAAGCCACACTTGCACAAGGAGTCTGTGCCACATTCACATGCAGAGACTCAATATTTACGCCTATACGATGACTTTTATACACAAACTATAGTGGGAGGACACTATGGTTTAGACTTGGCTCCTCTTCGTTGGTGCACAGGCCCCTTGGCTCATTGCACAGTCCAATCTGACTTCCGGGTTGTTTTCTGGTCCAACAAGTCACGACATCAGCCCTATCACTAGTTCTTGTCCTATTTAGTAAAGGCCACTACACACTAGAGGATTTTGCAGTCTTAAACCTGCGACAAAATGTGCACGCCACAGACATGAGGAGAAACTTATGAGACTTAAAAGCCCGGATCAAAACACTACAGCGGGATCTGTCTTCGTAAAACAGGATATAAAGCTGTGAGCGCGACCCCGGCAGCTGTTTCCTGTCTACAGTAAAACCACTGCCATTGAGAGTCTTAAGTATTCAAAAGATCAGAGCTCTGCACTTCCAGTTTAGATACAAGGCAAAACTGTGTGATTATTATTTGTGAAATGTGGAGCAATACTTCAGATACAGGATTTTTAAAGCATAAAAGAGGAGATAAAGTGCACAGGAAGTAGAGTCACTGTCGCTGATCTGCGGCTTTATTCTGTGTGGATGTAAACAAACATGCGAGGAACAATTTTCATGTTTTTCCTTTGAAAGAACGCCTCAATCTGGATTAATAGTGCGGTTTTGTGGACTGGAGTCATGATTTGCGAAGGACAATTTCTATGGATAATGTGGATGAGACGCTGCACTTTAAATGTTCCACTTTATGGGAGGTGAGTAATAATGTCTTTATTTTCGCTATTTCCCAAGTTTGTGTCTTGTGTCTGTGTCCGTCGCTCCTCTGCCCCTGAAGCTCTGGTTTATCGGCTGTTTCCGTCGCGTTGTTGAAGTTCGGTGGTTCTGATCTGACACTGACTCCACACATGAGGAGCAGCGGCTTCAAAATCGCACACGGAGACAAAAAGTTGAGTTCACGGAAGAAGAAATCGCAGCCAAAATCGGGCAAATTCCCCTGTAGTGTGTGTGACGGCCCTTTGTTTGCTATTAGATCGATTGGAATATCCTGCATTTGTCTTGATCTGTATCTACGAGTCTCACTCTTCACATGACCTCGGTACAATAATGAACTAAAGAAGTGGTTATACGAAATAGCTAAGCCGAGTTATTTACCCTAACATTACTCAAACATGTGTGAATGAAACAAAACACAACTCCAGGTCTGTTTTTGATGGGGTAATAATAATTCTGACATGGCTTAAAGCTCACAAGAGTCCATTTTGCCTAAGATAAGACCTTTAAATTATAACGTCAGGCTATTTCTAGTTCCAGACAGTATATAGACGTGGACACAGCAAAGCCTCTAGCCTACGTATTTCTAAATATAGGAAAAAGGCATAGGCGTCAATTGGCTCCATCAACTAAATCAAGATATGAACATTAATAACAGAGCAGCCATGTGCCCTCTCTCCCTGAGGTCACTCCAGCAGCAGGTTTGATCGACAGCTCTCGCGCCACCCCCTCCTAAACCGGCGATTGTGCAACTCCTGATCGCCTCTAACCCCACATTAGCCCATATAAGTGCTCAAGTGTCAATTGGCTTCAAATGTCTGGAGCTGAGCGGTCTGCACAGGCTCGAGGCAGGATCAAACCAGCAACTTTTGAGATCTAAGCATTCAAAAAACTAGTGCTGTCAAAAATATTGTGTTATTAACAAGTTAAGGCAAAACAATTTACATTTTTTTATTTTTCATAAGCCATGGCCACTGCTGTAATGTTAGAAAAACTACAGGATCCGCCTGTAAACAGGAAGCAAAATAATTAGTACAAAATTAAGAAGCCGTGTGTGTGCACTGATATCATTTATACAAGGAAGACACGAAATAAAGTTCGCTCCAAAACACACGGCAAATCCACGTTTACCTTCGATAAGGACTGTGACAGAGGCAGAAGTTTTGCAGCCTTCTCCTCCTGTCCTCACTGCTCCGAGCTGTTGTTATGTCCATAAACTCAGAGGAACGCAGCGCTGCAGGACTCACATCTGTCGCACTATTTAATAGGGAAGTAACAATATCCAAATCTCACGGTACAATATTTATTGTAGTGATGGACGAAATGAAACGGGTGTTTCGCCACAGTTTCAAAGCCTCGAAGCGCATGTGCTCCAAAACAGTGTCCAAAACGTGAGTCAAAGTGCTTGTCACGTGCCAGTAGTTTGGCGAGTGTTTCACTCGGGCCTTCAGCTCAAACATGGGTTTGATTGAGTTGAGTTTTCAACGAATCACAGACCAGCACGAGCTGTCTCAATCCACTCCCAAAAGGTTTAAAAGAGAAGTTAGTGCGTCTATCCTTGTGGGTTTGTGAGAGGCGAGAGATATTAGTGATTTTGACAGCGAGTTTGATTTAGTAGTTAGTCAGTCCCACACATAGACATGAACTTATTTTATTAGAAATGAACCGATAAAGAAATGCATCCTTCCGCTGTCAAAAATCTTTTATAGAGTTGTCAACAAAAACATTTAACAGTGTTTATTGAATTTTATTGTAGAAACAGAAACACACCAGTTGCACACACGCAAACGTGAACTTGTTTTTTGGGAAACAAAACGTTTTAATAGCACCTTTCCACTAGAGGTCACTGTGGAAAGCATTTCCAATCCTGTTTCGAAGCTTCGATACATGTGGTTCAATTGTTTTGCTGTTTCATGAAGCCTCATTTTGCCATCACTAATTTATTGTGATTGTAACTCTTGCCTTCTAGTGTTACCCCTGCCTGATTAGTGCTCCTCCCTGATTTGCTTATCTTCTAGTGGCTGAATGAGAAATATCCGGAGCAGCTCTGCACCTGTCTGCTCCTCTGCACCTGTCTGCTCCTCTGCACCTGTCTGCTCCTCTGCACCTGTCTGCTCCTCTGCCCCTGTCTGCTCCTCTGCACCTGTCTGCTCCTCTGCACCTGCTCCTCCGCACCTGTCTGCTCCTCTGCCCCTGTCTGCTCCTCTGCCCCTGTCTGCTCCTCTGCACCTGTCTGCTCCTCTGCACCTGTCTGCTCCTCTGCACCTGTCTGCTCCTCTGCACCTGTCTGCTCCTCTGCCCCTGTCTGCTCCTCTGCACCTGTCTGCTCCTCTGCACCTGTCTGCTCCTCTGCACCTGTCTGCTCCTCTGCACCTGTCTGCTCCTCTGCACCTGTCTGCTCCTCTGCACCTGTCTGCTCCTCCGCACCTGTCTGCTCCTCTGCACCTGCTCCTCTACACCTGTCTGCTCATCCGCACCTGTCTGCTCCTCTGCACCTGCTCCTCTGCACCTGTCTGCTCCTCTGCACCTGTCTGCTCATCTGCACCTGTCTGCTCCTCTGCACCTGCTCCTCTGCACCTGCTCCTCTACACCTGTCTGCTCCTCCGCACCTGTCTGCTCCTCCGCCCCTGTCTGCTCCTCTGCACCTGTCTGCTCCTCCGCACCTGTCTGCTCCTCCGCACCTGCTCATCTACACCTGTCTGCTCCTCTGCCCCTCCCACTCCCACTGCGTCTGTGCAACTGGCGTGTGAACTGGTCCAGAACTGAGCGGCTTCAAATCTTATTTACAGACTCTTTAACTTACGACTCAGTGGTGAGTTTTGCCTAATCCTTATTTTATTATATGTTGAGTCTAAAAGCAACATTATGCTGAATTTGTAACGAATTTCCCGCATATTAAGCTGCGGGTCTCCACGAGTTGAACTCTGCAATCAGCGCGAGTATTTTTGTGTTTGTTAAGTAAATGTACCAATAATGCGTCAAAATAATGAATTAAACTCTAAATCTCGCCACACCTTAACGCGTTACCTTGAATTCGGCAGAACTGTTAAGTTGCTCCGATGTTTTTTTGTTTACGTATAGGACATTGTTTGTCGGTAATGGCCCATTGTTCTGGTAATAGCTTAATGCTGCCGGTAGTGACGCTTGTGAATTTGTAGCTTTTCTCATGTAAATGTTTTGAAATAATGTTGCGCAACACGAATTGAATGAATGAACTGAACTAGTGACCCCCTTGAAACTGAAACCCTGTTCTGTCCTTGTTTTTCCTTCAGTATTTTTTTTTTTTTTTTTTGGATTGCACTCTGAATACTGAACTCTTCTCTGGTGGCGAGCGGGTAGGATTCAACTTTTTTTCCTCCATTATCTGCGGTCCTTGAATGACGCAAAATACGCGAAACGAACTGGATTAAAATTGCGGTTCGACGTGAACCGATCAAAATCCTAACAAAGTGATGAACCGAACTCTTTCAAAGTTAAGAAAAACTTTACAAAAACTCTCTTAAGGTCACAATATTGGGCCAATCAAAGAACTAGTTTTATTTATTTATTTATTTATTTTTGAGAAAAAAAAGGGCTCTTTGATTATTTGTTTAATTTATTCTTGTTTAATTAAATAATCGTTTTCTCTTTACTTGCTTTACTGCATACATGTTTTGAGACTTTATTACAAATATATCTCAATGCCTAAATATAAACCTTTGTTTGTGATTCATATGCAAGCTCCTTAAACAACCTGGTCTCTTCTGTACAGTCCTAATGTGCTGATTGCCATAAACGATACCCCAACCAACTTACCCTACAGTAGGGGTTACATGATACTTTGTGGAGGCTCACAAAATTGTGAATATGCTACATTTTCCTCTAAAAATGCCTTGACAAGACTTAATCCAAAGAATGAGGATTTCAAAGTGCTTAGAACAGTTATTTCTTCATGTCGTCTTCACTGAAAGGGAGCAAAGGATCATGGTCTATGTAGTTCCCTCTTTTTTTTTTCTTTTGCTGCTGTTGCTGCACCATAACTATGAATTTAAGCAGAAAAACTTGTGATTCGATATATTGTGATGGTCCATGATATTGTTGAGAGACTTTTGACGATTCGATATAACCATATTTCAGTTATTGTTGCATCCCTACTATTTACTAGATATTTCTCTCGCTGGACTTATTTTCTCCACTAAAGTGTTCGCTCATCTGCACCACATGTAAACAAGACAACAAAACAGCCCTTAGTCCAGCAAACACAGTAAATACAGTTGCAATTTTAAAAAAAGGAACATTTGCACAAAGCCTATCCACCTTTCTATGTTGATAAGAGTATTTAAATGATTATTCAAGGGACAAAAATGTGCAATTAATTAATGAGTTAATTATGACATTCATGAGACAGAACTAAACAAACGGAACTAAAACAACAAACAAAATCAAACACGTAAATTCTTCTACACGAATAGTCAAAAGTTTGGACGCAGCCTCTCATTGAATGTTTTTTTTAAGATAAGATATCCTTTATTTGTCCCACAATGGGGAAAATTCAGTGTTGCAACGCACAGTAAAGAGAACAGCAAGAAACAGTAGCAGCAATAGAAGTACAGTTAAGTTAAAAATAGACAAACACTATAAGGATCTATAAAGATAAGGATTATAAAACTATGTATCATATAAATTGCTATCTTAAAACAATATATACAATAAATTACTATCTTACATTATTGCACAGGGTCCCAGTATTGCACAGGCAGCAGAGAAGCAATGAGTTTTACTACTTTCTATGTTTTAGATTTAGATGCGATATCCCAATCCTCAAAGTAGTCATTTTTGCCTTGTTGAAAAATATTTAGTAGTTATTTAATGTTTTTTTTCTTTACTCCATAATTCCATATATTTTACTTCATATATTTGATGTCTTCTGTGTAGTGTATATCAAAGAAAATACAAACTCTGTACTGTTTAATTTGTATAAAGCAACACTCGTAAGCAGCACTCTGCAGATGTAATCCAGGCCAAACTATGAGTTGAGGAAATTACTTATCACCAATTTCACTCCAAAATAGTGTCAGTCCTCTTGGCGTCATATTAAAAGTTTCGGAGTCAGGTCCTGGGAGTCAGAGTTGGACCTGAGCAGCTGCCGTTTGTCCTCTGGGGTCCGCGAACACAACACCAACGAGGCCAAGAGGGTCCGAGCCTCCGGAAAACCCGTCGCCGCCTCCAAAACGGCGAAACACAGAGCGGTTTAAACACACCGCGAATCCTCCCGAGCCATTTGGTCCCATATCTGCTCCTCTGGTACTGCCTGTGCCGCGAGACCGACTGTTAGTCATAATGATTCAGTCTGGAGAAGTTATTTTCAAAAACGTATTCATTTCATTAGAAGTTTTTGGACTGTACAGAAGCGATTCACAAGACTGTTTAAAAAGAGCTTCAAAACAAAAAGCAACCGGGGAACAGAAGCGATTAAAAGTGCGGCACAGAAGCACAGAGAGAGGAGTTTAGAGATGGATTCGGGGAGAAGGGAAAGTGCATTTTATTTTACTTCACAATCAGATTTAAAGTGAACAAGTGCAATTTATTTTTCACATTCGCCGCAAGTGTTGAGTAAGTTAAAATAGCTGCAATTAAGAGCACTGGTTTTGCTTTGATGAACTAAGATTTAGAATTACCGAGAGCTGTTTTTGTTTTGTTTTGTGGTTGTTTTTATTTATTTATCCCTCGTGCTATTATTTTGTTGGCATCAGTTTAAAGAGAACAACAACAAAACAATCTGACAGTTAACATACATGCATATTCCAGCCATTATTTGCCTCGTCTTTGCTGCACGAACAAAAGGAACAGGAAGAAGATTAAATAAGATAAACATTTCCTTAATAATCAATCCCCACTCCAAACTAAATCACCAATGAGCTGTATGCACGTTACCATATCCCTCTTGTGGTTTACATTTCATTCACTTAAACATTTTCCTTAGTCACATTGTTCATTGTTATTTTATCCTTGTACAAACACTAGTGCAACTTTTAAAATCAGGATTTAACATGCTTTTCCACATCTTGGCTCCACATACAGAGGTGCATTTCTGTTTTCTGTTTGTTTACCTGCTTTACACTTTTCGGTAGTGGTGGGCATAGATACATTTTTTTATCTATATTAATTTCACTGAAATCTTGAAATTAATCTAGATTAATCTAGATTAAAATGGCTCCTTCTGAATATGCAAAATACCTAAGTAATGACTAAAAGTAAGTCTTTGAGACTTCCCAGCGAGCATCGATGAGGTGCACAGTAACACCGAGGTAGTTGTCATTGTTTACGGATGTCCAATGGGCCCCGTCAGTGCAACACACCTGGCCTCTGCCATCTTTGCGGCTTTCTCTGTGGTGTATTGGTCATATATCCTCCGAACGATAGTTCGTCTTGTAGGTAGTTTATAAGATGGGTCACCTGTGGCCGCCTGAAGAACAAACTCGAGCCCTTCCTCCTCAACCATGCTAATGGGTCGGCAGCTAGTGGCAATCCACCGGGCGAGAAGATGAGTGAGCTTCTCTGATAAAGCTGTGCTGACAGGCTTGCCTCGGTTGAATTCAAACAAAGCAGTTTGGCGGCTACTCTTTCCCGGCGTTTTATCGGTGCTTGAACCGACATCAGAAGCATTAGCAAAGGGATGCTTGCCGTTCAGATGGTATCTGAGACTGGTAGAACTCCTACAGTAAACTAATTCTGCATTGCATAACGTACACACAACCTTAGTTTTATTGATTTCGCCATCGGGAAGCTTCTTAAAAATGAATTTTCCTTGAAGCAAGCCTTGCGGCTTCGTGGCTGCGTCCATGTCAGAATGTCAGGCTTGGTGTGGTTGATTGGTTGGTTGTTAGCCTCGTTTGGGTAATTCACAGGTGCATAGAGGTTGGAAAACTCGTTCTCGCCCCCTACTGTGCAATTCGGCTATGTACACATCCGCCCTAAAACATGGTGATGAAAGTCATCAGTTTGTTTAGTAGGCTATAGGGCCCAGCTCCAAACCCAATTTTGATGATAGATTAACGGCGGTATTTTTTACATAGCTCGTTAAGAGTCTCACATTATCGCAGCGCGTTAACGCCGATAACGGCCCACCACTACTTTTCGGATAATTTTTCCCCAGAATTGTCGCATGAAGTGATGGTGCAGTGACATGTCTTTGTGTTGTACAGGGGCCTCTGACGTTTTTCCTCTGATGAGCCACGTTTACGAAACGAAAAAGCCAGAGAAGAAGAAAGAAACTGAGTAAATATAAGAGCTGCTGCGAGCCTTAGATAGGGAACAGTACAGTACGAGGCCTATAAAACATAAACCATTATCCATTTACTAGTGTACAAAGTCAGGCATCAAAATGATATATTTACAATGTTAATAGGCATTAATCAGTCAAATTTTTACTTTTTGAGCACAATACATATAATTCATAAATCCTGAGGCGAGCTACAGGTTGTACAGCACGTACACAAAGTAATCCAAAGTGCTTTACGGAATAAGAAAAACGTTAAAATCACAAAACAAATGAATCAAAACATAAATAATCAGCAGCTTGTTTTCTCAGAGAGTAGGGGAAGCTTATGCCCCCTACTGTCTGGCTCCAGAACTGCATCTCAGGTGTGTGATACGGTGTACGATTCATGCTTCTTGGACCTCGTCTGTGGATGGTTTGTTGTCCCTGATGTGCTTTTGTCAAATACACAAACAATGTACCCTGTCTGACAAAAAAGAGCAGCTCATTCTACATTTAAAACTAAACACGGATTTAACTCTGATTTGTTTCTTTATTTTCATTTTAATCGTCCGCTTGTTGAGCTAAAATTATTGTTTTATTTGCTTTATTTTACATAAACGTCATTGTTTGAGTGGTCAGAGCCACTGATCCACAGGTTGGCGGTGCGATTCCAGCTCCTACAGATGAATGATGCCATTATGTCCCTGGGCAAGACACTTAACCCAGCTCACCCCCAGTTTCTGTGTACACTGGTGTATGAATGTGTGTGTGAAAGGGTGAATGCAAGTAAGTTATTACATTTTGTACAGACATTTCATTTTCATTTATTTATTTATTTGGGTGGGACGATGCATATTCATGAACATACAATTTGTATGAAATCACACATATTGATGTAAATACGCCGGATTTAGCACAAGTGCTAATTTCCATCCATAGTCCCATATATAAAATACACATAAAATAGACATTTGACAGACTCGACGCATACAACTAATAATATGCATAATCCACAGTATAGTACAGTATAATAAACATGGCCATCATGACCTAAGGTGCTGTTAAAGGTGCTTTTACATCGTATAACCCATAATTCTTATAGGTGAGTTTCAGATGGCGTCATTGTTATTAAATGCGCGCGTTGCATGATGGGAAATATTGAGGCTGGGAGCAAAAAAATCATAAACACTTTGCATCTCTCAGTTTATCAGCGATAATGGTTGAATTCCTGCTGCATTATCAGGTGCACAAATAGAAGGAAGGAAGAAGGAAACGGTCTTTTCCATATTCCATGTGAAAAGAACCGCAACTGTCGGATTAAACGGCTTTCAAACATCCACAGAGCGAATACTGACGATCCGAGCAAACCGTGGAACCCAACAAGAACACGTATGTTGGGTCCATTTCTTGACAGATTTGTGTATTTCTTTAAAATTCATGATTTTGCTGTGAATGGCCCTGGAGTTTCTACTGAGTAATTGTGGATATCACTGAAGTTAATTTTCAGCCACGGAGTTGACGATTCAGACCAGAAATTTACTTTCATCCAGACTTTGTCGGGGTTGAAAAGGGTGATTTGGCTCCTTTGAAGCTCATGACCAATTTCTGGTCAAATCGTCTTCAGTCCTCTGCAGTTACAGTGGCCATGTTTCTTGCCGCCGGCCAAATGATTTCCCAGCATGCAACGCGGGCTTTTGTCAACAATTAAACTCTCCTATTAGTAACACACAATTGTCTATCGTAGATTTTTTAAAATTATTTTTTTTTTTTTTTGGTATTGCTTTTATTTATTTAGTGCTGTTGTATGGTTTTTGCTCTTATCTTATTTTACTGGTTTTATTGTTTTAAGACTAGTATGATTAAATCTGAGCATTTATTCATCTTTTTTTTATTATTCTGCAGCAGCACTTTGAAAAACGGTTTGTTTATGAAATGTGCGATAGAAAGAAAGTGGATTGGATTTTATTTAATTATCTATTTTATATCAACTGAAAAAGAACTATAATTCTATAACATAATTAACTATAACTATACTACAATATAATTCAGTCATATTTATGTTTTGTTCAGGCGTGTAGTGACACAAAGTACTCACGGGTCAAACCAGTGAAGACCACACTCCAGTACTTCAGATCCACATGTTGACGCTCATGTCATGTTCATGTAGTTAATTCTGCTTTACACTGAAGGAATTGTAAACCGCACACGACCATCTGTAAATACGTACGAGCCTGAACGCCGCTATTAACTGTAATTAAATTAGAAAAAGCGGTGATCTGAACTCATAATAGTTATTTGAGTCGACTGAGTTCGACATTAGAGCCCGCGGTAAACGGCTCTTACTGCTGATGTGCTCTGATTAAGGAGTTCAAATCTTGGCGCGTTAAATGTGATGTAACGGTTTTAATTAAAGTTACGAGAGCTGTGTGTTTACAAGGCCCATTTCACTTTATCCTGATTAGGCCTCAGTAAAGGAGCGCGTGCCCCTGTGTGCGATGGGCGCCCCCTATGTGGTGAGTGGGGTCATATCGAAACAAGACATGATGATGGTGATTATTGGTCATGACATGGTGATTATTAAGGGTCCTGTATTACATAAAATTATTATTGTTGAGAGCGTTTAGCCAAGTTATAATGTTGTTACCTCATCAAACACACACCGGGGATTGTGTTTTGTTTCATTTGTTCATTGGGTTAAACCTTTATTATTCGTCTGTCTGCATCTCCAAAGCCCAAAATGCTCTGTTCCAACTTGTGATGTCATGAAGAGGCAGTTTTCAAGTTTACATTTTACATTTTGTTCAGTAAAAATGGATAATTTCCTGAGTTGAAATGATCCAAATGAGTCTAACAAAGGTGTGTGAAGTTGGGATTAAATTTTAAATTTGAATAAATGTTCTTCATCGATCTTTGGGAGAGTTAATGATTGACTATTGATTAATCATTAACGTTTTATATTAAAATTATCATTATTATTGCTGTTACTAATCTGAATAAATAAACCCAACTTTACAACATATAAACCATCAGCCCGTGTGAGATTAGAATGTGTTTATTGCAGCTTTGGCACATTTGTTTACGTCTTACAGAAACTAAACTTAAAACCGCTTGGCTCATTTGCATAAACTGTAAATACTGAAAAAAAAGCAGCTCTTTCCATGTGTGTAGTTGTTGTCAGCTTCGGTCGGACTAAAGGACACGGCTCAGTGGGTTATATGAGTGTTCTTTCAGTGACAGGGATGTTCTGCTGATGTTCTGTGCGTATGTCGCGTTGGAGATGGTTCATGTTTTCAGAAAACATTCGCGTGCAGGTCATACGAGTGCAGATTGTGCGTGTGCAGGTTTAGTGCAGCTCTTTATTTAACAGTCATTTCACCTTATTTATGTTGGTCACTGTGTTTATTTTGGCTTCTGTTGTGACGAAAAGACTGAAAAGTGTTTGTCTTTTGGACACATGCTGCGTGTACATGCACCATGACCAAACCGGGATCCTGTACATGGCAAATCTTTCCATTTCCATGACAAAGACAAACAGGAAGCCAAGTTACTAGCCGCATCTGTGGAAAAAGTAAAAATACACCAATATATATAACTTTACCACAGACAGTTAGTCCAATTCACATACAATAAAAGAAAGAAATATAAGAATGCAAAGGTACAAACTATTACACCAGTGCCGTCTCAGTTTAGATACACATCTGCAGCAGCTTTTCTGTGGGCTGACCAAAGCTGCTATTACTTGGTTTTCTGAGTTGTCCAGGCGACACATAAAACTAAACATTAGCTTAGTCTTAAAAGTGCCTCACTAGCTGGTAAACTTATGGATACATACAGTTGACTCGCACTGCGCCACCGAGGAACTCAGAGGACCATCTCAAAGCATCATTATAGGCGACCTTTAACCTCTGCAAACTTGATTTCGTGTCATTTGACCACAGCTGCGCGGTACAGAATGGTGTGATACAGGTTTTAAACAGGGAACACTTCACGATGCACCGATGTCTGCGTACACTGGTGTATGAGCGTGTGTGTCAGTGGGTGAGTGGTTCCTTGTTGTAAAGCGCTTTAAACGCCTTGAAGGTGGAAAAGCGCTATTTAAAAATGTGACTTAGTCAAACTTTATTGATCCACAAGGGAAATTATTTGGACACAGGAGCTCACACATCACAATATAAGATAATAACAAAGAGAAAAAAGAAAATATCCATCCATCCATCTTCTTCCGCTTATCCGGGGCCGGGTCGCGGGGGCAGCAGTCTAAGCAGGGGCTCCCAAGCTTCCTTCTCCCCAGCCACTTCCTCCAGCTCCTCCGGATGGACCCCGAGGCGTTCCCAGGCCAGCCGAGCGACATAGTCCCTCCAGCGTGTCCTGGGTCTTCCCCGGGGCCTCCTACCGGTGGGACATGCCCAGAACACCTCCCGAGGAAGGCGTCCAGGAGGCATCAGGACCAGATGCCCGAGCCACCTCAGCTGGCTCCTCTCGACGTGGAGGAGCAGCGACTCTACTCCGAGCTCCTCCCGTGTGACCGAGCTCCTCACCCTATCTCTAAGGGCGCGCCCGGCCACTCTGCGGAGGAAACTCATTTCGACCGAAAGAACGAGATCGTGGAAAATAAAATATATAAATGGTAATAATAAAGTCAATTACCAAAAAAGATAGCAAGACCATTTACTAATGCGCCAATATACGTTTTTAGTTTTACAAAGTGATTGAAGGAATGCAAGTAATGATGTCTCAGTGAAAACAAGTTTAATGTCATATTTGGGAACACGGCAAACAACGCGAGCTGACGAATCCTCCACCAGACATACCTTATTGTCCTTCGCAGGTGAAATTGTAGCTGTAATGTAAACGTCGCGCGGGGCTCAGACGCACCTCATTCCGACGTCTATCACTGAAAATGAACCGCGACGCGATCCTGGATGGCTTCTGTAATGCTTTCCAATCTACAGCAGAAAACACAGAAATTGGATCGCCTCGGAGTTCATATAATTATAATACACTTTTATTTTGAATGTGACTTCTCCTTTGCCGCGGTCCACCTTGTCTCCCTTATTGCCATAGGAACCATTCTTCTGATTGCTTTCCGCGACCTCCCCGCCACACGTCGAGTTATTACTCTATTTCCAATTATTTGAGAATTAGTTTTGGATCGCGACCTGCTTTGAGTGACGCTGGTGGGTTTACGGGAGGTTACGCTGTCAATAACGTCATATTTTCCTGGACTTTTTTACCGTTCTACAACAAGGTCAAAAGAATTGGATATTCCATTTAGAAGTCACCTGTATTCTTAAATGGTTTTCTTTTCTTTAGGGCGTCTTTGGCAGCTCGCGTCGAGTTTTGCCTTTCGTGCGAGCCTGCGGGGCATCTGCGCGAATGGTACAATAGCAATTTTCACGACGCCATTCGATTCAAAGGCGGTCCAGAGAATGGGGCTTTATTGCACTCGCATATTGTATAGTGATTCATTTATTTTTCAAATGTCTGGCCCCGGCGCAGACAAATCACTATCGATCCAGAGTTTTCGCGCTAATAACGGAATATTAAAAGCTGGGAATGTGGAAGTGCAATTTCCAACAGGGCGTATTGATCGGACTTACATAAATCCATGAAATTCACCGTTGAGAAGTTCAGGCCAATGTTAATTACAATTTGTACTAAAGCTCCTATATTACGTCAGATTGACTCTCGTGAGCTGGTAGCCACGTTAGAATGTAGTTTCCTCATCAAAAACAGACCTGGAGCTGTGTTTTGTTTCCTTCACTGTTTATTATGAGTCTGGCTACATGTCCAAAGCTCAACATGCTCTGTTAGTGGGAGTTTTCAAGCTGTCTTTTACCTGTAGTTCGGTAGAGATTGGCAGCTCCAGGGCTGAAATGAGCCAGAGACTCAGTTTGGGAGGAGATCTTTCTGTCTCTCTGTGTGTTACACATGTGTGAATGAAACAAAACACAACTCCAGGTCTGTTTGTGATGATGAAACAACATTACAACAGAGATGAGAAAAGAGTGTAATATGGGCCCATTAAACCACAGATGACGACACAGTTCAGCCCCATTTGCAGGGAGTTAGTGTTACCTGGGGACCTCTGGTGATTTGTAATAATCACGGAGGATGCCTGAGATCTTAATCTTGTGCAAATGCTCCATGTCTGCAATTTGTAAAGTAAAAATTCCACCGCAAATGACCTACTATATTTTGCCAAACACAGACGTCCGGTGATAATACGACTGTAGTCCTGTGCGAAGCTGCATCTCAGTGTTTGTTGTTATAATTGCACCTTTTCTATCTCTTTCTTTTCCTTTTGTGTTCTTTTCTCTTTCAATCTCAGTCAATGTCAGTAAAATACAGTCATTTACGGACTCCCAGACTTCCTTCACCCCAGACACTTCCTCCAGCTTCTCCAGGGGGACCCCAGGGTGTTCCCAGGCCCAGAGACATAGTCCCTCCAGCGTGTCCTGGGTCTTCCCCGGGGCCTCCTTCTGGTGGGACATGCACGTAAGAAATATCCAGGAGCTATCGGGAACAGATGCCCGAGCCACCTCAGATGGATTTTCTTGACGTGTAGAAGCAGCGGCTCTACTCAGAGCTCCTCACCCTATCTCTAAGGGAGCGCCCAGCTACTCTGCGCAGGGAACTCATTTGAACTGCTTGTCAATGATTTTTCTCATTTAGTGGGTTAATACTTTAACTATTTAACATAGTTTTACAACAGTTAATTGGAAATTATAGGAAGTAGTGCAAACTTATAAAAATAAATCCCTCATAAATACAACAATTGTATCCAAAATTCAGGGGAAAGTATGTGCAAGGACTGTCAAATCATAACTATTAAATTGTAATTTAAAGGAGTTTTGGCTCTTGTTTACTCATTGTTTCCAATAACATCATGTTTGAGAGAAGAACTCAGCCTAAATATGGAGGGTTTGTGTGTTAAACATGTGTGAATGAAACAAAACACAGCCTCCGGTCTATTTGTGATGAGGAAACAACACTATAACACAACAGAAAACAGTGTAATCTGGGCTTTTTAAAGATATTTTAAAGAAGAAATGAGTCGTAAATAGATTCAAAATAAGTGCTTGCAAAAAGAGATTCATATATTGGTATTAAAATCATTTAATTCTGTACAGTGTAAGTATTAGTCTCTCAAGTGTCTGTGACAAAGTACAAGCCTGAACGCTGCTATTAACGATAATTAAGTTAGAAAAAGCAGTCAGCCGAACTCATAATACTTATTTGCGTCGACTCCATTTGAAAACATACCGGATCTGCATAAGATGAAATTATAACTTGTAACTATGGGTTTTGCTTTCATATATATACTTGGGGCCCTTTTTAAGAGCTAAGGAGCTTCTGGGGAGTTCCCTTTTACAAGACTTCCACCGAATTGCACGAGCCATTCTAAATGTTTGGATATGTTTTGTAAGATAAGTGAATAATAAAACGCAGGGTGTACAATTCTTAATCTAATGCGCCAAAGGAAAACTGGTATTATTTTTGTCTTGAACTTCATGTAATGTATTGTAAAAACAGCTATTTTCGTGAATGTTCTCATCTGCTTTAATAAGCATTTTGAGGAGTTTAAAGAAGCTTCTGCCGGGAACATACATTTTTATCCAATCAGAGGCATTGTCAGATGAGAACAAGGTGAGAACAACAACCCTCTATAATTATCCCAGACAGAGCGGTACCTCCAGATTGATAATGGCTTCCGGGTGGCATCTGAAACGTCTCAATTTCATAAACATTGCGTAGGTGAATACATATGAAACCTGTTCTAAAGTGTCTCAAAAAGCTCCACAGGATCACCTCTATTGAGACTTTGCAGTGAGGGGTGTTTTACGTGTACCTCTAGGGCTGAATGTTCATCGGTTACCATGGAGACGCAATGCGCACTTTAGGAAACCCCGCCGAGTACGTTTTTTAAGATGATTTGAAAGCTCGAGAATGGATTTAAAGGGCACATTTTCAGGAGGCTGTGATCAATACGTTCATGGTTTAGGAGTTTAATTTACTCCAAGTGCGAGAGTGACTAACTGAGAAAACAGATTAAAGTCTTAACGGAGCTTCAGACAGAGACGTGCCTACGAGGGGTGCGACGATATCCAAGTCTCACAATATCGTCACGGTATGAAACTCACAGTACGATGTTTATTGCGATATCGTGGGAAAGCTCACGATACGGTGGGGAGGCTCATGATATTACGATATTCTACATAATAAAAGTGATGGGTATGATTGACTGTTAATAATCTATTCGATCACGTTCATTTTTCATTGACAAACCGAATGTAGGTTGCTGTGCGTAGCGTAAGGAGACGAGGCTGCGTCTGACCGCTAACACGGGAGTTGTGGCCCCACAGTCCCACGTCTCGGCTCTGGCTCCTCCGTGGAGATCACTATATCCCTCAGAGTGTGTTTACCTGCACATCAGAGTCCCGGGTATGAGCGGGTGTTTTGAGTCTCCCGGTTTGGTCATGGTGCATATATACACAGTATCCCGGTTACTGCAACAGTTGAATGCGCGTGTGTCCTAAAGACAAACACTTTTCAGTTTTTTCATCACAACAGAAGCCAAAATAAATAAAGTGGCCAACATAAATAAAGTGAAATGACGTTGAATAAAGAGCTGCGCTAAACCTGCACACGTATGATCTCTGAAAACATGAACCATCTCCAACGCGACATACGAACAGACTCACCATCAGCAGAACATCCTCTGTCACAGAAAGAACACTCATATTCTACTGAGTCGTGTCCTTTAGTCCGACAGAAGCTGAAGCATCAGCACAAGGAAAGAGCGGCTTTTTTCAGTGTTTACGCTTTATGCAAAAGAGCCATGTGGTTTTAAGTTTTGGTTCTGTAAAACAAAAGCTGCATTAAACACATTCTAATCTCACACGGGCTGATGTGGCTCTATAATGGTGATGGTTTATATGTTGTAAAATTGAGTTTATTTATGCAGATTAGTAATGGTATTAATAATGATGGTGATTTTAAATTAAAAATGTTCATGATTAATCAGTAACCGTTTAATTCCCCTGACAATGCCTTCACAACACTTAATCCAAAGAATGAAGATGTAAAAGTGCTTAGAACAGTTATTTCTTCATGTCGTCTGCACTGAAACGGAGCAAAGGATCATGGTCTATGGAGTTCCCTCTGTTTTTTTAGCTGTTTCTGCGTCAGAACTGTTCATTTAAGCAAAGAGACTTGTGATTTGATATATTGTGATGGTCCACGATATTATTGTGAGACCTTTGACGATACGATATCATGATTTTTCGGTTACTGTTACACCCCTTGTGCCTACAGTTAGCGTCACACCCCCAGGGAACATTGACGGGCTCAGCTGCAAAGTGTCAGTAGGTATAACACGCCGGCTTGTAAACTCGTCTAATATTTCGTTTGCAATCACGTTAAGACTAAACACAATATCCTCCACTTTTACACGATGTTTATGTAGTTGTGAATAAATCATAATTGCTCTCAGTATAATCGGTGTTGAATTTGAACATGTTTTTGCATTTTGATGGGAAATTATTTGAGTCAGAGGGATCACGTTTTACTTGAATTTACTCAGAATGAATCAAATGAATGGTTAATGCATGTAAATGAGTCTGGTATGAAAACTGTTGTGGTTATTCTTAGATTTGATGCAGAGTTTCACTTTGTTAACACTGCGGGGGCTGGACATCTGTGTGTGTGTGTGTGCGTCTGTATGTGTGTGTGTGCGTCTGTGTGTGTGTGTGCGTCTGTGTGTGTGTGTGCGTCTGTGTGTGTGTGCGTCTGTGTGTGTGTGTGCGTCTGTGTGTGTGTGTGCGTCTGTGTGTGCATGGTGTGTGTGTGCGTCTGTGTGTGCATGGTGTGTGTGTGTGCATCTATGTGTGTGTCGTGTGTTTTCCCTATATCTGCGTTTTCAGAGCATAAAAGCTGCTTTGCATTAAAGAGTATGTGGAAAACCGTCACCCTTTGGAGGAGGGGGAGGACGAGGAGGAAGGAAAGAAAGAGGAGAAGAAGGAGGTGGAGGAAGAGGAGGGAGAGGAGGTGGAGGAGGAAGAAGAGGAGAAGAATAGGTAGAGAAGTAAGAGTAGATGGAGGAAAATAAGGAGGAGGTAGAAGAGGGGAGGTGAAGAAAAAAGAGGAGTTGAGGAGAAGAACAGCAGGAGAAGGAAGATGAAGAGAGGGAGGAGGAAAAGAAGGGAGATGATGGGGAGGAGGAGAGGAATTGGAGGAAGAAGGAGGTGGGGGGGAGAAAGGAGTGGAAAGGTAAGAGGAGAAGGAGGAGGAAAAGAAAGGGGAGGAAGAAGGAGATGGAGAAACAGAGTGGAGAAGGAGGAAGAGGAGGAGAGGGAGGAGGAAAAGAAGGGGAGGAAGAAGGAGATGGAGGACAAAAAGAAGCAGAAGAGGGATGGAAGAAGAGGAGGTGGAGGAAAAGGAGGGAGAAGGGGAGGAAAAAGAGGAGGAGGTAGAGGAAGGTGATGGGTGGAGGAGGAGGAATAGGAAGAGGAGGAAAAGTAGGGAGAGATAGAGGTGATGGAGGAAGAGTAGGGGCAGAGGAGGAGGATGGACAGAAGGGAGAGCAAGAAAACGAGGGAGGAAGGGAGGAGAAAAAGAAGGAGGTGGAGGAAGTTGATGGCTAGAGGAGGATGAAGAGTAGAGAAAGCAGAAAAAGGAGGGAGAAGGGGAGGAGAAAGAGGAGGACATGGAGAAAATTGAAAGGTGGAGGAGGAGGAAAAGGAGGAGAGGGAAGAAAAGGTGGATGGAAATATGAGAAGAGGATGCAGAGGAGGAAAAGTAGGGAGAAAGGGAAGAGAAAGAGGAGGAGGGAGAGGCAGCTGATGTGAAGGAGAAGAAAAAGGAGGAGTATGAAGAGGGATGAAGGAGGACGGATATTCTGACAGCTCTCATGACGCGTTTGAGGGATTCAGGAAACCTGAGCGCCGCGTGTAAAACGATTAAGTGGATTTGAAGCCGATACAAGTGCAGAAATTGTGTCTTTGTGATAGATGAGAGACTCAAAAATACAAATACACGTGAAGACTTTGGGTGAAGCTTCTCGAGTGGAGCCTGTCAAAGTACGACACACGAGAGGAGCTGGAAATGGATCTACTGCTCCTGTTTTCAGGCCTACTCCGCTAGTTTTGATTTCCCTCGCCTTGTTTCATTCAGGCTTAGTATTGATTTGACAGCTTGTTTTCTTATCTAAAGTAGTTTTCAAAATAATGTAAAACAACCACCTTTTTTTTTTACTGCACCTGATGAGGAAAAAAGGGGGAAAGAGACTAAAAAACACAAGAAGTTCATTTTAAACACTCTGCAGTGGTCCAAAGTTATCATCACAATGAGTTTATAACCACTTTTTATAACCAGAAACCAGAGTGGAGTTCTGTAATTACAGTAAAGCTAACAACAACTATCATGCTAACCTGCACTTCCTGATTCTTGGACTGTGAAACACTTTATAATTAACTTAAGACAGTGCTCAGATGACTTATTTTCACCTCAAGAGCTGCTTACACTACCTGTACTTTCCGGCGTGTAGATGTTTCCCAGTTTGGTATTAAACCCTTCTGTCTTCATGGAGACCAAACCAGACCAAGTTACAGGTCAGATCTGTGGCGAGGCGACCCCGCTCACAATCAGAATGCCTGTTTTTCTATGTATTTTGGAAGGAAAACTCTGTATTCTGTAACTCTGTGCCTCTATGTCCATGACGGAGGCCCCGGCTGACGCAACACAAAGATGAAAAGCCCAAGAAAACGCCGTGTACCTGTGGTAATAATGCGATGTATTTATGCAAAATATACCAGTGTACATGACAGGATGCAGGGTCGCAGAGAGGCCACCACGTGAAGACTGCAGCGTTGGGACGTGTGAGTTTTGGAGTTTTAGTTTTGGTAATATATTTGTGTTAAAGGTGCATTGTGTAACTTTTCTGGTGGAGCGTCCGTCTAATACTTTTCTCCATGCAGACGTTATTGCTTTGTTCTGAATGGTCCACAGTACGGTATTACACCCTTTTATCACCATGGAGACCAAGGTCAAGTTACAGGTCAGATCTGTGGAGAGGCAACACCGTTTATAGTCAGAATACTGTTTTTGACCTATAAAACCACCTGTAATTGAATACATGTAAAGTAGAGCTGTTTAAAGTCGTACTCTGAACAGTTCTCAGCAGATGCAATGACATATCCATAAAAACAAGCAGGTGACACACCCCAGTTCAAAAAGTTAGAGAAAATCAACTTTTTAACCATGTTGGGAATGCTCTGTACGTCATTTTCCACGTTTACACGAGAGCTTTGATTAAACTTAATTCTGAAGTAAGTGGGGGGTTTATTCAGATTTTATAGCCAAATTAATTTATTCCCGGATCATGTAAACGTTTCTTCTTCTTCAAAATAATCCCGGTGGTTGGTGCTCGTTGGCTCGTCCTTCGATCCGGCTCCTCCAGTCGTCTCTTGGGACTTTCCTCCTCGTCTCTTTG
Source organism: Odontamblyopus rebecca (assembly GCA_030686955.1). Lineage (NCBI taxonomy): Eukaryota > Metazoa > Chordata > Actinopteri > Gobiiformes > Gobiidae > Odontamblyopus > Odontamblyopus rebecca. The sequence goes on from CM060674.1 coordinate 28,500,896, forward strand.
GATTTGTGAGCGGGATGTGGGAGTGGGCTGAGGTGTGGCAGCCTCAGACTCAGTTTGTCTTCTTCCTCCTTCTCCCACACTCTTCCCTTCTCCTCCTCAGCTCACAGACGTAAAGCGTGAGGAGAGAATTCTCCAGCTGCTGCTTCATTATCATCGGAACGACTGCGTAAAAAGTTATTAATAAGTAATATTAATAAATATGTTCGTGTCGCTGTCCAATCAGCACCCTTCCCGACTCCCAGTTATTGAGCGGAATTAAAGGCGATTTAACGTGTTTTCCATGTAAATCTCAATTCAGAATTATTATTTCCATGTAAACTCGAAGGAGAATATTCTAATTCCCTACAATTTAATTAATTTGGAATTTTAAAAAGTATCATGTAAACGTGGTAACGATTTAACTCATGTATTGATTTTATTTCTTTCTTTCTTGACCCAGGCTTCTACATTGTTCGTACCACTAGAATTACTAGAATTCACTCTTTGACAACTTTTTCCACCATTGCGACTACTTTTTCATAGTCTTGTGTCCGTAACGTTGCACTAAAAATCTGTACATCTGACTCATAGCGATAAAATGCCATTTGCGCCCATTGTCTCTCAGCTTTAAGCCGCCATGACTTAATCCTTTGGCAGTGGCGCATCCGAACGCCATTTTAACAAGCCTACATCCGCGTTAGTTATTTTACGATTAGCCGCCACTGGACCTTGAATTTAATCCTGCGAGTTTAGCTGGGTGGACTGGGAGCTAGCCTCTTCTTCGGCGATGGAGGAACCGCACACAAGTTGCTTCATTAACCAGCGCTCATAATTCACCATTCTAATTCATACAGAAATGGGTAGCCTTGGATGCGGAGGTCCTTGGGCGGCTGTACGTGCTCCAAAAACGCCGCTTCGAAAATGTCAATCACCAGCCGCTCGTTCTGAATGTGTAGTTTTGTAGGATTATGGGAGGGGTGAGTTGGCTCTGAGGAGGATTGCCTGCTTCAGCACTCTGGACAGTCGAGGGCACAGTTCATTAGCGAGGCAAATTGTAGCCACACAAAAGCTGCCGGAATGACATGTAAAGCTGCTCATTTGGCTGACATGGCACCTACGCGGTTACTGTGGCGTAAACAGGGCTCCTCTCTGGTTCTTAAATAGACTTTGCAATATTTCACGCTGGTTAGTTGGTCTTTCTGCAGGAAAAAAAGAAAAGTAAACATTTAATCCATTGGCTTTTTGTATCTTCCAGTATACTTAACGATGGGGTTTTACGCTAAATCGACTCTTTGGAGCTTTCTACCATTTTCAGTTACCGTTGTTCCGAAACCATATTTTTGGGAATATGATCCAAAACCGATATACACATAAAAAACAACAGTGAGGCCTGTAAAAAGACGCTCATCCTGGAAGCAGATGGCTAATTATGTCCGAGTTAAAGTCCGAGTTATCGCCGCCCTCAGTAGCTGTAGTTATTTTACCAACCTCAACATCCACTCTGAAAGCTAAATGAAGGTATCTAAAGGCCGTTTTAGAGTTGTGCACCGACTCTACGCACACTGCGGCCGTCGCCTTTCATTTTTGATTCACGGATCAGCGTCGAGGTCTACACACCATGAAGTAATTCACTGCCACAACGCTAGGGGAGTAGGATTTAAAAATGAAGCAGGAATGCGGAGTGCCGGAAATGTATGTAGAGCGAATGTAGAGAGGACCAAATCACAGCCGTTACCGTCTGCGTCGTTTTCCCTTGCCGTCTGCCTTGGTTTGATGTGTAGTTAGAAAAATTTCGGAGGTGCACTTCGGTCGACTCGGATGCTCTGCGGAATTTGGGCTTCCACGGAGTCTCTACAGTTTGCATCGAACCGGCTCTGAGCGCATTTACAGGTCCTCATTCTGGAAAAGACATTTGTATCGCTGATTTGATCTGAGTACTCGCCGATACCATCACCTACAAAATGTTCGGAATCGTAGCATTAGCCGATAACAGTATCACCATCAGAACAACCCTGGTTTTAATGATGTTCCCTCATCAAAACCATAACTGAAGAGGGCGTTATCCATGTATGTTTGACAGAGGGTAGAATTCAATTTGTCAACTGGACAAGAGTTTTAGTTGGGTAGAACTGAAGAAGCAGCTTGGGTGAGTGGACAAACTTCTTCTACCTAAAACTCTTGTCCAGTTGACAAATTGAACTCTACCCTTTGCCGTGGATTCTACCTGGGCGACTGAGGGCTTCGACACACATGTATGTTTGATTAATCTTGCGATCTCTCCCAGGCCCTGTTTTAACCCTTCTTACAATATAATTCTGTCCAAGGCCCACAAGCTTACGTCACCCATTCTCCCACACGGCAATTTCATCATAAATAAACAAAACTGTACAAAACTGTACACTACAACTTCACAAATCTGAGTCGATCTCCAGGAGTTTCATTAGTATGCTGAGATAGCGGTCTGAAGGGGGAGTGACTTAGTACATAGAGCATAGAGAGGGGAGACTCAGAGCATCCAAAACAAAAGTGAAACTAATTAAACACGTTAACATGCATTGTCAGATCCATAAAAGTTAACAAGGTGATCTAAATGTTATGAGTTTGCAGTTAATACCCCACAGAAGTGTAATACCCCCTGTACAATGCCCAAGGAAAGTCGGGTAAAGTGTCTTGCCCAAGGAAACAAAGACAGCGCGCATCATCCTTAGAGTAAGAATTATGTATTCAGGTACCGCAATTATTATTTTCTTAGCTGAAAAATATGCATAAATGACAGTCACACTTCCCAAATGTTGAGCTGGTTGACATTTTGAACCCAAGTTTGAGGTTTGATCTCAGCTTCCTCCGAGGCTGTTGTGTCCTTAGGCAAGACACGTCATTAGATTGTGTCTTATTGAGAATCCTGCCGTGCCGTAAAGTGCCTTAGACGGGCTCTTGATAGTAGCAGAGAATGTATTCCTTAAATTTGAACCTTTACCAATTAAATCTCATAGCAATTAGTGCACTGTAAAACTGTGACCATTTGAAGATCATGGTTTGATGCCAGTTCCAATTACGTATGACTTTAATTTACATTCCCTATGACCCACACATTAGACCCAGATAAAAAAAATGAACGGGTCAATAAATGCAGTCTTAAATTTAAAATAGGCCCAATGAGACAATTCAACCAAAACTTTTTAAATTCGAGTAGTTTAGTTTAGTAACAATGTGTCTTCCTTCTACACTTTCTCTTAAAATCCATCCAAACCAAATCCCCATGAGGATAAATGGGTCAATACATTTTACATTTCGAGCCAAACCGCCAAACGATTTGTCCAGAACTTTCTTTCTTTTTCAATATTTAGAGTAAAAATTCTTCTACCTCCTCCTTTTCCTGCCAAAAAATCCCCTGTCAAAGCCCAAACTCGTCATGCTCGCACAGACCTGTGGAGTGACCCTTGGGTGCAGTCTGCGGCAGGAGCAGAGATGACACCCATCCATCAGAGACGGGAGCGGGTGATCCATCCTCATAGAGCCTGTCTCTGCACATTATGCTGCACTATTCTCCGGCTAATGTGTTTACACACAGTTATTGGATTTCCTGTGTGATTACGGCGCTTATGGGCTACACCTGACTGTTTCGGAGCCTGTCAATACGCTTTAACAGCCACGCACCATTACAGCCAGATTTACAATGGAGAGTTTATGTGAGCGTGCGCCTCAAACTGTGAACGGTGTTTAAAGCTACTCTGAGTGACATTTCTGGAGGGGTCAACTGCATGACGCCATAGAAACGGAGGTAAAGCCACACTTTGGAGCAGTCTCTGTGCAGATACAGATCTGTTTAATGCCACACTGCAGAATAGGAATAACATTTTCATGGAAGTAAACAGGAGGCCCTACTCAAGGACAAACAAGTCAGGATTGTGGAGATGGAGTTTTTGCAGTGTTTTTGAGTGCATTTAACAGCCAAAATGTCTCATATTTCAGTCTATTGGCTAAAAAGTCACACACTGTGGTTTTAAAAAATGAAAAAAATAACCAAATAATTGTTTTTAAAAATAGGCTAAATATACAGTTGTGAAATATTTGAAAAACATTACAGTCACTAACATGTATTAGTGTCACGCAGTTGCACAAGCCGAGACCAGTAGCTCCGGTTCACTGTAAACTCTGGCATTGTTATTCTGCATCTCAGTAACGACGGGTGCATTTAAATACCGTTCTCCGGGTTTTAGTGCTGAATGAGACTCATACATAGGCAATGCAGCCATTTACCGCCACTGTGCAGGAAACATTTACGCTGTTTAGGTCCGCTGCCCTATTTTAACCATTTAAAGTAAGGCCCTTTCCACGCCGAGTTAGAGTCAGGTTTGTGGAGATGCAAGCCCACACATAGTAAGGACATGTAACACAACCCATTAAAATTTATTTTGCTTGAATTGCGTCTTTATATTGCTGTAGAATAGTTTTGTTTACCTTGGAGAAGTGTTTAAAGCTGTAAGCTTCTTCTGAGAATTCATACTTCACTGAAATGGGGGAAATCTGCTTGTTGCTCACTCGAAGCAAATCAGCCCTGGTTTTTCATGTTGTGATGTTTGCAGGCGAACTCTAACTTTTGCACTGCTTTTCACAAACATTGGAAGGTTCCACAGAAAATATATTTGTTTTTGTTCATCAGACAGAAATTGGTTTCTTATATTACATATTCTACAGCACTATTAAAGGTCCTATATTACATAAAATGGATTCTTGTGAGCTTTAAGTCATGTTATGATGTTGTTATCACATCAAAAACAGACCTGGAGTTATATTTTGTCTCATTCTCACATGTTTGTGTAATCCTGCATTATTAGTCATTAGTCTTGTGATTGAATTGCCTTTTTTTTGTTCAGTAGAGATTGGCAGTTCCAGGTCTGAAATCATCCGGATCAAAGTGGATAAATACACTTCCTGTATGACCACACGACATCACAAGGTGGAACAGAGCGTTTTGAGCTTTGGAGATGTAGACAGTGCGAGTTGAGAGAAGAACTCAGCCTTGATATTCACAATCTGTGTGTAAAACGTGTGAATCGAACAACACACAGCTCCAGGTCTGTTTGTGATGAGGAAACGTTATAACATAGCAGGATTTACAATAGAGAGTTTACTTGAGCCTGCACCTGCGCTTCAAACTGTGAAAGGTGTTTAAAGCTACAGTGAGTGACATTTCTGAAGGTATCAACTGCAGGACGTCATAGAAATGGAGGAAAAGCCCCACTTTGGAACATTCTCCATGGAGTTGGATACATTTAATGGCATAAGGCAGAATTAGAACAGCATTTTCACAGAAGCAAACAGGAGGAGGCTCTCTTCAAGGACAAATGGGTCACGATTGTAGAGATTCAGTCTTTTCTGCATTTTTGAGTGCGTTTAACACGGCCAAAACGAAAATAAAAATCACGTTTCATTCTTTTGGCTAAACAGTTATGCGCAGAGGACTGGGCGGCGAACTGCTGCCCCTGTGACCCAATCAGATAAAGCGGAAGAAGATGGATGGATGATGAAAGGATGGCTAGAAAGTCACATACCTGTGTCTTTAACAAATGTAAAATAACCAAACAATAGACTATTATCACAACGGCACAACTCCGGTCAATGCTTTTCTTTGGCAAAATACCTGTGGGAAAGTGTGGCTTTTTTTTGACCAGCTTCATAACTCTGCCACAACACCAAATCTTCATCCAACAAGGTCGACAAAAAACAGATTCTGTCCTTGAAGAATTTATCCACAACTATCAAGGGAAGAAAGACAAAAATTTAAGGCAAACAATGACGAGCATCAGTGAAACTACTGAGCAACACTAATGTTATGGTCATGAATAAAACATAAATAACTTGTTCACGCTGACTGATTCTACAATTAAAATTAAAAATCGATTTTGTGATGTTGATATTAGCACAGACTAAAAGATTTGTGCAGTTTAATGGTCGACATTTAATCTGTGAACATCTGTGGCATTTAAACTGCACAAATCTCTGTCTATGCTAATATATCTACAAAATCGATTGTTTTTATTGACCAGAAGTTGCGCGACTCAACTTCCTGCCGTTGTGATCATGGCCTTTTGGTTAAAATGAAAATAAAATTTAAATAGTGTAAATATACAATGGTGAAAATATGAGAAATACTTGAAGACAAACAAAACACAACTTCAGGCATGTGTGTGATGAGGAAACATTACAACATAGACCAAAAATAGTGTAATACGGGCCCTTTAATTCGGTAAAAGTTGTTTTCCTGATAGACAAATAGAAGTATAATACAGTCCCTTTATTTGCAACATGCCCCACATACATTCCCACCGGCGCTGCGTGCAGACTGTCTGTAACACCGTGTACCTGCTCAGTCTCTTTCATGGGGAGTCCTTGTACATTGTTGTGATTTCCGGTGCAGTTTGAGCTCCACGTGGGATTGGGACTAATAGAAAGTGTGCGTCTGTGTGTGTTTGTGTTTCCGTTGGCTCCGCTCTGGGGACCGCGGGAAAAGTGTACCAGGAGGAAGTCCAATTTCATCCGCCCAACTTTGTGCTGCCGTCCTGGGATTCACGTCTGAGCGAGGCCTGCTGTTCGCCGTGTGGACTCTGCACAGACTCGTGTGTGTGTGTGATCTGTGTGTGTGTGTGTGATCTGTGTGTGTGTGTGTGTGTGTGTGTGTGTGTGTGATCTGTGTGTGTGTGTGTGATCTGTGTGTGTGTGTGTGTATAAGAGTTAACTTTGTGTATTTCTGTTTCTTCTTGAGTGAAACGTATAGACTTTTAGAAAACAGAAGCAGCATTATTGAGATCAAGCTGTGGAATAACAAAAGAGTTAAAGAGTTGACAAGGAGTTAACACAATCTGAGCAGCACTAAACCAGGACTAAACCAGGACTAAACCAGCACTAAACCAGGACTAAACCAGGACTAAACCAGGACTAAACCAGCACTAAACCAGGACTAAACCAGCACTAAACCAGGACTAAAGTATGACTAAACCAGCACTCAACCAGCACTCAACCAGCACTAAACCAGGACTAAACCAGGACTAAAGTAGGACTAAACCAGGACTAAAGTATGACTAAACCAGCACTCAACCAGCACTCAACCAGCACTAAACCAGGACTAAACCAGGACTAAACCAGGACTAAACCAGGACTAAACCAGCACTAAACCAGCACTAAACCAGCACTAAACCAGCACTAAACCAGCACTAAACCAGGACTAAACCAGGACTAAACCAGGACTAAACCAGGACTAAACCAGGACTAAACCAGGACTAAACCAGGACTAAACCAGGACTAAACCAGGACTAAACCAGGACTAAACCAGGACTAAACCAGGACTAAACCAGGACTAAACCAGGACTAAACCAGCACTAAACCAGCACTAAACCAGCACTAAACCAGGACTAAACCAGCACTAAACCAGCACTAAACCAGGACTAAACCAAGACTTGGCTGAGCTGGAACTACAAAAGGTGAACTGATTTGTGCTCTTCAACCAGTTTCTCATGTGTACGATTTCAGTCACAAACATTAGTCAACAGTAGGGGTGTAAGGATAACGTCACAGTATGAACTTCACGGAACGATATTTATTGTGGGAAAGCTCACGATATGGTGGGGAGGCTCACGATATTACGATATTTTACATAATAAGACATTTGGTCAGTCATTTTGTACAATATTTATTGTCATTAGGGACTGAATGACATCCAAATCTCTCTGTACGATATTTTCACCATATACATCTCATAGTACGATATTTATTGCAATTTAAAACTGTGAATATGTGACTTTTTCCTCTAAAAATGCCCTCACAAGACTTAATCCAAAGAATGAAGATTTCAAAGTGCTTAGAACAGTTATTTCTTCATGTCGTCTGCACTGAAACGGAGCAAAGGATCATGGTCTATGCAGTTCCCTCTTTTTGTTTTGTTTTTTGCTGCTATTGCGGCACCGTAACAATTAATTTAAGCAGAGAAACTTGTGATTCAATTTATTTTGATCGTCCACGATATTATTGAGAGACTTTTGACAATACGATATCATGATATTCAGAATCAGAATCAGAATTACTTTTATTCATCCCCGAGAAATTTTCTTTGTTACAGATGCAACCGACCAAGAGCATGTACATCGAACAAATTACAAAATAAGCTAAATACAATAAGATAAAAGATAAAATAGCTCTCTCTGGGAAATTATTTACATCAGTGACATATTTATGACTATATACATGTGTGAGCAGGGAATAGGATGAAAAGGATTGAGTAGTTTGTGAGTTAAATTGCAGCGTTCATATTTTGGTTATTGTTACATCCCTACTATTTAATAGATATTTCTGTCGCTGGACTTATTTTCTCCACTAAAGGCCTCTAAAAATGCCTTCACGAGAAAGCACAAAGGATCATGGTCTATGTAGTTCCCTCTGTTTTTTGTTTTTTTTTTAGGTATTTCTGCATTAGAACTATTCATTTGTGATTCGATATATTGTGATTGTCCACGATATTATTGTGAGACCTATGACGATATCACCATATTTCGGTTAGTGATACATCCCTAGCCGACAGTTTATTTATTTATTTATTTGTGTTATTATTATTATTATCACAAGGTCCTGAAAATGCCTGTATTTTTTCTTGAGTTTTCAGACCATCTTAAAACAGATTTGTTAGTGTTGGCCACCATGGTAACTGCTGTAACATCCCACCATACAGACGCAGAGCACCCCCAGCGCGACGTCACTGCAAGGTATCAGTTGCGTGATCCGTCATTGGTCCAGGAGTGGTTGAAATCGAGACCCTTCGGCTCGCTCCGGAAGCCGCTGTCAGTGGCGAGTCCATTATCAGAATGATTTACGGTGACCTCCATTTCAAAAACGTCCAAATGAACCTTTGAAACCCCTGAAACCTTTTCTACCGATATGAATTACTCAAACATGTATGAATGAAACACAGCACTCATCCAGACAGGAAGTGCGCAGCTCTCTGTAATTGATGTTCTCAGACTTGTCATTTTGATCTAAAAATGCTGGATTAACCCGTTCTATATGATTCTGGGTTTTTTATTTTGTTTCTACATCCATAAATCAAGATATGAACATGAACAACCTCGCTCCTAATTTGCTCTTTCGTTCTTATACCTAGACTTGTTAATCCAAATATGGAAGCTCGAAATTAGCTGCAGTTACTGCTAGCCTCAATTGGCTTCATTTGTCTGGAGCCAAAGTTCACTTTTGTTTACAGTCTGAAAAACTAAAAGAAGCTGATTTAAGAGGGTGCCAGTACTTTCTTTTTTCTCTACTGTACTTTTCTCCACTATTGGAATATATCCAAAAGGGAAATCTACCCAAACACCAAATCGAATTAGGTCTAAGGGACTAAGGGACTGAACCTGAAACTAAACCAAGACTGCACCAGGACTAAACTGGGACTATAGTAGGACCAAACCAAGACTACGCCAGGACTAAACTGGGACTATAGTAGGACCAAACCAAGACTACGCCAGGACTAAACTGGGACTATAGTAGGACCAAACCAAGACTACGCCAGGACTAAACCAGGACTATAGTAGGACCAAACCAAGACTACGCCAGGACTAAACTGGGACTATAGTAGGACCAAACCAAGACTACGCCAGGACTAAACTGGAACTATAGTAGGACCAAACCAAGACAACACCAGTAGTAAATCAGGACTACAGTAGGACCAAACCAATACTACACCAGGACTACAATAGAACTAAACCAAGACTATGCCAGGACTAAACCGGGACTATAATATGACCAAACCAAGACTACGCCAGCACTAATAACAGACCCAACCAAGACTACGCCAGGACTAAACCAGGACTACATAAGACTACACCAGGACTACAGCAGGACCAAACCAAGACTACACCAGGACTAAACCAGAACTACACCAGGACTAAACCAGGACTACAATAGGACCAAACCAAGACTGCACCAGGACTAAACCAGGACTACAGTAGGACCCAACCAAGACTACAGTAGGACCCAACCAAGACTACACCAGGACTAAACCAAGACTACACCAGGACTACAACAGGACCAAACCAAGACTACACAAGGACTAAACTGGGACTATAATAGGACCAAACCAAGACTACACCAGGACTAAATCAGGAGTACAATAGGACCCAAACAAGACTAAACCAGAACTACAACAGGACCAAACCAGGACTACACCTGGACTAAATCAGAACTATAATGGGACAAACCAAGACTACATTAGGACTTGGACCAAACAAAGACTACACCAGGACTTCAAATGGACCAAACCAAGACTACACCAGGACTACAATAGGACCAAACCAAGACTAGACTAAATTAGACCCCAGGGACCTTTCTTCAGATCTTGAATCTTGGTCAGGAGTGTCTATCTGTAGGATCTGAATTACCTGTAGCTCCTTTAAATAAACTCAAAAAATATTAAACGAGACCACGTGGCCACACATACGAAGCCCATTCCGATTTTATGTCACAATTTCAGCAAAAATAAAAATAAAATTTGCCGATAATTAAATACAGTTCAACATGAAATCGATTCCTAGGCATAAAGGAACGAGAGAGGTGCGCTGGCTGTTTGTAGAAAGGTCGGTATGTGGGATTTCACATGAGCCTAAAAATACCATATCTGATCATGGTTTATGCATAATGAATGTGAGGTCATTTAACACGCCGCGCCTCGCTTATCGTTCCCGCTGCCCTCTGCCAATCAATGTGTCAGTCTGTGGGTTTGGGTTCAGCCCTCGCTCTGCTACACGGCAAAAAGGAAACCTGATTGTCTGTTATTTTTCATTTTCAACCCGGGTTTCAGATGACAGCACAACATTCTATCGGCCAATCACTTCTAAAGGCCATATATTACGCAAGATTGACTCTTGTGAGCTTTACGTCATGTTACAGTGTTGTTATCGCCTCAAAAACACACTTGGAGCTGTGTTTTTCATTCACACTTGTTTGAGTAACCCTTTATTATGTCTGTCTGTATCTCAAAATGCTCTGGTCCACCTTGTGATGACAGGTAGTGGTAGTTTTCAGGTTGTGTAGTGTAGTGAAGACTATAGTGAGCGCCAGAGCCCTGCATGGATTCGGGTACCTGTGGATACCCGATGGGTGAACTGCAAATTTTAATGAAACGGGTCAAAAATGTTGTGCTGTGAGAGTGCAGGTCTAATCTGCGGTTTACAAAACATGTGCGAACAAAAAACAGGGCTGTATTTTAGTGAAATGCAAAATTGCCACTTTCATTTTCAATCCACACACACGATGTCCTGCAGTTCAAAATGACTCCCGAGGAGCTGAAAAGAAAATTAGCCAGTGGAGAGTGCAAAGTCGTGGCTCTTTTTTTGGCTCTCTGACTCATTTTCATTCAGGTGCAGTTCGGCTGTATCGGTCTGTATTTATAGCGGGTCGGATCGGGTGCGGAATTTTATTTCAATTCTGTCGGAAAAGGGGTCGGGGGCGGATTGAGAGATGTCGGTACGGGCGGGTGGGGTTTGTCGAAATCAGACCCGGGCAGGATTCTGGTGAGCGCTACATTGGAGGAACCGAAACAGCCACTGCACAAAAGGACGTAGCAGCACAGACAAGAGAGCCATAGTGGACCTCAGTCTGCTGTGCATCTCCACCTAAAAGCCATGGACCACCACTCCTTTGAGGACAGTGAGGTACAGATCTGAGCCAGAGAGAAGAATCAGTTTGAGAGGGGAGTTAAACAGGCTGTTTTTAAGAAAGAGAAACCTTCTTTATACAGAAATGTAGGACTCAGGCACCATCAGACTCCCATTTATAACTCCATCCTCAAACCTAAATCAAAAGAAACTAAAAAAAAAAAAAACTATAGGTGAGGCTAGGTCAGGCCCAGAGGTGTGAAAGCTCCATTATGGTCCTTAATAATTCTGCTACTATGACCCCACACTCAGGGCAAGCTCAATAGGCCTCGCTAACCAATAGAAACTGTAAACCAGCAGGTGTGTTATTTTCAAAGTAATTTCTAGGTAGTTAGCTCTTCCCTTTGTAGGCAATATAGACCCTTTTAGTGTGAGTGGTGACGTAGGCTCTGTTGCGCTCGCATTTAGCCGGCAGAACTCGGCAGCTTGTCGGATTATTGTTAAAAGACCACAAATATTTCCTCAACAATCCGACTAAGACAAATGGTGTCCAACTGCCAAATCCTTGTGTGATCAGTGAGTAAAACTTTAAAACTTTAGTCCGCCGGTAGAATATCGATTTTGACACCCACACACATAATAACCAGACATTTTGGTGCGGGAAATGTTTTTATCGCCGTCTTCTTATGTCTGTGTTCAGTCTGAATGAATCGGGATGAATGGGGAACAATGACACTTCTGTTTCCAAAAGGCACATGCAGCTTTGTTGAGAGGGTCTGTAAGGCAGCGTCCTCCAGCGTCTGACCACCACTGAAGAAGCAGCAAAACGTATTCAACTATATAAACTTTTCTCCAGTAGACAAATTGAATTTCTCCTTTTGTCATTCAGGTTAACAGCTACTTTTTACCCTTTGTTTAGTAAAGATTGGGAATTCCAGGTCTGAATCCACACTGCAAAAAAGGCCTATCAAAAAATAAGAAAAAAATACCAATTTTGAGGTAAAAATGCCCTATTTTAAGTGAAATTATCGGCCAGTGCAGTAAGAAATTTTCACTTACCGAGTTTTCTTAAAACAAGACAAAATATGAATCTTGTTCTAAGCAGAAAACACGAGTTTCAAGTATTTATGGCAAGATTTTTCACCTCATTGGTTTGAGAAGGAAGTTAAACAGGCTGAACCTGGCTTGAGTTAATATAAAAAGTGCTTAGAATAAGTTGTAATATCGAGATAAGATAAATCAGGATGGAATATCTTGAAACAAGTAAAAAAAAATCTCATCTTATTCAGTTAAAAAAAATCTTAAAATTGGTCTTTTAAGATGAATCTGCTTAATTCAAGTCAGTTTAACTATGCTAGAAAACCCTTTTTTGGAGCGCAAATGATTTTAGTGAAGATGTTTGGAGTTTAAAAACACAGTGGAGCATTTCCTGTATTACCACATGACATCACAAGGTGGAGTGTTTCCCGTCTGAGAGAAAAACTGATGTTAAAATACGTAGGGTTTGTGTGTTAAATTTGTGCGAATGAAAGAAAAAAACCCAAATCCAGGTCTGTTTGTGATGAGGAAACAACATTATAACAGATGAAAAAATGGCGTAAATATAGTACATTATTAATACAGATGGGAGCAGCTAAAATGGATTGTGAGGGTCGGCTGCTTTATTCGTACACAAAGGGAAATTTGTTTTGCAGAGGTTGGTCCCACATTTCACATTTTATTCATCCACACTATACACAGAAAACATATCAAAACACACAGTTACAAACAAAGTGTTACAGAGCTCCAGCGCAGAATGGTTTTGTTCCATCAATAATTAATTCATCCATCACGCTTGGCTAAAAATCACACAAAATATTGAATATATATATAAAAACACAATGTTCCAAGACGATGTACTAAAATCAACAGATAAATAGATTACGATTTATTCATTCGTGCAACAGCAGCTGGGATGAAGCATATTGTTAAAATGCAGACGGGTCTCGTAATACAGGACGTTCTTGTGGCTGGTAAATAATACAAATGATCAGGTTCAACATTTGTGAATTTTCTTTTTGGATATTTCATGGCAAAGTACAATGTGATGTGAATAGAGGAATCTTTCTCTTGCCTCCAGCTGAGATCTGAGAGGATGAAAACCACCAACTTCTGACTGGTGTTAATAATAAACTTTGTTTTGCTTGTTATAACCCAAAACAGTCACAGGTTTCAGCTTCTTTCACAGCAAAAACTTGAGGGTTAAAAATTCAGGGTAAAATATTTCAGAGTTGTTTTGAACGCAAAAAGTGTTATTTTAACTATTTGAAAGTTAAATGGGGGGTTCGAGTTGGGGTTATTTGCTGATGTGGATGAAGTTAATTCAACTTCCCCTAGTGTTAATTTGGCACCTCCCGCCCATCACTTCAAACTCCCGCGAGAGAAGACCAGTTTGAACCAGTTTTGTGCATAATATCTTAAATTAACTAAAATAAAGTGTGAAAATAAAACACCTCTGTGTGTTGTCCATCTAAATCAGGATAACCCTTCAAAACGTTAATGTAACTCTTGATTTTGGGGTTAAACAGGAACTTTGGTCCAGTGTTACTTCATGAACATTTCCAAAATTGTTGAATTAACTCCGATTGGACTCGAATAAACCCGGAGAAAATGTCAAAACTGATTCTGTGAGAGTCAATTTTAACTCTCCACTTTTTGCTCTGCTTTATGGAGCCATTTGAGGACAGTTGAGCATTCAAAAGATCTGTTTTTTTCTCTTGTTACAGCAACAGTCTTTTCATCATTCTGAAAGCCATGAATAAGATCTGACACCAGCTTGTTTCCATAGAGATGCTTTACCTGTAATGTCCCACAGTAGAGTTCGGATTTAACTTCAGCACTGTAGAAGAGAGGGAAAAAAGTCAGATTCTGAGAAAATATTAAAAAAAGAGAGACGTATACAAATGTGTAACAGTAAAACACACGTGAAATGAAGTATTTCTGAACGGTTTTAGTCATTTAGTCCCCTCCCCGGTTGCAATGTCTTGTCATTGTTTCTGTACTGCGATTTTTGTTGTTCTTCCTCTATTTTTTTTTTCTCTGTGTAATGGTTCTAGATATTTAAATAGTTGTTGAAAAAAAGAAAAAGGTGCCACAGATAGCAATCTAATTTCATAGTTTCCTGATTCAGTTAGCAGTAATTTCAAGATTCACCTGTTCAGTTTAGTTTTGTGGGGCTGGGGTGTGGAATTGTTCTTTCTTAATTAAATGTAAAACCCTTTTGTGTTGCATTTTTGTACGAAAATCGCTTAATCACTACAGTCTGATTGAGTGATTGATATTCTGACCAAAACAACATGTACAATTTGTGGTGGAGCGTCTGCCACGTGCTTATTTTCATGGAAATGTCATTGCTTTGTCTGTAAAATCTCCATGGAGACAAGTAATTGGGATTATCAGGCTAATTTACATGTCAGATCTGTGGAGAGAGAGACAGAGAGGTGTCATAATAACAAACATATTATTTGCTATTAAATACAAGCAAGACAGATGCAGAATCCATCCAGGCAAAGCAATAACATCTCCATGGAGACAAGCGGGCAGCGACCTCCACCAGAAATGTTACATAATGCATCTTTTGAACAAAATCCAACGGAATATGGACCACATTTGTCAGAACGGCTAAACCGTTCAATTCATTTCGCGCCAACGAGATGCATTATTTTGGCAGGGCACGAGGCAACAGTTCTGTTTCGAACGGAGTCCATATTTCTTACTTTCACAGATATTATGCAAATGAATCAAGAGATAAGTGAATTTCCAAAAACACCTAAAGACGAGTGTCCATTTTTAATAAGCGGAAAGTGCCGTCGTAGCTAAAACAAGTGTGAAAAATGTACGGCCTAAGCACGAACCAGTGAGCTGTGGGTGACTTGTGTTTTCTATTAGCTACAAGTGAAATATAGAGCTACATTTTAGGGCGTCGAGCGTCACTGCTGCATGATGTATGGCACCGACGGGCTTTGGACATGCGAACTCTGACCCCTGAGAGTCAAAGAGCGCGGTGCCGGAGCATTACGGGAGCCCGGGGCAGGGCCGTATCGTTTAATTCAGAAGCAATTTGCGGGTCGGGGAAAAAGGGAGCGCGGTCAGGAGGTCAGGCTGATCGGATGATACAGCGGGTCGGGAACGGCAATTTGTCTCGAAAAGTTCGAGTCCCCCAAATGCATTAAAGGTCCCGCTGTGTAACATTTTTGGTGCAGGGGGTCGCCACATGCTTGTCTAAGTGGAGATGTTATTGCATTGCCTGGAATGTGAGGAAAGGGCAAGTTACAAGTCAGATCTGCGGTAGGGTAGGGTTCAAATTTTGATACCGTTAAACCTTTTCAGAATTTTACCGGAGTATACGGGATTACCTAATTAAGAATTATTTTGTATCTTGCATTTATACCATTTAGAAACAGAACAGTGAGCATTATATTTGACGATGAGGCTAGAGTCCGATGGGTGACCCTCAGATCTTAATGAAACAATAATTTTACTTATTAGGCGCCTTTCTGGACACCCAAGGCCGCCCTACAACAACATAAACATATTAAATCTGATTTAAAACATACAATTAAAAGCCACAGTTAAAGTTGGACAGTATTTAATTGATTGGCTGAATTTAGTATTGTATTTAGTGTTGTATTTTATTTATATTGTATTTAGTAATGTTTTAGACAGTATTTGAATTGATTGATAGTATTTAATTTACTTACGATTGAAAACGGGTGAAAAATGCTGTGTCTGATGTGGGTTCGGATAGTGCCGGACGCAGGAGGGCGCCGGTCTAATCTTACAAAACATCATGTGTGAACGAAAAACAGGGCTGTGTTTTAGTGAAGTGAAAAAATGCCATTGTTTTTGCAAGATGATGAAATGTAAAATCCATATGTTTCTGCTGCACACGCATTTCCAGAAATCTGTGCCACTTTCATTTTCAAACCGTTCATATGACATCCTGCAGTTCAGAATGACTCCCGAGGAGCTGAAAAGAAAATTAGCGAGTGGGGAGTATAAAGTCGTGGCTCTTTTTTGGCTCTCAGACTGATTTTCATTTGGTTTTCGGTTCAGGTGTCGGTCTGTATTTATAGCGGGTCGGATCAGGTGCAGAATTTTATTTCAATTCTGTTGGAAAAGGTCGGATGCGGATTGAGGTATGACGGGCACGGGCGGGTGCGGTTTGTCATAATCAGACCCGTGCAGGACTTTAGATGAGGCACGAGTTCTGATTAAACCAAACTTCACCAGCGCATATCTCCCTCCATTTAATGATCTGGGACACGCCAAGATAAGAAAAGCACAGAAGAGGCAGATTCTGGAATGAAAAGTAAAAGGCGGCAGTCCACGGCGTGTGATATTTCCCACTGCAGCATGTTGTATCCGACAGACCCGCGCTCTCGGCACTCGGAGAAGTTACCGTCTCCTCCGTGAAAGTCTGACTTCGGCCTCGAGCGGGAACTTTCTCCTCTTCAGCGACTCTCAGCGTCCAAATAAAACGTTGGTCGGTCAGGTTTTTTCTTCTTCTTCGCTGCGCGTGGATGGAAATCTCCGAGCGTAACGACGTTTGAAGAGGAGAGAGCGCGGAGGGGAGAAAGTTGGCGCTGTGTCCCGTGTCCGAAGCGACTGTGGTGGGATCTCTGGCCTGACGCAGGGTTGTAGCTCCGTCAACATTTGCCGTCTCTCCCCTGTCATTCAGCCTGAAGCCAAAATGCTCCTAATATTATTTTAGGTCCATATTCACTGCAGATTTTTTTAATGACGGTAATGAAACTGATACCGTTGCTACTTTTTGATACCTCGGGTTACCGTATCACCGTCCAACCCTAATCTGCAGAGAATCTTGATCATTTCAACCTGATAGCATAGTATAGTGAGACACGTACAGCTTTGCCAGCCATTTTTTTTCCATTTTTCAACAAATACCAGCTATGTTTCCTGGTACTTCATATCATATTTTAAACTGTCTTAGGATTTATCCATTTCCGTCACAGTTTTCTTTCAGTTGCTGACAATAACTCCACTTACAGTAATAGAATACAATAATAAACATACCTTTTCCTCCTAATCACATACTTTTACTGTGTGGTTTTGTTGCTTTCTGGTAGAGGGAGACATGCACATCCAACAAAGATTGGGCTGCCTGCTGGGTCCAAAGACAAAAACTGTTCAAAAGAAGAAAGAGATCCGCACTGCAGTTTTTCGAAGCCCCAGATTTTTTATTTCAGTGACACAACAATGTGAAGTTTCGAGTCAAGCCCTTCTTCAGACGAGTGTTGTTGCTTTCTGCCATGTTATAATGTTGTTCCCTCATCCAAAACATGCCTGAAGTAGTTGTGAATCCATGGATGTTTGAGTAAATTAGTGATCTCTCCTATTTGAACCCTCTTTGCGGTTATCTGTAAGACAAACCTACGACCCTCTTGCTCCCACAATTCTACATAAATACACAAAAACATTATACAAAACTGTACACTACACTGCATATTTCTCTGACCTGGACATTATTTTAAAACTTCTATCAGGTTATTTATCTTGTTTTCAAATTTATTATCGACCTACTATTTCTGCGACTGCTTCATTTTATTCTAGAGATAATTTATTTTAAGATAACTTGTCAAGTAAATGATCTGTCCATGCAGCAAGATAATTTCACTACTTTTTTCTGATAGATTTAAGCGTTTATATCTTAAGCTATTATTGTATTATAGTACTGTTTCATACACGTGCTGTGTGGTTTTGTTATAATATTGTTCCCTCATCCAAAACCTGCCTGAAATGGTTTTAGATCAATGGATGTTCGAGTAATTTAGCGATCTCTCCTAGTCGAACCCCCTTTTACGGTTATCTGTAAGATTCTGCCCAGTGCTTCACCCACAAGCCTACGTTACCCATGTGGCAATTCTCCATAAATATGCAAAAACGTGATGCACTACAACTTGGCAAACCGGCAGTAGTTTCATTAGTGGGAGTGAAGGGGGAGTGACTTAGTTTGGAGAGCAAACGGAGGGGTTATATGTTTGTTTTGGGTGTATATAGCATTTTCAAAACAATAAAAGGTAGGATGGTGGTCTAAATATGTTATGTTATCAATGAATACCCCACAGAAGTAAAGGAAACACAATCTTTAAGGTATTCCCCAGGTGGTTTTATTCTTTCTCAGACCAGTGCATAGTCTTGTTGTGTTCTTCTTCTTGTGCAAAAGTTTTAGGCAAAAGGCTTTAAACTAGGAAAGCCTTCAAAAATGGAAGTGTTAATCATTTATTTTCATCAATCCACAAAATGCAGTGAAGGAACAAAAGAGAAATGTAAATCAGATCAGTATTTGATGCCTTTGCCTTCAGAAGAGCATCAGTTTTTCTAGGTTTACACACAGTTTGTGAAGGAACTGGGCTGATTTTTTTATTTTATCTGCATTGTGTAACTTTTAAATTGGGGGTCCATCACCTGCTTGTTTCCATGGATACGGCACTGCTTTGAATGTTCCACAATGTGACATTAAACATCTCTACCTTACATTTACTCAATTTCAATTACAGGTGATTCTGTAGCTCAAAAATTGCTTGAAAAACAGGTGTTCTGACTGTGAGCGGGGTCGCCTCTCCACAGATCTGACCTGTACCTTGGTCTGTTTGCCCTCCGTGAAGATAGAAAGGTTTAAAAATGTGTTGACAACTGAGAAAATGGTGTTTTTCGGTGAGCTTGAATAACTGGACATTTTAAAGCGTGAACCAAACCAAAAGCATTAACATCGCCATGGAGACACTGTACAAGTGACTGCAACGCTTGTCAGAAACATGGCCATTAGATATATATATATATTTTTGAACACCTTATTTAAAGATTTTCTGTCTTATATAGAAGTATATAAACAAATACTTTGAGTCAGAAAGTTTCAGACACATCCACATACAGAACTGTGCAAAAGTTTTTGGCAGGTGTGGAAAAATGCTGTAAACTAGGAATGTTTTCAAAAGTGGAAGTGTTCATCATTTATTTTCATCAATCAATCAAAATGCAGTGAATGAACAAATGAGAAATCTAATATTTGGTGTGAGCTTTGCCTTCAGAAGAGCCTCAGTTCTTCTAGGTTTTACTTGCAGACAGTTTGTGAAGGAACTGGGCTGGTCGCTGTTCCAAACATGTGGAAGAACTAAGCCCAGATCTTGTGTGGATGGAGCTTCCTCACATCCTTCTGTCTCTTCATGTTAATCCCAGACTCACTCCATGATGCTGAGGTCAGGGCTGTGGGGCTCGACCTTCTTCTTCTTCTTCTCCTTCTCCTTCTCCTTCTCCTTCTCCTTCTTCTTCTTCTTCTTCTTCTTCTCCTTCTCCTTCTCCTTCTCCTTCTCCTTCTCCTTCTTCTCCTTCTCCTCCTTCTCCTCCTTCTTCTCCTTCTCCTCCTTCTTCTCCTTCTCCTCCTTCTCCTCCTTCTTCTCCTTCTTCTCCTTCCTTCCTTCCTTCCTTCCTTCCTTCCTTCCTCCCTCCCTCCCTCCCTCCCTCCCTCCTCCTCCTTCCTCCTTCTTCCTCCTTCTTCCTCCTCCTTTTTCCTTCTTCTTCTTCACGCTGACGAGAGTTGCTTTGGATGTCTTGAAAAGCGTTATATAAATCCTTATGCACGGTTTAAAAAAGCAAAAACACAAATATCTGATCACTCGTACTAGTATTTTTATTTGAAAGTGTTAAAATTCTGTATAAAGCACTGGCACACGCTCAAGCTCCAACCACAAAAAAAGTCTTATCTCAAACATGAGCCGCTGTAGTCATCATAAGCAGCTCCGTTTCCAACTAAAACCATGTTATATTTGTACTGATCCATCTGGCAACATTTCCTCTGGTGCTTTTGAACATTTGGAGCGTTTGGCACGATGGATTTTACCACAAAAAGAACATGAGTATTGACAGTGTAATGACACTAAACGAGGGCCTGCTGCTCTCTCCCTCTCCTTTGTCTCCTTTGTCTTGTCTTCTACCCCTTTCCTCTCCCCCTTTTCCCCCTCTCCTCTTCCTCGCTCTGTCCTCTCCCTCTCGTCTTCCTTTCCTCCCACTCTCTTCTCCCTCTTCTCTTCTCTCTCCCTCCTCTTCTCTGTTCTCTTCCTCTCCTTCTCGCTGTCCTCTCATCTCCTCTCGCTTTCCTCCCACTCACCTCTCCCTCTTCTCTCCTTTCTCTCTGTCTTCTCCCTCTCCAATCCCTCTCCTTTTCTCTTTTCTCTGTCCTCTCGTCTCCTCTCCCTTTCCTCCCACTCTCGTCTCCCTCTCCTTGCTCTCTCCTCTGTCCTCTTCTCTCTCCCCCCTCTCCTCTCGCTCTCTAAAACTTAATTCACCATCTACTTAAAGGCAAAAACACACACAAAACACATTTTAAATATACACCTACATAAATTCAGGCATTGAGGAGTAAAATGTTCGGCACTACGTCCAAATTTGTTTGCCAGTTGGTGAAGTTTTTCCAAATTTTGCATTGAAGTTTGCACTGTCTTGGGTGAGTGTGTTTGAGCAGATTCCAAGTGGCAAAATGACGTCTCTTTGGGAGTGAACGGCTCAACCTGAAAACAGAACAAAAATAAAACATTAAATATTGAATCTTGAGCTGTTTCTGTGAAAATTATTTCAACAAGAATTGCCAAAAAGATCAGCCTGCGGAAGAATGTCAGATTTTTTGGGACCCTGTATATTTTCTTCTTTTATTTCGGGGTGTCTGCCACTTGACTGACGCTATGGAGATGTTACTGTGCTGCCTTGAATGTTCCACAGTCTGGCATTAAGCATATTTATCTGATATTTATTTAATTACAGGCATTTTTATTGTTAAACTCAGTCGGTCAGTTGATCGTTTTTATTGTTTCACGAACCAGAAAGGAATTAGAAATGTGTCGGCAATATGAGGAATACTTTTGGATTGCTTCAAATCGCTTTAAATTAATTCTGTTTTTCACCTTTTTTAGACTTGTATTGAACCGTGTGCCATTTGTCTCCATGGAGATGTCACTGCTTTGTCCTGGATGTTCTGTACTTATTGATGTTGCAATGATTCAATTATTGTTCAAACGCAATCTCACTTTGAGCGAACGTACCCCTCTCTGCAGATCTGTGATAGAACTTGGCCTAGTGGTGTCACCTGTGTGTGTTCATGGACAATAAATGCCATATGTTGGAACATTTCATTTAAAAAAAAGGAATAAAATAGGATTACGGGTGCACTTGATCTGGTTTAGGTCCAGTTTGGTTCCACTTTGAGTCTTAACATAGATTTGGTTTGGTCCACTTCTAATCCGGGTTTGATCCTGGTCTAGTCTTAGTTAAATTCCAGGTTTTTTCTTAGTTTATTCCCAAATTTCGTGTGGCGATTGTGTGAACGCAGCCTGAAAATAAGAAGGAAACCATGAAGAACACGCAAACTAACTGCGATTAAAATTT
The DNA here is from genome assembly GCA_030686955.1 of Odontamblyopus rebecca. Classification (NCBI taxonomy): domain Eukaryota; kingdom Metazoa; phylum Chordata; class Actinopteri; order Gobiiformes; family Gobiidae; genus Odontamblyopus; species Odontamblyopus rebecca. Next base: position 28,522,951 of record CM060674.1, read on the forward strand.
CAACTGCACAATACCCCGTAACAATCCATCCATCCATTTTCTTTTGCTTATCCGGGGCCAGGTCGTGGGGTCAGTAGGCTAAGCAGGGACTTCCAGACTTACCTTCACCCCAGACACTTCCTCAAGCTCCTCCGGGCTCCCAAGGCGTTCCCAGGCCCAGAAACACAGTCCCTCCAGCGTGTCCTGGGTTTTCCCCGCTCTTCCCCGAGCTCCTCCCGTGTGACCGAGCTCCTCACTCTATCTCTAAGGGAGCGCCCGACACTCTACGGGGGAAACTCATTTCGTCCGCTTGCATCCGCCGTCTCGTGCTTTCGGTCATTACCCAGAGTTCATGGCCATAGGTGAGGGGAGGAACGTAGATTGAGGGAAATCGAGAGCTTCACCTTTCGGCTCAGCTCCCTCTTCCTCCGACCCCATAACAAAACCAGAACAAACCGTAGTCCCTCATTACACCACGTTGAAAAATCGCTGCATATTTCCCATTCCGGTCCGTGCTTACATCTGGCTGTGCTTGGGAATCCTCCTGGTGGTGATGGAAGAGTCTGCGCACAGCCATAACAGGTAATAGGCACTATGTTATGCAGCAAACCTTTTAATAATTTGTTAGAAGTGGACACATACACGCTTGTTCTAATGGCGTGACATTAATCCAGACTGATGCGAAAAGACCTGGGCGTACACGGATCACGCATCGCCGGCATAATTCTCTCTGATTCTGCCAGAGGTGGGTAAAGAGGCCAAAAAACTTATTTAAGACTAATGTTACTTCAAGCTAATATTACGAAACTGTAGAAGTACAAAGCAGTGGGCCAAGAACTTATAAAAGAGAAGATGATTTAAGAGTGAAAAAGTATTTGGGAAAACTACTGCTCAAATAAGAGTAACTTAAAGGTCCTTTATTATGCAAAATGGACTCTTGTGAGCTGTAAGACATGTTAGAATCTGTTATCTCCTCAGAAACAAACCTGGAGCTGTGTTTGTTTACATGAAGCGGAGGTTTTTGTTAACAGTGGCTTTTTACTTTGATCCAAATGATCCTAGTGAAGGTGTATGGAGTTTAAAAACACAGTGGAGCGCTTGCTGTTCTACCACGAGGTGGATCAGAGGGTTTGATGGAACATTCAGACCACAGTGTCAGTGCGTCCAGTTTACATGTGAAGTCTATTTGCACGTGCGACTAGGGCGTCCTCTGTTTTTGCAGTGCATGTTCAGGCGTCAGCGCAGCGCGAATCTGGAGTCGAGGTCTTCAGCGTTCAGGCGTCGATGTCAGAAGGTGAAAAAGCAGAACTTTTGGCGTCAGACATGCTGTGTCAACCAATCAGGGACGACTATCCTGTGATGTAGCGATGTTATTATCTAGAGGAAAAAGAAAGAGCCGAGAACCGGAATGCGGAGCTTCACAGCCCGGGACCTCGATGGCTCGGAGCCTGGAACGCGGGGCCGGGGCTCCGACGGTGTGTTTTATGTAATAAATACACTAAAGTCACTCTCTCAACCGGGAAAACACGGCACTCGCAAACCACAGCTATTAGTATAAGTATTGTTCTTTCGTTTTTGCACGGCGTTCAAGACAGGGGGCGTCTGAATTCAAATGCAAAGGCGTCCAAATAGTGGCGTCCATGCGCACACAGACATACCCACACATATACACAATAAAATAACTATAATAAATGAAATAAATACATGAATAACTGTAAAACACAATACAAAAAAGGAAATTGGATTAAAATGATATCAAGTATGCATATCATGTAATTAATTTTGCTACACCATAAAATGCCAATTAATCCCCGGGTCTCCTTTAATCGCCGGGTGCAGGTGGATATTCTGATAAATTAGCGTCGGTTCCAAATAAACGGCGAGTTTAACGTTCGTGCAGAAGACAGAAGTCGTGCCGCACCAACAGGAGCAGGACTGATGCTCGCGTCGTCTTTACACAAACCGAACCTAAAACCACACGCCTCATTTGCATAAACTATAAGCGCTGAAAGAACCAGCTCGCTCCTTGTGCCCTGATGAGGTGGATGAACGTTCTCGCTCTGCTGCTCCAAACTCGCTGCGTCTGTCGTTTGTTTTAAGTCGATAAAGAAATGTCTGCACGTTGTGGGGAGGGTTTGAATGACTTTCTGTAATTCAGGGGTCGCTTTCAAACGTGGGAAACTCTCCGCTCTGGAGATATTTTGTTTCATCTGTATAGAAAGTTGCCTAAATTATCACCATACAAAAGAAATTGAGTTCCATATTTTCCCAGTTTTACTGAGCAAGATTTTCGTGGGGAAGGAGTTAATCGCCCCCAAAATCGCCGCCTGATCTCAAATAAAAGCCTGATCTGTTGGTTTTCGTCCCGGCTCTTATTTGGCATTTTACGGTATGTAAATATTTGTAAAGTTTCGTGATGAATGTACAGAAGCAACCACACCATTTTTGAAACTATGTCATGAACAGAAGCGATAAATATAGTTTTTATATGAGCGTTGTTTCTCTCTTGGCACAAACATGTAATAAGAGCACTATTACTTCGATAAACATGTTACTCAAGTAGGAGTTAAAGTGCGCTGTCAGAAAAGCACAACTTCTTTAAAAAGTTACTCAAGTAAACGTAACCGCGCTCTCCCCCCGCCTCTACTTCTTCCTTAAAAATACATTTGGAGAGCGCCGTGCTCCGCTCTGCGACGAGTGCGTTTGGCCCCCGGGAGCCCGAGGAGAGCGACGCCATTGAACTTTTGGCTTTTGAGTCGTTCCACTGGTGCAAAGAGTAGTTAGCAGCTCGCTTTAAGGCCCCTCCACTTCTGTGTGCGCTGCGAGCTTCGCGTCGAAACACTGCCGACATGAAAACGCTCGCCACCGGGAGTGAAACGGTGCCTCGGAATGAGAAGGGAATACCAATTAGACGCTGTTCAAAGTGTCAAGAAATATATTTGCCGCGTTTGATTTGACATTTTGATATTTCCGTGGCCCAGTGCTGCTCAGTGGCGATGTGTATAGAGCTACATTTGATCCTATATTACGTAAAATTGACTCTCGTGAGGTTTAAATCGTGTTTTAATAACGTTTCCTACTCAAAAAAACAGACCTGGCGTTGTGTTTTGTTGCATTCACACATCTCCAAAGCTCAGGACGCTCTGTTCCACCTCGTGATGTCATGAAGCGGTGGTTTTCACAGCTGCTTTTTACCTTTTGTTCAGTGGAGAAATCGGCAATTCCAGGACTGAAATGATCCAAATGATTCTGGTGAAGTGTGTGGAGTTTAAAAAACACAGTGGAGCACTTCCTGTATCACCACATGACATCACAAGGTGGAGAGTGTTTTCTGTCTTTTGGTGGAGGATTAGTGCCAGTGAATGAAATCAAGTCCACTTTTGGAAAACTAAAATAATTGGGGAAAGTTTCTCTTTAATCTACTCTCTCTGTCTATGTTTTGCGCTCTCTCTCTCTCTCTCTCTCTGCAAATTTATAATGGAAAGCTAAAAAAATTGGGGATAGTTTCTCTATAACCTACTCTCTTTCTTCCTTTCTCTCTCTTTCCCTACTTTGTTCTCTCTCTCAGCCTCTCTCACTGTCTGTCTCTCTCTCAGCCTCTCTCACTGTCTGTCTTTCTCTCCCTCTGTTGCACTCTTTCCCTCTCTCTGTCTGTCTGTCTGTCTGTCTCTCTTCTCTCCCTGTCTCTCATTTCCTCACTCTCTCTGTTTCTCTCTCCCTCTCTATTTGTCCCTCTTTGTCTGTCTTCTCTTTGTCTCTCATTTTCTCTCTCTTTCTCTGTCTCTCTTTGTTTCTCAGTTTCTCTCTTTATCTCTTTCTCAGTTTCTCTCTCTTTGTCTCTGTTTCTCTCACTCTTTCTCTCTCTCTCTTTGTTTCTCTGTTTCTCCCTCTTTTGTCTCTTTCTCTCTTTGTCTCTCTCTCTGTTTTTCTCTTTGTCTTTTTGAGTGAGAGAAACTGAGAGACAAAGAGAGCCTTGTCTCGGTTTCTCCCTCAATCTTTGTTTCTCTCTGTTTGTCTCTCTCTGTTTCTTTCTCTTTGTCTCAGCTTCTCTCTCGTTCTTTGTCTCTCTCTCTCTTTCTCTCTCTCTGTCACTTTCTGTTTCTCTCTCTTTCTTTGTCTCTCTCTCAGTTTCTCTTTCTCCCTCTTTGTCTTTCTCTAAGTTTATCTCTCAATTTCTGTCTCTCTCTTTGTTTCTCTCTCTCAATTTCTCTCTCTCTCGTTGTCTCTCATTTTATCCCTCCCTCTTTGTCTATCTCAGTTTGTCTCTCCCTCTTTCTCTCAGTTTCTCTCTCCCTCGTTGTCTCTCTCAAAGTTTCTCTGTCTCTTAGCCTCTGTCTTTCTCTCTCCTGTCTTTATCTTTTCTTTTCTGTCTCTTTCTGTCTTTCTTGGTCTCTCTCTTTGTCTCTTCTCTCTCTCTGTGCCCCCCTCTCTCGCTTTCTCTCTCTTTCTGTCCCTCTCTCTCTCTCTTTCCACATGAATAACAGAAATCCCACCCTTGCCCTTCCCACAGTTTAGAATAATAAAACTCTCTGGTGAAATCGGGCCCCAAACTCTCTCCGTCCCTCGGCCCCAAATCCTCCCTGAACCCAAATCAAACACATTTGTAGATTATTAATGCTGCGCTCGATCGGCCGCTCGCCCGTTGCGCTCCTCCCCGTCCACTTCCCCGTCGCTCTGGAGCTTTGCAGATCCCACGTAATGCTGCATCCTAACGCGCACTTCCTGATTTTTGGACAATAATGCTTCATAATGAGCTGCAGATACACAACATGCATATTCTGACCTCACATTTGTCCTTTTTACGTAAAAACGTGCAGCGACTTTAACGCCGTTTTCATATTGTGGTCAGGTAAATAATGAGCTCAGAGGAGGATTTGTGTGGAAAGTTTGGAAACCACCCGAGAAAAAACAAGTTATTTTTTACCACCTTTTCCCAAAATATGATTAAATATTTATAAAAGTGGATAATGAGACTGAGCCAAAAAATATCTCTAATGTGTGATTTTTATGAATTATTATTTTTATCGGGTTTTCTGTTTGTGTTGTGTGGAAAGTTAGGGGCTTCACACCAAAATAGTATTGTGAAAAATTATTATTATTATTATTATTATTATTATTATTATTATTATTATTATTATTATTATTATTGTATTTAATTTATTTATTATTATTTTATTGTATTTTTTTTTTAAGATTTCTACCATGTTATAACGTGTTATAAAGAGGTTTTAATGTTTTAATGTGTCCATGCATGTTTGAGTAATCTAGTGATCTCTCCTGGGCGCTATTCTAACCCTCTTTACATTTAGCTGTAAGATTTGGGGAATTTTTCAGGCTCCCACACGACAATCCTCCATAAATATACAAAAACATGTTACAAAACTGTACACTACAACTTCACAAACCTGATTCGATGTGCGGTGTAGATTCATTAGCGACTTCTTTGCGATTTCTTTTCCCAGAGTTCGGGGAGGCGTGACCCGACTTTTTGTCTTTGTGCGTCAGATCGTAACCACCAAACATCAGCAACGCGACAATAACAGACGATGAAACAGAGCGTCGGGGGCAGAGGAGCGACGGACACAGAGACGCAACAAACAAACTCGAGAAATGGTGAAAATAATGAGGCGACTTATTCCTCAGCTCTCGTAAAGTGGTACATTTAAAGTGCTGCATCTCATCCACATTATCTATAGAAACTGTCCTCCCCAAATAATGACATCCACGCCACAAAACCGCCCTGTGAATCCAGATTGAGGCGTTCTGTAAAAGTAAAAAGTGGAGATAGTTCCACACGTGTGTCTGTTTACATCCGCACAGCGCACGGATCGAGGTGAAGCTGCAGATCAGCGACAGTGACTCTACTTCCTGTGGACTTTATCTCCTCTTTTAAGCTTTTAAAATCCTGTATCTGAAGTATTGCTCCACATTTCACTCATAATAATCACACAGTTTTGACTTGTGTCTAAACTGGAAGTGCAGAGTCTGATCTTTGGACACTTCAGAGTCTCAGAGCGACTGGTTTTACTGTAGACAGGAAACAGCTGAGACCATCACAGCCTCACAGATTTACATCCTGTTTTACGGAGACAGATCCCGCTGCAGTGTTTGTGATCAGAGATTTTAAGTCTCATAAGATTCTCCTCATGTCTGTGGCGGGCGCTTTAAAAACACTGCAAATTTACATAAACCTAAACTTAACCAAGATTTATTTTCTTAAATCTTGACAAAAAAAATCGTATTTATCTAGTTTTAAGAGCTATTTACTAAATAACTCCTAAATGTGTAAGATTATTAAGATTCTCTCAAGAAAATATAACTTTTTCTTATCTAGTTTTTATATCCATGAACTCGTTAGAAAGCACAAAACAAGGTCAGATGGTTAAGACATATTTTTATGGACGTAAATTAGTCGATGTTGGACAGAAATCATCTCGTATCGTCTCTGTACCTTCTATTTGTCAGGTGGAAAGAGTAAAAGATTTCAAAGTTCTAGGAGCGTGATATAATTTGTCAATAAGTTATCAAGTGGTAATTAGTCTTAAAATAAGGAAATAAAGAATTTAAGATTCATGAACTAAAATCAAGAATAAAACAGTCAGTAACAAGCTTTATATTCTAGTTTTAAGATTTTTCAGTTTAATTTCTTCTTAGAATGAGTGTTTTATGCTTTATTTTAGATCACTTAAAACTTAGATTATTGCTTAGAATAAGTGATGTTATCTTATTTTGTCACCCCTATGAACTAACATCAAGGACCATGTTGTCCACCCTCCTGTGGGCTCACCACCTGCAGAGGGGTTCATAGGGGGGTCAGGTGCTATGAGGATTGGGCAGCAAACTGCCCCGCGACCCAGCTGGATTAAGCGGGAGAAGATGGATGGATGGATCTTATTTTGATTTTATTATGAAGGATTAGATATATTTTCTTATTTTAAGATGAGTAAATTTCACTTCCTGCACTGGCAGATCGTTTCACTTGTTTCTGGAGCATTTTAACATAAAACCAGTGTATTTTTCTGGTTTTAACCCTGTAAAGCCCAAACCATTAAATAAGTGACAGAAAATCCCAATTCTTTCCATTTTTTCTATTCATTTCAAGCCTTTACTGGTCCCTCTGAACAAACAAAAACATTTTTAAATATCAGTTTCCATATATGAGTTTCATCATCAGGTCACAATGCTCAATTTTTTTTTTCCTGAACAAACAAAAACATAATAAAATACAAATAAATCCACAAATGTGTCATTCCAAACATAAAAAGTGCTCCCATGATGCAGTAATAGGAAATCCACCACTGAAACTGGCTGGAAAACATAACTTTTTTGTTGTTTTGTTTTTGTTGTTGTTTTTTTTGTTTGTGTTTTAGTTACACTTTTATGTTTTATTTTATTATGCTCAAATAAACACTGATTTTAGTTATTTTTACTCTTTTTGTGATGCACTGCATGTATCTGATTGTACACATCAGGTTTTTCAGGGAAACAAATATCACACTGGTCATGTGGAAGGCTGAAAACCTCATGTATCAAATGTGATACGTTTGGCGTTATAGGGTTAAGGAGCGATATGTTTGCAGTGAATCGTTTAAAACTGAAAAATCCCGTAGCGTTTGGCGGCCTTAAGTCGACTCAATGCGTTGTTTTCGGTGACCAACATTTTCAAAAGAATAAAACGCGACGTGATTATCTCAATATATTATGTGTTAGGAGTTAATACCCCATAGAAATAAAACACAAAACCAAAAATCTCTTTAAAAAGGCTTATAATTCAGTGTCAGACCTCAGTAGATTTCTGTATCTCCGTGTCTTCATCAGGGCCGTACACAGGCGTACACAGGGATCTCTGCTTTCTTAACTCCGCATTACCATATGTTCTATTATTGAACAGACAAGTCATCCAGGCCCCTGTCACTCTGGGACAGTTGTAATTTCAGGCCTAATGAATAAATTAATATTTTAAAATTTCAAGTATTTTCTCTTTTGCTCATGTCTTAAAATGTGGGATGGTTTAAGACACTGTCCCCGTGTCACCTCATTACAGACCGTTGGTAAAACTGCATTATTCCCTTTACTGATTCCCCAAAATAGGTGGAATTTGCATGTTCTCCCCGTGTCGGTGTTTATTTCTAACGAGAGCTGTTACTTGTTCACTGAAAAACAATGGGGCAAAAGCCTTTCAGCGATTTCTCCTGGAAAAATAAAAGTAGCACCGGGGTTTCTTACTGCCCCCGACGGTTTACCCAAGAGGCGCTGAAAAATGGGTCAAAATCAGAGGACAAATTCCACTTTCTTGGACAATAAAATGTGTCTTAAAGGGATGATACGTAATTTTGGACATAGGGCCTCATTTCCTAGTGGGAATAATGTTTGACTGACGTTGCATCGCGTGAACCGTCGCACGTTGAGGGACTATTTTCTCATATATCAGTCCGCCGCTGCCGAGCTTCTATCAGGAAGTACAACTCACTGCTGCTGCTCAGACGTAAATCCCTCAATGCAATGTTAGCTTTACTTCTGATATTATTGGGTCTGTCACCTGAACCGTCACTTGTTTCTATGGAGATGTCATTGCTCTGTTTGGAATGTCCCACAGTGTGACATTAAACAGCTCCACTTTACATTCATTCAAGTACAGGTGGTTTTACAGCTCAAAAATACCTCGGAAAAACAAACATTCTGACTGTCATCGGGGTCGCCTCTCCGCAGATCTGACCTCTAACTTGATCTGGTTTGGTCTCCGTGGTGTTAGAAACGTTTAATGCCGTACTGTGAAACATTCCAGACCAAGAAATCACATCTAAATCGAGAAAAAAAAGCATCTGACGGACCCTCAAGCATAAAAGTTAGACTATGCACGGCAAAAAATGCTAGCATAGTTAAACTGAGTTGAATTAAGCAGATCAATAGATTAAAAGATCAATTTTAAGATTTTTTTACTTAATAAGATGAGATGTTTTTTTATATTCCATCCTGATTTATCTTATCTCGATATTACAACTTATTCTAAGCACTTTTTATATTAACTCAGTCCAGGTTAAGCCTCTTTAACTTCCTTCTCAAACCAATAAAGTGAAAAATCTTGCCATAAACACTTGAAACTAGTGTTAAGATTTGTATTTCATCTTGTTTTAAGAAAACTCGGTAAGTGAAAATTTCTTACTGCACTGGCAGATAATTTCACTTAAAATAGGGCATTTTTACCCCAAAATTTGTATTTTTTTCTTATTTTTGACAGGTCGTTTTTGCAGTGTGCATTGGGGGAAAAAAACAATATCTCGGTAAGTTAAAAAGTTAAGAACATTTTACTTTATTTGAGTAGATTCAACTTGACAAAAAAATTATCTGCCAGTGGAATCTTAATTGAATTTGATTTTGTTTCTTATTTTAAGAGCAAAAAGTTTTCCTTTTTTTTTTTTAAAAGTGTAGCCAGACGTATTTTCATATTTTAAGTAGAAAATTCTTGTTCCACTGGCAGATCCCTTTTCTGTCAAGTGAAATTCACTCAAATCATGATAAAACTTTCCTAATTCAAGTCATCTGAACTTGACTAGATTTAGTTTTTTGCTGTGTTCCCACTGGAACAGTCCCGACAAAGCACTGACCTTTCAACGAGTACAAAAAGGTGACGGAAAAGTTCCACAGTGCCCCTTTAACCTTTTCATTTGTTCAGACTCGGAGCTGACAAAGCGAATTCTATTGTTCAATGATAATAACAACTTCTGTGACAAAGAAAAGCAGCTCGGGACGTGGATATTTTCAGATCTGATCTTTGGGCGGCTCCTTCTCCCTCAGACGGAGTCAAAATAACAGAAGGAAGCCGCCGTCACATGGATTCCTCGGTCCTAACGCAATTTGACGTGTAATAAATTTAGACACCGGATCCCGCGCCGCCGTGTTTCTTACGCCGCGCGCTCCTCTGATGTTGACAAGGCGGTCGCCGTGGCAGCCGACCCGACGACGGGAGGCCTGTCCAATCGCATTCCCGCTCACAACTCCCCTCCGCCGCTGTCAACGCCACCGGGGCTAATTAAAGCTGGCATTTACACGCCGCTTCAAACGCGTAAACTACAATGAGACGGTTGCGTGGGAAAGGGGACGCGGTAAAGTTGCAGTGTGTGGCTTTAATCGGAGTACTTCTGAAGAGCTTGTCAATTAAAAGAATGGGGAGTAAAAGTCCTACAGCCCTGATTATGGTATGTAAGGCTTTTGAAGTTTAAATTAGGCAAAAACAATCGTATTTTCTTTATATTTCTTGTATTAAAAGCTTGAATATTCTCTACTTTTTTACTTACAAGTCTGATATAACACAAAATTGACTCTTATGAGCTTTAAATCATGTTATAATGTAGTTTCCTCTTCAAAAATAGACTTGAAGTTGTGTTTTTTTCATTCACACATCGTTTATTATTGGTTTGTCCACATCTCCGAAGCTGAAAACGCTCTGTTCCACCTTGTGATGTCATGAAGCGATAGTTTTCAAGCTGTTTTTACCTTTAGTTCCGCAGAGATCGGCATTTCCGGGCCTGAAATCATCCAAATGATTGTAGTGAAGGTGTGCGGAGTTTGAAAACACAGTGGAGCACTTCCCGTATTACCGCATGACATCACAAGGTGGAACAGAGTGTTTTCCCTTGTTAAACATGTGTGAGTGAAACAAAAACACAGCTTCAGGTCTGTTTGTGATGAGGAAACGACATTATAACAGATCGGAAATGAATCCGTGGCCTCACATTAACAGTAATTTAAAAAGCCGTCATGTTTGTTTTGACATTTCTGTTTGTTTTAATATAAACACTTTGTAAGGTTTTTAATCTTCCTGTCAATCACACCCATCTTTGCAGTAAGAAAAGCGTTTCCTGGGATGGCAATATCGTAGGCAGCTTCTGGGGAGTTCACTGTTACAAGACTTAAAGGAGCTGTTTGTATCCTGCACTCAAACTGTTCAGAACATCTACTCAGAACTCGACCTGTGTTTCCAGAGTCTTAACCTGCAGATAGAAGGCAGAGAAAAGTTTCTTGTTCTCAGTTTATGTTTAGTTTAGACTCGTGTGAAGCTCAGAACCTCCAGAATTCCCTCCCTGAGCCGTAAAGGCTGCACTAGCGCTGGTTCGTGCTTCTCTGCAGGCGCCGGGGTTTAGGTGTTCATCATTCAGATCAGACGGAAGCAACTAGATTTCAGCTTAGATCCTGACAACGCAAACGAGAGACTCTTGTGATTCTTGGTCTCGAGAATTAAAACGTAAACATCATGTCCGATATTTTTTTGTAATTAAGAACAAATCGGTATTATGCCGCAACCCACAACATGCACTGTAGGCGTGAAAGTGGAGCGTGTGTGAGTGATGGTGGTGGTCCAATGGCGGCGATTGGATTGGCAGCCGTGCTTCTGTCAGTCTGTCCCAGGGCGGCTGTGGCTACAACAGTGGTTTACACCACCGGGTCTGGAGTGAATGAACGATGCTCTGTTAATAAAGCTCTGTAAACTGTCTTTGAGGACATGCGTCTGTGAAAAACACTATAGCTGCTGTTGCAAGTCGACCTTGGGAGTCCAGAAAGGTGCAAAAATAAATAAAATGTATTTATGTATTTAATTTTATCGAATATCGGTTGCCAATAAATCCAAGTCAGTTCTCCCGACATCCGTAGTAAATGTGTTCCATTGCAACAGTTGGAGAAAATACGGACGCCCGAGAAAGTTTAACGTCCATCCGACTCTGTCTACACCGAACTCGCCCGGGTTTGTGTTTCAGGACCTCTGTCTGATCGGCCGAACCATTGCACTTTCTCGAGGTGGAGGTCAGTTTTACCCAAGTCCTGAACACAACAGGATGCGGCATTAGAAACGGTATCACTAAAAGCTGTATTTGATTTGAGCATGTCTATCTGGGGACACAGTTCAAGTTTATACGTGCACTTCCTGTATATATGTGTGTATGTAACTGTTTTCAAATGTTTTCATTGTTTCTTTCTTTTTAATCCCTTGATTATTTAACATTGATTAATATAAGCGTTGTTTTTTTCCATTTTCTGTTTTCCATAGTACTGATACCATGCAGTGACATGATGCCGGGGTCTACATTTATTTAATGATTTATTTTTTTTGGAACACAATATCACAGAATTCTCAGTAATATATCAGTCAGATTTAAGACATGATAAAAACAATGATAAAAAACAAATGATACAAGTGATGCATACTGGTACTTCCCATAGTATTTCATATTATCTGTACTAATAACTCCTGTATTAGTTAACCCTGATATCAGACTGTATTATACAGCGAGACGTCCTGGTACCTGAACTACTTAGTGGTAATTACTGGTCATTTCTATAGTACTTACTAGTGAATGTACTGGTAACTACTGTATTAGTTAACAGCGCTGGGGTCTCCGTCCTGCCTGCACTGGTGGAATCTTCAGCAGTTGCCACGGTGACACAATGCACACATTACCAAACACAGACAAACACGCTTTGACATGAAAATCTGAAACACTAAATTGAATTAAACGGCATATTTTCAGGAAACTGTGATCGATATAATGCGTTCATGGTCTGTGGGTCATGGAGTTTGATTTTCTACAAAAATGGATGGTTTGAGTAACTGACTGAAACGCTTCTGGCTAATACTAACGCTACACTATTGTAACTGTAATGTTATTTGAGAGAGACGTGTTTAACAGCACAAATCAGCTCTCCTGTTCTTCATGGTCAGTTTAATGTCTAAGTTGAGCTTCAGGGTATTTAGCAAAGTATCACTGAGTGCGGAAACATGTGCTCGAGTCTCCTGGTTATGATCGGGTTTAGACTTAGACAAACTTTTTTGGGGGAATTATTTGTTTTTTGAGTCTCCTGGTTTTGTGAGTGTCCATGTAGATGCACATTCCTGATTCCAGCACCAGGATTTTTGCCAGAGTATCAGGATTTCTCAAAACTGGAGCTGTACTGAGCATCTACAAATTCAAGTCACAAAGCTGTTGGGAGCAATTACTTTCCTACCAGGACTTTTGAAGTAATAATACAGTGTGTTATACGTATAAACACAGTACAGCAGTCTGCAGTGTAATGCAGCCACCTTATGTGTCTGTTTGTGCTGCTGCTTGAACCAAACTGACTCTTTCGCACTGTGCTATATTTTTCAAGTGTTAAAAACACCTTTTACTGAAGGTGTGACAGAGCTTCACAGCCTCATGTTCTTACTTTTTTATCAACAATATTTTATTTGATTTTTAGCATTCATGGAAGGGATTCATTGGCAAACAATAAAGAAGTGCACATGTGTACAAGATGTTACCCTTATCACCCACTACCCCACCCTGCCCCAAACCCGCCCGCCCCCGACCCCCAAGTATATTCATCAGAAATTACATGAAAAACTACATGTCATATTCTTACTCAAATGGATGTCTTCTTTTTGTTGTTTGAAACCTGTTAAGTTAGCAAAGTTTCTACATGTTTAGCTTTTTAGCATATCTGTGCCATAGTTACACGGTTTAAATATCCAGGATGCTCTAATGGTGCATGTACTGTATTTTCTGCACTTTTTTTCATGGTTTGGGTATTTTCTGGGGTTTATACTCAGCTGTGACTTATATACAAGATATATAATTTCACACTGACAGTCACCGGAGGGCGCTCTAGGCAATTGTCACTTCTTGCTTTACTGCACATGTCTCCTGCAGAAAGAGCCACTGTCCTGCTGCAAGTCGTGAAATCTGCAGCTGAAAACGGGAATCGAGCAGCAGAAAGAAAGTTTGGAGTGAGCAAGAAACTTGTGTTTGACTGGAGAAAAGTGGAGGAAACTCCAACTGCAATGAAGAAAAAAAGCTAAAGCTAAATGATAAAATTTTCTTAATCGATCGCTAAAGGACACGACTCGGCGGGTTACATGAGTGTTCTTTCCGTGACAGAGATTTGGTTGTGCATGTGACACTTTCGGGGGAAAGTGAGTGAGGCGCAATGCAGGAAGTGACTACGGAAACCCTGTACGATGTCTTAGCGAATGCAAAATGTACGTGCTGTATAACAAAAATCTTAAATATCAATATCAACTTTCTGAAAAAAACAAATAGAGATGACTTGCCAAACTCGATTTTTATTTTAAAGAGATTTTTTTGCCCAGCCCTAATGGAGAGTTTGGTAAACTTGTTCTGTTGTTTCTGCTCTAGTTTTCTGAATAACTGTTCATATGTGACGTGGCGCCTGTTGTTCTCTCTTCTGTTGTTATTATATTGAAATATCTGTTCCTGGTGTTTGATTTGATCAAATAAATTTCCCCCAAAAAATGCGACTTATACTCCAGTGCGACTTATATATGTTTTTCTTCTTCATTGTGTATTTTTTGGTGCTGGTCCGGAAAATACGATATATATCCTGGTCTCTCTGGGCCCATATAAACACCATATCCAGAATACCGTTATAACCGGGATAAGACTCATAAGCAGGAAACTCGTGCGTACGTAAACACACTCAGTACAGTGTCCATAGCTTTACAACGTTAAAATATAAGAAGGCGTCAAAATATATTGAAACACAGAAAAAACTCACGCAATCTGGTGCTTAATGGGGCCTCGGTGGTTGTGACTTTGCCGCCGTTGTTTTCGTGCATCATAAAACAATCTAACAGCGGTTTGTCCCTACACCAGCACATCCTATAGAGCCCAAAGTTCCAAATGACACAGGCTAATTATCCATTCTGCGTAATTACACTGGCCAGGCCTTTTGTAATCGGAAGTTAATTGAGTCGTTAGAAAATAAATTGCATAAATTAATGGGGCGCAGAGAGAAGGGACTAAAATAAGATTGTTTAAGACTTTTTGGAATGAGGGGGCCATTTATTTGACTTTGTTAGAATGAGCGGAGTTATAAATGATGATATGGAGGCTGATAATAGAGGGATCATTTCCACTACGCCACAGCTAAATACTCACCAGTCGGAAAATTACAAGATTCAATTGAAAAATTGTACAGACATTTGAATATTTAGTGATATGTGTTGGATTGTCCTATAATCTGATACAAAGTATGACAAGTGTTCACTCGAAGCCTTTGTAAATATAGAATTCTTAATTACTCTTTTTTTTATTTTTCTTAATAAACAAGGAAAGACGGATAGAAATCTTGTAAGAGTCCAGGTTAAAGTGCATATGACAAGTTAAGGCCTATTCATACTCCATAAGACATAAGAACTTTATTCTTTTACCCAGAGCTGGCCAAACAAAATGACGTCATTGTCTTCGGCCAGCTCCTGTTCGGCAGTTTTTGCGCTTTGTTCTTGGCACCTCAGCTGAGCAGAACTTTGTTCGGCAGCAGTGACTGGTTATTTTTGGGCATAGTTTATCTGCTGGAGCCAATGGGCACCGGGCAAAAACAGGAGAAAAATACTTCACACATCCAGAGCGCCAGCTGTGATCTGCGAGTTCTCCCGGTCTAAAAAGTGACTTTAGTGTATTTATTACATAAAACACATCAGCAGAGATCCCAGCTGCAGATCGACCCGCTCCAGTTCTCGGTTCTTAGTGCTGTGGGAAACACTGCTCACTTTAAACCTCCTTACAGTGGCTGGACTGGACAGGACAACGTCCACCAATATGAATCTGCTTCAGGTTCAAACATCATTTTCTCTTCTTCCTACCAAAGCTGTGCTACTGCTGTATTGTTGCATAGCAACAGCAGAGCGAGGGGGCGGGGCAGAGCGAGGGGGCGGGGCAAAGCGAGGGGGCAGGGCGGAGCGAGGGGGCGGGGCAGTTCAGCATCTTATGAAGTATGAAATGTCAGTCCAAACAAATGTTCTTGTTCTTTTCGCCTCAAGAACAAAATCCGTATGTCTCATGGAGTATGAATAGGCCTTTAGACTAATTTATTTGGGTTGGACGAGAAACAATTTTCACAAAACAAGACAAGACACAAGATGGTAACTAGATTTATACCATGATGATATCGTATCGTGAGACTTGAATACACCCCTAAACTTAATGCTAACAAAACTCCTTTGCCTTTGCCCAGCGCCTGAAGCCCGCCATAGGCTAAGTGACTCTACCACAGGCCACGCTCTCAGATCCAGTCTCCCGCTTATGGAAAAGTGCACGTACAGAGACACAGACCACAGGACGAACACGGCACACGGGCTAATTCACATCACATCCAATTAAGTTAATTATGAGGCGAGCAAACACTGAATATTCACAGCTGTGGTCAAACAGGACAGGACCTTGAGAACAGCCTTCCCCTGAGCGCCATCACATTTAGTGTTAAGGCCAAGCTCCCGTTAATTAAAACCCACGACATAATTATCTGTGTGTTATGAAAACGTTCTGCTTATTGGCGTTGGAAATCTGCCATTTTTCACCGGGCCTGTTGCTAACCCGTGCTCTGACGTGATTAAAATAGAACATATTGATTGGGTTACAGACTGGGAGTTAATGAAAGCTAACTAAATAATTGAGCCCATAGCATCCCCCCATTATCTGTCGGAGAGGTGAAGGATTCTCGATATTCGCATAAACAGCGCGTCACAGCGGGAAGACGGAGTAGAGCTCTGCAGAGAGGTCAAACAAACTGCAGGTTGTGGTGAACGTGGAAGCCATTTTAGAGCTGGGAAAGGTGTTTCGCAGAGTGTAAATCTGACATTGAGATGCAGTGTTTTGAAATTCAGTAATAAATGCGAAGCTGTGAAGGCAGAAGAAAATGATCTTAATTAAAATAATATTAAAGATTGGACCAGTCTTTATTGTACCCAGGGATAGACTTAGACTTTATTGATCCACAAGGGAAATTACTTGGACACAGCAGCTCACACATCACATTATAGTATAATAACAGAGTAAAAAATATAAAAAAACAAATAGTAATAAACTTCTAAATGAGCAGCAATAAAAAATAGCAAGAGATTGGTGTCATTAAGATGAGTAAAAAAGTAAAAAAAACGAATATCGTAACATAAATACAGTATATCAGTTATATGCAAGAGGGCATAAGGAAACAGGGCCCATCTGTGACATGAAGGTGAAGGAATATGTTATGTAATGTCTAATAATCTCATTCCATTGTCAGACAATAAAGAAAACTGGAAAAAGTAAATGCGTAAAATAACATCTTACATAACCACACGTGTATTACACATGGAAAAGAGTCTAATTATAAAAGTGAGTCAATAGATATTACAATTTAATACAATAATATGGTTATAACATAACATAACATTTGCATAATACTTCCTCTTTAAGTTATTTTTATCTGCTTGTTTCTCCCCAGTTAATTAATACTGGATGAATTAATTGTTCACCGTTGGACAACAGAATTTTGTTGCTAATTGGGACAAGAATATCTGTGTTTGTTTATATCTGCTTCCTGTAATTTTACTTTTTTTTTTTGTCTAAATCTTGCAGTTCAAACATGGCTGCTGGAACTGGACATTTGCTAAACTTACTACTGGATTTTGCACTCTAGAATTCTATCATAAAGCTGGTCTATGATAAATCCCTCTGTTTCTTACTCAGTGAAATGCTCCTCTATTCTGCTCTGAATTGTTTTTCATGGTTGATTAAAAACTGCAGTACCAACCTGACCCCAAGGACTCTGGACTTTTGCAAAAGTCACCGTTGGAATGAGCGCTCTAGAGAAACTTTCACTAGTTTCTTACTTAACGGAGCTTGCGGCCTGGCCTCCGCTGAACTGTTTTATGTAATAAATACATTAAAGACACTCTCTTGACCGGGAGAACACGGCACTCGCAGACCGCAGTGGACGCACTGGACGGGCATCGAGTATTTTTCTCCCCTTGGTCCACGGCGTCCAAGATGCTCAACGGGGGCGTCTGAATTAAACTGTAAAGGCGTCCAAGGGCATTTTTGGATGCAGCATTACTCAGCAAAACGCTCCTCCATAGACTAACATTGTATCTGCTTTGTATTGTTTTTCATGTGCACTTGAGTGAAAACAAGAGTCCCAACATGGCCGCCGGGACTGGACATTTGCTAAAGTTACCAGTACAAGTGCCCTCTTGAGCTCTATCCCAAAGTTTTTCCTTTGACAAATCCCACTTGTTTCGCATTCAACAAAATGCCCCTCTATAGCCCACCATTATATCTGTTTTATTATTTTTCATGTGTGCTTATTAGGGGTTTAACGATATCCAAGTCTCATATATATATATATATATATATATATATATATATATATATATATATATATATATATATATATATATATATATATATATATAAAAACAAGACTGACATTATAAAATGCTTTGACAGTCAGTCATTTGGTGCAACATTTATTGTCATTAGGGATGTAACGATATCTAAATCTCTCTGTACGATATTCACCTTATACATCTCACGGTACCATATTTATTACAATATTTTGTGGAGGCTCACAAAACTGTCAATGTGCGACTTTTTCCTCTAAAAAAAAATGCCTTCACAAGACTTAGTCCAAAGAATGAAGGTTTCAAAGTGCTTAGAACAGTTATTTCTTCATGTCGTCTGCACTGAAACGGAGCAAAGGATCATGGTCTATGGAGTTCCCTCTTTTTCTTAGCTATTTCTGCATCAGAACTGAGACTTGTGATTTGATATATTGTGACGGTTCATGATATTATTGTGAGATGATACGATATCACCAGATTTGGGTTATTGTTACATCCCCAGTGCTTAAGTAAAAACTACAGACCCAATATGGCTGACAAGACTGAACATTTGTTAAAGTTACCAATGGACTGTGCATTCTAGAGAAACTTTCATTTATTTCTTCTTACTCAACGAAATCTTCCTGTATAAACTAACATTACACCTGCTTTGTATCGTTTTCCGTCTGTGATTTAGTAAAAACTACAGTCCCAACATGGCCGCCGGGACTGGACATTTTACTTCTGTAAGTTCCCGTTTGAAATTGCAGTGTAGAGTTCTATTAAAAAGCTTTCTCTTTGATAAATCCCACTTGTTTCTTACTCAATGAAATGCCCCTATAGACCGCCATTATACCCCCAGCATTAGCGGCAACAGTCAGATCAGCACTTTCGCTCCTCCAGCAGACGGATGCTTCGCTCATGTCCTTATCATTCGGATATCTGTTGAGTCTTGCAAATCCATATCACATTAACGGGGAATGGAGCCAAAGCAGGAAGGGCTGGCTTAGAAATTAATAAATTGCTCAAAATGGCGTTGGAAAAAACGAAAAACAAAGCGTGCATGGTTTTTATCGGGCTGTTTATCACCGGAGCGGAGGATGGCGCATTACATTTTTAGTGTATAGCCATATAAATGAATGGGCCACATAAAAGGGAAAATGTGTATGTTAAATCATGGATGGAGCCTGGCAGTGCATTCTGGGAAGTAGCTTTAGTTATGGTTTAATGTGTAAAACTTTGACCTTAAAGCACATACGACAGGTTAGAGCACTCATTTAATTAAAACGTTATATTTAAGGTAAGGTTAGGCACACTTTAAGCCATGTTATAACACTTTACATTCACACATGTTTAAGAACACTTTATTGTCAGTAGTATTGGCTCAAAATGCTCCGTTCCACCTTGTGATGTCATGAAGCGGTAGTCATCTTTAAAAAATGTAGATAAGAACTAAGAAAAAAAGTGAGGGGTTAGTACAGTTGCAATTGAATTCAAATGATTCATTATTAAACCCTCACTGCAAATTAGGGTTATTGGTAAAATGTACAAACTAGCAGCTGTTTACAGAAAAGAAATCAAATAAGAACAATTTAAATAGCTCATCACGACTAATATTACAAGTGGTTTCTCCAAATTCAACACAAAATCCTACTTTTAACGACTTCTGCCGTCTCAAAAATCACTGAGGCTTTAGTTTCCATAAGTAAGGCGCATAGTAAATGCTGAAGGTTTCCATGCCCGGACTCCAAGACGTACAACACTACTGACCCAAAGGCACAAAAACAGTCGGCTCCAACTTGCTAAAAGCTATAGAAATAAGCCAAAGAGGTTTTGGGATTCTGTACTGTGGGCTGATGAAACAAAATTGGAACTTTTTGGGCTTATGGATCAGTGGTACTTCTGGAGGAGGAAGAATGAAGCATATGCGGAAAAGAACCCCTTCCCAGCCTACGGTGAAGCATGGTGGTCGCTCAGTGATGCTCTGGGACTGGAAACCTGCAGCATGTGGAGGACAAGATGGATTCAATGAAGTTTTTGGAAATCCTAGGAGAAAATGTCATGCCATCTGTGAGAAAACTGAAGATTTGGCATCACTGGACCTTCCAACAGGACAATGATCCCAAGCAGACCTCAAAATCCACTAAGACACTAGAGCCGCCATCACATTTGCCTGACTTGAACCCCACTGAAAATCTCTGGTGGGATTTGGAAAAGGCGGTTGCAGCGCGCAAACCCAAGAATATTAGTGAATTGGAGGCCTGTGCCTGTGAGGAATGGGCTGGGATTGCTCAGGAACGCTGCCAGAAGCCGGTGTCTGGCTCTGCATCACGTTTGCAGCAGGTCGTAACAGCAAAAAGGTGCTTTACTAAGTACTAAAGGTGCTTGTCATGAAGGGGTTGAATAGTTTATAGACTGCGGTAGTCATTAAAAGTAGTTGTGTTGAATTTGGAGAAATGTAATATTAGTTGTGTTGAGCCATTTAAATTGTTCTTGTTTGATTTCTTTTTCCTAAAGAGCTGCTAGTTTGTACATTTTACCAATAAACCTAATTTGCAGTGGGAGTTGAATCATTTTGATTGCAACTGTATATGGAAAAACTGATTTAGTCTAACGCTGTAGAAGCCTTTAAAAAAAGAATATAAAGCATTATGTTGGAAACATAATTAACAATTAATTATGCATTCAATTTTGTCTGTTTTAATTTCTATTTTGTCTCATATATACAGTAAGTCGCAAGTGAAATTGTAAATGTAAACCTGCTGTTCATTCGCTGCTTTTCTTTTTTGGAATTTTGTCATTGTTTAATAGGGTTTGGCATTAGAAGTACTTTTATTTCAGCCTAAACCCTTTCGGTCCTGATCCGTGGGGTTGTCGCCTGTGTTTGTTTTGTTTTTTTGTTTTTTAGTGCTGCAAAATGACCGAGTAAACTACTCCTATAAACAGCTCCTTTTAGCTTTTTCCACTAGAGATTAGCATAATGTTATATCCTTTAACATTATATTAAACATTTTGCCATCAATTAATTTTTATTATTTTCGTGGAGTAGCAGATACCTGACATATGTAGAGCTAATGGTGCTTTTGATGATCCATCCGACTCGGAGGTCTGAGGACGTTGCCTCGTGATACGCACTGACACTGTGGTGGTTTAAATGACAATTTCAGTCACTCGTATTACTGCAATACTTTACTGCGTCTGTATCACTGTCTGTGGGTTTGATAGTATTACTTTAGTACTTTACTGCGTCTCTATCACCGCCTATGGGTATGGTGATTTTACTGCAATACTTTACTGTGTCCATATCATTGTCTGTGGGTTTGGCAGTCATGTCGTCCATGTTTTTAGCCCATTTCCTGCTCAGTAATGTGGCCAAAATGAGCGACTGTCACGCAACACCAATGCTTTCACTTCACTGTTAAACTGAATTTATTCTGAATTCTTCCTTGAGGTTGTGTAGTAGAAGCACAGACTTATTTTGGAGCGTCTGGTACTCGGACAATGCTAAAGCAACAGCAGCTTTCCGGTTAGCTCCATGTTTTTCTCCAAGTCAGACACACAAAACATAAAAAAGTGATTGAAGCCTGGATGTGACGTCATATCCAAGATCCAAGTGGAAGACAGATGGATAAACAAACGCAGCATAATTATTGTAAAACATATTTGGCAGGATTATGTTTAAGATTTTCTTAGAATCTGGCTTTGTCTTTTAATAACTACCTATAGCAGCTTTAGCGCTTAACCAGAGCCAAAACCTGTCTAAATTGCACTATAGTTTCGATGAGACTAATACAGTTAATACATTTTATACACTTTAATTTTATTAAATGAAGGTTTAAACTGTCAGAAAAAAGGTGCCCCATGTGTAGACTGTGTAAAGAAATGGACTAAATGAGTCGGAATTCACTCACAGTGTTTAGTTCCAGTCAAATGAAGC
Source organism: Odontamblyopus rebecca (assembly GCA_030686955.1). NCBI lineage: Eukaryota > Metazoa > Chordata > Actinopteri > Gobiiformes > Gobiidae > Odontamblyopus > Odontamblyopus rebecca. Next base: position 28,544,997 of record CM060674.1, read on the forward strand.
TCATCGAGGAAATAGGAGTTGATTTACGGACAAAACTGCAAAATAAAAACACCAGGATCATGCAGAGCGAGTTAATAGGAACACTTTAAGACCAAAATGAGGCTCACGGCAGCGGTTACAGAGAGAAGGGTGACAATTATTCACTGTTAAGTCTTTGGGAGCCAGATGTGCTTCCGTGTTCGCTTCGCATTTGGAGCGCGACAGTTCCCAGGTTTGCTATGTCCACTTATATACACAGCTTATAGTTCCACGTCTCTGCATTTTGGATGGAGTTTTCTGCGTTGGCGACATAGGCAGATGCATTTATTTTTAGAACTCACCTATTTACTTCTAAAAGCCTGCTATTGTTCCATCAGGAATTGCTAATTACTAAGGCTTTACTGTGGCAACTAAGCTTTGCTCTGGCCTCTGAAAGTTCTGAAAGTACTTGGAAATGTATTGCAGTGAATAATGAGAATGCTTTGAATGCATAATGTAAAAAAAAGGAACCTTTTTGGACCACTGCAAACTGTTTATAATGACCCAGTTCTGTTTTTTAGCTTTTTTAAGACGTAAAACTGCTAAATTACCACAGATACAAACAAAGTAATAATCAGAAAAACCTGAAAACCCGTCATGTGCACTTTAAACGCGGGGTCGAAGGTCAAACAGCTGATCTTTAAAATGGACGCTTTGGACTAATGAAGAATCCATAGTTACTGGAGGCGTGAGCCGCTTTCACAAACAGGTGATTTACGCTCATCTGTCATTTTGTGTTTAGTTTATGGGTTTTGATTTCCCATTTTTCTGCTTCTGTCAGTAAATGCCTCCGACTTATTTTAATATCGATCTGTAGATTTGGGTAATTGCCCCAGTGCGTTCTACAGTAGGGCTATGAGGACTGTATGGGGACTGTATGACTTAGTATTATAATGTTTGATTTGTGGTAATGAAATACAACTTGGTGCTTTTTTCTTACAAAACAAGTCTGAATATTGCAGTCAGTGGATCTGCAAATGATTTTTTTTTTTTTGAAGTTTTATGCACAAAACTTCCCAAAATAAATATTATATTATTGCAGTCAGTGTATTTGCATTTTTTTCCTTTTTTTTTTTTTTTTTTTTTAGAAATTTTATTCCTAAAACTTCCCAAAACAGTGTTATTTATTCATTCATATATTTATTTATTTATTTTATTCATTTATTATTTATTTTACTCATTTATTATATATTTTAATTATTTGTTTATTTTTTATTATTTATTTCTTTATTCATTCAGTTTTTATGTGTTTATTTATTGACAATAGAATTCATATCTGTAACTTTTTTATTTTTTTTGGATATGGAAGGACTCGCAGTTTTAACGGTCACATGACAAAATCATCTTTCCATGTCCCAGGGAGGGCATCTGTTATAAAACACACTAGGGCTGAAACGATTCATCGAGTTAATCGATTAAATCGATTAGAAAAATGCATTGATTATTATTTTTTGCCTCGATGCTTCGTTTTATTTTCATACACTCGGCGATGGCCGGAACCTTTTGTGGTAGAGGTAAAGTTTCCGCACGACCACTGCACTTCACTGTACACACAACAGCGCGGCGCCCATGGATGTGTAATAAGACCATAACCTCCTCCTCATCCCCTGTACACCGAGCACTCTGCGCGTGGATTGTGTCTTGTCGTGTTCACTCCGTGGACCGCGCTTCCTCCTGTGCCTCTAAACCAGAACTCACACCAGGACTAAGCCAGGTCTAAACCAGGTCTAAACCAGATCTAAAACCAGATCTAAAACCAGGACTAATCCAGGTCTAAAACCAAACAAGAATTTGCAGGAGTTGGTTGCTACATTTATGTAGTTTTAAAAATCATGACAATATCAAGTAATCCAAAGTATTCAGATTACGTTACTCACTTTAAGTAATTTAATTGATTATGTCACAAACTACATTTTGGGGAATGTAATCTGTAATCTGTAGGGGATTACATTTTAAAAGTCACCTTCTCAACACTGATGCTACAACATCTAAACAGAACCGTACATTACATCAAGTGGAAAAGAAACCGTGAGGTGAGTCAACCTTAGCCCAGCGATAATTACGTTTTTCATGTCCAAAACACGTGTATCTGTCAGTGCAGGTGGTGTGGACTTAACATGTGCAAAGTAGACACGACAATAACAAACGATTACTCGATTATTCGAACAAAATAATCGACAGAATAATTGATTACTGTAAGAATCGATAGCTGCAGCCCTAAAACACACAGAATTAGAAATACTGGGAAATTCACATTTTTGGAAGTCAAATCCAACAGTTTCCACAAATCTACACATAAAAAACAAAATGCCTCTGAATTTCTTTCTTCATTAATTAGTTTAGAACATGCTATCCAATATTTGCAAAGAACAGGGACATCTGTCTTAAAATCTGCACACACAAAAAAATAAACCAAATTGTTAGATTGTTTTGGCTTTCCCTGGAATAAACAACTGGCTGAAACGAAAAATTCTACCCACAAGTTTGCCAGAATTAAACAAAGCACCTCTACAGTCACCCCGAAGCCGGCTGCTTTTTCCGTATGTTAAACAGACATTATAACAATATTTCTGCGCGCATTTATGCCGTACATCTCCATATGCATTAAAATTCATTTGTTTTAGATTCACAGTCCACAAGGTGAGATGCAAAGTGCTGAAAACAGGCCATAATTCTGAGCTTAATGTCGTTTGCATAACGTCGTGGATCTTCTCGGTCCGCGGGTCCGTTTGCGGGTCCGTGAGGTTGAGTGCGGGAAACTTGGTGAAAAATACGACGGTACACGCCCGGTTCCACGGCTCATTTCTAACGTAACTTCTTTTTAAAATGAATGAGACGCCCTGAACAGCGGCGAAACAACAAAACCTTTACAGAGTTCACCAGGACTTCAATTATTTAAAGAGGCGCCGTGTAACTTTTCGGGGGTAGAGTCGGTCACCCGCTTGCCTCCGGGGAGCTGTTGTTGTCTCGCTCCAAATGCTCCACATTATGGCATTAAAGTGATCTATCGCTACGGAGACAAGCGAGCGAAGTTAAAGGTCAGATCTGTGGAGAGGCGGGTCAGCTCACTGTGAGAATGTATTTTAGTATTATGGATTATTTTTAAGCGCAATAAAAACACCTGGAGTTGAAGAGATGCCAGACAGACAAGTTTAATGCCATACGGTGGAACATTAATGACAGAGCAATTTGCTTTCTACGGAGATGAGCACAAGACAGACAGATTTAATGCCATTCATTTTATCAAAAAAAAAAAAAAAAAAAAAGAGACAAGTTTAATGTCATACCAGGGAACATTTCTGACAAAACAATTTGGTTTCCATGGAGACAGGCAGAGGACATGTTTAATGCCATCCAAGTTAAATGCCAAAGAGTGGGACATTCCTGGCAAAAGGCAGTTAGGTTTCCATGGAGACAAGCACAAGACAGACAGGTTTGATGCCCTGGGTTGATTTGATCTAAAACACAGACAAGTTTAATGCCCTGCTGCGGAAAATTCCTGGCAAAAAGCAATCAAGTTTCCATGGAGACAAGCAAAAGACATGTTTAATGCCATACAGTGGAACATTCGTGGTAAAGACATTTGGTTTCCTCGGAGACAAGTAAAAGACAGATAAGTTAAATGTCATCCATTTAATCTAAAAGACAGACACGTTTAATGCCCTGCTGCGGAAAATTCCTGGCAAAAAGCAATCAGGTTTCCATGGAGACAAGCAAAAGACATGTTTAATGCCATATGGTGGAATATTCCTGGTAAATTTGGTTTCCATAGATAAAGGCAAAAGACAGACATGTTTAATTGCCTTCATTTTATCTAAAACACAAATGAGTTTAATGCCCTCTTGTGGAATATTCCTGGCAAAGCGATTTGGTTTCCATGGAGACAAGCAAAAGACATTTTAATGCCATTCATATTTAATGCCATACAGCGGAACATTTCTGGCAAAAAGCAGTTAGGTTTCCATGGAGACAAGCAAAAGTTATGTTTAACGGCATTCATTTCATCTAGAAGGTAGACATATTTAATGCCATACAGCGGAACATTCCTGGCAAAACAGTTAGGTTTCCATGGAGACAAGTAAAAAACATATTTAATCCCATACTGCGGAACATTCCTGGCAAAGCAATTTGGTTTCCACAGAAACAAGCAAAAGACAGACAAGTTTAATGCCATCTATTTAATATAAAAGACAGACACGGTTAATACCCTATTGCGGAATATTCCTGGCAAAGAAGTTAGGTTTCCATGGAGACAAGCACGAGACAGACATGTTTAATGCCGCCCGTTTGATCTAAAACACAAACAAGTTTAATGCCATATACTGTAGACAGAACATTCCTGGCAAATCAGTTAGGTTTCCATGGAGACGAGTGAAAAGTCTGATATCACCTTTAATATGTACCATTATTTCCTCTGCAAACAACAGCACAGCCGACACATCCTGTAAAAGTGAAATGACCTTTTGAAACGCGTGGGACTCTCCTGTTGGCTTATATTTCATTTATGTTTCAGTTTTCGCTCAGATTTTTAAAACTTTGAACAAAATCCAACTCTTGATTCATAACCTAATCACGAGCCTGTCAGAATTACACTGAGATATTTCGGTTCCAAAATCCGTTCTCCGTACTTAAAAGCTGTCGCGCTTTGTTCTCGTGGAAACACTGTCAAAAGAAATCCCGGAGAAAATGTCCCTTTGCACATCCGTCGTGTCGTGGCCCAGTCACTGTACGAACGCATCTTTTTATTATTTGTCAAAACAGACATTAGGAATTTTAATATTATTCTGTTTTTTTATTATTTTAAGCTCAATTAAAAACACTTGTAATGGCAGAGATGCTAGACGGATAAGTTTAATGCCATACTGCGGAACATTCCCGGCAAAAAGCAATGTGGTTTCCATGGAGACACGCACAAGACAGAGAGGTTTAAGGCCAGTAATTTCTTCTAAAATGCAGACACTTTTAATGCCCTATTGCGGAATATTCCCGGCAAAGGAATTAGTTTTCTATGGAGACAAGCAAAAGACAGGTTTAATGCCACAGGGTGGAGCATTCCTGGTGAAGCAGTTTGGTTTCCATGGAGACAAGCAAAAGACACACATTTAAGGCCATCGACTTCATCTAAAAGACAGACACATTTAATGCCCTGTTGCGGAACATTCATGGCAAAGCAGTTGGATCTCCATGGAGGCAAGAAAAAGACACGTTTAATGCCATACTGCGGAACATTCCTGGGAAAGCAATTTTGGTTTCCACAGAGGCAAGCAAAAGACAGACATGTTTAATGACAAGTTTAATGGCCTATTGCGGAATATTCCTGCTAAAGAAATTAGTTTTCCACGGAGACAAGCGAAAGACATTGTAATGCCATACAGTGGAACGTTCCTGGCGACGCAGTTAGGTTTCCATGGACACAAAGACAAGGTTACATAACTTGAAGGTGAAAAAGCAAAACCTTTAATATGGAACATGTCTGTGAGGCTCCTGCCAGAATTACAGTTGCCACGTTTACATGAGAGCGTTAAATCTAAATAAAAATCATTTAATTCTGAATATAAATTAATTCCGCTTTAAAAAGTCCATGTAAACACTTAATTCCTAATGAAAATGATTATTTGGATTTAAAAGGAATTCTGAAGTAAGTGGGTTTATTCTGATTTTAAAGCTGAATGAATTTCTTCCTGGATCATGTAAACGTTTCTTCTTCTTCAAAATAATCCCGGTGGTTGGTGCTCGTTGGCTCGTCCTTCGATCCGGCTCCTCCAGTCGTCTCTTGGGACTTTCCTCCACGTCTCTTTGGATTTGTGAGCGGGATGTGGCAGTGGGCTGAGGTGTGGCAGCCTCAGAATCAGTTTGTCTTCTTCCTCCTTCTCCCACACTCTTCCCTTCTCCTCCTCAGCTCACAGACGTAAAGCGTGAGGAGAGAATTCTCCAGCTGCTGCTTCATTATCATCAGAACGACCGCGGGAAAAGTTCTGATCGAGTTTGTGTCGGTGGCGAAACGACAAACCGAGATGACAGAAAAGTTGAAGTGTGGGTTTTCTTCCCAAAGACATAAATACGTTCGTGTCGCTGTCCAATCAGAACCTTCCCCACCTCCAGACGTTGAGCGGAATTAAATAAAGACAATTTAACGTGTTTTCCATGGAAACCTCAATTCGGAATTATTATTTCCATGTAAACTCAAAGGAGAATATATTAATTCAGAACAATAAATTTGGATTTAAATGGCTCATGAGGTATTCCCTTTCCAAAATCAGTATTCCACACTCAAAACCCCCCCATGCTTTGTCCTCGAGGCCATATTATCGGAAGAAATCCCGGGGAAAACAGCTCTTCCGAGGATATTAACCCACTCGATTTTCCTCGGATGACGATACATATCTCCCCATAAACACTCGTCACTTCATAATGTACGTTTAAAGGGCCTGGAAACACCGAGCGCGTCCATTACGAAACGATATCGCCGGAAAAAATGACTGTCCCCTTCCTCCATCACATCCCGCGCTCCTCCCCTGCTGTTCGGATCCGCCAAACCAAATCAGACCCAACGCCATAGATCACTCGAGACCCCTCTATAATTTATATGCAAATCGGATGCCATTTATTAGCCTTTTGCCAAATCCGTTTAGATTATAGAAGAGAGCACAACACCTGATCTCCCTTTATTTTACGCACGAGCCTCGACGAAACACATTTGTCGTCACATAATACGGAGTAAAGCCGCAGTAGGGAATATTCCTTCGGCAGATTTATCAGTTTTCATCCGCGCTCGTCCGGGGTCCCGAGGGCGAGCTTGATGGATGCGACCCCAATGGAATGAAATAATAAAGGAAAACAATGGGCGAGGGTGAGACGTACGGGCGTTTGCATAATGCGCGGAAAGAAGGCGATTAAATGCGTATAATTGATTTACAGTATGGATTATAAATGTAAATGCCGTGTTAGGATCCGAAAAGACGATCGAGTGCGATAATTTGAAATCGTGAGGCGTTCTGCGAGAGGGAGAAAGATTAAATTTACATGACAAATCAGAGAAGGATCAAATGGACAAGAATATGGATGTGGGGATTTATACGGTAAAACGGGGCATGATTAAAACGAGCTTAGGGAGAGCTGCGTTTTCAAGGTGCTCGTGTCCATCACCTCCTTGTTTCCATGGAGTGACAATAACCAATAAATCTGGTGGTATCGTCTCGTCAAAGGTCTCACAATAACATCGTGGAGCGTCACAATATATCGAATCCCAAGTCTCTTTGCTTAACCTCTTGAGACCCTGTGGCCCCATACGAGGACATTACATTTTTGCCTCTTAGCACCATGATTTTCAATTATTTTAAACTTTCACCTGTAATCAACTAAAAACCTCTACAGCAGCTCCCGAAAGTAAAAAAAAACTGCATGGTAAAGTTTAGATGCAAAATTTATGAATAAAACCAATGTATTTATGTACAATAATGTCTCTTCATGTATCTTCATTTGGCATTAAAATTTGACACATTTTATTGACCACAGCAGACGAGAGCATCAGGAAATGTCATGTCCTCGTTTGAAGACATTGGGACTATGTTATATTATTGATTGTACATGTTGTTAGGTAAACTTGGGAATATTTAGATGAGTTTACAGTTATAAATTGCTGGACATTTCTGCTGCTATAGGGAAACTGCTGCCTGTCTCCACTTTTTTTTGTAACGATTGAAAACCAGAAAAATTTAAACTGTGGACCACATTTTCAGGCCTTTTTGTGTTTTTAACCTCACTCACTGAACCCCAACCCGCTCACGGTCGACCCACGTCACATTTGGCAGGTTTAGGGCTTGAATAAACAGCTAATTGCTGTTTGTTTGTTTTGTAATTTATTTATACATTTTAATGTTTTTACATTTTTTAACCAATGGTGTCATACAGAAGACTTACTTAGTAGGTCCTACTTATCCCAAATAGCAAGAAGAAATGAAAAATGCACACCAGACAAAAGCTCGGGTCTCAGGAGGTTAAAGGTACAGTTCTGGTGCAGAAATAGCTAAAAAAAAACAGAGGGAACTACATAGACCATGATCCTTTGCTCCGTTTTAGTGCAGACGACGTGAAGAAATAACTGTTCTAAGCACTTTTACATCTTCATTCTTTGGATTAAGTCTCGCCAAGGCATTTTTAGAGGAAAAAGTAGCAGATTCACAGTTAAAACGTCGCAATAAATATCGTATCGTGAGATGTTTATGGTGAAAATATCGTACGGAGAGATTTGGATTTCGTTCCGTCCCTGATGACGATAAATGTTGCACCAAATGACTGGTCGAAGCGTTTTATTATGTCAGTCTTGTTATTATGTAGAATATCGTAATATCGTGAGCTTTCCCACGATATCGCAATAAATATCGTACTTTTGAGGTTCATACTGTGACAATATCGTATCGTGAGACTAGGATATTGTTACACCCCCAATTGACGCCACTAATTCTTTTGTTTTTGTTTGTTTGGTTGGTTGGTTATGATTCCAGCATTCTCTGACTTTTTGGTTGCAGTTTTGAAGCAAAGTGACTGGCAATTGTGTGGGAAAGATGCAAACACAGATATTTTACACAATTAAACAAAAAATCAGATTGCAAATTTATTTTATTTTCTATTTTTTAAACTTGGTATTTCGATTAATCCTTTTTTTCTTGATGTTTTAAAAGCGTCGGTTTGGTGAACTATTTGACTCAAAACTGATTCCACAGTTTTACAGCTCAAAAATACCTTAAAAAAAACAACAACATCCTGACTGTGAGCGGGGTGTCGCCTCTCCACAGATCTGACCCGGAACTTGGTCTAGTTTGGTCTCCATGAAGATAGAAAGCTTTAACACCGTACTGTGAAACATTCCAGACAAAGTGATAATATTTCAGTGGAGAAAAGCATTTGACGGACCCAGAAAAGTTACACAGTGCACCTTTAAAGTGCCTCATATTCGGCTATTTTCTGATCTAATGTTGTTTCCTCGTCACAAACACATCTGGAGCTGTGTTTTGTTTCATTCACACATGTTTAACACACAAATCCTGCAGATTTAGACCGAGTTCTTCCTTCAAACTGAAAACGTTCTGTTCCACCTTGTGACGTCATGTGGTAATACAGGATTTCACTGCTTTATGTAGTTGTTTTATTGTGTTTTTTTTTTGTTTGTTTTTATTTGTTATTTTCACTTTGTTTATGCCAAAGAAATAAGGTGGACTGGATTCAGGAAGTGCTCCACTGTGTTTTTAAACTCCACACACCTTCACTAGACTCATTTGGATCATTTAAATCCTGGAATGTCCAATTTCTATGAACAAAAGGGAAAAAGGTAAAGGTAAAACACACTTACACAATACAGGAAGTGCTCCACTGTGTTTCAAACTCACGTTAAACACCTTCACTACAATCTCTGCTGAATAAAATATAAAAGGTTCATGACATCACGAGGTGGCACAGGGCATTTTGAGCTTCGGAGGTGCTGAAAGAACGAAATGAACGAAACAAAACACGACTCCAGGTGTGTTTTTGTGCAGGAAATGACACCGAGACGCGACCAAAAGCTCACAGGAGTCATTTTTACATAATATTGGACCTTTAACTGCCCTCCTGGAATTTCAACGTATGAACTATAAAGAGAAAATTGCAAAAACAATACTATCGAAACCAGCGAGGATGCAGTCTCTCTTTTTCGACATGGATTTACCAACCAATATGCTATAATTTACTACTGCTACTGGCAAAATGGAAACTCAAATCAAATTACTGCACAGGGAAAGTGAGGGAGACGTAGAAAGGCAAGAAAGAGGAAATAAAAGCTTGAAAGGGAAATTGTACTGAAAGTGTTTTTGAGAGATTGCTTCAGAAATAAAAGTTGTTAAAATTGAACAGCTGAATGACTGCGCCGCTTGGGTTTATTTGTTTTATTAAGGCGGTTTTATGCGGAGAGAACAAAACTCCTGTGTGGTCTGAAAGTACTTTTTAACTCAAATCATGGAGCGTATTTGTTCAGTGTAGATGTACTCGAGAAATTGTACTTAAGTGATATTTTTTTTTATTGAAGTAACAGTAAAAGTCGTGGCTCCTTTTTCCCGCCGTGTTGGGAAGTCGTCGGGGTTCGCCGCGGTTCACGAGGCGTCGCTTCGCAGGTATGAACGCAAACATTCGCCTCGTCAAGTTCGCCGCCCTCTGACGACTCTTTCGATGGTTCGTCTACAGTTGCCAGTAGTTTGCCAACAGTCGTCAGTGTTCGTTAATATTCGTCAATAGCTGAATTGAGCTGTTTAATGCCATACTGCGGAACATTCCAGGCAATCAGAAAGTTACGTTTGTTTTTCTTGCACCATTTCTCTTCAGATATAAGGTAGATTTTTTTTTTAATCTATCCTCAGAAAACATCAGATATTGCCTGTTATTTAACCTTCTGTCCTTCAAATTATAAACCATATGTTATATTCCAGGTACACTTACTTGAGCATTGTTTTCTCATACATTTTTTTACTCTTATTTTGAGTAATTTCTTGCAGCACTGCTTCTACTTTAAGTAATATTATTATGAAGTAGCATTACTTTTATGCAAGTAAAACTTTTTGGCCGCTCTAACTCTGGTGAGGAGTAATAGGTATTTGAATATAGTTTGTCCCTATAACCTTTTTTATTGTTATTATTTTTTAATTATCCATCCATTTCCTTCTGCTTATCTGGGGCCGGGTCGCAGGGGCAGCAGTCTAAGCAGGGACTCTCAGACTTCCTTCACTTCCTCCAGCTCTTCACGAGGCGTTCCCAGACCCAGAGACACAGTCCCTCCAGTGTGTCCTGGGTCTTCCCCGGGGCCTCCTTCCAGTGGGACATGCCCAGAACACTTCCCGAGGGAAACATCCAGGAGGCGTCCGGAACAGACGCATGAGCCACCCCAGCTGGCTCCTCTCGACGTGGAGGAGCAGCGGCTCTACTCCGAGCTCCTCCCGTGTGACCGAGCTCCTCACCCTATCTCTAAGGGAGCGCCCGGCCACTCCGCGGAGGAAACTCATTTCGACCGCTTGTATCGGCGAGCGCATCCTTTCCGTCATTACCTAAAGCTCCAAAGATGAGGGGAGGAACATAGATTGACCAGTAGTTACAAATAGTGCAAAAATATACACTGAGGTGAATTCACAGTGTGCAAACAAAAGAATTGGGAGAGGGAGTAAGGGGGAGGATTGGTACATTGTAGGAGATGAGTGTGTGTATGTGTAGGTAAGGAAGAAAGAGATAAGAAAGCCTGTTTGTTTATTTATATATAAATATATTTTTTCATTTACATAGCCCATGGCACATCACTAGTATTCACATTCAACGTTGTGACATATCAGATATTCTACTTGGTTTGTGATAAATACTTTTACAGTTTGATTCAGACATATCACGAGCTCCGTACAACCTGATTGAAAACACGTCCCTGCTGAAGGTCCAGTGCGGACGGGGCCTATGCAGATCTGTGTACGGCCGCGATAATATCTCCATGTTCCTCATTATGCGTCCTCTGTGGGGACAGAGTCGGGCCCCGTCCCCTCCACATGGCTCCATCTATTCTCCATTCAATACTATAGATCGCATGTTCTCCGCAGGATGAATTACCCCCAGACCAATGCACTCCCGTATGCACTCCCACCGCCGGGTACAGCACTGGATTAGCTCTGGTTTAGACTGTTCACCCAGCTCTCCTTGAATCTGGTTTGGTTTTGCTTTCACAGTGAAATTGCAGTTATTAATATAGGATTTAGCAAGTAAAATAAGTCCATTATTATGCGTAATGATGACTTTGTTGTTGTTTTTTTTTTGCTTTTATATACAGTATATTCGCATTTATATTTTGACTCTACATCTTCTTCCTTGAATATGTGCTCAGTAGTTAAAGTAGTAGATATTCAGCGCAGGATTAGATCACCCTGACCCCCTAAAAATGAGAAATTGTGTGTGTTTTTTTTGTTTTTCTTTTTTATGTATTAATGACAAATGGGACGAGACACAGTTTCCACAAGACAAGATACGAGATTGGGTCCACGAGAACGAGACGAGATGAGATTTTAACGTAATATATCCATTTTTACGGTTCAGTTCCCGATTTCGGTCTCACAATTTTGAATGTATTTGATTTCATAGTTTTGTTTCTATTCCGGTGCTGCATTTTTGGACCCGTAAGAGACGTATAACTCACCAACACGTGACCCTTTTTTGTCCAATCCATGCGTAAACACGAGGAAATGAATCTCACAAGATCGTTTTTCTCTTGTGTGCACGATCTTGAGGTAATTTTGTCTCATGAGATCTTGTGGCATCCCAATTTTGAAATACAAAATAATCTTCATATAAAGCTGGCAGTTTTAAGTGTTAGCGATCAAAGTATGTTCGTGACTTTTATATTTTAACCCCCAAACGCCCAGAGTTGTAATATTACAACATTACATTTAAGTCTACAAAAATAAGCCTTCCTTCCTCCCTTTTTTTATTTTTCAAACCACATTTACATTATTAATGGTTCCTATTGTTCTGTTCTGCAACGCTATTGGATGGCAGAATGGGTAAATAGGCCCAGTTATCTGGCCATAAACTAAATCGACTTCAGAACCTGCCTTGGTGGACAGCAGCTTGTTGTTTTGGACAAGATAAATCAAGAATCACGTAAGACACATGTATGTTAGAGTTTTATATTTATTTATTTATATATGTACATATATTTAAGTAATTTTCAGTAATTCCTGATACAAAATGTTGAATTCATGTGTTTATCTTGAATTTTTTCCTGTTTTTTTAATTGTACACGGTAAAAAACGAAATCTAGTCAGGTTAAGATGACTTGAATTAAGAAGGTTTTATCATAATTTTAGTTAATTTCACTTGACAAGTAAAATGATCTGCTAGTGGAATAATGTATAATATATAATGCCAGCGGAATAATACATAATAATACATCTGGCTACACTTAAAATAAGAAAAAAACAACCTTTTCCACTTAAAACAAGAAACATAATCGAATGTTGCTTGAATTAAGAGAAAAAAACACTTATTCCACTATCAGATTATTTTGCTTGTCAAGTTGAATCTACTCAAATAAAGTAAAATGTTCTTAATTTTAGTCATTTTATCTTGTTTTTTTTTTTTTACTTTTCTTTTACAGTATCACATTTATTTTCAATTCTTATCATAACAGTAAATATGGATTAAGTGTCACAATAGGTAGAACTCTAAAATATCTGAACCTGCAACCCTCCTGTTTTGGGGCATTAACTAGACCCACCCCTCCACCATCGTCTCATTCCCTCACTCTCATTTTCAGCCTCTCACCCGTAATTGATCGCTAATGTACGGCGTACCACAAGGTCTTGTAATGGGCCCGTCGTTGTTTCCCACGCGGCGAAATGGAGCAGACAATTCTACAGTCTTTTCTAATAAAACAGGGCGAAGCACAAAGAACAAAACAGGAATGGTTTATAGCCGTAATTTGAATGACAATTAATCAAGAAAATAGCATCATGGCGCCGGGCCTGGCTGTATATATGGAGCTGAATTTCATTTTCGGGGTGTGTTTGGCTCCCTCGCCGTCCCATTGTAGTTAAAAAATTGCCTGCACGGGGAATCCTCCGGGGGAATGGGGACCGGTCATTGTTTCTGTGTACCTTTGCAGATATATGTGTCCCCTGCTTTGTGCGCGGCGGTACGATTTGGCTGTTGTTACAAATGAAAAAGCCTGGTTCTTGGACGGAGCCTCAGACTAATGGGTTACAGGGTGCATCGCCTGCTAATTAAAATGGCGGCGCGTGCGAGCGGAGATGAGAGAAACGCTTCAATTTTTCAAAGAGCCTGACGCGGGGAACATTACGTGCCAGCCGTCATCCACATGCAAAACAGGTGGAGTCAAAAGGCGGCGAGTACGGGGGGGGGGAAGAGCCGTCACAGAAACACACGCTGAAGTGAGGGAAATTATAATATTAATGGCATGTGATACAACAACGCCGAAACACGGTCCTCCCGGTAAACGCTTTCCTGATTGAACCACACTGTAAATTAGAGCTGCAGTGACTAACCAGAATAATCATGACTCGTCGACTGCTAAAACAAACCCTAAAGGTGCACTATGTAACTTTTGTGGATGGAAAAATACCGTCTTTTTTCTGTGGATATGTCATTGCTCTGCCTGGAATGTCCCACAGTATGACATTAAACAAATCTACCTTACATTTACTCAATTATACATGGTTTTATAGCTTAAAATCCCCAGAAAAAAACGACAAAACGTGGTCTGGTTTTGTCTCCCTGGAGATTGAAAAGTTAATAATAATAATACTAATATTTTTTAGGCGCCTTTCTGGACACTCAAAGTCGTCTTACAACAACATAAACAAATTAAATACAATTAAAACACAGTAAAAAGCTACATTTAAAGTATTTGATTGATTGATTGTGTTTAGTATTGTCGTTTACTAGTATTTAGTATATGCTGTTTTAGTATTTAGTAATGTATTAGACAGTATTTTAATTGATTGATTGTATTTAATTGTGGTTTATTATTTATTTATTATTTATTATTTCGAGTACCCAAAATCATATGTACAGACATGCAAACTCCAAAAACAAGAAACAAAAAGAAATAATAATAATAATAATAATAATAATAATAATAATAATATAACAAATATAAAAATATACAAAAATATATAAAAAATATAATAATAATAATAATAATAATACATTTAAACAAGGGCAATCAAATGTTTACATGCATTGCAAAAGTGTTATTTAAAGTTAAAGCCACACTGTGAAACATTCTAGCCAAAGCTATAACACCTCCGGACACTCGACCAGACAAGTTACACAATGCACCTTTAACTGTTTAAATAATGATTACTCATTATCTGGACTACAATCTACAGGCAAATAACTGATTCGCTGGTTGACGAATAAAATTAAATAAATACATACCACTAATCAAAGAAAATAAAGCTGTCTAGTCGACTGCTGAAAGGTAAAACCATTAAAGGAGCTCCACCTTTAATGTTTATCCCATGTGTTTGAGCAGATAATGTACCGATATATCGTATAAGCAGCTCTTGGGGTCAAAATATCTAATATGTCGACTGTATTCTGTCTGCATCCGATTGTGAAGTGCTTTACTGGGAATCAGGAAGTGCGCATTAGGAGGCTAGCTGTTGTTAGGTTTACCATTGTGGAAAAAACGCTAATAAATTATAAACACTGAATCTAAAGAGGAATAAACTTGATAATTACAGTGAGAGGCTAAAATGACTAAATCAAATAAATGTGTGATGTGATTCAAATATACCTCTCTATACCGTTCTCTTAAAGGCACACTGTGTAACTTTTCTGCTGGAGGGTGAATCGGTCACATTGTATATCTGCTTGTCTCCACGGTGATGTTATTGCTTTGCCTGGGATGTTCAGTGTGATATTAAACACATATGTCTTGTATTTATCCAATTTAATTTGATATTAATTTTTATTTCTCAAAACTACCGCAAAAACCTGCATTATTATTGCGAGCGGGCTCACTTCTCTACAGATCTGACCTGTAACTTGGCCTGGTGATGTGGGCTGCTTGTCTCCATGGAGATAGTTAAAATAAATGCCATAATGTAGAACAGTTCAGGAAAAAAACACAACTTGGAGTCAAGCAAGTGGCGAACTCTCTGCTCGGAAAGTTACGCGATGCACCTTTAAATCATTTATTTATTTTATATATGCATTTTTGTGGTAGTAGCAGCAGTAGTAGCAGTAGTAGAAGAAGTAGTAGTAGTAGTAGCAGTAGTAGTAGTGGCAGTAGCAGTAGTAGTAGTAGCAGTAGCAGCAGTAGCAGTAGTAGTAGTAGTAGCAGTGGCAGTAGCAGTAGTGGCAGTAGCAGTAGTGGCAGTAGCAGTAGTGGCAGTAGTAGTAGTAGCAGTAGAAGAAGTAGTAGTAGTGGCAGTAGCAGTAGTGGCAGTAACAGTAGTGGCAGTAGTAGTAGCAGTAGCACTAGTAGTAGCAGTAGTGGCAGTAGCAGTAGTGGCAATAGTAGCAGTAGTAGTAGTAGTAGTAGTAGTAGCAGTAATAGCAGTAGTAGTAGCAGTAGTAGCAGTAGTAGTAGCAGTAGCAGTAGTGGCAGTAGCAGTAGTGGCAATAGTAGCAGTAGCAGTAGCAGTAGTGGCAGTAGTAGTAGTAGTAGCAGTAATAGCAGTAGCAGTAGTAGCAGTAGCAGTAGCAGTAGTAGTAGTAGCAGTAGCAGCAGTAGTAGCAGTAGCAGTAGTGGCAGTAGCAGTAGCAGTAGCAGTAGCAGTAGTAGTTTTTGCTGTGTATGTGTTCTTTCGTATGCCTGTCTGTGTCTCATGTCTTGTGTCTTGTGCCAGCGACTGTACTGCAAATACAATTGCCCCATGGGGATCAATAAAGCTCTAACTTACTAACTAGTAGCAGTAGCAGCAGTAGCAGTAGCAGTAGTACTAGTAGTAGAAGTAGTAGTAGTAGTAGTAGTAGTAGTAGTAGCAGTAGTAGCAGTAGTAGTAGTTGTAGTAGTAGTAGTAGCAGTAGTAGTAGTAGTAGTAGTTGTAGTAGTAGTAGTAGCAGTAGTAGTAGTAGTAGTTGAAGTAGTAGTAGTTGAAGTAGTAGTAGTTGAAGTAGTAGTAGTAGTAGTTGAAGTAGTAGTAGTTGAAGTAGTAGTAGTTGAAGTAGTAGTAGTAGTAGTTGAAGTAGTAGTAGTATTAGTGTCCCAGAGGAAGAAGTAGAGCCCAACGTTCTGTCAATCACAGTCATCCCCGCTCAGACATTTGCATTTAACTGACAAAGAAAGTGGAAAAGAATAAATGTGTCAATAAATACATGAAGAAATGAACAATAAAATAAGATTAAAATGTAAAAAATAAATAAATAAATAAGCATGTGTAAATGAAAAATGAAAAAAAATATGTATTTCATACAGCATATTTTTTTAGCTTTTTAATCCACAGAATGTGTAAAAACAGCATTTAATTTAACACTTTCCGACATTTATTCCAAAATTTAAGACAAAATGTACATACCACATGTTGTTTTGTATTGCCGTGTTGACAGTACTCGTATATGACCCACCTCCAGCTTACATGGTCAGTTTTTCTAATAAACACAGAGTGTACGCAGAGCCATGCTCGCCCGTACACCTGTCATACGCTGTTACCAAACATGTCAACATCGTTCCCCTCAGCAGCCATGTTTGTCCTGTCACTACGGCAGCCAGCCCCTGTCCAATTATTTACCCCGTGATGAAGACACAGCACATCAGGAGCAGCAGATAGAGGAGCCTAAACAAAAACATGCCACACAGCCTATAGACGAAAGACACGTCCAAATGAACTGTCTGTTTTGACACCGCACTGGTCCCGGCCTGGCCTCTGACATGTGATGCAATTTTAATGTGTTTTTACCCCCTGTGTCCCTCCTCGTATAGTGGAAAAAAACAAGATACATGCATTAAAAGGGCAAATATTACGCTATTTTATGCTTTCTTTAGTGTTTCCTCATCACAAACACACCGCGAGTTGTGTTTTGTGTTTTTAAACTCTACAAATCCTCACTAGAATCATGTGGATGGTTTCAGCTGAGGAAAATCTCTGAATATAAAACTCGGAAACTACTGCTTCATCTGAAGGTGGAGCGGAACATTTTGAGTAACTAAATTGTTACTGAAACATGTGTGAATGAAACAAAACACAAATCCGGGTACGTTTTTGATGAGATAACAATATTCTATCTCTTATTAGAAGCTCACAATAGTAAATTTAGCATAATAAAGGATCTCGATCAAACATTTCAGCACCATTTTCACTCAGTAATTGATCATGCAAGGTGCACCACAAGGCATAGCCATGGGACCTCTGTTATTTTAGTTTTGTTTGTTTGTTTTTTTAGCCATGGTATTCTCGAATTTTAGTTAAAATAGTTATTTTATCCAGATTTAATAAAATAATGAACTTCATGTTATGTTATAGTTTGATTATTTTTGTTATTTTTTAGTGTTTGTTAATTTAACCTTTTACAATCCTGTTTATTAATTTTTATTCATACAATTTTTCCGTCTTGGTTTTTGTTATTTTCCTTTCCCTAGAAGAGCTGGGTCGTAACACTTCACCACCTAACAGGAAGTCCCCAGGTTTGATTCCCAATGATGTATGTTATTCCTGTTTCTTGCTTTTTTTCCCCTGATTCTCTAGTCGGTCCTGGTTTAGCCCTGATTTAGTCCGGACTTAGCCTACTTTGCTCCTGCTCTAGACCTCTACTTCAGCCCCAGTTTTGATGTAAAAGCGCGAATCCAGCCTTCGATAATGCCAGGTGAACCGTCCGATCATCTAAAGAAAAAAAAAGTAAAAAAAACACAGAGACCGGGAGACAGAAAGGTCCAAATGAGCTGTCCGACCTGACACAGCAGCGCCCCCTGTGGCCCCGGAGATGGAGAGTTTACAGTTGTAGAGACATGTGCTGAAATTTTAATGTGTTTGTGGGCTGTGAGCGCGGCCCTGCCACCGCTCTGGTCGGGGACGGCTCATTCTCACACAGAGGACACCCCAGACAGCAGCAGGGCCATTGTTTACCCCGGCCACTGCAATGCTACGAATACTGATGCACTCCGTGTACTCGAATATATGCACCATCTTGGACATTACTATAGTTAGACTCATATTTTTGGCTCGTAACTTATCTGAATAATTAAAATATATAAGACAAAATGAACCTTAACTCACTGGTGTTTTGTCTGGATACGGAACAGCAGGCGTGTTGTTGTGTTGTTTTATATTTTAATGCAAATTTAAAGGTGAATCACGTCACTTTTCTTGGTTTTGTCCATAGATCTGTCATTGTTTTGCCCCCAATGTTCCACAGTATGGTATTAAACTCGTCAATCTCCATGGAGACGAGCAGTGATGCCTTAAAATCATGTTAAAACCAGATCTGTGGAGAGGTGACGTTGTTTACAGTGAGAATACGTGTTTTTCTAAGGTATTTTTGAGCAATGAATGCCCGATAATGCCATACAGCGGGACATTTCAAAGCGATAACCCTCTCCATGGAGACGAGCAGGAAGTGAATCCCACATTAGAAAATTTCCATAGTGCATCTTTACGCGTAATGGAGGTAAAAATGTTCAAAACACACACAGTAGGTAATGTAATGAATGAATGACAAATATATACGTTTAACGCCATACAGCGGGATATTCCAAAGCGATAACGTCACCATGGAGACGAGCAGGAAGTGGACCCCACACTAGAAAAGTTCCACAGTGCCTCTTTACTTAATAGAGGTAAAATAGATCAGTTTTTACTTAAGATACTGTAAGCCTGAGCAGAATCCTCCCAAGGACCATTTTCTGTGAGATTTCTTTCTCGTTTTGCCAGGAATGTTCCGCAGTATGGCATTAAACGTGTCTGTCTTTTGCTTGCCGCCGTGGAAACCTAACTTTTTTTTGCCAGGAATATTCCGCAACGGGGCATTAAAGCTGTCTGTCTTTTAGATGAAATGGATGGCCTTAAACATGTCTGCCTTTTGCTCGTCTACATGGAAACCTAATTGCTTTCTGTCAGGAATGTTCCACCGTATGGCATTAAACATGTTTTTTGCTTGTCTCCGTGGAAATGTAACTTTGTTGCCACGAATATTCCTCACTAGGGCATTAAACATGTCTTTTAGATGAAATGGATGGCTTTAAACTGGTATGTCTTTTACTTGTGTCCATGGAAACCAAATTGCTTTTTGCTAGGAACATTCCACAGTATGGCATTAAACATGTCTTGCTTGTCTCCATGGAAACCTACTTTCTTTTCCAGGAATATTCTGCAATAGGGCATTAAACGTGTCTGTCTTTTCGATGAAATGGATGGCCTTAAACTTGTCTGTCTTTTTGCTCGTCTCCATGGAAACCTTTGCCAGGTATGATCCACCGTATGGCATTAAAGATGTCTCTTGCTTGTCTCCGTGGAAACATAACTTCTTTGCCAGGAATATTCCACAATAGGGCATTAAACTTGTCTGTCTTTTGCTCATCTACCTGGAAACCTAATTGCTTTTTGCTAGGAACATTCAGCATTATGGCATTAAACGTCTTTTGCTTGTCTCCATGGAAACCTACTTTCTTTGACAGGAATGTTCCGCAATAGGGCATTAAACATGTATTTTTGATGAAATGAATAGCCTTAAACTTGATTGTCTTTTGCTTGTCTCCATGGAAACCTAATAGTTTTTTGTTTTTTGTTTTTTTTTTGGCTATGAAAGTTCTGCAGTATGGCATTAAACCTGTCTTTTGCTCATCTCCATGGAAAACAAATACCTTTCTGCCATTAATGTTCCACCATATGGCATTACACGTGTCATTTGCTTGTCTCCATGGAAACCTACTTTCTTTGACAGGAATATTCCGCACTAGGGCATTAAAAGTGTCTGTCTTTTAGATGAAATGGGTGGCCTCAAACATGTCTGTCTTTTACTCGTCTCCATGGAAACCTAATTGTTTTTTTTGTTTTGGCTAGGAACATTCCAGCGTATGGCATTAAACATGTCTTTTGCTTGTCTCCATGGAAACCAAACTGCTTCACCAGGAATGCTCCACCCTATGGCATTACACCTGTCTTTTGCTTGTCTCCATGGAGATCAAACTGCTTTGCCATGAATGTTCCGCAATAGGCTATTACATGTGTCTTTTGCTTGTCTCCATATAAAACTCTTTTCTTTGCCATGAATATTCCGTAGTATCACATTAAACGTCTTTTAGATTAAATTAATGTCCTTAAACTTGTCTCTCTTTTGCTTGTCTCCATGGAAACCAAACTGCTTCACCAGGAATGCTCCACCCTATGGCATTACACCTGTCTTTTGCTTGTCTCCACAGAAAACTAATTTCTTTGCCGGGAATATTCCGCAATAGGGCTTTAAACTTGTCTGTGTTTGTACAAAATTCAGTAGCTGCGCAGCCTCTTTTTTAACTTTCATCACGCTCACGTCGCTCTGCGGAGCTTATCGTAAATATTGTACGGTGTTATATCAATAATTCTTTATCCGGCGCACTTCACATTGTTTACATGTTATTCCCGCTGACACTTTTGCCCATCGCTGCAGGGAAAACACACCACGGCCTTGTCAAGTTTATAGGGCACGAAGTAAAAGCAAGAGCGAGGACGAGCGAACGGCCGCCTCGAACTGCGAAAACAAACTGCGAAAACAAACTGCCTATAAGGGCCGTCAAAAGCACCAGGACGAAGCGCCACTCCGACTAGACAACAGAACAAGCACCAAAAAGCCTGATGAAAGAATGAATGATTTATGGGAGAAAAAAAACAAAAAACATTCTGCACTGGAGCATGGACCACTTGATTTGTAATTGTGTTTTTATGTGTTGAATGTGGATGAATGAAAAGTGAAATGTGTGACCGGCGTCTCAAACCTGCAAAACAAATTTACCTGCAGCTACGAATGAAGCAACCAAACCAAAAACTGAATAAAAAAAATAATAATAAAAAATAAAATAAAGGAATAATGGCAACGGGTGGAGTTCAGTTTGGTCCAGTTGACAAATTGAACTCGTCGCCCTGGATTCTACCTGGACGAATGAGGGTTTCTACACATAAAGAAGAAATAATAATAATAATAATAATAATAATAATAATAATAATAATAATAATAATAATAATTATACATATACATATACATATACATATACATATATATATATATATATATATATATATATATATATATATATGTATATAAATAATAAAAAACAAATAAATACCAACATAAATAAATAAAAAAAAAAAATACAAAAGAAATAAATAAGTTAAATTAAATAAAAAAAATTAAAAACAAACAAATAAATGGATGGATAAATAAATAAAATAAAAATTTAAAATTAAACAAATGCATACAAAAATAAATAAATATATATATATATATATAAATAAATAAATAAGTAAAATACAATTTAAATAAATAAATAAATAAATAAATACATAAACATTGGAAATATCCTCAATAGTTTATCTGAACTTGCATGGTGATACTAAAGCTGCACTAGGGAACATTTCTGGGGTAAGGAACACCATCGGGTTGAAGACTTTCTTGACTGGAATATTCTACAGCTTAAACTTTATCTTTTTTTATTTTTTGTTATCTCCATGACAACAGTGTACTCCGCAGAGCCAAGTAGGTCAAGTTGCATGTTTTCTTCTTGTCTCGTTTTTGTTTTGAGCAATAAAAATAACCGAATAAACGCGAGATTGAAATAGATAGAAATTTAATGTGGTGTAGTGGAACCTGTCAAGTTTATCGAGAGTGAAGTAAAGCGGAGTGAACGGCCGTGTCAGACTGGAAATACTGAGTTACAAACTGCCTGTGAGGGTTGTCAAAGTACCAGAACTAACTGGAACTCAAACTAGTATCAGAACATCTAAAGAATGACACAAAAATACATAAATTGGACCATGTGGGAGTTACAGTATATTTCACAGGTTGAGGGTGGTTTGCTTTTCATCTGATCCATATTACTACGGAACATTTCTGGCAGAGGGCACAACATCGTTCATTCTGTAGAGATGCTGGGTTGGGATTGGGTTTCGACTGGAATGTTCCATAGTTAAACTTTATTATTGTTATCTCCATGACTACAACAGCTACTCACACAGGGCCAATTGAGTCAAGTTGCGTATTTGTTTTTTTTTTTTATTGTTTGTTTGTTTGTTTTGAGAATGTTCTACAGTTAAATTTCATTATTTTTTATCTCCATGGCAACAAGAGCTACTCCACAATGTCAAATGAGTCAAGTTGGATGTTTTGTTTTGTTTAATTGTTTTTGTGTCTGTGTTTTTAGTTAGTTTGTTCGTTTTGAGAATGTTCCACAGTTTAACTTTATTATTCTTATCTCCATGGCAACAACAGCTACTCCACAGAGCCAATAGAGTCAAGTTATGTTTTTACTTTTGTTTTTTGTTTGTTTGTGGTGTTGTTGTTTTTTAGAATGTTCCACAGTTAAACTTTATTTTTAATATCTCCATGGCAACAACAGCTACTCCACAGAGTCAGTTAGGTGTAGTAACATTTTTTGTGTGTGTGCGTGTGTTTTGTTTGTTTTGTTTTTTTTGAGAGTGTTCCACAGTTAAACTTTATTTTTGTCATTTCCATGACAACAACAGCTACTCCATCGGGCCACTTGAGTCAAGTTGCATGTTTTTACTTTTGTTTGTTTTTTTGTGTGTTTGTGTGTGTCTGTGTGTGTTTTTGTTTAGTTTTTTTGGAGAATGTTCCACAGTTAAACTTTACTTTTGTTATCTCCATGGCAACAACAGCTACTCCACAGAGTGAGTCATGTTAGGTCAAGTTGCATGGTTTGTTTTGTTTGTTTTTTTTTATTGTGTTTTGTTTTTTGTTTGTTTTTGTTGGGGGTTTTTTTTGTTTTTTTAGAATGTTCTGCAGTTAAACTTTATTATTGTTATCTCCATGGCAACAACAGCCACTCATACAGGGCCAATTAGGTCAAGTTGCATGTTTTTACTCTTTTTTTTTTTGCAGTAATAACACTAGAATAAACACAAGCTCGACAGAAATTTAACACCACACACGAAACATACCAGATAAAACACTAACATCACCATGGAGACAGGCAGATGACGCAGCCTCCGGCACAAGGGTTACACAGTGCACCTTTAATAACCCAGAGAAGATGAATAAAAGAGCACTTTCCGCTGAAATATGGGCACTATTTTTGTGTTCTAAATTCACATAATTCTGCGTAGACCAATGATGCTTCTCTGTAATACATTTTACTCGGGACTTTTTATTAAATTGAGCTATTTGTCACGAGAAACACCTGGTGAAATGCCTTTTTGTTTTATCGTTGCTGCTCTAATTGCTAATTTCTTCTCCAACTTTAGCCGTACCCTATAGGAATCTCAAATTCTTATAACGCTGACGACACTAAAACTTTGATTTGGATGTTTTTTATACTTGTTCTGATGCAGCTCAAGTCCTTCTAAAACTGTTCAGGGAAGTGTGATTTCGGTCCTGTGATTGAGACTTCAGGATCCATAGCAAGTTCTAGACCCTGGGTACATGTGGGTGGGGCCGGACTAAACCGGGTCTAAACCTATTAGAAACCAGGACTTAACCAGGGTGACCACGAGGATAAACCAGCTCTAAACCAGGTCTAAACCAGGTCTAAACCAGATCTAAACCAGGAATACTACAAGCATAAAGCAGAACCAAACCAGGTCTAAACCAGGAATACCATAAGGCTAATCCAGGTCTAAACCAGGTCTAAACCAGGTCTAAACCAGATCTAAACCAGGTCTAAACCAGGAATACTACAATACTAAACCAGTGACTAAACCAGGACTAAACCAGGACTAAACGAGGTCTAAACCAGGTCTAAACCAGGTCTAAACCAGGTCTAAACCAGATCTAAACCAGGAATACTACAAGCATAAAGCAGAACCAAACCAGGTCTAAACCAGGAATACCATAAGGCTAATCCAGGTCTAAACCAGGTCTAAACCAGGTCTAAACCAGATCTAAACCAGGTCTAAACCAGGAATACTACAATACTAAACCAGTGACTAAACCAGGACTAAACCAGGACTAAACGAGGTCTAAACCAGGTCTAAACCAGGTCTAAACTAGGAATACCATAAAGCTAATCCAGGTCTAAACCAGGTCTAAACCAGATCTAAACCAGTTCTAAACCAGGAATACTACAATACTAAACCAGTGACTAAACCAGGACTAAACAAGGTCTAAACCAGGTCTAAACCAAGACTAAACCATTGACTAAACCAGGTTTGAAACCAGGACCACCACAACACTAAACCAGGGCTACCACAACACTAAACCAGGACTACCACAACACTAAACCAGGTCTACTCCAGATCTAAACCAGGACTACCACAGGGATAAACCAGGTCTAAACCAGGTCTACTCCAGATCTAAACCAGGACAACCACAAGGCTAAACCAGGACGAAACCAGGACCCACAGCACTAAACCAGGACTAAACCGGCTCAAATGAGGATCTAGTTTTGGTTCTAGCCGTAGTACTGATTAATTTCTCATTTTAAATACTTTTGACAACACCTCTTACAACATTCCAGCTGCACTGTGTAACTTTTCTAGTGCTTTTCTCCCTGGCAGAGCTGTTTTCCATAGAAACAAGTGGGTGACGGGCACCCAAGCCAAAAAGTTACACAATCTAAACCCCTCCTCTCTTTTTCTGCACGTTGTTAGCGAGAATCTTCTACAGAACGCTCATATCTCGTGGTTGGCGTGTTCCCGGCGCTCCTGATGAGCAGCCGTCCTCTCTCCAGCCTCTTTGACTTTGTAGCGGAGGGAAAAACACGGAAAGACTCGCCGTTATTCCTCAACATGAATTATCTCGGCTCGCCCCGCATGCTACAGCGCAAGCATTCATTTTAAGAATTCAATTTTGCAGTTTAAACACTATCTGAGTGTAATGGGGACAGGAATATTAAGCGCTGGCAAATTAAAACTATCCATAATGCTGATTAAAGGCGCCTGCACATGGCTCCGGCACAAAGAGGGGAGCAAACAGTCCCATTGTAGCGCGCTGACGTCTTATTTTATTCAGAAAGAGGCTAACGCGAGGGGCATTAGCGCGCAGACACTAGCGTAGATGCTTAAAGGCGGTTCTTAATGACTGCTGATTCAAAGAAGGGCTGTTTAAAATCATTGTCAGTCCGTCTTTGTCTGCGCCAGGCCTCTATATGTTTCGGGGTTTAATGGCAAAGCTTTTAGTGTATAAGGAACCGCAGAAAAGGTGGAGAAATAATACAAGGAGATTTGATTTTTAGGTACAGCAGGTTCCCAAAGGTCAGGCTGCGCCGAGACTTGAACGTTCGCTATAGCTGAGAATCACATTAATCGAGATAATCCAGTAGAATTTACAGTTTTATGTGGATATAAAACTGCAGATGGAACGAAGCTTGAAGCTAAATCGGGCACAGAGCATCTTCCCTCTGAGATTCTTTTCTGTGTACATTTGAGGCACTGGTACATGTAAGAAAATGCTTGAAAATGAAATTGACTTTTGATGATAATTTGTCAGGCAGACAGACAGTTGTATATAAGCCACCAGCCCCAGCCAAAAAATGCACAATGAAGAAGAAAAAAAGTTGCACTGGTCGCATTTTTTGTGGGAAATTAATTTGATCAAACAGATATTTCTTGAAGAGGCGAGTTAGAGTAATGACAATAGAACAGGGAACAGGCTGTAGAACAGGATGTAGAACATGTGTCTGGTGCAGAAACAGCAGAACAAGTTTATCAAACTCTCCATCTCACTCCAAATCACTAAATCCAGTGAATTCTTCATCCTCAGTGTCACTTCTGAGCAACTCTGATCCTCTTTTTTTACAGGTTCAAGCTGCTGAAGCTCACTGAGAGCCACATTTGTCATAATGCTGCATGATGTATAGTGTAGGAAACAAATTAAACGATCGACTCTGCATCTCATTCCCATAACTGTTGCTCCTCACAAACACAATACTAGAGCAAAACAACATCTACAGAGCAAAAAACGTAAACTGAAATCCACAAGCTTTAGTATAACGTGTAAAGGTCCGGCTGTTTGGAACGACACGGAGAAGCTCCATCAAACAAGCTTCATCCCTAAACATATTTAGAATATATTTGAAACAGAATGTATGAGTACATGATGCTGAAGCATAAACACAAAGGCTAAAGAACTGAAATAACAGTGTTGCCATTGTGTAAGTCATATTTATTATTATTATTATTATTATTATTATTATTATTATTATTATTATTATTATTATTATTATTATTGCACTTGTAACGTGCACTGGTAATGGAGGCTGTGTGATGGACCAAACCATTTACTGTAAAACAAACAAAGGAACTTAAAGGTGTTAACGGGCTAATGGGGGTAAATGGGTTCATAGGTTAGAATATTGTCACGGTAGTTTGAGCTCCTTTCATAAGCTGTTGTAGCTTCTTGGGTGTTTCCCTTTTACATAATGATTAAAGCTGAAATACTTGCATTTTGTTTTCTTCATTGCAGTTGGAGTTTCCTCCACTTTTCTCCAGTCAAACACAAGTTTCTCTCTCACTCCAGTCTTTCTTTCTGCTGCTCGATTCCCGTTTTCAGCTGCAGATTTCAGCACTTGCAGCAGGACAGCGGCTCTTTCTGCAGGAGACATGTGCAGTAGACCGAGAAGTGACAGTGGTGCAGGAGGAAGAGCCTGAGGTGCAGATACTGGCACACAAGCCTAGAGCGCCCCCTGGTGGCTGTCAGTGTGAAAATAACCAAGATGTGAAATTATATATTTTATATAAGTCGCACCTGAGTATAAGACCACCCAAAGCATGAAAAAAACTGATAATCGACTTATAATCCGAAAAATACGGTATGTTGAGGGTGATATTTGACAGTATAAATGCAGCAAGCCCCAGAATATTTTTCTACTAGTTTTCCCTTTGAGTCAGGATACACCATGTGGAATTTTAGGGTTATTTGACCATTTATGCAGTTGCAGCACCTTAATATTTACAATTACATCATTCCGCTAATAGCATTTCCTAAATAGGGTTTTTGGGCCCTGAGACCAAACGGGGCCGAGTTGGCGGGTGGTCAGTATCAACTTGTGATGGCCCAAGAGATAAAATAACAGGAAAGAATTGTGAAAAAATGTAGCAAAAAACATCCTGAGGAGTGGACCTGGCTCCTGGCCTATGTCCACATACTGTCGTCCGTCACTATAACCCGGTTCACCTTTCGTGGCCTCGCTGTTTCGTGGATTTTTTTAGTGTTTAGTTCAGTTTATTTATTTAATGAGACGGGGACAGTGCACAGTCTACGTTCACCTTAACAGGAGAGAAGCATGTACCAGGTTGTAACACCAGTAGTAATTTCGTCCCTGAGCAGATGATGTTTTAGTTACAAAATCAAACATGTTCTGTATCCTCATCCACACCCAGTTCTCTCAGCACCTTAAAATCATCACCCTTATCAAAATCATCATTCAGTTGATTCACTCTAGAACATCACTCTCTCCAGACGCTCCTCAGTCCACATTATGGGTGTAGGTTTGGTTTGAAAAGTGCCACTTTTTCGCCAGGCGTGAGTAATTCCAGTTTTGTATCCTTTTTTATTTATTTATTTATTTTTTGTGTATGAACATGTTCTGCACTCTGATTGGCTAAGGGAGAACCTGCATATTGTGTTCTGCGTAGTTGAAGGTGAGATATGTTTATAAGGATGAAAAAACAGCGCCAGTAACACTCCCCATAACTATGTTTTTAAGTTTTGCAAAATAAATAAATACAATTATTAGATTAAAATAAATGAATATCGATTATTAGATTAAAATAAATAAATACATAAAGTAAAAAATACTTTACACAATTTAATTTCACAAAGACATAAATCACTTATTAATTTGAGTTGGTGCTGTACCATTTCTCACCTCATTAATCCTCATAAAAATAAAAAATAAAAATTCTCTGAAGTTATTTAATTTTCATGGTGTTTATTATTCAGCTTTGATCAAATAAACACCAAATAAGTGACTAATTCTGGTTGGAAATGTTTATCTCTGAGACTGTCCAACGCTTTAAGGACCTGAAAGCTGTTTACTTCCATGTCGTTAGCTTTCAGCACCACGGACAGCACCCCTCCTTCAGACATGTTCCAAATCCTGTTTCTTCTACTTCCCCGTCATGTATTTTAGTTAAACCACTTCCAGTTCACACTCATTTAACTTATGAAGGTTTGCTAGTTTGAGAACGCACTGGGATTTTCACAGATTTGAACTAAATTGTGACATGTTCTTGGCGGAATCTGTAGATGCCGGTGTTCATCCAATTACCAAAATTATATTCAAGTAAATCCATGAGGTGTGGCTTTCACCAGTTTGAGTTTTAAAAACATTCACACTTCAGTGTTCAGGGTCAGATCACAGCCGAGAAAATCTGAAAACTAACTTTTACAGAAATGGTGGTTATGTAATGTGTTAAAAGTATTAATTATGTAACGTTTTTTTTTTCTTTTTACACTGGGAAAGGTACAATTTAATGTCATATTTGCCATGTTTGCATGAGAGCTTTAATTCCAAATACTAAAAACTAAAAAATAATTCAGACCGTTTCCGCGTAAACGCAGCCTTAAAACCATATTTCGGAACATTCTCCATGCAGATACACACTTTTTATGTTATACTGTGAATGATTAGAGCCAAAAGGAACACTATTTCTATGGAAACAAGCGGGATAAAGCCAAGTAACAGCCCAATCACAGCAAGGACACATGTTTTTACGCTTATTTTTCAGTGCAATAAAAAGATATGCTTTTATTTTTGCATATTTTTGGCCTTAAAGTTACATACTGTGGCCTTAAATTCTGAAATAGAATGAGTATATAGAAAGTCTGGTGGCATTCAGTGTGTCCTAGCATGACATATGTAAAAACCTTCAATTTGGATGTTTATAGTTTGACTGATCTCCTCATTCCTCGTTCAAACAGCCTGGTATTTTTTTTTTTTTTTTTTTGCTTTGCCTTTCAAAACACTTTTTTACTTATGTCTCCCATTTAGTTCAGCTATGGCGCAAACTCTCACCCAAAACACCTTTTCAGTGCATTCAAACAGCCCCGTATATTTTTATTCCCGGCCCATTCAGCTTATTACGGCGCGTTAGCACATACAGACGCACAAATATTCTCTTTGCTCTCTGCTGTTTACTCCGACGTGGCCGCTCTCCTCCGTTTTCCCGTGTTGTCGGACGGATTTGGGCACGTGCACACTTCAATAAAGGCCCTCGTCATTCAGAGAAGCTTGGGGCTCCAACTGCCATCTGCTGAAAGGGCAAAAGTTTCAAATGGAGTTTTACAAGCTCCAGTCTGACACAACGAGAAAACACGCGGAGTTTGGGGACGGGTTTTTTGTGGGGATCCGTTTCTTTAAGTGCCCAAATCAAACGGCTAATAAGTGCTGTTAAAATTACTGCATTTTGGCAGATTTTTTTTTTTTTTTTTTTAACCCAACATGTCATTATGAATTGTTTTAATAACTCAAATTAAGTATATGTAAGTGGGCGGAGTTGGGGCGTAGGTGAAAATGTGAATTTCAGGATCACTCAAACAGATTAAACTAATGAGGAAAAACTATTATAACGAGCTCTTAAAAGTCAATTTTAGACCACATGTCCCCTTTAAAGGTGCATTGTGTAATATTTCTGGCAGGAATGTTCCACAGTATGACAAACCAACCAGTACACAGTACACATCGAAATACAAATTTATTTATTTATTCATTTAAATATATACTCTAGCCAGGGGTCGGCAACCTTAAATGCTCCAAGACCCATTTGGAGCGTCTCCCGCAGAAAAGAAAACACCCGGAGCCACAAGACTCGTTTGACTCTAAAATGAAGAGAACACTGCAGATCATGTGTTTGTCCTGTGTGCTCGGGGAAGAAAAGACTATAATGTGTTGCATTTATGAAATCAATTATATGCTACAGAGAATATATGTCCATTCGTAGATACGGTCTGTGCGTATGACCTGCAGATGTATAAAAGTGAAAAGTTTAACAGGAACCGTCTCCAACGCGATAGAAGCACAGAACAGACTCACCATCAGCAGCACATCCTCTGTCACAGAAATAACACTCATATTCCACTGAGTCGTGTCCTTTAGTCTGACAGAAGCTGAACACATTAGCACCGAGCTGTTTTTTCTGCACTTGTGCAAATTAGCCGTGTGGCTTTAAGTATCGTTTCTGTAAAACAAATGTGCGCAAAGCTGCATTAAACACATTATGACTAAATGTCTATTTGAGTCCTGCTTGTAGGAAATAAAAATCCAAGCTTCAATGATCCACCCACAGTGAACCAAAAATGCGTCATCACCGGAGTGAGTGAATCTGCCCACGTAGTATTATATGTTCTGTTTTCTTCAGAAACTTTTTTTTTGGTTTTTATTTGTCCATCATTTACCTACCAAAAAGCTCACTAAATCCTGCTGTTGGTGTAGGTGCCGCTGAGTCCGGGCTGCTACATATGTGTTGGGTGTCGCACATCTGCGGCTTTGATGCATATTTTGAGCAACAAAAATATTAAAAACTTTTTATTTGAATGTTACAAGATTACCATTGTCTGCAGATTTAGAATTGCGTTTAACAACAGACTAACTAAAATAAAAATACATAATTAAATACTCATTATTCATTTTCCAAAGTCACAGGAGCCACAACAAAACGTTGAAAGAGCCGCACCCCTGCCCTAAGCCCACCAACCCCACACAGTTCTTATAACCCCAGACTTACTGAAATACACCTGTAGGGGTCTAGGGTCTAGTCTATGTGTTTAGTCCTATTTTAATCATAGGAACAGTCTTCAATCACCAAAATGCGTCCATACTTGTAGTTCCATACTTGTAGTTCTAAACTTGTAGTTCCATACTTGTAGTTCCATATGTGTAGTTCCATACTTGTAGTTCCATATTTGTAGATTCATACTTGCAGCTCCATATTTATAGTTCCATGTTTGTAGTTCCATGTTTGTAGTTCCATATTTGTAGTTCCATATTTGTAGTTCCATGTTTGTAGTTCCATATTTGTAGTTCCATGTTTGTAGCTCCATACTTGTAGTTCCATATTTGTAGTTCCATGTTTGTAGTTCCATACTTGTAGTTCCATATTTGTAGTTCCATATTTGTAATTCCATACTTCCAGTTCCATACTTCTAGTTCCATACTTGTAGTTCCATATTTGTAGTTCCATGTTTGTAGTTCCATATTTGTAGTTCCATATTTGTAGTTCCATATGTGTAGTTCCATATTTGTAGTTCCATGTTTGTAGTTCCATGTTTGTAGTTTCATACTTGTAGTTCCATATGTGTAGTTCCATATTTGTAGTTCCATGTTTGTAGGTCCATACTTGTAGTTCCATACTTGTAGTTCCATATTTGTAGTTCCATGTTTGTAGTTCCATATTTGTAGTTCCATACTTGTAGTTCCATACTTGTAGTTCCATACTTGTAGTTCCATACTTGTAGTTCCATACTTGTAGTTCCATATTTGTAGTTCCATGTTTGTAGTTCCATATTTGTAGTTCCATATTTGTAGTTCCATATTTGTAGTTCCATATTTGTAGTTCCATATTTGTAGTTCCATATTTGTAGTTCCATATTTGTAGTTCCATACTTGTAGTTCCATATTTGTAGTTCCATATTTGTAGTTCCATGATTGTAGTTCCATATTTGTAGTCCTTGTTTTATCACCTTCTCAAACAGTCGATTTCCACCACCGTTGTTGTAAAATCAGAATAAATGACTTTTTGGCTCATTGAGCAGATCCGCGGTGATTTGAGAAACAGTCTGTTCTTCTGCCGTTTGCCGAGTGTGATGTATTTGTCTCCATACAGGCCCGACGTGCGGCGCTGATGCATTTCGCTGTGTCGCCGTGGAGTTTCAGAGTGATGGACTGTTGCCATAGCGATTAATAACAATAATGCTGATGGAGTGACAATACAGAACATTTGCGTAGCGCTTTCCGTGACACCCACACACGTTTCACGCAGTTCAAACAGACGAAAACACAAACAGAATGAGAAAAGTCACAGAAACAATAGGACTGTTGCCATAGTGATTAAGAATAACACTGTAGATAACACATAACACTTGCATAACGCTTTTCGTGAAACTCAGAGATGCTTCACATTTCAAGACAGATAAAATAAAAAGTTAAGAAAAATTTAAATTAAAAAAATTAGGATAGTTAATAATAATGATAATACATAACACTTCCATAGGATTTTAGATTTTAAAGTTCTTTTATTGGTTTAGGAAGCTCTTAATGGTCTTAGTTCTATTTATCTGATCTGCTTTTATCATATGAACCTCTCGGACTCTCAGGTCCTCAGGTCGTCTTCTTTAACTGTCCCAAGAGTCCAAACTAAAACTCACAGTGAGGCGACGTTCAGTGTTGACGTTTGTGGAATAATCTACCTGAGGATTTATGGTCCGCGAGTCTTTATATTTTTAAAAACTGAACTGAAAACGTGTCAGCTAAGGCTGCTTCTAAAGTTGTTTTCTAACGTTTCCAGACACTAATGAGTGAACCAGGCAGAACGTTTTGTTTGTTAGACTCGTGGCTGTTGTAATATGGATTAGAAAGTGGTGTTAAGCTTCTTCAGTGTGAAGCAAATTGGTGTTTTACGTGGAAGTTCAGAACTTGCCCCCATCACTACACTAGTTTGTTGCCTTGACAGACTCACTGCCACAGCGAGATCTCTGCCAAGGCAACACTGATCTGTGCCGTTTTTTGGCTTCTGACAGTATTCGACCACCTCTAGCAACGGACTTTAGCTTCAAACGTGCCAGAGTTCAGGTTTAAAACTGAACATTCTGTCTTTTGAAGGGGATAAAGTCCTCAAAATGTCAATAACGGGAAGCACAAACCTTTTGTACAATGATTAAGTACTGAGCAGACAGAGATGGAGCAGAGTCGTGTCAAGAGCCTGGGTCGTGGAGACGGCGAAATGAACAAAACTCATCACTCAACCTCAGTTTCAGAACAATATGATGAAAAGATGCACGTACTAAAGCTGTATTACGTAACCTTTCTGGAGGAGAGTTTGCTGCCTGCCTGTCTCCATGCCGATGTTACAGAGTCGTGTCGAGCAGAGATGAGTGAATAAACAAAACTCATCCCTCAGACTAATTTCAGCATGTGATGACAAGATCCATGTATTAAAGCCGTATTACGTAACCTTTCTGTGAGGAGAGTCTGCTGCCCGCTTGTCTCCACGGCGATTTTTTTTGCCTTGTCTGGAATGTTTCAGGATATGACATGAGGGCCGAGGAGCTTATTCAGCTTTTTTACAATAAAAATGCCAAAATAAATGGCAAATGTAATGCAATTTTATGCCATATTTGATTGTATTTTTATTTATTTATTTTGTGTTTATATAACATAACAAAAAAAAAAAACACACACACGCACATTAGATACAAAAGTAAGGGCCAGAAGAGGCAAAAACATCCAAAATGGAAACGCATATTAAAGCCTCCACCTTATGAATACGTTAAAAGTTGAATATTATAACTGAGTATTAATATAAAAAATGACATTTACACATCTTAGATTAAATTCAAACACTGGACTATTTCAAGAAAGGCAATAACATGTCCATGGAGACAAGCGTGTACTATTAACAAAAACATCAGCTTGACGTGTATTTTAAATAAATGTTAGTATGGCATCTGCTTATTTTATTGTTATTTATTTATTTGTAAATGATTAAAATATAAGGCTGTTAATTTGATCATGTTAATTGAATGTTAAAGGTCCTAGATTTCACAAAATCGACTCTTGTGGGCTTTAAAATGTCTAAAAACAGACCTGGAGTTGTGTTTCGTTTCATTCGCACATCCCTGAGTAACCGTTTAGTATTAGTCCACAGATCAAACAGCGCTGTCCACCCTGTGATGTCATGAAGTGGTGGTTTTCGAGTTGACGGCGAACTTTTTACCTTTAGCTCAGCAGAGATTGGCAATGCAAGGGTTGAAAATTGTCCAAATGCTTCTAATGAAGTGTTTAAGCGTTTAAAAACACGGCAGAAACGTGAAGAGTGTTTTCTCCACGAAGAGGTGGATTTTTCACCCTCCCTGTAGCTCCACCTCCGCTCATATGAACTATTTTAACTAACAAAGTCGCTCCTATAAACTCTTTTGAACTGTAAACACCGCTTCTCTGAACTATTGGAACTTTTTTGACAGTTAAACCACTTCTTTGAACAATGCGAACTATCAGGCCTCTTCATGTCGTATTAACTCATGCTCTGTCTCTCTTATACCATATTGTTGCCAGTTGTTAAGACTCTTGAGAATTAGCCACCAAATACCTGGGTATGTGACAAAACCTGTCTTATAATTAATGTCTGGTGCATTCTGCTGATGTCACTGTTAATTAAAAACCATTTCTGATATGTGCCGTGTCGGGGTGTAACGGTACACAAAAATCACAGTACGTATCACAGTTTCGAGGCCACGGTTCGGTTTAATTATAACTACAATGGTAATTGTTTACACCTGGTTCAGTCCTGGTTTGGACCTGGTTCAGAGCTGTTTCAGACCTGGTTTGGATCTGGTTTTGTCGACAGTGCAGCTGATCCCACACCGCTTCACGGGGCCGCAGTAAGGCGCAGGCGGCTGCACTTTACAGCTCCTCTCGCACGGATCTCGTCGTTTCCTGTGGCTGTGGGAGCTGCTGGCGACACCTCGAGGGAATCGAGTGGTCATCCTTTCCCCCGCCGAGTTAGACAATATCTGAAATTAATTCAACGTAACTCGACTATTCTGTGCATGACGAAATTCTGAGTCGGGGATGTAGTATTATATGTCTGGATGTGGTGCAGGGGGAGCGCGAATGAAATTTGAAGCCCTATTTGACAAATTCAGCCGTTTTATTCAGAGCGGCATCTTGTCGGCTTAAGTCGGCACAAGTTGCGTGAACTCACTCACATGCACAGCCCTGCACCAAACCCGTACCAAAACAGTTCAGTACGAGTACATGTACCGTTACACCCCTAGTGCTGTGTAACCTAAGGGAAACGTGTATCTTTGACGATACTCCAACTCATACAGACCAGTGTTTCCTGTTGGGTTTAGCCTGATATGTTGTCAATATACTCGGGTTCAACATGTATATTGTCAGGGTTTGGGTCTGTCTGTTCCCCCTTCCCGTCTGTCTGCACCTCTCTGGGGGTGTGGCTGTGCTGCAGTGTGGTTCACCTGCAGCTCGTTCCCAATCAGCCCCACTACAGCCCTCTCCCTGTGTGCTCTGCGTTGTCAGTTCATTCCCGTCCACGTCCGCTTCATTCCCCTGTTGTCTCCTTGTCACGTCCACGTCTTCCTGCCTGTCCGCGTTCGTCGTCTTCTTTCTTTCTCATGCATCTCCGGGTACATTTTTGACGAGGAAATAACTTTATAATATCAGAAAATAGGGTAAACTGGGCCTTTTAACGAAATCAACAGGGATCGTAACAGTTCAAGCTGCTACTGTGCAATTTTTTTCTCAAGGAACTTCAAAAATAAATAGTGAAACCACCATGATCACTTCCTTCAAATATTCATGAACTCACTCACGTTTTCCTCGTTCATTTGATCGTTTTAATCGCGTACATCGGACACGGCTAATCCTCCGTTTGATCTGCGGTTGGTGGTCCCTTGTATCCGAAACATGGCCTTGGCTTAGATTCCCCACCCTGCTCTCCGCCCCCTGCTTTCACTTTCCATAATTAAAGACAATATTAACATTATACAGCGGTGCGGACAGGCCGTGAAACTGTTATCAGCCTTTGAAAAACATTAGCTGGTTCTGAGCAGCTGTGAAGTACTGAGCCCTGGATCCTTGACTTAAGAAGATCTGTATACGACCGCCGTGTTCATAATTCACACCGGTTTGGCTCAGTTTCTCCTTTTCATCGAAATAATGTAAAAAGATATAGAGTCATACTGTAAAAGGCGTTCTCTTTGGTCAAATACAGTTCACGTTTTCTTGATTGTCCTTTTAAAAGCCAAGTACGCAGTTTTTTTTATATAAATGAGCCAATTCTGTCTGTATAAGCACCTATTGAGGTCACAATAAGTCTTCTGCTGCATCTTGTTATATGAAGGACTGTACTGTTACGTAGTCAGGAAGTGTTTGTTAGCATGATAGTTACCAGCAAGGAAAAACCCCAATCTGGTCTCTGTCCTACCCCAGTCCAGATATATGGTATAAGCAGATCTTGAAGTCAAAATAAGTCTGCTGCGTTCTGCTTACATCTTGTTATATGAAGGATTTTACTGTCACATAATCAGGAAGTGCTTGTTAGCATGACAGTTGATGTTAGCTTTAATGGCAAGCCAAAACTCCACTCTGGTGCTGGTCTTGCCCTACTACAAATATAATGTATAAGCAGCTCTTGACGTTAAAATAAGTCTGCTGCGTTCGTCCTACATCTTGTTCTATGAAATATTGTATTGTCACACAATAAGGAAGTGCACGTTAGCATGGTAGTTTTTGTTGGCTTGACCGGCAAAGCAAAACCCCGGTCTCTGAAAGTTGTGACTAGAAACTCGTGAACTAGTTCTGTACAGATATATTGTACAAGGACTTAAGGTCAAAATAAATCTGCTGCGTTCTGTTTTGCATCTTGTTATATGACAGATTTTATTGTCACAATCAGGAAGAGCTCATTAGCATGATGGTTGTTATCTCTACCGGCAAGTCAAAACCCCACTCAGGTCTCTGTCTTGCCCTAGTACAGATATATTGTATAAGCAGCTCTTGAGGTCAAAATAGGTTTGCTACATTATGCTTTGCTTCTAATTATGTGCAGAACATTGTATTGTTCTATAATCAGAAAGTGCGTGGTTAGCATGATAGTAGTTGTTCGCTTTCCCGACAAGCCAAAACTCCACTCTGGTCTGTCTTGCCCTACTACAGATATATTGTGTAAGCAGCTCTTGAGGTCAAAATAAGTCTGCTGCATTCTGTTTTGCATCTTGTTATATGAAGGATTTTACTGTCACATAATCAGGAAGTGCTTGTTGGCATGATAGTAGTTCTTAGCTTTACCGGCAAGGCAAATCTCCAATCTGGCCTCTGAAAGTTGTGAAAAGTCAAACTCATAAAAACTAGTTCTGTTTTTTGTATTTGTTCATTGCACAAACTTCAAATAATAAATGGTACAGACAGTTACTTTCATTTGAATAGTGGTTTAGTTGAATTTTAGTGATTTACCGAACTTGGCAAAACAACTTTTCAGCGGTTTTAAGCGGGATATAGTTGTTTCCTCTCAAATGAAACCGAAAACGCACACCAAAGTTCTTGTAGAGGTGCAAATGCACAGAACAGCAATATAAAAGTGAAAAAAATGCACAGCGCCCTCAGATCATCAGATCATTTTTTTGTGCTTTGGACCACAGTACTGCTCGGCATTTTTCACTTTTAAATAGTCTTTCCTCTCACCATGTAGTCACCTAGTCGTATTTGGAGTGCATGTTTGAGTAATCTTTAACAGCTCATTTTCAAGACGTCATATTCCCGATAAAACTCATTTTTCAGCTCCACCAG
Source organism: Odontamblyopus rebecca (assembly GCA_030686955.1). NCBI lineage: Eukaryota > Metazoa > Chordata > Actinopteri > Gobiiformes > Gobiidae > Odontamblyopus > Odontamblyopus rebecca. The sequence goes on from CM060674.1 coordinate 28,583,143, forward strand.
CGTTCGCCCACTGCTTTGTACTCACTTCATTCTCCCAGTTTATTTTCTGCAGTTTGCTAACTTGGTCCGCACTTATCCATCAGACTGACGACTGCACAGCTCTCTGTTGTGATGATGTTTACGCCGACGTCAGCTCCCACTGGGCTCTTTTCCAATGCAGAAGTCAGCGGCGTGTTTGTTTTTAAGCTGTTTTAGATCAATAATGCAATTTATAATGTACAAGTTAAAACGTAATGGCCCCCGGGTGTCATTTAAATAACTAAAGACAGACTCAAGCGCCATGTGTCTTCTTTAAGTCATATAATCTTTAATCGTGTAATTAATAAAGAGTTATTCTGACCAATGGCTTGATTAATCTTTATTGTGGCTTGCACAATCTTAAGCCTTCACAGATGCCAACAACATCACCAATGCCACCGTTGAATCAAAATAATTAACTGAAATTATTATTAAAATTGTTTAACATAAAAGACACAAAACGAAGACATGGAAAAAATTACAAAAAACATCCCTCCCTGGCTGTGACCCATACTTTGGAGGTAGAATGATCTTTAAACACACATTTATTCACTTCATTTTAACTTTAATTGGCTTGGTTTACCGACACGCCGCACTACTGCCTCTCAATCTTAGAACATTTTTATAAGCAACTAAAATCAGGAAGATGAATCCAAGATGGAGCCGTATTGTTTTCAATGGCCTGTGCCAATTGGCGCAAGACTGCAAAAAAAAAATTTTTACTTTCGCATTTTTGAGCCCAATGCCGTCCAATGTGTGACGTCAGAAACTCAGTTCTGACCAATCAGAGCGTGAGCTGCCATAGTGGAAACAGGCCCAGAGCAGGACTACACTAACAAAGTTGACTTTTGGGCACTTTGATGATAAAAAAAAATTAAAAATCATGTTGGAAAAATACAGAATAATCCCTTCAAAATCCAACCTTTATAAAAGCTGTTAATGCCCTGTCAGCTGAACACAGGCAGTTTGATTTCCCAAAAAATGCATTGTGCTTCTATGGGAGAATTCTTTCCAGGCTGTAATCAATACCTCACTACCACAAATCAATCTGTTATCACAGATAGAGGGGGCGTGTCTTATCCAGCTCTTAGTATAAACCCCTTTAGTGTTCGTACACAATGATGACGTAGGCTCGGTTGCGCATTTTGGCGACAGAAGTACGGCAGAACTCAGCGGCTTGTCGAGCTCTGCCAAAGGATTATCGTCAAAAGATCGAGAATATTTCCTCAGTCAACTTTGACAAACGGTGTCCGACTGCCAGATCCTTGTGTGATCAATGAGTAAAACTTTAATCCGCCGGTAGAATATCGATTCTGACAACCACACACAGAACAATCAGCCATTTTGGTGCTGGAAATGTTTTTATCTCCATCTTCTTCTGTGTTCAGTCTGAATGAATCGGAATGAACTGGAAAGCAAACTACTTCTGTTGCCAAAATGCATGCGCAGCTTTTTTTTTTTTGTCACTTCCTCCCTAAAAGTGTTTATAGATCCATGCTCTCAACCAGATGCGCGTCTCTAACAACAAGGGTCCAGCGGAACCAAACAAAACAACAGTTCCTACCTGTTTACTATCAAAATAAAAGCACTAAATTTTCTCTTGTACAAATATTATTATTACATATTAATCAAGAATTATTTAAATACAAAGTAAATCAAAATGAATGGCAATAAAAAAAAATTCTTACTTATTTTTGGCTACATCTCTGCTAGCTAAGTCCATGCTCTTTACATCAAAACTTGTCAAAAAACACATCTCAAATCCACTTAATATTCTGCATCCAATGTTTTTCTTTTTGCTATGCCAGGTTTTCTTCTGAGGTGAAGCGATTTGAGCTGAGAGGGAGTAGCAGGCAGCGTTTGATCACGGTTAGCCATGTTAGCGCAGCAGCTTGTTAGCCTGTCTGTTAAAAGCCCGCGCGCGCTAATGCGAAGTGAACGCGCGGACTAGCCAAACGCGTGGGCCTGTAGCGCTAACGAAGAGCGAAGGCCGAGGCGCACTGACAGTGATTTAAATGGTGTTTAGCACGAGCCGCGGTGAGTAGTGATGTAAAGAGGATGCTAGCGTGTTTGCTTATCGAATCAAGCTACGGCGGTTTGAAAAATAGTGGACATCAAGAGGTTCAGTTATACTTAAAGCTACACTGTGTATCTTCTCTAATGGAGGACATCACTGTGGAGATTTAATTACTTCGCTTGGAATGTTCCACAGTACACGAAAAATAGCCTACGTTACTCGACCTAATTATGGTTAAAGCACCATTATGTAACGTTCCTGATGGACGGCGTCACCATGGAGATGTACTTTACCCTGAATGTTCCGCACTGCATTAAAAATAGTCTACATTGCTATAGGTCCACTTATGGTTAAAGCTACACCGTGTATATTTTCTGATGATGATGGGCGTCACCGTGGAGATGTACTTTGCATACATGAAAAATAGCGTACGTCGTTTACAGCTACATCATGCAGCTTTTTTTTCCTTTTTTTTTTACAGAGGTCGTTACCACGGAGATGCACTTTGCCTGGAATATTCTGCAGTACACTAAAAATTGCGTACATTTTTTTTTTTCTGATGGAGGGCGTCACTATGGAGATTCGCGTTGCCTGGAATGTTCCTTACTACAGTAAAAATAGCGTACATTGCTAGGTTCAATTATGGTTAAAGCTACACTATGTAACGTTTCTGATGGAGGGTGTCACCATAGAGATTTAATTACTTTGCCTGGAACGTTCCGCACTACATTAAAAAAAGCGTACATTACTATAGGTCCATTTTTGGTTAAAGCTACACTATGTAACTTTTCTGATGGAAGGTGTCTCCAGGGATAAAGTATTTGCCTGCAATGTTCCGCAGTACACAAAAAACTGCATTTTTTATTTTTTCTGATGGACGGTGTCACCATGGAGATATACTTTGTCTGGAATGTTCTGCATTGCATTAAAATGGCGTACAGTACTATAGGCCCAATTAGGGTTAAAGCTGTACTATGACTCTTTTCTGATGGAGAGCATCACCATGGAGATATACTTTGCCTGGAATGTTCCGCAGTACACTAAAAATTGCACACATCGCTAGGCCCAGTTATGTTTAATGCTACACTCTGTAATATTTCTGATGGAGGCTGTCACCATGGAAATGTAATTACTTTTCCTGGAACGTTCCGCAGTACATTAAAAAAGCGTACATAGGCCCATTTTTGGTTAAACCTACACTATGTAACTTTGATGGTGGAGGGTGACTTTGCCTGCAATGTTCCGCAGTACACAAAAAATTGCTCTTTGTTTTTCTGATTGACGGCGTCACCATGGAGATATACTTTGAATGTTTCGCACTGCATTAAAATAGCATATATTACTATAGGCCCAATTATAGTCAACGCTATACTATGAAACTTTCCTGATGGACGGCGTCACCATGGAGATTTAATTATCTTGCCTGGAATGTTCCGCAGTACACTAAAAATCGCGTACATTGCTCGCAGGGCTGGGTATCATTAAGAAGTTGGCGATTCGATACAAACCTCGATACTTAGGCCATGATACGTTACATATATTACATATCTCGATACAGTGCACTTTCGATACGATATATTTAAAACAAATTCGATCCAGTTTAATAAAAAAATATATATATATTTTTCTGCAAAGTAAATATGAAACACATATTCAAACATCCATATTAATCATCACAACAGTGAAAATGTCAAATGTGTCACGCAAACGAGTTTCCTTCCACTGAACAAGCAACAAAACTGTAGCGCTACAGCAAGATAATTTAATAAAACATACCAAAAAAATACTCTTGGTGACATATCGATGCAGCAATCCTCGATATCGATACTGTATATTGCATTAAACAATACGATATATTGATATTTTGATATGTTTGCACACCCCTAATTGCTGGAACAATTATGGTTAAAGCTACACGATGTAACATTTTTGAGTGGACATTCCTACGCCCAATTATAGTTAAAGCTACACTCTGTCTTTTCTCTGATGGAGGGCGTCACCATGGAGACACACGTTGGCCCCGAATGTTCCGCAGTATGCTTTTAAACATATCTGACGTGCATTTATTCAGTTATCTGTTTTTATCGCTCAGATACTGTGAGTGGGGTCGCTTCTCCGCAGATCCGAACTGTAACTTGACCCGGTGCTGGCTCATCCCTATGGCGATGGATAGTGTTTAATGCCATACTGCGGGACATTCCAGGCCAAGCTATACAAACTCTTTGGGGACAGAACATATTAGACGACTGACACAGAGCTCAACCCGTCTTAATGTCGGTTTTACGTTTCTCCTCAGGGTGTTTCCTCCGTAATGGCGTGGAGTGGACATGCTTTACGTTGGATGCCCTTCCTGACACATTGACTCCAAAGGTAAGCTGCTTTATGGATTCAATTATACATGAATTGTTTTACGCAACCAACCTTGTGCAATTCCAGTTGAGGCATTGTTATTTAAGGGTCTAATAGCGTTGGGAGGAAAGCAGTTTTTTATCCGCTGAATGAGATCTGAGGGACCCTGTATCGTCTCCAGGGACAGTGGAGGACACGGCGGGGGTTGGTCTTATTCTTTGAGCTCTGTTAACTTTACATGATGTTGCCTTGGGCGGGTTTTCTTTGCGTTTCATAAGGTAAGTCCATTCTGTGCCTTGTGAGGTGGCATCGCAAACACATTGAATTTCTAATCGGGATTTTCAGCACTGGGAAAATCAGTTAAAGGTTGTGTATAGAGGATTTTCCAAGGAAAGAGAAATGCAGCGACTATTTGTCCAGATGTTGCGCATGTCCCTTCCTCCAGGGCTCCCTAAGTAGAAGCGCCTCCTCCCACCTCCTCATGCTAGAAATCATGGTTGTTTACGGCCGGTGTGCTTCAGAATTGGTAAACGAATTGCTGTTGAAGTGACCCCTCCAGAAGTAATTTAGACCCTTTGTCTGCTTCAGTTTGCGCCATCACTGGAAGGAATCTCTGAGAATCACCTTAGTTTGGCTTTGCTCCTTCTCCCCTTCTCTTCTTCTTTCAGTGACCTCAAAAACGGACTTACTTTTGCATCTCACTGGTCGTGGATTCTCATCCACCATTGCAATAAAGTTTCTGCTAACTGCGAGGAAGCTGCAGTTCAAAAAAGATGCTAAGAATCATTGCATTGGTCGAGTAAACGGCGTGTTGCGTATATGGAATGTGCGAGAAGTGAACGTAAACCATGTAAGAATACCCCCGGCATGATGTTACAGCAAAGTCAATTTTAAGTGTGTTTTTTTTGTTTTTGTTTTTGTTTCAATTAGTATTTGAGTGTCAAGTTCCAGTCACAAGCTAGCAAGCATCAGCTAACAGTTTTCCAGTTAGACTTTTTTGTCAAAACTCTTAAACAGAGCCATGAATGTTTCTTTTTATCCCAGGTTCCTGATCTTAAAACGTTTGTTATCTGTGCTAATGTGTGCACTGTGTCACCCTGGTTACTGCTGAAAAATCCGTCAATAGAGATCCATGAAGAACACCCCCAGGATACTGTCACTACAAAATAGCATTTTTCCAATGCATTATTTTATTTATTTTGATTTTTTTCATATTTAATTATCTGGTCCACCAAGACCAAGATAAAGACCAAGCAGAGTATAAAATTATTCATTTTTAGTTTTTTTTTTTTTAAATTTTTTTTTTAAAATAAAGTCTGTCTGTCCTTGCAGCATTAGGATTCATTAGCTCGACAGTAGGCGGGTACTTTTTTATTTAACCAGTCGCTCCTGTTTGGTGGCGACGTCTGTAATGCACTGGAACACTCCATGGTGTCCAAGAAATCGCCGGCACAACAGCAAATCCCGTAGGAAGAAGGTCAAATAACGTCTTTCTCCTTGATAAAATTCACCAAACATTCGTTTTGTTCCGGCTTTAAATTCTCGACGTCGAGAATCGTTGCCAACACAAAATGTAGGGCTTCTTCTACATCCATCTCGACGGCTTTGTTTACCGTTGTACTGGACCACAAAAGGACCCAGAGGCGCTTGAGTTTGACCTCACAGCTTCATGTGCGACTACAATTTCCGAGGTTCTTGCAAACGCCGAGTGTATTCTGATTCCTTAGTTGCTGGAGAGAAATTAAATTGAGCGAAGACACAAGGTAGCGCTAGCCTGGCTATCCCACCCTAAGCCAACCCCCTAAGCATCCAATTACCCAAGAACCCACGTACTCCCACCCACCCACATCCTACATAGACACATATATAGAGTCAGAGAGTATCCAACTACAGAACTTTTTTTAGTCAAATTACAGTTTATGTAGTTTCAGTTTCAATTAGTATTTGAGTGTCAACCCTACTCACATTTTTTTTTTCTTATAATAACATTACATTTACACATAAACCAGTATGAAATCCCACTAGTAAGATGTCCAAAAGTATTAAAAGATCCAGCGTAGCTCTTGCTTTGTCTGTATCCGGTGGACCACAGTGAGGTGATTTGTATTCTGTGGTGGTAGTGCTGTGTAGAGACTCCGATGGCTGTATTCATAGGAGCAGATGAATAAATAATGGCCGCCCGTAGCTATCAGAAGCCCACCAAGCTAGCTCTGAACGCCACTCAGCACTGCCCTCTTAATAATCGCGCTCATTCAATACTTGAGAGGGCCAATTTGCAGCCAGCTCTTTTTACATTTTAATATTTTCATGATTTTAGCCTCTAACCCTCTTTCTCTCTCTTTCTCACTGTTTACACATTTATCGATCAGTATTATTGAGACTGTGTTGTGATAAGAGACAAAAGCAGATATTGGTAGACACTTGTGTATTACATTTCCATATTACCTTCAGCGCTTCTATCACAAGTTCAAAAGCAGACTGCCATTCAAAGCATATGAATAAACCAGAGCAAAGTTTGGAGACGCTCAAAAGAACATTCACGATCAAACTCAAATGAACTCTTTATGATTCAGTATTCAGTCATTGTATTTTAAAGGTCCCGTAGCAGACGAAAATGTTAGTATATTTGCTTTCATGGCAATAAAGTAGAAAATTATTACTTTATCGGCTCAAATATTAAAGGTTGTATAGAGGATTTTCTAAGGAAAGAGAAATCCAGGGACTGTTAGACTTTTTTTCAAATGTTACATACGTAGTCGAGTCGTTTTTGTTGTGGTTTGTCCACACTAATCCGATGGAAAACGACTCCAGAGACGGAATGATCTGGTGCTGCCAGCTCCCACAAATTCCCCTAAGTACGGATCTGATCCGGCGCTGTGTGGATGCCTGAAAACATTGATACGCTGCTGTAGAAGCTCTAGTTGCTGTCCTTATTGGAACACGTCACTGTGACTTGCGCCTTCCTGATTCGCTGGGTTCGTGACATTGGTCATGTGACGCTATTACGGAAAACTGTATAAACAAACCCTAGACAAATGGGAAACAGCGTAGCTAGAACTTACCGTATCTTGCCATCTTCCTTGGCTTGAAATCGGCTGCTGCAATTCCAGACACGGTGCTCCACTTCCTTGTTTTTACCGCCCACATGATGTTGTGATGCCAGCCTTGTCATGTGACTAGCGTTTCAGGTGGTTTTGCGTTACTGGGTGGATAGGGAAGGCTTTGATTGTGGGCACAGAAACGTGTCTGGATGCAAATCTTTTCCAATACGGTGATTTGTTTCAGTGTAAACATAACCTAAGTAGAAACGCCTCCTCCTTACACTTAGAAATCATGCTGGTTTACAGCTGATCCACATTCAGAATCACTGTTGAAGTTTCCTGTCCAGAAGTAATTTAGCGATCAACGCGTCAGTCTTTAAACCCTCCGTCCGCTTCAGTTCGCACCATGGCTGGAAGGAATCTCCGAGAATCACCTTAGTTTGGCTTCGCTCCTTTTCCCTGTCTCTTCTTCTTTCAGCGACCACAAAAATGGACTTTCTTTAGTGGCAAACTGGTCATGGATTCTCGTCAGCCATCAGAACAAACTTTGTGCTAACTGGGAGGAAGCTGCAGTTCGAAAAAGCAGCTAAGAACAGCTACGTCGGTCAAGTAAACGGTGGCTGAGGAATGCGTTAGAGGCGTACGAAAACCATGTAATCTCAGTGCACCGGTGAGTCAGATACACTAGAAACATAGGAGTTTGATAGATAACAACGTAGACTTGTTTCCTATTATCTAATGTTTATCTGGCCTCACCACGGCCACAGTTGATGGATTTTCATTTCATTTTTTTTTTTTTTGGTCATCATAATTACAAGGCTGCTGCATCTCTGTGACATTTTGAACTTTCATTGACAATTTGAAACAAAAGAAATCCCCCATGCAATCTTTAAGATGTGTCAAAACATTACATTTTCATATATTCTATTTGTAAAAATGATTTACCTTTATGAGTCATGTGGCCTTTGCAGTAAAAGTGCACGTAAAGTGAGAAATAGTAGCCACAAAAGAGAGGAAAAGACGATAAAGAGAAACGCAGAAAAAGTGTCAAGAAAATACATCAAACTTCGAATAAATGCTACTTAACTACCACTGGTGAAGTACAGGTGAGTGTTTTCTGTTTGAGAGAAGAAAACTCCGCCTAAATATGCAGCATAGTTGTGTTAAACATGTGTGAATGAAACAAAACACAACTCCAGGTCTGTTTGTGGTGAGAAAACAACATTATGACGTACATCGGATCAGAAAATAGTCTAAAATGACCCTTTTAACATCGTCCCCATAAATCGTTGAGAAAATCAACAGCAGAAGACGATGTATAAAATAAAAACTTTGAAAAGAACTTGTTATGAATCAGTGTGTCTCTATTGGACTGACCTGCAGCGCGCTACAGCAGAAGACAATGCAGAGAATTCAAAATAAGCATCTGGCATTTGGGTAAAGTGTTGTGCAGCATAACTTAAAGAACTTCAATAAAATCTGGTTCAGAGGTGCTGCTCCAGATTTTTTCTGTCTTAAAAAATGTGAAAAACACAACTGATCCATTCCCAGCATTCCCAGCATCCGGGTTTTTCACCTTGATGAGTTTCTAAGAGTGTTTAGCAACGTTCAGATGACCAGAGTAGCGTTTCTTTTTCTTCTCATGGTAAAAATAATCACATCAATCACGTTAACAGAAAAAATCGATTCAGCGATATATCGTGATGCTTCACTGCACAGTTTTCAAATCAGTTCAAAATGGATCTGAACCGATTTTTTTAAATAATATTTTGCACAAAAATGAATTAGTGGCATTCACTTTTCTCACGATAAAAAAAAAAAAAAAAGATAAATTATATTACTTGTTCTCTTGAAGTCTGTATTATTAGAAGCACTTATTGATAAATCGCAATATATCATCCGTGGTTTCAGTATCGGGATATATCGAACCGTGACATGCATATTGTGATATATATATCGTATCGCCAGACTCCAGGCATTGCACACTCCTAATTTATAGTGCACTTCCTGATTCTCAGACAATAAAACGCTCCATAATTAGGTTCAAACAACACACAGCAGACTTAAATGAAGAGAAAAAAGGCAGAAAGTTTCAGTGTGTCATAAAGTTTTTTTTTAAAAGATAAAAATTAGCGTCCAGGTGCTCTACGAGGGTTAAATCTTGTAGTCAGATTGTAGCCCTCATGGGAAATTGTAGAAACGGGCGAGGTACAAACCCGAGGCTGACAGACTGAATATATTAAAAGTCATTTTTTTAAATAGAGGTACGCCGGTGTTTTTCGACCAGCAACATGAGACACCGGACGCATTTTGACCTCAAGAGCTTCTGGTACAAAATATATCTGTGCCGGGGTGAGACATTTTGACGTGAGGTGCTAGAAAACGGACATTGAGGCGTGAACATGGCTTCAGTTCTTGATAAAAAAGGTCTAAAATATTGTCTTTTTTTTCCCCTTTTTTTGATTAATTGGCTGCTTGTATTTTTGAGTGCCATTTTTTACGCTGTACAGAGATGGAGTCCTGTGCCAGTTTTGTACCAACGCTTGAGGCAAAACTTTGGATTCTTTTTTGCCTTGTGATTTTTTTTTACGCAAGTTTGGTTCTGTTTTCCAATTTTTAAGATGGTAAAACTCAGGCACAGGTCAAACGAAACAGAAAACACAAACCAAAGTTCTCGCAGAGGTGCAAATGCAAGGAACAGCAATATGAAAGTGATAAAAAAAGCAATGTGCACTCAGATGGCCAATGTCCAAAAGCTTTTGATTTATTTTTTTACATAACATTTCTGCAAAAAGCGTTTGTCGCATCATTTTTCTTGCTCTGTACCGCAGTAAACAAAATAATTGCCTGTCCAGGAGTTCATATCCCCAACAACGAACGAGGTGATAATAAGATCAGCCCACTCTACAACAAGAATAAACAGTTAAATATATACATTAAAAAATCACTATCTGTGACTGCTGTAATCAGAAACGTTGCACAGTCGTCCCGTACTATAACAGTTCACTTTTTGTGGCCTCGCTGTTTCGCAGGTTTGTTTTTTTGTGCAATCTTGAATGCTTTTTTTTTTTTAACGCACCTTATGTACCTTATGTTCTACGCCACGGCTGTTCTGCATAATCGAATGTGTGTTTATAAGAATCTTCTCATCCAGAAGAAAAAAAAACGGCACCAACAACTCCCCATAACTATGTTCTTCACTCGGAAACAAACACCTGCACCGAGATCCCACCCACCTCCCAGTAATTGTAAAAAAAAAAACAAAGCCGAATACTTCGCAGATTTCGCCTAAGCAGGTTATTTTTAGAACGTAAACACTGCGATAAACGAGCGACCACTGGACACAAATTTATTTGAATAAGACCTGTGCAGAACAATGTCAAGGTCACATCTGAACTTTGGAGGCACTGGAGGAACTGCTTGGATGGATTATAGACCATTATTACCATTTTGTACAGTTCTGGGTAACAGTTCTAGGCAAGTGTGGAAAAAAATGCTGTAAACTGGGAACACCTTCAAAAATGGAAGTGTTTGTCATTCATGTTCATCAATCAACAAAATGCAGTGAATGAACAAAAGAGAAATCTGAACTAAATCAATATTCGGTGTGAGCTTTGCCTTCAGAAGAGCGTCAGTTCTTCTAGGTTTTACTTGCAGACAGTTTGTGAAGGAACTGGGCTGGTCGCTGTTCCAAACGTGTTGAAGAACTGAGCTCAGATCTTGTGTGGATGGAGCTTCCTCACATCCTTCTGTCTCTTCATGTTAATCCCAGACACACTCCATGATGCTGAGGTCAGGGCTGTGGGGCCCGACCATCACCACCACAACTTCTTTACGCTGAAGATGGTTCCGAATGACTTTTTCTTTTGTTTGCTCACTTTGCATTTTGTAAACTGATAAAAAAAACAATCATTATTTATATTTTTGAAAGCGTTATTTGTTCTATATGGACTTACTGGAGTCTGAAATAAAGCTCGACTGAATCATGAAAAGCATCTTAGGTCCAAGTCCACGTCAAATCCGTGAGGAGCAAAAGTCTTATGTTGGTGAATCCAGTACGTCTCGTTTTGACTGGAGCGTTTCAAGATTCCCACCTCTTCAAATCGGGCACGGCGCGTTTCATTTCGTATCAAAATCCATTTCAGCTTGATTTCGATCTTAATTTATTCCAGAGAGCTCCTTTTCTTCCACGCTCCTCTCACTTCCAACAATAGCTGATATTTTCTGTGTGTGTCTCGGCGCAGACTTCTCACTCCGCACAGATCATTGGTCAAGTGCTCCTCTGGTGACCTCCTGACCGCGGTGGGCGTGTGTTTGATCGCAGTTTATAGCCGCGCTTACTCTGTAGTTTCTGGAAGAATTATTCTTTTTTTTTCTTATCTCGAGAACACAGAGTCTTATCACGTAGACCTGGAATGTTCTGCAGTACACCAAGAAAATCACGTACATTGCTCTGCGCAGTTACGTTTAAAGCCACAGTGTATATTGTTAGGTCCAATTATTGCCAGGTTATAGCCACTCTTTCCCTCTAGTTCTTTGTTTTTATCTTGAGATTATAGAGTCTCATCATGTTGACCTGAGGATTAAAAAAACATGTTTAAATCTAAAAGAAAAAAAAAAATGGTATGGTGATCTTATAGGACATGTTACGTGCGGAGAAGTGGGTTTTCAGCAGGTTTTCGGTGTCTTGCGAAATACATTTCCAAAAAATAATAATACAACACATCAGTTTGAATGTGGTTTTAAAGAAGACATAATGTTGTTTTTTCTCAGATTGTAGAATTTAAATGTAATATGATTATCTTATATTTTAATTGTAAAAAGCAGTACTAATGACAAATAAAATCTACTACTACTACTACTACTAATAATAATAATAATAAATAATAATAGAAAAAAACAGAGACAGGTCCATTGGCTTCCATTTCACCATAGCTAAAAGCAGATTTATACCTTTTTTCTGTTTACATTTTTCTTTACTTTTTTGTTTGTTTTATGTATATATGTATTTTATTTGTTCATTTATTATTTGTTATCTTTTTATTTTATTTATTTTTTAAATGTATGTATTATTTATCTTTTTATTTTATTTATTTTTAATTTATTTTTTACTTTTTTTACTTTTTTATTATTTATTTATTATCTTTTTCCCTCCTTTTTAAAAATGTATTTATTTATTTTATTTTATTTTTTTTACATGTGTCACCCAGAATCAGATTTGTGGGCGGAGATAGGGGGCAGGTGTAAACAGACATTTGCAGAACAGACCAGAATTACTCAAACATGTTACAAAAATCCATCAGTATAATTTACAGCTGGGATGAAGCTCCTGATGAGGAAACACTGAGGTGGTTAAAAGTCCGTTACAGTTTTATCAATTCTTTTCCAATACGAAGAATCCGAAGGAAGTCCTGACCAAGACCCTGCAGCTCGAGGTCTGGAGGTGGGTCCCCGGGTCATTAAAGGACGGGTCAAATGCAGAATTACAGACATATTTCCATATCAGATAAAGAAAATGTCAAATGGGCTGCAATGTGTGCGGCTCCAGAAGGTTTTTTTGGGTTTTTTTATTTTTCTTTTTCTTTTTTTTTATTGTTTGTTTTTCACACTGGAGTCTTGGCACCGACTTCTCTTGTCCTGAGATCAGAGCTGGAGGCTGGAAAACACTCCAACTGTCCAGAGGAGATAAGGCAACCTCCGGGACAGAGGGAGGGATGGAGGGAGGGAGGAAAGGAGGAGAGAGGGGGGAGAGAGGGACACTACCGCCGCAAGAGAGAGGGGTATGGAGGAGAGGAGGAAGAGAGGAAGGGACACGACCACTGCAGGAGAAAGCGATGGAGGAGAGAGGGAGAGGAGGGAGAGAGACAGACTCCGGGACAATATCACCACATGAGAGGGGGATGGAGGGAGGGATGGAGGAGAGAGGGACACTACCACCACAGGAGAGGGGGATGGAGGAAAGGAGGGAGGAGAGGAGGGAGAGACAAGGGACATTACCACTGCAGGACAGAGGGAGGGAGGGATGGAGGGAGGAGGGAGAGAGAGGAGGGACACTACCACCGCAGGAGAGAAGGATGGAGGAGAAGAGGGAGAGAGAGGAGGGACACTGCCACCACAGAAGAGAGGGATGGAGGGGAGAGAGAGAGAGAGAAAAAAACAGACTCCTGGACAATATCACCGCCGGAGAGGGGGATGGAGGGAGGGATGGAAGAGGGGGGAGGAGGGACACTACTACCGCCGGAGAGGGGGATGGAGGGAGGGATGGAAGAGGGGGGAGGAGGGACACTACTACCGCAGGAGAGAGGGATGGAAGGGGGGGGGGACACTACTACCGCAGGAGAGAGGGATGGAGGATAGAGAGGAGGGAGAGCGGGACACTACCACCACAGGAGAGAGAGGGATGGAGGGATGGAAGGAGGAGAGAGGAGGGAGAGAGAGGGACACTACCACCGCAGGAGAGAGGGATGAAGGATAGAGAGGAGGGAGAGCGAGACACTACCACCACAGGAGAGAGAGGGATGGAAGAAGAAGAGAGGAGGGAGAGAGAGGGACACTACCACCGCAGGAGAGAGGGATGAGGGAAGGAAGGAGGAGAGGAGGGAGAGAGAGGTACACTACCACTACAGGAGAGAGGGAGAGAGGAGAGACAGGGGACACTACCACCACAAGAGAGGGGGATGGAGGGAGGAGAGAGAGAGGGACACTACCACTACAAGAGAGGGGGGGATGGAGGGATGGAGCAAAAGAGAGATCCAGACTCCGGGACACTATCGCCTTAGGAGGCGAGATGAATGGAGGGATGGAGAGAGAGAGAGACTCTGGGCCACTACCACCTCAAGAGAGCGGGATGGAGGACGGGAAGGAAATGAGGGAAGGGGAGAGAAGGAAAGAAATGGTGAGAGATGCGGGTGGACGGTGGCAGAGAGAGAGGGAGGAGGGAAGGGATGAAGGAGAGTTGGAAGGGAAGAGAAAGATAAAGCGAGTGATGAGAGAAAGAGTGTAGAGAGGGAGAGTGGGCGTGAAAGTGAGAAAGCCTTCAGAACCACAGAAGAGAGGGAGAGAGAGAGGGGAAAATGAGGGAAGGAGAGAGAAAAGGAAAGCTAGGGGGTGGAGCTAGAGAAGGACAGGAGGAGAAAGAGGAGGGAAGAAGGAGAGAGGGAAGGAAATGAGGTAAGAAGGAGAGAGGAAAGGAAAAAGGAGGTGGAAATGAAGAGGCAGAGAGAGAGGGAGGAGGGAAGAAAGAGAGAGGGAAGGAAATTGAAGGAAAGGGAGAGGGGGGGAGAGGGAAAGGGGGCGTGAGAGCGAGAGAGCCTCCAGGACACTACCACAGAAGAGAGGGAGAGAGAGAAGGAGAAAAGAGAGAGGGGGATGGAGAAGGAGAGGCGGGGACAGAAAAGAAAAGAGATGGGGAAGGAGGGGGTGAGAGAGATAGGAGGGAATAAGAAGAGAGGGAAGGAAAGAAAAAGAGATGGAGAAGGAGAGGCGGAGAGAGAAATGGCTGGAGAGAAAAAGGGAAATGAGGGAAGGAGAGAGAAAAGAAAAGCGAGGGGGTGGAGATGGAGAGGCAGAGAGAGAGACTGAGGGAAGAAAGAGAGGGAAGGCAATTGAAAGATAGAAGAGGAGAGTGAGGAAGGAGGAGAGAAAGAGGGAGGGAAGGGAGAGAGAAAGAGGGGAGAGAGGAAGAGGGTGAAAGCGACAGACCCTCAAGGACACTACCACATAAGAGAGGGGGAGAGAGAGGGAGTAGAGAGAGGGGGATGGAGAAGGAGATTCAGAGAGAGAAAGGAAAATGACAGAAGTAGAGAGAAAAGGAAAGAGTGGGTGGAAATGGAGAAGGAGAGGGGGAGATGGAGGGAGTGTGAGGAAGGAGATGGGAAGAGAGAAAGGGAAATGAAGAAAGAGAGAGAAAAGGAAAGAGTGGGTGGAAATGGAGAAGGAGACTAGGATGGAGAGACAAGGGAGGGAAGAAGGAGACAGGGAAGGACAGAGAAAGATAGAGGAAGGAGAGGGGGAGAGAGAAGGAGGAGAAGAAGAGAGGGAAGAACAGGAGCTAGAGAGGAGAAGGAGATAGAGAAGGGAAGAGAAAGAGGAAGAATGAGGGAGAAGAGAGCGGTGGAGCCTTTTGACATTTCTACTTCTTTCCTGAATTCTTTGGTTTCTTTCTTATTTGTGGTGAACCACTCTCCCCTCTGTTTCAGTGCAGCCTCGGCACCGCACAGACAGAATAAATAACTGAAATTATTTCCATTTTATTTATTATCCAAGTCGGAACAATGTTGTATTTTGAAAAATGACCAAATTCTCTCTGTTCCCTCCATCTATGACTCACTCTTGACTCTCTTGACTCATGTCCAGATGTTTGTTGCATGATGGTTTGTTTGTTTTTTGTTTCATTCCAAATTCAATATTCTGAATGTAACAGTTCGGAATTAAAATATTCTCCTTCGAGTTTACATGGAAATAGTAATTCCACATTGAGGTTTCCATGGAAAACTCGTTAAATCGTATTTATTTAATTCCTCTCAGCGTCTGGGGGTGGGGGAGGTTCTGATTGGACAGCAACACAAACATATTTACGTCTTTGGGAAGAAAACCCACACTTCAGCTGCTCCCGGCTTTTCCGTCATCTCGGTTTGTCGTTTCGCCGCCGACACAAACGCGATCCAAACTCTTTCCCGCGGTCGTTCCGATGATAATGAAGCAGCAGCTGGAGAATTCTCTCCTCACGCTTTACGTCTGAGCCGAGGAGGAGAAGGGAAGAGTGTGGGAGAAGGAGGAAGAAGACAAACTGAGTCTGAGGCTGCCACACCTCAGCCCACTCCCACATCCCGCTCACAAATCCAAAGAGACGTAGAGGAAAGTCCCAAGAGACGACTGGAGGAACCGGATCGAAGGACGAGCCAACGAGCACCAACCACCGGGATTATTTTGAAGAAGAAGAAACGTTTACATCGCATGTGTCAAACATCCGGCCCTCCAAGACCCTTAATCTGGCCCTCGGCTGATTTTTCTATTAAAATACTTAAAATTTTCAGATTTTTCTGTTAATTTTCTGCACCGTTTAGCATAGCAGCGTCTCCGGCGTTTCTGTACGTTGTGACTCCCACCAGAGCAGCACAAATGAAGACTTTCCTCTTTCCAAACGCTCTTAAAGGACGATCGTTCTGACTGTCAACCGTGACCCTCATCAGCAAAATGTCAAAAAATGAGAAAAGCAGATGCTGAGTTCAGGATTTCCCAAGAAAAATAGTCTAATTCTTATTTGTTGACAGAGGTGAATGGGAAATCTGTGCTCAGTGTGTTTGGAACAAGTGGCGTTGCTCGAGGAATATAATCTTAAACACCACTACGAGACACGGAGAAAAATACAATAACTTGAAGAGAGAACTGACTTTTCTGATCCGGCCCTTTTGGGATCAAAGTAGGTTGCATACGGCCCCCGGACCAAAATGAGTTTGACACCCCTGGTTTACATGATCCAGGAAGAAATTCATATTCATTGGAATAAACTGCCCACTTACATCTACTATAATACCAAATATACATTTTCATTAGGAATTAAGTGTTCACATGGTCTTTTTTTATGGAATAAATTTTTATTCATAATTAAATTCTTAATATTCAGATTTAAAACTCTCATGTAAACGTGGCAATTGTAACATAGGTCAGAAAACAGCGTCACATGGGCCCTTTAAGAAAACAAATCACACGAGTTTGTATTTAAGACACCTGATAAATGGTCTTTTGAATCCTCATTTAGGACGTGGTCAGTCGTGTCCTCTCCGCTCCGGCTCACTTAACGCCCTCTTTCACTCCATCCATAAATCCACCCTTTTGTCTTCCCTCAGCTCCGGCCCGATCTATAATCTATAAAGGAGCCGATAGCGCTGCTCACTGGCCTTCGGAAAACTGCACATGCTGGAAACATCTTTGCTAATTGCGTTCTCGACATTGACGGGTCTATTTGCTAATTGGGCCAATGCCGTCTACAGAGGCCGCCCAGGTCTTTGATGAGAAACCGGGCATTGTTTTTAAATACCAACATACTCATAGTTATACATATAACTGCGGACATGCCAATTCCAGCCACATTAGCACTGGCATTTTATTGGACAAGGGGATTTTTTTTAACTAATGCTGCATTCTGTTGTGCTCTGGACTCGGGGAAGGGGAAACCGATTTCCACCTCGAGAAAATGCCATGGAACGGCCAAACAAATGGGGGTTCAGAAACATCAGAGCACACGCTAAACAAAGAGTCATTTTGATGTTTTAAGTTGTGTCTGTGTAGAGAAAAGTGTCTTCTAAAAACTTTGTAGTGACATTTAGACTTTCTTTCACATCATTTGACAGTAAGTTTTATTAGTATTTATTTCTGTCAGTTTTCCCCAGGGAAGCTGTGGCTACAGTAGTATCTGACCACCACCAGGTATGGAGTAAATGAATAATGCTCTGTAAAGTGTGTTTGAGTGTCCAAAAAAGCGCTATATAATTAGTAGCAGTAGTAGTAGTAGTAGTAGGAGCTAGCGACGTTACATTAAACTTTCTCGGGCATCCATATTTTCCCGACTGTTGCAAAGGAACGCTTTTACAATGGAAAACTGACTGATTTATCGGCGGCTGACATCCAATAGAACGCAGGGTAACCATATGAACTGTATGGATTTTCAAAAATAGCCTCTTTTAACTCCCCGCTCAAACCAGTTCTTCTCTCCGGCTCAGATCTGCACCTCGCTGGCCTCAAACAAGTGTCCTGTGGCTTTAGGCGGAGATGCACAGCCGACTGAGGTCCGCTCTGGCTCTCCCGTCGGTTCTGGTACGTCCTCTTGGGCAGTGGCGGTTTTGTTTCTCCAGTGTAGCGCTCACTGTAGTCTTCAACTTCACTGAAGGGAGTGAGCCACAAACAAAACAATGTGGTCTACAGCATTTTTACCAGAACCACAGAAGGGGGTTGACACATTGAATTTCTCCTTTTATCATAACTAGTTTCTGTCTTAACTCATTCACTTTTTTGCATCATGTGTTCATGTCTCTGACGAGTTTTGGTTTCTATTCTGTCATAAAATTGTTGTTGTCATTCAGAAGGACTTTAAAGCTCCTGTACCCGATTTTTGTTTCTATGTGTTTGAGAAAAATGTGACTTGTTCTATATATATGTACATGTAATGGGACAAAACTCCTCCCTCTTTTCTTCTCGCTTCTCCATTTTTTCGCCTCCTCCCTCTTTTCTTCTCTATTCTCTCTCCTTCCTCGCTCCTCTTTACTCTCCTACCTCATCCTTTCCTCCTCCCTCCTCCCACCTTGCTCTTATCTCGTCTCTTCCCTCCTCTCCTCTCTTCCCTCTCTTCCTTCCTCTGTCCTCCCTCCTCTTTCTTCTCTCCTCTCTCCTTCCACTTTCCTCCTTACTCTCTCCTCCCTCATCCTTCTCTCCTCTCTCCTCCCACCTTCCTCCACTCCTTTCTCCTCCCTCCTCCCTCCTCCTTCCTTTCACCTCTCTCCCCCATCTCTTTTCCCTTCTCTCTCCTTCCTCCTCTCTTCTCTCCTCTTTCCTAAAATGTCCACTCTCCTCCCTCCTCTCTCTTCTATCCTTCTTTCTCTCTCCTGTCTTTTTTTTACCTCCTTCCTCTCTCTTCTCGCCCCCTTTCTCTCTCCTCCCTCCTCCTTTCTTCTCTCCTCTTTCCTAAAATCTCAACTCTTCTCCCTCATTTCTCTCTCGTCTCCTCCCTCCTCTCCTCTCTTCTCTCCTACTTTCTCTCTTTTCTCTCCTCCCTCGTTTTGGTGTTGACGGTTTGGCATCTCCGCAGCGATGGCAGCGACTCGCCATCGTTGAAGAGGAGGAGGAGGAGGAGGAGGAGGAGGAGAGCATAAACGTGAGCGGAGCGATGGGACGGGTGCTGTCGCTGTCAGATAAGCACCAGGCTGAGGCCGTGGCACCAGAGGGTCCCGTGGGACTTCTGCTGGGTGTCGGGGAGAAGGTGTGAAAGAGACGAGGAGGAGGAAGTGGGAAGGAGAGAGGGAGAGACAGAAAGAGGGAGAGGAGGAGAGGGGAACAGCTGCAGGTGCACAAAGGCTTTGTCAAACCGGTCCGGACGACACAGGACGCTGCGTGTTCCCATACAGACACCAGGGAGAGACAAGATGCAAGGGATTTAAAGAAGGACTAATTAACACTTCTACGGGGTATTAACTGCTAACACATAACATACTTGGATCATCATGTGGCCTTTTATTGTTCTGAAAAAGCTTTAATCACTGAAAACATGTGCACTATTGAAGCTACACTGCAAATTTCCCTGATCTGGCCAATATTTTAACACTTCTCTCAGGTTGTTCATCTTGTTTTCAGCTTTAATATCGACTTAGGTGTTCTGAATAGGGATGCGCCGATACCAATACTGGTCCAATTCTTCCATAATATACCCAAAACATGCACTGTGGGTGTGAATGTGGAGTGTGCGTGAGTGTTGGTGGTAGCTTACTGCCACCGGGTCTGGAGTGAATGAACAATGCTCTGTTAATAATGCTCTGCAAAGCGTCTTTGAGGACATGTGGCTGTGAAAAAGCGTTATAGCTGTTGTTGTAAGGCGACCTTGGGTGTCCAGAAAGGCGTCAAATAAATAAAAAATGCATAATATACTCATTAAACATTTGCCGATACCATGCATTGGTACCACTATTACACGACACATTACACAGTATCTCGGTTTCAGTTCGTTTTGGTCCCGGTTTCAGACTGTAGCCGACATCAGTGAAAGAGCTGCTGCACTCGTACGATCTCTGAAAAGTTTAACATGAACCATCTCCAACACGACATACGCACAGAACAGACTCACCATCAGCAGAACATCCTCTGTCACAGAGAGAACACTCATATTCCACTGAGCCGTGTCCTTTAGTCCCACAGAATCTGAACACGTCAACGCTTATACTGTTTATGCAAATGGTTTTAAGTTTTGGTTCTGTAAAATGTAAACAAATGTGTGCAAAGTTGCATTAAACACATTATAATCAAGATTCAGAAAGTTTATTGTAAAATTTTCATATTCACATGTGAAAAAAATGAAATTGTTTCTCACTCTCAATCAAAGCTAAATTAAACAAGAGCTCCGCCAGCGGGGCAAAATACACCCGTACTTTGAATTATTGTATATAGAATTAAGTTAGAATTTGTCAAACCTAGTTAAAGATGAATTGTTGGTGCAGTTTGGAAGATTCCAATACTGACAAGGTTTTCGCAAAGGGTCGGGCCGTGATCTTGACCTTTGACCCTGTGGCCTTGAAATCAATAGGGAACATCCTTGACCCATGGGGTGTCCAGCCATGAAGTTTGACGTGAGACGGTTGTCGAGTTAGAGCGCGGACAAGAAATTGTCCACAGACAGACGGACGGACAGACAGACGGACAGATAATCAATAGGGAAATCTGGCTCTTGCAGTAGGAGTATGAGTATCTAGAATCGTTCTAGTTCTAGAATCGGAATTTGCCTCTTCATGAAGACAAAGCTTCAAAGACTTCAAAGCTTTGAAGTGTCCACAGACAGACGGACGGACGGACGGACAGCGCCATACCATAATACGTCCCGTCTTACAACGGGCGTATAAAAAATAAACAACTGGAATCTTCTCTCTCCCGTTGCCTAGCAACCGCTGCAGCTGGAACTGTGTGTCACCTTTGAACTTTAAACTTCAAAGCTTTGAAGTCTTTGAAGCATATATATATATATATATATATATATATATATATATATATATATATATATATATATATATATATATATATATATATATATATACACATATATATATATATAAAAATATAAATAAAACAATAACATTCTGGGGCCTGTCTAAAGGACAGGCTGGTGGCCCCGTAACTTTTGACCTTAAGGGGCTGACAAGTTTAAGTGGTCACACCAATTTCACTTTGCTCATCAATGACTCTAGTTTCCATTAAACTCTCATCTCAGGCTTGACTGCAGTGCCCCTCACAGGTAAACCAGTGTAATGCTTTTTTCTAAACTTTTGTTTATAATGTCATTTTCTAACGTCACATAGACACAAACACCTTATTTTGGTTCATTTTACACACAAAAAAACACATGCCCTAATCATGCCCATATACAAAGGTATATAGGCCAGATTAAATTAAATTGATTAAAAATTTGACTAAAAATTACAACAGCTCTCTCATTAATGCAAAATTACTTGGAAAATTGTGCAGGGATTATTAAATTAAGCACTTGTAATGGAACATTGTGGCCAAATAAAAACAATTTTGCTAAATTGAAAAGATTAAAAAGAAAGAAACTGTACAGCAGAGTTACAAACAGCGGCATTAGGTTTTGATCATAACAGCTGAGAAATCTCAGCTCTTTGACAACAACGCAGTCAGTCATGCCCTCTCTGAGGACAACTTAGTCTTTAAAGAAATTCCATATCATTTCATACAGTGTTTGTGTGTTCTGTCTATAGTGTCTGGGGCCTCTTTGGGGTGACCTGTTTGCTAGCCTGCTCCTCCCCCTGCAGTGCACAGCGGAAAGACTTGACTTTGTCTCTCAGCTCAGTGAGAATGTCCATCTTCTGATCCAGAATTTGCTCAAGTTGAGTTGCATATGATTCAACATCATAGTCCACCTCCTCTGTCATTTCTAAAAGTACTTTTTCATCTTCTAACCAACGAATTGACTCCTGAAACACAGCCCTGTGGTCCTCAAGAACCTGCTCCTCCATCTCCACAAGCTGAGACACAGCCTCATGGAAAGTGAAGAGCTGTGGGGAAACCTCCTCTTCATTCTGCTCACAGAGCAACTTCAGATCATCTCTCTGTGGGGAGCTGTCAACTCCCCACTGGGCCTCAAGCACCTCCAGCTGGTTGATGTGTCCAGCCTGATGACAATCCATCGCTGCCAGAGGATCCACTGTTAGATCCTGAACCTCATAAGTAGGTGACAACTCAGATCGTCCTCCTCCCCCGCTCTGTGTGAAAGGGATATCTGAAGGGCTTATGCCGAGCTCTTTGACCCTGTTGGCATATCGCAAAGTGTTCAAAGTGTTTTCACAAGATGCCATTCCAGGGGAGATTGTTGCAATCATGCAAGTTCTAGAGTTTTCTCCAATGAAGGAATCTCTCAGTACTTGAGTTAATTTGCTTGCTCTAAATGGAGTGTGGGGTTTGTTTCGTCCTAGAGCCCGAATACACTCCTTCAGGGACAACAAACTCTTGTTGATCTCAGCTCCTTCGAGGTGAGTCTGGCGGTCTGCACTGGATGTGTCAGCTCCCCTCTCGTTTCCAGCCAGATCGATAAGAGAAAACTTTCCATGCATCTTTTCTTGTTGGCGCAAAATGATCTGGAAAACGGCATGGCTCCTGGAGGAATGGGCATTTGCTGATGTCTGTCCAGAAGTCCTGCAGCTGTTTCCCACTTCGATTAGTTTAAGGACATCTTCTGTGCATTTGACCTGTCTCTCCTGTAGGCCCACCACCTGGACCTGTTGCTTTCCATCCTCCAATACCCGCAGCTTGGCCTTATGATTCAACAAGTCAAACGCCTTGCCACTGTAGATTTCAAAAAAAGTGGCGAAGACCTGGAGATCTAACTTTTTGTAGTTTGGCTTTTTCAACATGAGAAAGACATCTCTGGCTGACAGAGCGTAGATTCCTTTAGAGCAGTCCTGGTTCTTCCCTGAAAAGTCTCCTCCCATAGTATGTGTTTTTCCACTTCCAGTTTGTCCATAAGCAAAGCAAGTTGCCATTCCTCTTTCAAAAATGGTCTCAACCAAAGGCTGGGCTGTAAACCTGTAAACCATTTCATTTGTGGAGTTCTCATCAAAAGCGTAGTCAAAACGAAACGTTTGGTTCTCCAAGTAGCGTGTCAGGTCAACTTTTTGCTTCGGTTCATGAACCATAACAACATCTTTACTTGGGATAGTGATGACATCTAAGTCCTTCATTGATAGCTCTTTTTTATTCAGTGGTCGAGCTCGCACACACACACACATTCTGTGCCCCTCAATTAGATCATTGGAGGTTAGGGGCCTGTAGTCCAGACTGGCTCTGAAGTCTCTGATCATGCACATAATTTCATAGTTGGGTAAATTGACATCTACTTCTTGGGCCCTCTTTTCTCTGAGTTCCTGTTGCTGAAGTCGTCTTTTCTCACGCTTTTCTTGAAGTTTTTCAACCTCTTTTACACAATTTGACTTCCTCCGAGCATTTTGCGTCCTCGGCGCAGGGGAGTCGATGACGGGGAGGCCGGCTCCCGGCTTAGGGCTCCTCGACGTCGTAAAATTAATAAAATAAGCGTAGCCGCTCCCTTTGACATTTTGAAGCTTCGGCTCCGTCATCGACTCCCCTGCGCCGATGACGGGGAGGCCGGCTCCCGGCTTAGGGGTCCTCGACATCGTCCTCTGCTTCGTCCTCAGCGCAGAGGAGTAGATGACGGGGAGGCCGGCTCCCGGCTTCACCTTCCTCAGGGTCCTCGTCCTCTGCTTCGTCCTCGGCGCAGAGGAGTCGATGACGGGGAGGCCTTCTCCCGGCTTAGGGGTCCTCGACGTCGTCCTCTGCTTCATTCTCGGCGCAGAGGAGTCGATGACGGGGAGGCCGGCTCCCGGCTTAGGGCTCCTCGACGTCGTAAAATTAATAAAATAAGCGTAGCCGCTCCCTTTGACAGTTTGAAGCTCCGGCTCCGTCATCGACTCCTCTGCGCCGATGACGGGGAGGCCGGCTCCCGGCTTAGGGGTCCTCGACGTCGTCCTCTGCTTCGTCCTCGGCGCAGAGGAGTAGATGACGGGGAGGCCGGCTCCCGGCTTAGGGGTCCTCGACGTCGTCCTCTGCTTCGTCCTCGGCGCAGAGGAGTTGCTGAAGCAGGGAGCCAGCTTCGGGGCCGTCCTCAGCGCCGCCCTCCCGCCCTCGGGAGCGTGCTGGTTCGTCCTCTGCGTCGTCCTCGGCGCAGAGGAGTAGATGACGGGGAGGCCGGCTCCCGGCTTAGGGGTCCTCGACGTCGTCCTCTGCTTCGTCCTCGGTGCAGAGGAGTCGATGACGGGGAGGCCAGCTCCCGGCTTAGGGCTCCTCGACGTCGTCCTCTGCTTCGTCCTCGGCGCAGAGGAGTTGATGAAGCAGGGAGCCAGCTTCGGGGCCGTCCTCGGCGCCGCCCTCCCGCCCTCGGGAGCGTGCTGGTTCGTCCTCTGCGTCGTCCTCGGCACAGAGGTCTGGCACTGAAGCTCTGTCATGTTTACTCCTTCCGTGGTTTTCTTTGGGCCACCGCTTAAATCGACAGCTGGAAAATGGAGGATCGAGGAGTTTAGAGTTTGCGCTCTGCTGTTGTAGAGTTTTGATGAATGTGTAACTTAAAAACGACGGCCCAAATGTTTTCTAAGGGGGCCGACACAAAGACTTCAAAGCTTTGAATCCTTCAGTCCTGCTTTGAATCAAAACTCCGGAGTTGCCATAGTAACCAAACCTCGGCAATTCCGGAACCAGACTCACGGCACCGATGACGTCATTTCAAATACAAACTGAATTCTACAGGCAAATACAGAACGCTATTATGATTTAAAAACATATTTTTGTGTAATACAGTTTACTTAAAACTGCACTACTGAACTCATGAGTACTGTTGTTGGTGTTGTTACTATTATTTATTTATTTATTTATTTATTTATTTATTTAACTTCTATCTAAGTTGTTTGCATATGGTGACCAGAATCTCAAAATATAAAACTGAGAAATTCCTGTTTTTTGGTGGTTGGTAATAATAAAATTATGAAACGAGTGCATAATTAAAGAAAATTGTTCTGCAGAGACCATTCCTGACTAACATGAACCAATATAGTCACATAGGCACAGATTTTCTGTATTTTACTTTAACAAATTACAGTTTATGCCTCTCTTTACTGTTGGTAGGTATAAATTGGTCAAAAATAGGGACACCTGGGACATTTCTTGTATAAAACTGGGACAAATCACTGGTTTTGTATAAACCTGCTGGGCTCAAAAGTGGGAGTGTCCTGGGTAAATGTCTGGTCTCCCTGTGTTTGCTGACAGCCTTATTCTTGGCATCATCTTTTTAAAACCGGGTATAAACGAGGTCAGGCATTCAGAAGTG